>JAPTHN010000006.1:38832847-40032847 GCA_026936325.1 Platynereis dumerilii | reverse complement strand
TGCTCTCTCAAGTAGGCACACAAAATAATACAATCCCTTGTACTCAGATTCAGATTTTTTTTTGTCACTTAAGATATAATACAAACAGATTAGTCAGTTTGATACCCGAAGGCATAATTGCCGCTCACAGGAATCAAAAGAAAGCATTATAATGACACTAGCAGACCCGTACGATGGGGTCTGAAGAATAGTGCTGGGATGAAATAGCAACGGGTGATTGCAACTGTGTTTCATGCATTAATATATATTGATATGTCTGTCTATAAATTACACATAAATTGGTGAAACAATAAGTTGGACGAATTATATGAGAAATGTGAAGCCTCGGCAAAAAAATGCCACGATATCTTGGTTTTCGGTAATTATCAGAACATTACCAGCAAAACTCCAGTTGTGAGGTGGTTTGTTGGAGGTTGAGACAATAGGCAGCTGCTGAGTGCAATATGTGATGTCTCGCAAAACTCAGCGTGATGAACGCCAGATGAAAATGAAAGGTAGTAGTTGTAAGATGGTGGCTACAAAAACTTCATGAGTGAAAGGATACAAAAGACAATTAAAAAGGTTGACTCACAAATTTATTGTGGCTTTGGCAATGCCGGTTACAAAACATTCTTATAAACAATGTTTGGTGTTAAATTTGTTTTTCCAAATTTTCCTTGGGCGGATGTTTGCTCAATTTGCACAGCAACAGCATCGAAGGACCTGGAGGGTGAAAAGGCTACATAAAGTTGACCGTGGCAAGTAGATGCCGATTTTGTCAACTGTCTGTCCTTGGGACTTGTTGATCGTCGTGGCAAAGGCAAGACGAATGGGGAATTGCCGGCGCTCAAGAATAAAGGGAAGATTAGCATCAGATGGAGCTAATTTGATTTGTGGTATGATGACACGGTGGCCACAATTTGCAGAAGAAAGAACTAAAGCATCAATAACATGGGTGTGCAGATTGCACACGGAGCCGTGTGCCATTGCACAGTTGTTGACGGATGTCTAGGTTGCGAATGAGCATAATGATGGCACCTTTCTTGAGTGACAGGGCATGCGGTGGGAGTCCACTTGGTGTAAGGGAGTGAAGGAATTCAAGCGGATAGTGGGACGCTTCATCAGGGTCATCAGTTGGGACACGATCAACGCTGTAGTATGTGGTACTTTGTCCTGGCAGCTTCTCCACTACAGTATTGTTTATCGCAAGGGCATCATCATTTTTGGGGGTAAGATTTGCATTAAAGAGTGAGAGAAAAAATAATTTTTTAAGGAAACAGAAAAAGGAGAATGCGATCAAGTTACATCATCTAATGTTAGGCCTATAGATACATCCATATGACCATTACTCGCGGGCAACTCTATCCACATAATTTTGAATATATATCATAAAGTCTTTAAAAGATGAAATAAAATGCGATAGATGTGATAGCTCACAAATTCAATACTCCTGCACCGCGGTAAATCATGTCTCAGGTTTTCCTTGAATAGGCATACTGATGCTTGCTCAAGATTTTCACATTCATCATATTCTTTTCATACTTTTGCTTATTTGATTTTCCTCTAGCCGCTTCCTTGGCATCATGAATTCATGATTGCCATTGGTGAAACTGTAGCTTTTTGTGAAGTAGCATATTTTTCTGCTTCCATGGCCTTCGCAAGCGCAACCTCGTTTGACTCATGCTGCATCCATAGTACTTGTCTCCTCAGAGGCTCAGACGTCTCTGTACTGCTTTGGTATTTGAATCTTTCTTCAATATCTGGATTGTGCTTGGATTTGTACAATGGTTTTTGTCTGGTTTGGCATTCTCCGGTTCTCATAGATTTTAATGATCCTTTCCTTCAAAATGGATACAAGCTGAAGACGGCCAGAACCATGATTTTAAGTTTGTTCCTTTGGTTTGCTTACATTCTTTATCAAAAATTATTTCATCCAGATATACCAGAGCGCTCTCAATTTGAAATGAACTCATCTTTGCACGAAAAGCCATGAAGTTGAAGGTGTGCTCCGTTTGATACAATGCTTTTATCTTTGGAATCCTTGATACATTTAGACAATGCGCTGAATCCAAAATTGTCCGTACGGTGCTGACACCTTGTGGTAACAGGAGAGCTTGATTTATAAGATCAGTGGTGTCCCTTTCAATAAATCACGAAAACTACATTTGTGATTACACAAGCCTTCGTGGTCTGAGATGGTGTCAGGTCTGTCAGGTAAGGAATGATGCAGTATTTTCACACATGTACCACCAGCAACAAACAAACTGCCAGAGTGAATTGCATAATCCTTCAATCTGAATCCTTCTGATGTGGGTTGCTTTGCTGTTAGCATAGGTGAAACTGTCAATGATGTTGTCGTGCATGTTTCACATGTACAGCTCGCCATTGGAATATTGCGCAATTGTGTGAGGTGTCCAACCAGTAACGTTGAAACAATGCACATCAATAACTTTCAGTTCATTAGATCGCAATAGGCATATCCTTGCATTTTTGCTGTCACAAACAATTATGTCATTTCCGTGCATAAGGAGACCACCTGGTTTCGAAAGTGATCCCGGAGAACAGATGTCTCGACATTTCATGGGATAGTGCCTATTTCCTAAAGTAACACAACCTCGCCGCAGGTCTGTCCAGATCAACTCTCCAGTTTCCTTTGTCACTATAAAATGAGGTTGTCCTACATTCTGGGTGCTAACTTCAGGCTGCCATGTTCTAAACTTTTCTGGAACAAGGGTTAAACCAATGACCTTGCACTTCTTCAAGATATTTATCACTTCTGGACTTAGTCTTAAAACAAAGAAAGTCGCTGTGCCTGTCTTTGACAAACCTTCAGCAACTCTTGTCCAAGTTCTCCTGGTGAGGTCCAAATTGCAGTTAAAAAAGCAATATTATAAGTGCTGATTCCATCCGTCAACATCCAGTTTCGTAGGCTGCCAAGTATATTTTTGCAGAAGTGTAGAAGTCCAAGCAGAGTTCAGTTCTGGGAAGCTGAGTTTAGTTGAGAGAAGCCAAGTTTGGTTCAGGGAAGTTGAGTTGGAGGGAAGCCAAGTTTTGTTGACGGAAGTCGAGTTTATTTGAGGGAAGCCAAATTTGGTTGAGGCAAGCGGAGTTTATAACGGAAGCCGAGTTTAGTTGAGGGAAGCAGAATTTAGTTTAGAGAGAAAATGAGTTTGGTTCAGGGAAGTTGAGTTTATTTGAGGGAAGCCAGTTTTGTTGACGGAACTCGAGTTTAGTTGAGGTGAGGCGAGTTTAGTTGAGGGTAGCTGAGATTGATTGACAAAAACTGAGTTTAGTTGAGGGAAGCTGAGTTATGGTTGAGGTTGACGAGTTTAGTTTAGGGGAGTTGAGTTTGATAGAGGGGAGCCGAGTTTAGTTGAGCGAACCTGAGTTTGATAGAGGGAGCCAAGTTTAGTTGAGGAGAGGCGAGTTTAGTTAAGGAGAGTTGAGGAGAACTGAGTTTAGTTGAGGGAAGCCAAGTTTAGTTGAGGGAAGTTGGGGGAAGCAGAGTTTAGTTGAGGGAGTCGGTTTTAACTGAGGGGAGCCGAGTTTACTTGAGGGCAGGTCAGTTTAGTTGAGGGGAGGTGAGTTTAGTTGAGGGGAGGCAAGTTTAGTTGAGGTAAGTTGAGTTTAGTTGAGGTAAGTTGAGTTAGTTGAGTTTAGTTGAGTTTAGTTGAGTTTAGTTGAGGTTACTTGAGTTTAGTTGAGTTAAGTTTAGGGTAGTTGAGGGAAGCTGAGGGTAGTTGAGGAGAGGCGAGTTTAGTTAAGGAGAGTTAAGAACTGAGTTTAGTTGAGGGAAGTCAAGTTTAGTTGAGGGAAGTTGAGGGAAGCAGAGTTTAGTTGAGGGAGTCAGTTTTAACTGAGGGGAGCCGAGTTTACTTGAGGGCAGGTCAGTTTAGTTGAGGGGAGTTTAGTTGAGGGGAGGCAAGTTTAGTTGAGGTAAGTTGAGTTAAGTTGAGTTTAGTTGAGTTTAATTGAGGTTACTTGAGTTTAGTTGAGGTTACTTGAGTTTAGTTGAGTTAAGTTGAGGGTAGTTGAGGGAAGCTGAGGGTAGTTGAGGGTGGCGAAAGTGAAAAGGGGTAAGTTGAAGGTAAAAGAGGCTAAGTTGAGGGTGCTGAGTTTATGAGAGGGTTTGGGGGTGTATCCTGTCATGAGGCCTAATGGCAGAAGAAAGAACATCAGCATCAATAACATGGGTGTGCAGATTGCACACACGGAGCCGTGTGCCGTTGCACAGTTGTTGACGGATGTCTAGGTTGCGAATGAGCATATTGGTGTAAGGGAGTGAAGGAATTCAAGCGGATAGTGGGACGTTTCATCAGGGTCATCAGTGAGGACACGATGAACGCTGTAATATGTGGTACTTGGTCCTGGCAGCTTCTCCAATACGGTATTGTTTATCGCAAGGGCATCATCAATTTTGGGGGTAAGAATTGCATAAAAGAGTGAGAGAAAAAAAAAATTTTTTTAAGGAAACAGAAAAAAGAGAGATGGAATGTGATCAAGTTACATCATCTAATGTTATAGATACAGCCATATGACCATTACTCGCGGGCAACTCTATGATATATATATTCAAAATTATGTGGATAAAGTCTTTAAAAGATGAAATAAAATGCGATAGATGTGATAACTCGCAAATTCAATACTCCTGCACCGGTAAATCATGTCTCAGCTTTTCCTTGAATAGGCATACTGATGCTTGCTCAAGATTTTCACATTCATCGTATTCTTTTCATGTATTTGGTCATTTGATTTTCCGCTAGCCGCTTCCTTGGCATCATGATTGCCGTTGGTGAAGCTGTAGCTTTTTGTGAAGTAGCATATTTTTCTGCTTACATGGCCTTCGCAAGCGCAACCTCGTTTGACTCATGCGGTACATCCATAGTACTTGTCTCCTCTGAGGCTGAGCCTTATCTGCTGGTACTACTTTGATATTTGAATATTTCTTCAATATCTGGAGTGTGCTTGGATTCGTAAAATGGTTTTTGTCTGGTTTGGCATTCTCCGGTTCTCATGGATTTTAATGATCCTTTCTTTCAAAATGGATACAAGCTAAAGGCTGCCAGAACCATGATATTAAGTTTGTTCCTTTGGATTGCTTACATTCTTTATCAAAAATTATTTCATCCAAGGATATACCAGAGTGCTCTCAATTTGAACTGAGCTCATCTTTCGATACAATACTTTTATCTTTGTTACCCTTGATACATTTAGACAATACACTGAATCCAAAATTGTCCATGGCTGATTGACACCTTGTAGTAACAGAAGAGCTTGATTTGCAAAATCAGAGGCGTCCCTGTTAATAAATTGACAACTGCAGACTGGCGCGTAGCATGACATAGGGTGCAATTGTAGAATGACCCATTTGCTGGTCAGCCACTCTCGGTCAGACCATTGCTGAGGGAGGGTTGTTCTCATCACAAATGGCTTCCATACTGGGCTGTAAGTTCTTATGGAATTTGAATGTTCTTGAAAGACGATGTGTTATATGTCGTCAAAATGCCTTGCCTTGGAATGGTTTTAACTAATTTACTTTTATATTTTTGAAAAGTTCAATGTTAAAAAAGTTTATAATGTTCAATTATTTTTGACAAAATAAGTTTACTGTCTCTGGCTACGCAATCTTTTACCAATGATATTGTTAGGGTCGAGGCTCTGGGCTTCCCTTTTGGGTACCACACTTCGTCTATGAGGTGGATGAGGTGGGTGAGGGTAATATCCCATCTCTTCCAGGACGTACTCTATCTGATCCTTGAATGAAATGTTGAACCATTCCCTTATCGTCCGAGGAAGCCCTAGCAGTAGTTTTATGCAGTATAGTATCTGAAAGCAAAAATTAAGAGGTATGTAATATAATAACATATATAAATATTTACTTGAACATACACAAAATAAATGAATTATAGACTCATCACTGGAAGCGATTTGATAAGCCTCCCCCCCCCCCCTCCCCCTACATAAGTCTGTTGTAGCAACTGGACACATACGGTGCCGCCTGTAAGTACAGTATGTGAAATGCAGTATATTGTGCCATTGCGTCAATGCTAACCATCCTCAACCTAACTGCTTGTGGAGGCAGGAATTCTCATCCGATGAGAGAAAAACATATTGGGTCATGAAGGCCGATATGTGAGGCATGTTGGATAACAATGACAGCCAATTTTCTTTGCTGTAGTCGGAGTTAGGTATGGGTAAAGTGAACCACCCTTCCCTACAGGGTGGTCAAAAAAAAACTTTTTTGGATGACGCTCATAGTAACAAATGCTTATTTTTAATGCAAAAACAACTTGTATAGCAAAGAATAACTCTTCTAGAGACAATTTATTCATTCGGAGGTCCTTTTGGACTGATGACTTTTCCGCAGTGGGCCTAAATTATGCAGAGGTGTCAAAAATGTAGCTTTGTGTCCGTTTTTCCCATACAAACATAATGGATGCCTTTATTGGGAACTAAGGTCTGTGGTGTCTTGCAGGGATCTGCCTCTAAGTTTGCCCATCCAGAATAATCACATTGATTGAGATCTTGTGATAACAGGGGTCATATTGTCCCGGTGAGAAACTTGACAGAGTGAACCTTGATCCAGTTCTGGGCTTTCCAAGGGAGTGTGGATGATGCCCAGTCTTGTTTGAAGATCAAATTATCTGTGGCACTGTATGTTTTATCTATCCAGGGCTTTAGATGCTCTTTCAGGATGTTAATATGTACTTTTCATGTGATTTTAACACACTGATCATCCACCTTCAGACGGCTTTGTTTTAAAATCTTATAATGGCCATAGTGAAGTCTGAATTTGCTCTAGCACCTTCTGGTCTGTGCTGAATTGTACCTCTGTCTTCTCAATTTCATTTTATGGTGTATTTATTTTGTCCTGTGAAGCTCAGTAGCTTCAAAATTGCTGATGGGCCATGAACAACCAAGAGTAGGAAAAACGCAGGAGCACTCCCGGCTTCCATTTTGTCTGCTATCAAAAACATAGGCTGCGCAGCAGCAAACCTTCAGCGAATAACACATTTAGAAGATTACAATTACATCATAAAATTGGTGTGTTTACCAAATTCTGTGTATTATAGGTATGCAACAGTGGTCGAGTAATGGCATTCTATTATCTGTTATTTGCCTGCTGCCCTGCGATCTACCTGTGTGCTTGTCAGGGTTTGTAAAAGCAGGGAAAGGCCTTATTATACTAATTTACTTATATTATGGTACGGTTTTATGCATGCACCAATTTTTTTCCGATCATTCAAAAAGTGTTAAATACAAGTCAAAAAGCACTGCTACATTTTATAGGTGATACGTGTAGTAAATGGCATTGCTGTATATGCAATAGTGGGCACGTTTTGGCTCCTATAAGAAAATAAGTATTTTTAATATTTTTTCTCAATATTGCAAAAAGTATAGAATATGTATCAGTCAGACCATGAAAAGGCACAACTAAACCACATAAGTCATATGTGTACCAAACTTTATCCATGTACATGCAATAGTGACCAAGTCTTGGGCCAGAAACAAAAAATATATTTTTTCTCTTTTTTTTTCAATATTTCAAATAGCATTTAATATTTTCCACTAGACCTTTCAAAGGGCACAACTAGACCTTATAGGCCATGTGTGTACCAAACCATATCCATTTACATGCAATAGTGACCGAGTCTCAGCCCAAAAAACTAAAAAAATACATATTTTTCTATTTTCCAAATTTTTGCAAAAAGTATAGCATATCCATCAATGAGACCATCAAAAGGCACAACTAGACCATATAGGCCACATCTTTACCAAATTTCATAAGTGCACATGCAATAGTGACTGAGATTGGCCCGGAAATGAACAAAAATAATTTATATATTTTCTCAATTATTTCAAAAGGTATTGAATATCTATCAATTAGACCATCAAAAGGCACAACTAGACCATACAGGCTAGATGTGTACTAAATTTCATCCATGTACACTCAATAGAGGCCGAGTGCTGGCCCGGAAACGATCTATCCGCCCGCCGCCCGCCCGCCCGGCGGACGGACAACATTTTTACCCAAGTGATTACAATACCTTCTTCGAACTTCTTTCGCTGAAGGTAAAAATAATGAACAGTTTTGATTATTAACCAATTTTCCAAAGATCTAACATACTTGGCTTGTATACACAATATGTACCCAGGCACTGACTCAATAATGGCAGCCTGGAAAATTAAATATCAGCTGTAAAGTTTTTTTTTATACCACCCTGTATGAAATAACATTGGGCCTGTGTTTTACTTACTTATCAAAGACTTTTACCCATACATAACTCTGCCTACAGCAAAACAATTGGCTGCCATTGTTATCCAATATGCCTCACATATCGTCCATCCATGTATAACATGTTGCTCAAGGAGAATATTTGATGTATGTACTATGTACAGTGCCGACTGTAATGCCTAGTTCTCATGGAGACGTACCAGAGGGTTTAAGCGACGGCGTTTCTTATATTTCCAGGAAAGGGCAAAGATTTGAGCATGTTCGCCGTCAATTTTGGCTTTACGGCGCGACAGGAACAGCATGCGCCGTTTTAAGAGGTCTTTCTACGCAATTCCTAGAAATTTGACGATGCAGGAAAAAAAGATTCAACCGGTTGAATCTTTGCGAGGAAAGAAGTGGTGAAGCAAGAAGAAGCGTAAAAAGAAATCAGTGCGCGCCGCAGGTTTTTAAAGTTGCGACGCACAAAGAAGAGCTTCGACGCAGAAACAGCAGTATAGCAGAAAGCTCTTGCTTCATGTCACATGTTTCAGACACGCGTCGCGGGAAGTCACATGTGCGACGCACGTGTGAGGGTGCACGCCGCGTCTTATGGACCCCCAATGCAGCAGACAGAGTGGCGCCTGAGTGCATGCGTTGTTCTATTTTTAGCATCAACCCTTTGTCTGCGTGTTACCCTCTTTCTGCGCAGCGGCTGGGGCAGCAGCAGCGAAGAAGGGGGGGCGAAGGAGGGGAAAAGAGGCGGTCCGCACCCTGCATATATATAGAGGGGGCCAGTTTAGAGCACCATACCCACTCAGACCTTCGACCAGAACACACCTAGAATCCACGACACTCAACTGCTACATTTGCTGCTACTTTTGTTGCTACAATTGTTAGTACTTTTGCTGCTACAACATGGGACCATAGAGGAAAAAGGGGACCGTCGTCACCAGGGCACCAACCAAGCTCAGCACGAGGTCTACACTTCACACTCCTGGAAGCACTCCTGCTGCAACTCCAGTGACAACTCCAGCTGCAACTCCTGTCCATGAGCCTTCAGATGCTGCAGTGACTGCCTTCTTCACAACAGCCATGGCAGACATCTCTCTACCTGGGCTCTACACCTCCAGTACAGCTGCCAGCCAGACGAAGACTACCACTTCAACCAGCAAAGCCACTGTCGTCAGCGAGACCATCTTCGAGGGCCAGCCAGAAGACAGCACAGACAAAGATTCATCAGTTGAATTATTTGAAGATGAAGGAGACAAGCCTGCTGACAAGCCTTCCAAGTATGCTGACAAGCCTTCCAAGTCTGCTGACAAGCCTGCTGACAAGCCTGCTGACAAGCCTGCTGACAAGCCTGCTCCCAAGTCTGCTGACAAGCCTGCTGCCAAGCCTGCTCCCAAGTCTGCTGACAAGCCTGCCACCAAGTCTGCTCCCAAGGGACTTCCAGAGCCTACTGCCAAGTCTACTCCAAAGAAGACTACAAAGAAGACTCAGACTCCGAAGAAGACTCCGAAGAAGACACAACAGAGCCAGCCTGTTGTTGCTCTTGAAGATGTCATGCATGACGACACCTTCGAGGAGGAAGACCACCATTCCTCTGCTGATGAGGCCCCTGCAGCTGCTGAAGCCAAGTCCAAGGGCAAGAAGGGCAAAGGGAAGGCCCCCAAGAAAAACATCAAAGACAACATGGGCATCACATCTGACCAAGAAGACGACCTCATCAACTGGTACAGAGAGCATCCTGTGCTGTACATGAAGGGCTCCAGAGGATACAAGGGCAACGAGAAGCTGCTGCTGGACACCGAAAAAGCCAAGGAGCTGGGACCCAAGTACACCTCCCAGGACATCTTCAACTGGAGGAAGACAGTCCGCACCCACTACTCAAGACTCGTCAGGCCTGAAGCTTCAGGATCCGCCAGGAAGGAGACGCTCACAGACAGGGACCAGTACATCCTAGCCAACTGTCGGTTCCTGAAGGACTCCATCGTCCACAAGCCAGGCAAGGAGCTGTCCGCCATCTCCCAACTGTCTGCCAACCGACCAGCCTCAGACTCCGGGGACAGCTACAACCCTGAAGATTCCCTGCCAGCTTCCTATGACCTGCAGGACCTGCCACCTGAACAGCCATCACAGGACAGACCTGAGAGCCAGCAGTCCCAAGTCTTCCCTGGAGCGCCAAAGCCTGGAGCCGTGTCCAAGGGAACCAAGAGAAAGGCCACAACAGATGAAACCATGCACTCCGCCATGAATGTCATCGCAGGCAGCATGCACGCTATGTCCTCCTCCAAGAAGATCCTGAAAGGCTCTGGCTGCAAGATGTGCCCCGACCACCAGGAGTTGAAAGACGATGAGGAGTACTGGAGGATGAAGTGTCACGACCTCTACCACGTCGGATTTCGCGCCAGCCCTGAAATCAGAAAGCGAATGGTGAGGGCCATTGCAGAGGCCGCCTTCTACTGGGACAAGGAGAGGGAGATGGATGAGGCCAGCCGCCAGTCAAGACCTCAGGAGGAAACCTTCCAGCCTCCTCATCCTCCTCAGCGCCTGCAGATGCCACCTCCTCCTCCTCCTCCTTCTGCGACGTATGTGCCATCTCAGCACCACCAGCACCACCAGCAGCACCACCACGCTTCCAGCAGCCATCACTTCCACCACCACCAACCCAGGGAAGGAGGATCCAGGCAGACTCCCAGCTACACCGTGATGCAGCCCAGCCCATCCTCCCTGACACTGATGATGGATGCTCAGGAGAGCTCCGAGAAGTACGGCTACCCTGGACCCAGCTATGGTCAACCGAGCGCCCAGCAGCCGCACCAGCCTTCCCCTTCGCCCAGTTGGACTGAGAGTCTCCTTTCTCCACACAAGTAGAAGAGAAGATGTGCAGCAAAGACAACCAAAAAACCTTGGCCCTTTTAAGGGCCACCAAATCCTCCCAAAAGGGCAGGCCACGTACACATCCTATGTTGACAAAAAAAAAGAGCTTGTGTTGACCGAAAAGGGCCAAAAAAGAGCAAAAAAAACGTTGACAATCCCCCAAAAAAAAAGTCCGGTCCTGGCCTTCATTAAAAGTAATCACCTTCATAAAAGCAAGGTGCTAGTTCCCCCTTTCTTTGCCCAAAAACATACCAAGTGCTGCACTAGTACAAGTGCTGCATTCTTTGGTATAAACATATTTTTATTGCACTAGTACAAGTGCATGAATTTCTTAATTAAAATGTAATGCACTAGTACAAGTGCTTTGGTTTTAAAACTTGTGTTGGTTGCACTAGTACAAGTGCATCACTTTGTAATTTCACTTGTCTAGGGCAAGTGGCAGATAGATAGATAGATAGATAGCTCGATAGATAGATAGATAGATAGCTCGATAGATAGATAGATAGCTCGATAGATAGATAGATAGATAGATAGCTTGATAGATGGAACACAATGCTCGTTACATATATACACTGCAGCAAAAGAAAAGCAGTTGTCGTCACTTTGCAGGGATTGGACTTGGATAGATAAATAGATAGATAGATAGATAGGCAGATAGATAGCTTGATAGATGGAACACGATGCTCGTTACATATATACACTGCAGCAAAAGAAAAGCAGTTGTCGTCACTTTGCAGGGATTGGACTTGGATAGATAGATAGATAGATAGATAGATAGATAGATAGATAGATGGATTTAGGGATTGATAGATGGATTGATTGATTGATTGATTTTTGGGCTTGTTTTGTCAACATAGGATGTGTACATGGCCAGCTCAATTGGGAGGATTTGGTGGCCCTTAAAAGGGCCTGGGGTTTGTTGTTTTGAATAGATAGTCTGCATCTTCTTCAGATTTTCTCCAACTGCCAAGGGACACTTCCTGCCGGACTGTTGACCCAGTCACTTAGGTAGTCTCGAGCAGCCTTGGCATCTCTAGAGGCATTTCCGTGTCGAAGTGGTTCTCCTAGGTCATGCAATTGACGGTCTCCCCTCCAAACTCCTTCAGTGACGTCATGTGTCTGTGGATCTTCTCTGTCCATAACTTCAATGTCACGGGCATGGTGGACGCCTACTCTGTCTCGCAGAATGTTGTGTAGAACACAAGCAGCCATTGTGATGTATGTCACTCTTGTAGGTTGATGGGGCATGGTGGTCAGGAAGCATCTGAACCTGTGTGACAGCAGACCGAAGGCATTCTCCACCGCTCTCCTGGCTCTTGAAATCCTGTAATTGTAGACTCTGGAAGCAATGTCAAGGTTCCTTCTTGGCACTGGTTTGAGCAGCCATGTCTTCAGGGGAAATGCCTCGTCACCCACGATGTAATATGGGAAAGGATTGTCTTCTGTGCCAGGTAGAGGTTCTGGAGGTGGTAGGCCTAGATCTTCCTCGTCCAGGAGTTGTCGAAGTATTGTGTCCTTGAAGACGCTGCCATCAGATGCACTTCCTTGACAGCCAGCCTGCACATAGATGAACTTGTAGTCGGCATCAACGAGGGCCATCAGGACAATGGAATGAAATCCCTTGTAGTTGTAGAACAAGGAGCCTGCAGCCTTGGGACATCGGATTGCGACGTGCTTGCCATCCAGAGCTCCAATGCAGTTGGGCAAGTTCCATTTCGTCTCAAAGGCCTTGGCTATCTCCTTCCATCTTTCAGGCTGTGTGGGTAGTGCCAGCTGTTTTTCGAAGGCATGAACGATGGCAAGGCAGACCTCAGGGATGAAGTTGCAGATGGTGTTGGGTGCCACACGGAAAGCATAAGCTAGGGACTTGTAGCTGTTTCCTGTTGCCATGTACCGCAGGGTGATAGCCAACTTCAGACCAGGTTCCAAAGCCCTCCTCATGTTGGTATCTTGCTTAGTGATGAGTGGTCCAACAGCTTCTAGGAGTTCAGCAAATATGTCAGGGGGCATTCTAGTGTAGTTGTAGTAGCCGGACACGTCATTGACTTGCAATTCAGGCATCAGTTGATGGTAGTGACCATGTTGTTCCCTCTGCAGCAACCAGTTGCGAATCCACCACCTTTTCTGTCTCCTGGCCCTCCTCCTCCTGTGTCTCAAATAGACAGCTCCGATAGCAGCAGCAGCAGCAGCACCAGCCACAACAATAATTTCTTCTTCATTCATCATGCATATGTTCAGTAGGCAGTCGTTGTGTTCTCATTGAAGGGCAATCAGCAAATGAAGCAAGGAGGTCCTCTGTGTCCCTTTTTATAATGACCAAAAGTGACTCCTGCAGCAGCGAAACACACTTTGCCGCAGAGCTGCAACAAGAGACCTTCGTCGATGCTTAAGAGACCTTCGTCGCTGCTTAAGGCAAGGACGACGAAGAAGGTCAGCATCGACGCGCCTGTAATGTCCTCGGCGCTGTATGAATGCATGTGCGACGATGAACCATCAAGGTACGCAGTAACAAGTACCTAAATGCGGCGTTGCATCGTTACAGTCGTCGGCGAGGCTGTCATTTTCAGCGGCGCATCTTACCTCGGGTGTACGCCTAAGGTTTCCTGATGCGTCGCAGGTCGCCAATTTCAGACGTAGCTGCCTCACAACCATCAGCGGCGTAACAGGAAACAACATTGGGCGAAGTAAAAGCAGCCTCGCCGAATTCCAAAACAAAGTGCGACGAGTGTGTTTGGAACTGCGCTGAGGCAAGAGAGGGCGAACGCGGCGAAGAAAGCTTAAGCAGCGCCGCGGACACCTCAAGACTCACCGCGGCTACAAACTTTAAGCGCCGCACATGACCCTAATTGATTACGTAACGTGCCTCAACCAACGTTCTACGCCACAACTTTCCAAGAAATGACTTCTCTTGACGCGCCGCTCTCAAATCGCCGTCGTGAGAACTAGGCATAAGTAGGTGAAACGCATGATATTGTGCCATTCCATCAATGCCTAACATCCTCAACCAAACTGCTTGTGGAAGCATGAATTCTCATCCAATGAGAGGAAAACATATTGGGTCATAAGGGTCCCTGACACCGCCAAAGCAATTTGTAACAGATATACACAAAACTAATTACTGCTCGAAATAATGCTGCTGCTACACTTGTCACTATACTGAAATATAGCCAGAAATTCATGGAAGGCATCCATCCGTTATCCGTTTCCTTCTCGGTATTAGTCGTTTCGCCTGTTGTTGTCGTCTGTTCCGTCCTGTTTGTCGACTCTTCGTCCCCTCCTTTCAGCTCCTCTTCACCCCCACTGTTACTCTGCTCTTTCTTCTTCATCTCCTTCTTCTCAGTAATCTCTTCCCTCTCTGTTATCTCTTCCTTCCACTCTTCCTTATTTGTCGTTTTCGTTGTCATTTTCGTCTTTGTTTTTGATATTGTCCTGTATGTTAGAGTAGCCTCCCCTTCTGTCATTATCGCCTTGACGTGAGTTGACGACCTTCTGCACCCTGGTCCTTTACATGTGGTGGTTATGATTTTTTCCCTATATTCACATGTCAGCCAAGGGTAATCCTTGTTGACAACCTGAAAATTAGAAATTGATGATCATTTGCAAAGGGCAAAAAAATGCTGTGACAACATTTTTCCTGCTGACACTGTTATCGAGGAGATCCTGAATTCATTTTTGAGTAATATTCAGTTTTAATGACGAATGAAATAATTATTATAATGAAAAATGCTGATACATAATTAACAATGAGAAGAGTGTATTGTTGGGTTTAGTACAGTTACAGTCTGGTGCAGCCCCTACAGTTTGTCTCGTCTAACATGCAAACTGGTGTTTGGCCTGATTGCTCAGTATCTAAAAATCACACAGTAGATCTACACATACCCACAGGTAGATGAGCTGATTTGTAATCTGTGTGTCACATTTTCGCGATCTTTTGGTGCCTTTTTTACCTGATTTTCTGCAATTTTTGACGTCGGCAGTCCATTTCCACGAGTTTGTTGACATTTGTGATGCAAATAGTGACACATGGGCAGTACGGCGGTTCATTTTTAGATGGGAAAAAATTATTTCGTGAATTTCACATCGCACACCCTCTGATTTGATGAGGATAGGTATAAAACTGATGCAGGTGAAATTTTAAGGAAATCCAACTAGAGGAAGGGGTCTCCCAAAGGCCTTAAAGTTTCAATGTTTTCTTCGTTTTTGACCATGTTCGTTTATCTGCGGTTCTCTATAACTTTGTCAGTATTTGTCATACATCATTCTAATTGCCATGGTTGGAAAGCTCTCAAAAAGACCTACATTTTGCATACCAACATCAATGGTCTACGACGATATCTTGACTCCCTTTGACTCTTTGACCAGCACTCTTTAGAAACGAAAATGTTGCAGACTGTCTAATCCTGTTAAAAACAGGTTTTTGAATTTTTTTCACTGATAATTGCAGTGATTCACACTCTCCAAGTTCCAGAAAGAGCAAATAAAATATTTTTTCAATTTTTGGCCATGGAAAATCCTGCTTTATGAGCTTGGAAGTTTTAATGCTAAATTTTGTCTGAAGTATGGAAACAAATCAGGGAGGGGTTGTTATATTTGTATTTTAACTTCAAAAGAATTAAATATAGGGCAATATCACTGGTACCATGAGAATGCTGAAAGTACTTTCTTTCATGTGGTGCCACTCATGTTGCCCTGCAATAAACTCTGACGAAGATATGATATGAAATGCTACAGACCCCATCTCACATTTTACGAGTTTTAAACTAACTTTAACATTAAAACGTCATCACTCATAAGCCAGGCACTGCCACAGTAAAAATTAAAAAGGTTTTATATTTAGTCATTCTGGAACTTAGAGAATGCGAATCACTGCAACCAATCAGTGAAAAAAATTCAAAAGCCTTTTTTTAACAGGATTAAACAGTCTGCAACATTTTCATTCTAAAAAGTGCAGACTGAAGAGCCAATGGGAGTCAAGATATCGTCCTGGACCATTGATGTTGGTATGCAAAATGAAGGTCTTTTTGTGAGCTTTCCAACCATGGCAATTAAAATGTTGTATGACTAATACTGACGAAGTTATAGAGTACCGCGGATTGGCGAAAATGGTCGAAAATTAAAAAAACATTGAAACTTTAAGGCCTTTGGGAGACCCCTTCCTCTGGTGGGATTTTCATAAAATTTAAACTGCATTGTTTTTGTGCCATTTCTCACAAAATAGGAGGGTGTGCGAATTGATATTGACAAAAAAAGTTTTTTGGACCACCCTAATGGGCAGTGACATCACAAAAACGCACTGCAGCAACATTCCTGGATTAGTTTCTGACTACTTGTTGCCAGTGACAACCCCCCAAGCCCATGGATTGGTTTTATGCAGGCTGGCAAAAAAGTGCTATATTTCAGTTCGCATGCTAGATGAGACGCACTGTAGTGAGATTTTGTATAAACTGGCAGCTGTCGTGTCCTCTCCAATAATACCGTGCTTGGCTGCTCCACCCACATGGTGAATGTCTTAGTTTTAAATTTATCTGTATTTATAACAGTGGACCTAGTTTTAATATACTGCAGGATAAACGGAGGGATATACTTCAGGCAGGGTACTCTGTTATTTCCTTCAACTACTGGTTCATTCTACAGAAATGTTCCCATTTGGGTGGCGATTTTACTGTTTTTCAAAATTCGTAAAATGCATGCTTTAATCAGTGTGGAGGTGAAGATGGGTTCTGAAAAACGTCTGGCGATGATTGCCATGATTCTTTTGTCAATTCTAATTTAGGCTAAAATTAACATGCTTTTCCTATTAGTCGTTACCACAACAGTAACAAATTGTTGTGGTAATGACATGTTGGGGCAATGATAAATTCATCTTTAGTATTTTTACCCCGCAGGCTATTACATAGCCTCCGGGGTTCTGCAGTCCTCAACGTGACTGGTAGCTGGGGATTTCGTCAAGCATAACTCACTTTGTGTTGCTCATATTTCATTCAAATTTTGCCTGTCATCTTATTTTGTCATGCAGATGGGAATGACAAGTTTCCAGGCATTTCTAGCAATTAGATGTGCGTAATTGATTGTTACCAAGAATCTCATGTACACTGTCAAAAATGACTGGAATTATTCTCTCAAAACTATCTTTGACTTCTAAATATCTTGCTTTATTTCTTCTACATTCTCCGAAATAGTGATGTCAGTGTCAAAAAAATCTTCAGACCTGGTATAAGCTGTCAGTTCAGAAAGACTACAGAAATGTGGATCTCCACCTTAGGCAATGTGAACTGTCACAGTAAAACCTTACCTAGATATGATTGTTACCAAGAATCTCATGTACACTGTCAAAATGACTGGAATTATTTTCTCAAAACTATCTTTGACTTCTAAATATCTTGCATTATTTCTTCTACATTCTCCGAAATAGTGATGTCAGTGTCAAAAAAATCTTCAGACCTGGTATAAGCTGTCAGTTCAGAAAGACTACAGAAATGTGGATCTCCACCTTAGGCAATGTGAACTGTCACAGTAAACAAGAACAAGTAAGTTTTTACAGCAAATCCTTGACAGTGCACATGCTTATCTGTTATGTGTCATGATGTGGGAAAACAAACCAATAAATTGTCAATTTGAGGTGCCAGCGACATGCCACATGTGTTCTGAAAGGGGTGGAGAGTTGGGTAAAAAATGCCCTTCAATGGAATGTGCTTGGGTTGAGGCGTAAATGGAAAGTTGTACACCTTTGGTAATCTGCCCTTGGCTCTACTCAAATTACTGTACAGTTCAAGTGGTTATCAAACCCCTTTTAACAATTTTCAACTGTGAACTATCATATTATATAACAAGTGATTTTGAGCATTTTAGCATCCATGTATACATGTATATGTATTAACAAATCCAGAACCATTTTAATCCATAAATCAAACCAATGAGCCAAATTTCAACTTCCCTGATTTTTCCCTGCAGGGAATTGATTCTGGCTATGCCACTGTACACAGGTAGGCCTATGAACTTCCATCAACATTTCCACTACTATATTTTGTCTCTGAGTGCTGAACATGACCTTTAGAAAACAAAAAAGGAGAACAAAAGAGAGAAAACAAAACCCCCAAAAAACTCACTAAAAGAAGTGAAGAAATGCTACATGTGTGAAATATCATGGTGAGCAACTTACAATCTTGCCCAAATGGGGTGTTAATTCAACCACAAAATGACTTGTTATAGCCCCAGTCCCTTGGTTACTCTTTTGATGAGTCCCATCTGGATTTCTAAAATCCCCAAGTATGTGTTATATATGTTTACTACATTGTTTAGAGTTAGATTGTAAGTACATTCTACCATGAAGAAACTGTAGCTGCTGTTGCTATTTAGTTATGCATGCTGTCACACATCTTAGGCATATAGAAGATTGGACATCAATTTTACAGCATGATCTTTGGTGGTCATCAGATACTAGTAATTTAATTATTTTATAAGAATGTGATCTAAGATAGTTACTACAATATCTACCTATCCATCAATCTATCATATCATCAATCTATCAGATATCCATCTTTCAGGATGGATGGGTGACTGGGACTTTACATCCTGTATTTATGCACTCAGAACATTAATCAGGACAGGGTGATACAGTAATGAGGCAAAGGATGATTGAAACTGCTGTCTAACATAGATTAAGGTGACCAGGCCAGAGCTGGATTTGAACTTGGGACACAGTGATAGAATGACCTGAGTGGTACCAACTGAGCAACTGTCGTCCCATCATGACTATGTATCTATCTATCTATCTATCTATCTATCTATCTATCTATCTGTCTGTCTATCTATCTATCGATCTATCGATCTATCTAATAGTATCTATCTGTCTATCTATCTATAAATCTATCTATCTGTCTATCTATCTGTCTATCTATCTATAAATCTATTTATCTGTCTATCTGGATAGATGATTTGGGCTTTATCAGGGGTGTATCTAGAAATGGCCTGAGGGGGGGCATTATATAGAATAGAATAGAATAGAATATACTTTTATTCGTCCATTCATAATGTTACAAACAGAAACTTTCAGTGGATTTGAGCACATTCACACACACATTCATACAATCACAGTAGGCAATAAGCATATATATTTTTATCCCAATATGACACATCCACGCATGGTAGTGAGCGCATATACACGCGCGTGTACATGTAATTGCGCGCACCATTGCGCGTGTATGTGCATTCACTCACACCTGTGGACATGTCATCCAGCGCATGCGTGAACCTGTATTCACGCGCATGCGTGTATATGCGATCGTGGACATGCCATCCAGCGCAAGCTTGGACATGCCATCCAGCGCAGTTTATTTCTCAGGACACAGGAGCCCCTCGGGCAGTGGCGTAGCCATGGGAGGCAGAAGAGGGGTCTTGGAATAGGCCTATACATGCAATGACAAATAACTGCCAATGTATGGCATGTCCACTCATGCGCTGTAAAGCATATACACGAATCCAAGATCTTCGCGCGTGCACGTGTTGACACATCCACGCGCGTGTATGTGTCAAATCTTGCACATCCACGCGTCCTTAAAGCGTGTATGTGCGCTCTGGAGCATGCGTGGATGTGTCAAATTTGGATAAAAATATACCTCCAATAAGTTAATACATGCAAACAATACTGGAATTTATTACTTTTGTATGCATGTAATGTTCAGTATCCGAATGGTCTCAATGGCTTCAGACAGAGCCAGCGGGGTTTACGTGCTTGCACGGTATTTTTTAAGAGGCCCAGCAGCACAGACAGCATGGGAGGTTAAAGGAATGTGAACTAGAATAACATCGCTCCATGACAGTTAAAGAAAAAAGAAAAATTTTGCTGCATTCATTACTTAGTTGTTAAATGTCCGTTTCTGTAATGACGCTTAATGAAGTTTTTCAGGATAAGGGAACTAAGGTGGCTACTAAGACATGAAACACCATTTATGAGTTACTAAGCTACTAACACTAATAGACATGGCTACTAAAAGCATACTTTACCACTAGTGACAACTGTGAGGCCCCTAAGAATCCAATTCAGTGTCAAACATAGCTAGGTATGCTAGTTCCATCCCATACTGAGATGAAGTCTACTAAGGATCCCCTCAGATGCTTATATTTTTAATGGAGGTGTGTACACATCTCCATTTATGCAGTCACAGTGACAAAATGGACCGTTTTGGCGGGAAATTTGAAATTTCAGCATTTTCAGAATGTCTTTTAGGTGCTGTCTTGGCTATTTTGTTTGGAGATGTTTGGGTCAAGAGATGTTGATAACTTGATTATAGAGCATGCATCTGGTATAGGAATGAATACCAGGCATGTTGTTATTAGGACGTGACTTCCTTGCCATCTTGCTTGGATCCACTGGGGGCGGCTGCACACATTGTGTATTGGCCGCTGTGCCTAAACTATTGTACTTGTGTATATGTTATTTGGAACATGAATGGGTCTTACAGTATATATGTGCACTTTGGTGTTCATATTTAAGCAATTGGTAAAGTTTTTGTAAAATATTGAAAATTTAAAAAAATTTTTTTTTTTCATTTCCAGAGCTGAACTCTGAAACGGTTTTAACTATGGGCATGAAATTCTACCATCATATGCATTGAATACCCTTAATCATGTTAATGTTCCTTTTGGGGGTCTAAATGCTATTACAAAAATTATTAACAGTAAATTCAGCAAAAATGTTATTTTTCAATGCTCCATGATTCCGTCAATTTTGGAGTTACACTACGGAAATTTTTCATTTATATATGTCCAAATTATCCTACCTCTTTAAATGACTAAATTCATTTGGAGGGCCAATCTTAGGAAATTTTCATAAAAACTGGGAAAAAGGAGGATTTCTGATATATTTTTCTCAAATTTTTGGTTTCTCAAAAATTAATGGTAAACAATAAATTGGTAAACTTCAACAAATATTTAATCATATTAGGAAGTCACTTTAGTATCCATATATCTATATAGTTTAGTGTACAATTTTGCTTGAAATGGATTATTTTTAGAATTCTGAAATTTAGCACACAATATGAACAACATCTGGTTCTGGCCACTCAGGGAAAGTCTTTTTCAGGGGATATGATGATTTCTGTAATGCGTTACATAATCGCACTGCGGGTTTGCTCAAGCGAAATATATTTTTGCACACAATCTTGCAATAAGATTTATTAAAACAATTCGCATAAAACAGGTCGATTACCCCCTATTACTCCACCAAGCCTAAGTGGACATGTAGTTCTTAGTAGCCAGCTAAATTCCCTTATCCTGAAAAACTTCTAAAACTACTCACTCAAAATGGGAGTTTCATATGGACATAAAATATCTGTTGCATGTAATTTATCATTCTCCCGTAGTCATCGGCTCACTTCTCGAGCTGGCTCTGCCAGTGAGCCTCTGACTCTTTTGACAGTTTTTCCTGTGGTTTTCAGTCAATTTGAGAGCTGTCATGCTTGGGTGGTCCAGCCAACCAGGATGAATTTTCCAAAATAATTTTGGGATTAGTCTATGACTATGACTGAACACAACTGAACTTGTATAACAAACAACAGCTCTGATGTAGAACAATTAAACAAAACATACAGACAGCAAATAAGAAACTGTCATCTTAAAGTTACATAAACTGTGAAATGAGTGATGAGAATTAAAGACAAACACAAAACTGTAAACAGTTCAGGTGCCAATCATCATCAGCCATGCAATTAAATTCTGATCTGATTGGTTGTTGGGTTGGAGTTAACTTCTTGGACAGTGATTGACTTGGTCCAAGTTTGATATTTTCAGAACGCATTTCTGTGCAAATACATGACCACTGCTAAGTTTATGGTGGGCAGTTTGTGGGCTACTAATCAACCATATTTATAATTTTTATGACTCAATCTCAGACTTACTATACATCATTTTAATAGTATAGAGAGATAGTCAGTTGCCCGTAGATTGGAGAGAAAAAAATGGAATATAGATAGATAGATAGATAGATAGACTATAGATAGACTATAGATAGACTATAGATAGACTATAGATAGACTATAGATAGACTATAGATAGACTATAGATCAGTCAAGGAAATTACCATCTGCTCATGACAACCAATGTCTTCAGCCCCACATGACACTCACCCCAGCACTGTCATCTCTCTCCCATGACCTTCTCAAAGTGTCATGGCCCAGCCATGACTTAAGCAGCACTCAAAATCATCTTTGACAGGCTATTTAAAAAGAACTGTTGCTTCTATCACTTCCAAACTTGGCATAAAGTTGTATCATAGTATCAACTAACTCTATAAATTTTGGCAGGCTTATCCATAACATAATGAGGAAAAGAACCCGAAGGCTCCAGAGAAATTAGGAAATTGTCATCAGCTGCTGATGACTTCGCTGGTACCTCACGAAATGGGATAGAATATGTCCTGCTACTGTCTTGCTGCTGTGTGATGAGGATGGGTGCACAGAAATCAGACTTCCTTTTGATACTCAACTGATCAACCCCACACACTCAATCATCCTGTCAGGGCCAGGACTTAGCTGTAATTGCAATTGTCATCACGTGATGGTAATTTCCCCGACTGTAGATAGACTGATTGATTGATTGATTGATTGAGAGATAGATAGATAGATAGATAGATAGATAGATAGATAGATAGATAGATAGAAAAAATAGGCCTACATTGATTTGCTAATTGATAGGGCTGATATAGGCCTAAAGTAATGTTTGCCTTTGGTGAATCAATAGTTGACAATACTCGTATATGCTTCTAGAGAGACTGTCTATCTCTCTGTCTATCAGAGTAGGCTATATATATATATATATTATATAATATATAATATATATCGTGAAAAGAGGAGAGACCTCACTTAGGTGAGGAAGGCATAGAGTGATTTAGAAGATAAGGCATTCAGTGTAACTGGAGATAAATCCCGTACGCTGTAATTTTAATATAATAGATTCCTTTCTGATCAAGCAAAATTCAGAAGCAGATCCAGAGTTGGGGAGGGGGTGGGGGATTTAGAGGGGTCTGTCGATTTTAAGTTTAAAAAAATTAAAATCCCGATATTTTTAGTACACTTCAATTTTTAAACCCTCCTGTTGGAAATTTTCTGGATCTGCCCCAGCTTTGAAAACCCTGTTAATAATTGTAGAAGGCACTGAGACTAGTGTGATTTTTTTAGGATATGAATTCAAAAGTTACATAAAAAAGCTTCACTTCACCCAATATAATAATGTGTCCTCACATTCTCAGTGTTTACAAATATGAAATAATCTGTAAGAAATACCCCCACCAGAAATTAATTATATTTCAAATCCGCCAGAAAAGAATTTACTTATTTAACTGAAACTTTGCAAGAAATTATTTCTTACAAATAATCAAACTGCAGCCCCATCCCCCAAGCAAGAAATTATTATTTACAAGAAGTTATGTTTAAAAGAAAGCCCAAAAAACTCCAACCTCCCCAGCAAGAAAGTACTTCTTACAAAGGAGATCTCAATGCACATGAGCCTTAACCATGTTAAGGGCCATGTTAAGGGCTGTGACGTGGCAAAGCTCATTCGCAAGTTAAAGTTGCAAAAAATTGACTGGACCGCTGATCTGCAAAGAGCTCTAAATGAGTCAAGATTCGTACACATTATAATGAGTGGTGTGGATCTGACAGACTGTCACTGTTCATGCTTGGGAGAAAAAGCACCAACTTCATGTAACAGTTTCAACCATACAGACTGATGCCAAACACGAGGAAACTTAAAAACAACAAACGGATTGACAGCCAACAGCAATCAATAGTGTGCAAAGACTGTAATTACATAATCTTGTTTTAAATGTAACAGCCTCTCTGATTGTGCGACCACTTCCCTTCGCAATTAATCACATTGAAGCTGTAAAACCACACTTTTTGTGGCCCACCAGGTCACTGGCAGAGCCAGCTCGAAGTGATCCGATGACCACGTGAGAATGGTAATTTATATATAAAATTTTAATCATTCAATGCCATTGGTAACCTGGTCCTGGGGACAGGAATAGGACAATTTCCATAGAATGACCCTACTAATTTTATAACATGTTTAGTCAGACACCAATTCGTCTATCAATTGTCACCATTGTTTCTACAACACTGTCATCTTCGGCAACGGCTTGTTAAAATCTCATAAAAGGAGATAATTATTACCAACATTGCAAAATGCTTGTCCTCCGCCCTTGATGCTGACAGATCGAAAGCCTAGGGTCTGTTCCAGAGAGTTGATGATGAAGTTGTCAGCGGAGTCAAGTATAAGTATTATGTCCTTTCCTCTTCGAAATTTAGGGCTGAATCTTGGTGCCTCAGTCATTCCTGTGGCAGCACAAAAAACTTCATCATGTGGCGTACATATACACTTTCCTTCGCCACCACAAATCCATCCATCCACTTCACCACTCCACCACAACATTAAAAATATCATCACAAGAACTTTGATCATCATACTCCTGGTTAAATATTTAAAAAATCCAAATTGTAGGAAACTGTAATCCTTCTCAATGCAAACAATATTGTATTCGAAGATCACCCCTGATCATATTACCCCTTGACCATGTGACCCCGAAAGGGTCAGTTTAACCTGAGCAGGTAACTAGACCGCCAAAAAATAAGTGCTATCTTCACACAATCTACTCTGTGAATGTTATCCGATGTCCTAGTGCCCTGCTATAGTCAAAGATATCATGTCTTTCTATCTTATCTCAAAAATATCTATATAAAACAAAAAGAACAACTATAATCAGTTGGCGGCATTGACTATATAATAATTATGTACAGTTTGTCACATCAAGCAGTTTGTCACATCAAGCAGAGGACAGACGTTTGGCCAGATATCTCAGCAACCACAAGCCCCACAGGAGAACACATACCTATGTATAGCTCAGCTCTGTTGTACTCGTAATTACTAATATGAATATCTCGTTTTTGTGATGTGTTTTTGCCGTTTTTGTCCGATATTTGTCAATTTATAAAAATGGCAGTTCACTTTCGCACAATGTTGACATTTGTGATGCTACCAAAAAAAAAAGTTAATAAAATCTTGCAGGATCCAACCCATGACCTTCACAAGGAGTATGAGTTTCTGCCCTCGAACAGACGCCTGAGATCATCCTTTGGAAGAACCCGGAGAATGCAGCAATCATTTGTGCCATCGAGCATTAGACTTTTCAATACCCAATGACACTTGCATTTATGTATTTATCAATTTTGAGAAATATTTACTGTCATTTCTTTACCATGTATTGCCTGTGGGTGCAAAGCAAATTTCCTTTCTTCGGATATTAAAGATTATCTATCTATCTATCTGTCACGCAATCGGCAGTGTATCACAAAAATGCACCGCAGTCTCATTGTGTTGATTTTTAACCGGCAGGTTAATAGAGGAGGGCTTAAGTGAAATGGGACTCTTGTCCACTTGTCCACTTGTCCATGTGTCAACTTGTCCACTTGTCCACTTTCCTTGCCCCTCTGAACACAGTGCTGCAACCCAGTGAGCAATGGGGGCCAATGACAGATATGGACCTGCCCATTATGAATGGGGGATTCAGTTAGCTGTAAGGGGTTACCATGGTTACAGGAGCAATGAACAGCTGCAGCCAGCAGTGGGCCTGTGAGCCTCATTGGAGAAGTTGCCCCTGTGTCAGGATTGCTTATAATTCCAAGGCACTGTGAGAGTCAAACCATTTAAGTACTTGTGTTTTAAAATAATCGTCATGCCTAGATGGTTGCTCAGTGGATCATTATGTTTATAACACTTGGCATTGTCTACTTCTTCACCAGCTTTCTGTACAGTGCTATGATGTAGTTATGTACCATTGCCAAATTATTCCTGCAAGCAATGTCTATCAACACCCATCCACTAAACTCCCCCAAGAGACCAGGGCCTTCCTCAGTGCATTTCTCATTCTGACAGTATACTTTGACAAACTTTATCATTACAGCCTGTAAATTTGATATGCATAAAATGAGTGTTGCTTCCCACAGATTTTGGCACTCTGTGACTGTGAGTCATAATAACTGATGAAGTGTCATCTTCCCAAATTTAACATACATGGGAAACATAGAGGCTGTTTGATTAGTCATGATGAATAGAAGGCTATTTGATTTGTCATGTGACTGATCTTAAGAGTAAAATTATCGTGACAAATCATCAATATGATGATTCACGAAGTGCCATTTTCACAGTGCAACAGCCCACTCCGTTTGGATATCAGTTTTACAGACTGTAAACTAAAGTGGTGTTTTAATTGTAGTCTGCAGAAAAGGTTGCAAAAAGACGCTTGACACCACAAATAAACGGGCCTGTAAAAATTCTGGCGGTCCTGTAAACCAGTTTTTACCGGCCCACATGCCTTGTGAAAGGTCAGAGCGAGTTTTAAGGCTGTTAGAATTTCACTTGGATTTATGAAATTTGGGATAGGGATTGACTTTAGGGTCTCCGTCAAAATCTTTTGGAAAAACCCAAGATGGCTGCCAAAATGGCCGCCATATTTTGAATTGCCCACTGTGACCTTAGTATTTCCTTAGATTTATGATACTTGGTACAGGGATTCACTTAGGGGTTCCCTTAAAAAAATTTGGAAAAATCCAAGATAGCTGCCAAAATGGCCACCATATTTTAAAATACCCACTGTGACTTTAGTATTTCACTTACATTTATGAACCTTGGTACAGGGGTTCCCCTCAAAATTTTTGGAAAAATCCAAGGTGGCTGCCAAAATGGATGTTCTGAATTGCCTACTGTGACTTTAGTATTTCACTTAGATTTATGCAATTTGGTATAGGGATTCACTTAGGGGTTCCCCGCAGAAATTTTTGGAAAAATCCAAGATGGCTGCCAAAATGGCCACCATATTTTGAATTGCCCACGGTGACTTTAGTATTTCACCTAGATTTATTCAATTTGGTATAGGGGTTCACTTTGAATTGCCCACTGCGACTTTATTATTTGGTTTGGGGATTTGCTTAGGGGTTCCCTCATAAATTATGAGAAAATTTCCAAGATGGCTGCCAAAATGGACACCATATGTTGAAGTGCCCACTGTGACTTAAGTAGTTCACTTACAATTCTGAAATATGGTATAGGCATTTGCTAAGAGGTTCCCCACAAAGTTTTTATGGCTTGCAGCAAACACTATCAGTCTGGCAATAACTGCTTAATACAAAACAATCCACGTAATAATATATAAATCCCCCTGTTCATGATTTCAATCCCGAATATATAATCACCAAAGGCCGGTTTTGAATCCATGGATTCTTGTTATGGACTGTAAAAACAATGCTAAATTTCTGTTCCCAATGCTTGACCTGACAAACTGTATGGTGACTTGAGAAATGAGTATGCTGTTGCTGCTGTTATGGACTACTGGGCCCATCAAAGATTGACAGACTTGGTTGCCTCTTGATGTTTGTTGAGGTCTTCCAGGACCATTTCCTTCAAGTCTATCACAATGGCACTGTCACCATGTTGTCATCAGTCGGTTTTGACAAATGAGCTAAATGTAGATCTTAGTCAGTGAATGTCTCTGACAAATCTTGCTGCATTCCCGTCCGGCCTATTTGTTGATAATACTCATTCAATGATGATAACAATGAGTAATGGAGCATGCTCTTACATTCGCTTTAACAGTTATCCATGCCAGGTCGTTTAATTGCAAAAATCACAAACTTCATCTTTAAGCCATCTTTGCAGGTGTTTTCTTCTGTCTTGAGGATTTGCCTGATCATGGTAAGGCGCACTGAAGATACTATGCTAACAAAGAATGCACACAATCCATTGCAATCCTTCAAGCACATGGGCAGGGTTGCTGGATTTAAATTATTCGATTTAAATCATTGATTTAAATCATGATTTAAATCACTCAATAAAAATCATGATTTAAATCAAAGTTGTGATAAAAAGGCTTAAAAAAGCACAAATAAAGCTGGCAGTGAGATATTACAGCTTGCAACCTACCATTTAGCAATACTCTTTCATAAATATGTCTAATGACATATCACACAGGCCTCTTGTATATATATAAGATATAATTTTAGATATATGATAAAATATTTCTGATAAATATATCCGAGTAGAATGACTACATACATGTAAATAAAGATTTAAAAAATTTTATTTCAATCATGGCATTCTCATGATTCTCTAAACAATTTCATTGCTGCAATGAAAAACAAAGCCATGTTCTGCAAATGCAGCACTGTCCCCAAAGCCCCTACTGCTAAACTGATATCAAATACACATGTGAAACAAAATTAACAGGCATCGTGAGACTGAGTGCTGAGAAGCAGTTCAGTTCATTGCTGAGTAGGGAAAATGATGACTTGTTTTGACATCCCTTTTTATCTTTTAGAAGGTGTACTTCTATTACAAGTAAGCTGTATAGTTATGATTGATGTTCAGTGAAAAAGACATTTATTAACACATCCGTATCAAAATGTGGAACTGCTGCCATAGCTTACATTATGATTATTATATTTATACATCACCTGCCTTGATTTCATAATTTTGCATTATAATTTCTCTAATTTAAACAAAATTATTATATATGTGCCTTATTGATATCCATATATGTGTTATTCATAATATGTCAATGCATAAAAATTAATAACAGTTGGTAAAATTGATATGGAAAATGAACTTTTTCCATTAATGATTTAAATCCGATTTAAATAAAAAAAATCCGATTTTTTTAATTTTTTTATAAAAATCAATAAAAATCGCAACCCTGCTGAGATTGGTGATTTAACGAAGCAGTTCAGTTCATTGCAGAGTAGGGAAAATGATGACTTGTTTTGACATCCCTTTTTATCTTTTAGATGGTGTACTTCTATTACAAGTAAGCTGTATAGTTATGATTGATGTTCAGTGAAAAAGACATTTATTAACACATCCGTATCAAAATGTGGAACTGCTGCCGTAGCTTACATTATGATTATTATATTTATACATCACCTGCCTTGATTTCATAATTTTGCATTATAATTTCTCTAATTTAAACAAAATTATTATATATGTGCCTTATTGATATCCATATATGTGTTATTCATAATATGTCAATGCATAAAAATTAATAACAGTTGGTAAAATTGATATGGAAAATGAACTTTTTCCATTAATGATTTAAATCAAATTTAAATTAAAAAAATCCGATTTAAAAATCAAAAAAATCCGATTTTTTTGATTTTTTTATAAAAATCAATAAAAATCGCAACCCTGCACATGGGTAGATGACAATATAACCGTCAATGATATGTTGATGCATGTGATTGCAATGATTACATGGCTTTTATGAAAATAGTTATTTTTGAATAATAATTCATAATTCATTGTGTACAAATGAGTATTCAGAGTGTATATATAGCACACATCGTACATAGAACAACAAACTAAACATACAACAATACTGATAATGTAAATACTAGTGGATAGTATAATGTGAGTCATAACTACTCTTTAAAACTACAAACAAATGGCGATGATACAATAATTGTATGCTGAGGTAATTTAATTAAACCATTCCATAGCATAACAGTTCCGTTCGTGAAATAAAATTTCCTGGCGTTAAGTCTCCACCTATTGACTTCCACACACAGGGGGTGTCCCCTGAGACCAGGGTAATTTCTCAACGTGAAGAACAGTGTAGGATTGACTGATTCGAGCCTCTGAATAGAAAGACATCATACATAAATATATTCACAAATAAATGAAGAAATAGAAATGTCTTTAAACAGTTTGTAGAGATTAATTATTGTCTATGGCAGGCAACAAAATATATCGGTGAGTTCAATTCTTCTTCACTGGAGAAACCACTAATATCCAAAAGGCCATCCCGGCATGTTGGAAGTTCATTCAGCATTCCTGCCCTATCAAACACTTCGCAGTCATAACTTCCATTGATGGCTCAGACATCATCATCACACTTTTGACGAATTAAAGACAGGTTCTTTGATGTCAAGCTTGTGTCAAGTGCACAGACATACTTAAGCCTCTCATTTGCACCAATCTCCACGGAATTTTTTAGCTTTAATTATGTTCCTGTATACTGAATCCATGAAGGTTAGTCCACGTAGCATAAGAGGGAGAATAGCAGATCTAGTCTTGTCTGGGCAGTTCCCACAAACGTCAGGTTGTCTTCCTCCATGTAACATGAAAAGTTTCCACATGTCGGCTTGACAAATCCATAAAAAGCTTGACACTGACCAAGGTAAATGTGGCTAGCCATCCCCGAATGCACGGACTTCGTATTGATGATCTTCCTTGTAGTTAAGTCATCTGCCAGCTTTTGCTTGTTCCTTCTCACGGTTGCTTTACAAATTTCGCCAACTCTAGAGGCTGTAATCCGCATGGTCCTTTGGTCTTTCCATAGCTGGTTCGATGCCTGTTTGACTCATGTAGGCGACTAGTCGCTGTCATCGTCTATGGCATAAGGATTCGCAACAGGAAAGAGTTGCATAAGTGGCATTCTGCATGCAGGATTCTGCAAAGAAATTGCAAATGTCATTTGTAAAATATTTCATTTCATGAAGAACAACATTTGGCGTCCTGTGCAAAAAATTCCAAATTGCACCTTGTGCCTCCTACGAGTATGCCTTTAGGCGTAGGCTATTTCTGATTTAACATTTTTAGAGGTGGACAAGTGAGTTTACTTGAGCATTGTAGTTGACGCATGCATTTTGGAAGAAGGTCTGGTACTCAACGTCGCCCCATTTCCCACTTTGAAATTCTTCTGATCTTGGGTCAAAGGAAAATTCTTTTTCCGGAAATCTCAGTTTGGCCATGGTCGACACCTTCATAGGACTTCCTACCCATGCTTTGGCTGGCTTGTGGAACGTTTGTGGCACCTGCAAGTCAAGGTAATCATTAATCAGTATCAGGACATTCAGCATTACCTGGTTGCATGAACATTTGAAAACAGTTGAGAATTTGAATTTCACTCAAACTGGTTGGCATGGATAATTACCTGTGTGCATGTTTGCTCAGTGAGGATGGTGCCTTCATCCAGAAAACTGTTAAGCCCAACCAGTAGCGTACAGACATGTTTGCAGTGGGCTGACGGTCCCTGACCCACGGCACACTCGCACTGTGTTTCCGATATCACACCATCCTTCGCCAGCAAAAGGTCAACCTTGTATGAAGTCCCTTTTTTCATTTCAGCCCAAACCGCTGCCATGACATAGCAACCGGCATCTGCCGAAGCCATGCGAGCGTACCGCAAGGATCTGTTGGGAATAATATTCATGTATGAATTAAGCACATAACATAAGTAGTGGCCAAGACACTGAAAAGTTAGAAATAAGTTAAATACATAACTCAATAATGGCTGAAAATTACCTGTCTTTGTACATCTGTTTGCACTTCTTATCCAGAATCTTCTTGCAGCTACTAAGGAATCCATGAATCCTGCCAGCTGTTAAGTCTGGTATCATCAGCACATGTATGCTATGACTCAGAATTTTGTCACAAACATGTCAGTCAAACCATCACTGTCCAGATTACTCGTTATGAACAATTCACTTAAAAAGGTTTCCTTCTCAGTGGTCTATCGCTGTCATTTTAAATTATTGAGGGAGACTAATTTAAGAATTTATCTCTACTAGCATTTACCCGTGATAAAGGATATATGTAGACAAATGCATGCAGAAATGAAAGTGTTGTGTGACAAAATGTAAGAGAGAGGTCAGTCATAGTAAAAATGAAACACTTACAAAAATCCTCATTGGCTTTTGGGCTTGTCCTCCATGTGTCATGTGATTCAAATGTCAAATGAAAAGTTTCCAACTAACAGTCCTTGTCACTGTATGTCACTATTCTGTGCCTTGCGTAAGCATGGAAAATATTGCGTAATACCATGAGCATTGCAAGCGTCTAGCTATCTATCTATTTATCTATATATCAATCTATCTATCTATCAATCAAAGCTCTTCAAAAGTGTTGGGGCCTAATAGAACTCGATAAAAAGAAGTTTTTTAAAAATTGTTAATAGATACTTTGTATAAGTGTCATTGTCAATTATTTGACAATGGCCTTAAGATTGTATAAATTTGTATGCGTGTCCAGATTAAGATATATTGCATCGTCGCAGATAGCACTTGAGATGGGAGTCTTTAATGTTATAATTGCACTTGAGAATTACATGTTTGAAGTAACTTCAATCAGGGGCGGACTGGCCTATGTGGCAAAGCGGCAACTGCCACGGGCCCATCCACTCAGGGGGCCCACAAGATGTCAAAAACAAAAATTTCAAGAAAAGGGCAAACTCTCAGGTTCATGATTTGTTTTGCAATTACACAAAGTGAAAGGACAGCCTCCTTTCATATGGAGGCCTCAACCAAATATTAACAATTTGCAAAATTAGACCTGTAGAAATTCCTTTTTAATTGGAAATAATGCCAACGGTAGAGACGTAGGGGCCCAGTGATTTATTTTGCCACGGGGCCCGAAATGCCTCCAGTCCGCCCCTGACTTCAATACAAATCTGATCAAGATCTTCAATGGCAATCGGGAACTGAAAGTGATCAACGAATGTGTTAGTTATAAATAGCAATCAGACACAATATTGCCATGGCATGAAAATGATGACATTGCAGGCCTAATGGCCTGAAGTGGGATCAGAAATGGGAAAAAAAAAACATGGCGGCCTATACCCTCGATAGAAAACGCATCTGCAAGATAGTGCAACAGGGAGAGCATGAATTGAGTGAAATTTGGTATTTTTGGAAAGATAAAATCGTAATCTATGCAGATGGCTATATTAGAAATAGATTAGGAACTGATAAATGTGCGTAAATTGAAGAAAACGGCTATGACGTCATGCTATCCCAGAAGCTTTAGAGTCACGTATTAATATATAAGATAATTTCCAGAGGTTTATAAGTTGCAGAATCTCATTTGTGGTGAAGGCCTGTTCATTGGCCATATCTGGGGATGTGTCAAGCTAGAGCACTTCACTGAAGGCATAGCTACAGTGAATGGAAAAGACTAACACATCAAATTTTATGTTGAACTCACTCGACTTGTGCAAGATATTCTTCTCTTCTTAGTCCATGACTTATCTTGAGATGCCTTGTGAAATCCTTTTTGAGAATAGGCCTTATTCCACTACATAACATCAATTTACAAGCTTCTCGATCTTCAGTCTGTGGATCTGAAATTATTAAGCATATGAACATTATCATCATGTCAAAATTTAATTTCATTATTAGCATGACATAGAAAAAGCAAGTAACTAAAAATTATAACCATTATACCTTTACATTCCGACGGCAAGGAATCGTTGGCTGCTCTCGTCATTCCATGCATGTTGAGAAGATGCAAATTAAGATTTTTAAAATGTCCTCCCATCTGTTTGCAACCAGGCACGCGGCACTTTCCGCCCACAGGAACCTGTAATTGAAGGAAATAAAAACATGAAGTACAATATTGAGTTATTAGTATTGATTAGTAGCGCAACATAGTTGGGAGATGATCATTAGATATCGAGGGGGGGGGGGGGTATTTGGAGTTTCGCCCCTATATTCTTATTTATTTTGAGTACGAGTTGTCGTAGAATATTTGTTTCTAGGTCAAGCAACACCAGATTGCGAAATAGCCCAGCCAGATTTCAAGTGTGCCACTGTGCCTGAAAAGAATAACTATTATTTATTGGGCCAGAAATTATGTATATTAAGAGCTTCCGACTACCGGATGGACTGTTGAGTGAGAAGTGAATGAAGGGTAACAAGTTCGCCGTGCCAGATTTTAGGTTTTTTATCAGCACATGAACTGATATGTTCACTCCAGCAGTGATAATCGGATGGGGCAATGGTGTAAATACTTGCGTAACATCTTACCTCGGAAACAAATAGCAGGACTTCTTCTGTTCTACAGAACAATGTTTTAGATAATTCACCCCTTGAATCATATCCTGCGTAAACAAGACAGAAACTTTCCGCACTTGTCTGGTACTTTTTCCTCTTACTTCAACGAGTGACACTCTGAGGAGAAAAAAAACGTATGAGATTCAGCAGTGTGACGTCAAAGTTACAATGATTATGAGAATTTAAAATACCAACCTTTTGGCCAGGGTTCGTTCTGAATAGGACAGATGTTGCTCAATGTCGAGCACATCTTTGTCCTTTAGTCTCTTCAAGTAATCACTGACCTTATGCACATCTTTGTCCTTTTATCTCTTCAAGTAATCACTGACCTTAAGTTCATCTGATCAGGATGCTGACCATTGCTGATGGTGAGTCGTTCTCATCACAGATGGCCTCCAGCAATGGCCTGTTAGTTCTTATGGAATTTGGATGTTCTTCATGAAACACTGTGTTCTTGGTCTTCCAAACTCAGCACAATTTTCATGACACAAAATGATGAGCAAAATGCCTTGTCTGGCTGACCCAGGTCATTTCTTTGCAGACAGATACGTCTTCCATGCTGTCGCATCCATCTTTCACATAAACCTTCTAAAGATAATCATTTTGATGAGACAAGCCCATTTCTTTAAGACTTTCTTTAATGCCATCCATCAACAAAATGGAACAGAGTTATTCTTGTAAGCCACTCTATGCCTGATCTAGTTTCTCATCGATCATTGATGTAGAAGTCAACCACAAAAAGTAGAATGTAAAGTAGTATAAATACTGCATATTCAGGACTTGAAGAAAAGATATGAGAATCATTGCTGATGACTAAATCTTCACGTCTGCTGTTACAAAAACTACAATTCAGTTTTTTGCCCCGACTCGATTCGACCAGACTTTGTAAGTCTCGCCTCTTGCAGGGCATAAGGTGAAACCCGTTGTCTGCATATGCCCTGTTTCGACAGTTTTGTGTTGAGAGCAGGTCTTGCATTGGTTTAACGCCTTAGACCTCTAGTACTGGCGTTTTCTATACATGGGTTCCCTGATGCACGTCCATTGTGCTTCTTTGTTGTTGCTGGACGTGCAGGTAAAAATATCAGAACAGTTTCAGCCATTTTCGTCAGATTAACATTTCAATACTAATCTTAAAATTGCAATCAATAAAACATAGAAGTTGCTTAAGGCTTTAAAAGGCAAATTTTTATAAACAATCTTGATAGCAGGAAAATATTTCAATGAAATAACATACATAATAAAATTTACAATTTGTTTTTTATCATATCTGTATACAAACGTGTCACACAAATAGGGCTCGTCCTGCCTTGAGCCAAATTAAAAACATGCCTCTCAAAAAAGTCTTTCGCAATTTCTTTGGATACTGGAATCCGTAGATCCAGTAGACCTGTATTTCTAGACACAATTCTGAAAACACAACTGCTTGTTGAAGTCTCTGTGCAAAAGTAATTTCTCTCTCTTGCAGCCAGGGGTCTCCACTATCAGCGACGGCGATCCCCCTGGTGTCCAATGCTGCAGTTGCACCATCATAGCCGATCAAATTGTTGGCAGGCGATCCTCGGGTGGAGTCCTTGAAACATCGGGTCGGAGTCTTTGAGACATCAGGTCCTATGGGCATTCCGAACCTTCACATTGCGATTTGCAGCTTCCTTTCATGTATAATATTACACTGTGCCTCATACAACACTTAAAAACGGTTCATAGTCGTAATTTCAGGCAGGCAGTTATCAAATCATCCTATCGCCAAAAGATATCTAATTATCCATAGATCTCCACGCATGGCACTGTATACGGCACCTAAGCACATGCAGTGTCCACAATTCATCATTCGTTATCCTTGGTGGGAGTCAATCCAGTTGGTATTCCAATGTATCTGAATGCAGGTTACACATGCGTAACCTACAAATCTAACCCCTATGTCCCTGGTATCCGGAAGACCTACAGGGCATTAATCCTTGTTGCCTCCAGGATCATGGAGTGGCTGATCCTCTTAAGGCTGGCGATCCACTCCGCAACCCTCAGCAGGTCCCAACGTGGTGAGGGCTCCTCCGCATAATCACGGCTCCTCCTGTCCAGATATGGGGCATTGCTTTCGATGAGGAGGCAGGCCAAAGGCAGTCGTCGGACGGCCTCCTCCTGTCCAGCTCTTTGGTCTACGGAGTTCAGACCGATGCTAAAGTGGACAAGACCTTCATCCATCTCAGCGCCTCTTCATAGTCCCCCAGGAAACAGTGATACTGCAGGGACGTGCTCCTTGGCAGCTGTTCCTGCTGGATCTCCAGGAAACAGCGGAGGCTCTCCTTGGCTAAACCACAGGGAGGTTGGGAGGTCTCAAACGCAGCATCTCCTGTAGCGCCCGCTGCTGCCGCTCCTGTTCCGTTGCCCGTCTGCCATGGTGGTAGTCCAGTCCAACTACTGGTCCGAATATTATCAATATCATTCCAGTGTTGTTCGTCCTCATTTCCTTATCTTTGTAGTTCTGATTAACCATACTCTTTTTTATCAGTTGGTCATTCTCGCAGATTTTCTTGAGCGCGGGGTTGACCTTAGTCTCCCGTAATTTCTCAATGAGAACACTCTTGAGATTCTCACCGACGCTGAGCAGCTGAAGGTCATTTGTGCTCTCAGCCTGGTTTCCTGGAAGTCGGTGACTTTGAAACCTTCCACCTCTGATGTTCTTCTCTTGTTAAATAGAATTAGTCTTGATATGACGAAGGTTCCGAGTACTCCTATGTGGGCTTTTTGAAAAGGTCACGTGGTATGTCTGAAGGAAAAAGAACAATTATATGAAATGTGGCATTACTTAAATGTCATTACGTCACTGTATTAAATAATGGTACAACCTATTTACCAATGCCTTTTCTAAACCTGAGGACTTTGAAAAGTCTCTTATTGAAACTTTATGCAAAAGAAACATTCATGTCACCGATTTGACATTATTTACATTGGTCCCTCGTGATATACCTACAGGTAGTTTATGAAAACACTTATGACAGAAAATAAACCTCATAAAATTCCATCTTCTTAAAAAGTGTGGCATGGCTGATACTGTCAAATGCCTTAGACATGTCCAGGAACAGACTGAGTGTGTGCTGACCTCTATTCAAATTCTCGAAAATACTAGATGACGGGCATGGGTCGCAGGACTAAAAGTTGACATCAGGTGCATCACAAAAGGAGAGTGAGTGGTCCTGGGATACACCGAAGCTCCAATCGCGGCCACACTCTCCACAAGTTCTGTGGCCACTTGGAGGAGGTCTTGTTTGTTTAAATATCATTGCTTAATACTTACATCAGTCCGTTCAGGCACAGGATCAACAGGACGTAAGAAGAGTGCACTTGCAAGTTCAATTGATTTGCATCTCTTGCACGGCATCTGGAAAAGTTTTATTGCTCTTCGAAGTTTTTTGTTCTTTGTTATGATAGCTGTAACTGATGGTATGTTAGCTGAATATCTAAGTACTTTAATTAGCATGGCTTTAGTTAATGGTTATCACACCAGAGGCGAGTAGATAGTACACTCTCACTTGGTGTACAAGTTGCGGGACAAGGGGTGGGAGCCGTTTGACAAGCGGTGGGTGTCGTAGAACAAGGGGTTGGTGCGCGGGACAAGGGGTGGGAGCCGCAAAACAAAGGTGAGAGCCGTGGGCAAGGGCCAAGGGGTTGGAGCCGTGGAACAAAGGGTGGGTGCCACGGGACAAAGTGTGTATTTATGTTACTTACTTTTAAAACTGTTATTTCATATCGTTCACTAACGTTCGCTCATAAAATTTCCAATTTAATAATATAGGGAGCTATTTAAGGAGAAAAAAAACACTGAAGATGACTACGTTTGCACCAGATGCCTTCTATTGTTAATGTTAATATTTAAAAAAATAAAGGAAAGATCACTGAATGATCAGGCAAAACTAGCTAATTATTACATTACTCCCACATGTCTCTAAATACAGCATTTGGAATTTGTGGCTGACCCATTAATGATTTCTGGAAATCCAAATGGTCAAATCTGTCTGAATTTGTATTGTATTGTAAAATGGAGCGAGCTCTTGAGCCGTCGAGTCCAGCTGTTCCAATGTGCTTGTAGTATTAGGTAATGCCGGTAGAGAAGCTGAAATGAATTTCTAGCCTGCTGGTAATATTCAGCAATGCTGGTAGAGAGGCTAAAAAAAGAATTGAGGCCTTATCAATGCTCATGCCTAAGCTATTTGTGGCCACTATGACCTTCATCTCATCTTGTCTGCACCTTCCCCGATTTTCACGTTTTTCTCTTCTTTTCTTGATGGTAGGAAACCTACCATGGCAACCCACACAGTTTACTCCGTTTCCTTTAGGCAGCTTGTCATGGTAATAAATGTTTCTGCCAGATCTCCTAATGTTGGAAAGCCCTAGGTGCGTTCAGGCTGTGCTCCGTGATTGTTGGCTGTGGCATTAAGTGTTCGATAGGATGAAACTGTACATTTTGCTTTCCTTTGCGGGGCTTCTTGTTACGTTTTTCGCCTGCTCCTGTAGGTTTGTGGCGATGAATGGCATCAGACGGTTGGTAATTATATTGCTCAGTCACTTTCGGAAGCAAGTTTTTCAAGTCTGCTGATACGAGTGCGTGACAGCTAATCAATAATTTCTTGTACTGTTGGCAATCACATGTCAATTTGCCACCATCAAATTTTACAACCTGAACCCTATTTTTTTAATGATGCAAACTGATCCATTTTCGAGATCCCTCAGCGTATCATGCGAATAAATTTCCTTTGCTTGTTCCCATAACAATTTCTGCAAACTAAGGGGCAGGTTACTAATACCACAAGTAAGTTCATCCAGCTGGAGAGACAGTTTTCTAGTAATCGCTTTGGTGCTGACATTCGGAGACATGAACAGTTTCTTAACTCTTAGATCTCTCTGTTACTCACTCATGGCTCTCCAAACGAGGGGTGAAACTTCCAGATGCTTGAAAGGTTTAGACAACCTGTACTCTCCTTGACCGTACAGAGCTTTTATGATTTCTCATTCATGTGGTACAACCACACTCTCCAAGATGCGCTCATGGACAACAACTTGATCGACTGACACATTTCCCAAACTCTCTTTGACGACACTATTGAATTTTTCCCACAACAAGATTTCAGCAGACTTGCCAAGTACAAATAGTCCTCCACTGTTTGTATTGTGCTTGTCAACATTCTCAAAACGGAGGTTGGATGTACCCAGGGTTGTGCCTTGCGACGAGGGGCACTTCCGACAAGTGCAATACCTTACTTAAAGTTATAACTTAACAGACAATTGACAAGTTTGCCTGGAATGAATAAGGGAAGCAAAAATTGCATTGCTGTTGGATACATTGTTTAGAATGTAAAGACCTGATAGTCTCGTGATAAATTTCATTGAGTCAGGTATTAAAGCACCCTGCGCAGTTATCGGAGTGAATGAAGACTATCGGCTGTCTCGTTAGTAAGGAAATAATCGAGCATTGATAAAATTCCGACAGGCCCTTTTCAGCCAGATCCATTTTCTTTAGTGGTCATAGCTTCGTCGAACACATAGTTGAATTGTTTCCGCAAGCCTTCAACTGCAATGCCAAAAATGAAAACTTTTCTTTGATTACAGGAATACAGGGGCCCGACCTGCCTAGTATGAAGACAATTTCATGAATTTGTTTGATGTGTACTGGATCCAGGTTAATGAGCAGCAATACATCATTTCTGTCATGGTACAAAATTTAATTGTTTTTGCAATAGCTGAATGTGACAATCTGTGAGGGAGACAAAATTTGTTTTTATGATACCATTCCAGAAGTATGGGTGTCGTTCGAAGAGACAAGATCGCCTGACACATTAGTATTTACTTTGTTTCTGTGCAGTAGTTGGAACCCATTTGGTTGGGTCATCTTTTAGAGGATACATGTATCTCTCTTCATGTTGAAACACAATGTCATAAGGTTGAAGGGCGTTTCTTGTTTTCAACACATGTGGAGAGACATGTGCAGCATTTCAGTGTCTTCCTTTTCACATCTTTCACATACACTAAAATGAAAGGTTCATCGTTGTGCCAGATCTCGCAATGTTGGAAAGCCCTAGGTGTGTTCAGGCTGTCCTTGAGTGCAGTGATTGTTGGCTGTGGCTTTCAGTGTTCGATAGGATGAAACTACATTTTGCTTTCCTTTGCGGGGCTTCTTTTTACGTTTTTCGCCTGTTCACGTAGGTTTGTGGGGATGATGAAATTTAATGAATCTGTCATTTTGCATCAAAATGTTTGACTGGTGTCATGTTAGTGGATACCATCCAGGTGACACATATTTTATTGGGGACTAGCAGCATTTGCCAGACAGGTAGATCTTGGAAAAATCAGGCACGAGGGCACATTTCACTACTATCTACACCACCTATCTATGGCTGCAATATAAAACTACTACCACCCATGGAAACTTATCCACTTCTGGTCCATTTGACATCGAATGACCCAACTGCAACTTCAAGCAACGACCTCCTACACCAAAACAAAACAACTGTCACCTATGTTCAAATCAAACACAAACATCTTCAAATTATGCCTTGCATCTCCAACTCGACTTTCCTTTCGAGAGCTGCAAGGTCACGGTGGTAGGCTTCCCTCCGGTCATCTTCAATATAAAACCTATGGATCACCTGCAGGTACTGTCGAATTTTACAAAGACACCGGATCTTTGTGAAGACCAGCCTTGCCAGCCGCACAAGACCACAGCCGAGAACAATTTCTTGATTCTCCTCACTCCTGCATAGCTGCTCTCGCAGTGCCTCATGCCTCCGATCCAGGACAGCATACAATCCCTGAAGGGCTTCTGCAGAATTAGCTACTGCGACGAACGAGGCGTCATTCTTCGCCTTCATCCTCTGCAGCTCACCAAGTAACTCCACTAGTGCATCCTCAACACCACGACCGTGGCTCACGTCATACATTGCGGCTTTCAGTTTAGTGTCAAAATCCAGCAGGCGCATGTAAACTGCCTGAACACCACACAAAATATTCTCCTTGCTGTGCAAGACACCATCTGAAATTACAAAGGCAACAAATACATCAGTCATCAACACCATGCTTTCCATTACTCATGTGAAGTTGTTCAGCAACACCAGGTTGTCAGTGGCATTATAGCAGATAAAGCTACGGGGGAGCATATAAGACCACACAGTATTGCAATTAACATTGTTAGACTGCTTGTTTATGCAGCTGCACACATTAATTATTGAGTGACACGCTGAAAGCTATTGAACTGTAAAGTCTACATGAATGGGGGCCAGCCAGTAAAGAAGAAGGGTATAGGTGAATGACACTATTAGTCAAGGGAGAGCCTGCTGTGGGAATGTTTGTAAAGATTAAACAGATGTATTCTTATACCAACAGCAATACACTTGGCTCACCTTCTGCAAACACCAGCGCTGGTCTACCCTCCATGATCTCCAGCACTTGTTAACCACAATCTCCGCACAAAAACCTAGCTCCAAATACCTCTTTGCACTCTGCAACAAAACATAAAACCAACATGTCAAGTTGAAATGCAGTTGATCAAATGTCGCTAATGGGTGTGGAGTGGAAGTGGTCTGCCGGAGATTTCATTGCAAAAATTTCCTAAACAGCCCCCGCCCCCCCCCCCCCGAAATGGATATCTGGGTCCACCAGTGAACTAAGTATAAACACCTAAGTTTCAATACACAGAACAAAGTGCTTGTTGCACGGTATTTTTCAAGTTCAGGCTGTGCTCAGTGGTTGTTGGCTGTGGCATTAAGTGTTCGATAGGATGAAACTGTATATTTTGCTTTCCTTTGCGGGGCTTCTTGTTACCTTTTTTGCCTGTTCCTGTAGGTTTGTGGCGATGAATGGCATCATATGGTTGGTAATTATATTGCTCAGTCACTTTCGGAAGCAAGTTTTTCAAGTCTGCTGATACGAGCACGTGACAGCTAATCAACAATTTCTTGTACTGTTGGCAATCACATGCCAATTTGCCACCATCAAATTTTAAACCTGAACCCTATTTTTTGGAATGATGCAAACTGATCCATTTTCTAGATCCCTCAGCGTGTCATGCAAATAAATTTCCTCTGCTTGTTCCCATAACAATTTCTGCAAACTACGGGGCAGGTTACTAATACCACAAGTAAGTTCGTCAGGCTGGAGAGACAGTTTTCTAGTAATCGCTCCAGTGCTGACATTCGGAGACGATGACATGAACAGTTTCTTAATTCTTAGATCTCTCTGTTGCTCACTCATGCCTCTCCAAACCAGGGGTAAAACTTCCAGATGCTTGAAAGGTTTAGTCAACCTGTACTCTCCTCGACCGTACAGAGCTTTTATGATTTCTCGTTCATGTGGTACAACCACACTCTCCAAGATGCGCTCATGGACAACAACTTGATCGACTGACATATTTCCCAAACTCTCTTTGACGACACTGTTAATAGATTCCGCCCGTTGATTGATAAATTTGTTGGGATTATCCCCAAGTCCAGCATTAGTTCTGACTTCTTTCCCCATACAACGCAGAAAAGTTCCCTTCAAAGGCCGCACCCTTAATTTATCGTTCTCCACGTAACATTTGAATTGTGGTGGCCATTGTTCGGATAATTGGTTATACAATGTATGAAATTGAAACTAGTACAGTCCACCAATCCTGGTTGACGGTGTCCACCATATTCCTTCCCAAGGATAGAATCGATAATTTTTGGGCTATTGCCAATATTCAATGAAGAATATATCTCTTCATATCTTCATGTACATGACTGAAGCACCTGAGATGTATAGATGCATTAGAGTGACCTTGGGTGCGATTGATGGGGAAGATGCTCTAGAGTAACTTCCCCGACTGTTCCAGAATTAAATTTTTTTCTAGAACAACATTTCAGCTGACTTGCCAAGTACAAATAGGCCTCCACTGTTTGTATTGTGCTTGTCACCATTCTCAAAAGGGAGGTTTGATGTACCTAAGGTTTTGCCTTGTGTAAAGGGTATGGGAATGGGAGAAATGTTGTGTTGTAGGGTCGTACTTTATACATCATGTCAATGCCAATCTGTGACTTCCGTCACATTGTTGGTCGGCAGATGCTCCTTTTCTGGTTATTGATTCAGCCGGTTGATTTGTGAATTTGTTGGCAGGATCATCAAGCCCACCATAAATTTTGTATTCTTTGCCCCATGCAAAATAGAAGGCTCTTTCAGAAGCTGCACTCCATTCTAAATTGCTTGTTCTCCGCGTAATCTTTGAATGGTGTTGATGCCCAGGTGGCTGTCAATAACCAATTTTTGGATGCTGATACCGTGGTTCTTCAGGTTTACCAGTCCCTGCCTCACTCACTCCTTCTCCATGCAGGTCGGATTTCCTCACCACATCCCTCCTGTCCAGGGTAACCATCTCCAGTATGTAACCTGTCTCCTGATCCATGAAGGTGATGTTGTGGTACTGTGTGAAGGTGCGGTACTGAGCACCATGACCAGGAGACCCATAGCGACCATCAGCTTTAAAAAAATGGAAAAAAGCATCTATCACATTATGAATTACAGTCACCAGCAATTAAAAACATAAATTACAAACCGAGCAAATTTTTTAAAAAGTGCTCTTCCCATGAATTAAAACAGAAGGCCAAGCTGTGCCTCTGAAGATTCCAGTTGACACTTTGGCAATAGTAACATCACAGACAAGGGCTTGTTCATTGCATACGGGGTCGAAATATTTACAAAAATGTCAAAACAACAATTTCCAAAGCTGCTTACATGAAATCAATTTAATACTTCCTGTCCTCCACCATCATTGCATGTTGTGCAGATCATTCTCCATAATTTGCACACATTGTCAATGCTTGGTAAAGCCAATTCAAGGAATTGCATCCAAGTGTCTTGGAGATGTTGAATTTGCTTGATCAAAACTCCATGTGAACTTTTTTCAACTGCTGATTAATATTGTCTAATCTACATGTTAAAATGGTTAATACTCTTTAACTTAAGAGGATTATAAACTTTCAGTGTTTGTCATTGTTTGGGTTCTTTAAAATCTCAAAGTTGTTTGTGGTTGTTGTTATTGCAGATAATTATAATCACTCTTCAGTTCTTGGTATGCCAACTCTATATATAATCTACTGTTGGTGAGCATTCATCCATAGCATTCATATATATACCTTTTTACGAGGACGACATTGCACTTCTCAGATTGCATTTTCTTTTGAAATGTTTATATCTGTTAGCTCACGCATGGTGAAGAGTTTTTGCCTCATGTTGGGAGATAATAGGCCACAGGCAGTTGGAGGATGATGGAATATCATGCTGTTGAAGACGGGTCTTCACTGAAATAGATAACAGCAGGCAAGAAATGATTTGCCACCAAAATGTTTGGATAAAAGAAATATTTCTCGCAATGTGGTTGAACAATCCAGAGCCAACCATTGACACATTTTATAGCTTGAAGTTGCATGCGCAGCGTGTTTAAACGATCAGCTGTCAGCGACTTATAGGTTTAAGACTGGTTAATTGGTATTTTTTAGGGCCGATTAAAGTTTTTTTCCCGTGTATGAGATAAGCTGCTTTCCATGTTGGGGCGAGACGTAGAATTCAAGGTAAGGATGGATTGTCACCTGGGGTCCTTAAAAAGACTAGTACAGAAATTGAATAGAGTGCTACAATGGTATTTGACTGGATTTGTACCTGCATAGTAAGCGGTTTCAATTAATGACGCACAGCTGAGGCCTTCTCTGACGACAATGTCTACTGAATCACTGAGCTTTGAACCGCACAGTCATACGTATAGACATGTTTCCTTTAACCGCTGCAAAGTCGCCAGGTCCTACCTCCCCAGCTTCTGGTGTCCACACAGTATGCTTAATCAGGTAACAAGCGTGTTGCCTAAATTCTTCTTCACTTGCTCCAGGACAACGTCTGGGGGAAGTTGACATGCAGATCAAGGATGTTCTGTTATCAATGTTCTCTATGTTGAGACACAGCCATTGTCATATTTGAAGATCTTGAGATAATTAAAAATGTCATACAATCCTGTTGCAGACAAATCTGTTGTATCCTTGACTAGAGAAAATTTATCCAAGATAGTGAAGGGATCAACAACTCCTTGCCTCTCAGTATTGTCCAGGTAATCCTTCCTGCTCTCTTTTGATAGATTTAAATCATTCAAGTCGGATTAACAGGAAAGGATACCGTCTAGCTTCATTCAGAGCTACTAACTCCTTCTTGTTTAAAAAAACATATACAAATGTATTACATAATACAAAAACACATGAAGGGATCCGACGTATAGAGATTGTCATGTAGTTAAAATAATATATTTCATTTTAGTATTTTTTTTCTATAATTTTCTATAAAGTTAAAAGTTAAAGTTAAATAATAATTTCTATCTATTGTATTTTATATTATCAATTATCTAAGTTTGTTTCACTGATCAAATTCTATGCTTTGAAGTTTAAACATCATTAGCCTTTAATTATCAAGTGTTAATATCCTATGTTTGAACAGTAATTTAACCCCTTATGATCTAAAGGTCCAAAGCAGCAATCACTGATAGCTATCTGATAACAGTTGCAGGCTGGAGAAGGAGCCCAAGAGAAGAGTTTTTTTACCTTCAGCGAACGAAGTTCGAAGAAGGTATTGTAATCACTTGGGTAAAAATGTTGTCCGTCCGCCGGGCGGGCGGGCGGTCGGGCGGCGGGCGGATAGATCGTTTCCAGGCCAGCACTCGGCCTCTATTGAGTGTACATGGATGAAATTTGGTACTCATATAGCCTGTATGGTCTAGTTGTGCCTTTTGATGGTCTAATTGATAGATATTCAATACCTTTTGAAATAATTGAGAAAATATAAAAATTATTTTTGTTCGTTTCCGGGCCAAATCTCAGTCACTATTGCATGTGCACTTATGAAATTTGGTACAAATGTGGCCTATATGGTCTAGTTGTGCCTTTTGATGGTCTCATTGATGGATATTTTATACTTTTTGCAATAATTTGGAAAATAGAAAAATATGTATTTTTTTAGTTTTTTGGGCTGAGACTCGGTCACTATTGCATGTAAATGGATACGGTTTGGTACACACATGGCCTAAAAGGTCTAGTTGTACCCTTTGAAAGGTCTGGTGGAAAATATTAAATGCTATTTGAAATAGTGAAAAAAAAAAAGAAAAAATATATTTTTTGTTTCTGGCCCAAGACTTGGTCACTATTGCATGTACATGGATAAAGTTTGGTACACATATGACTTATGTGGTTTAGTTGTGCCCTTTCACGGTCTGACTGATACATATTCTATACTTTTTGTAATATTGAGAAAAAATATTAAAAATACTTATTTTCTTATAGGAGCCAAAACGGCACGTGCCCACTATTGCATATACAGCAATGCCATTTCCTACACGTATCACCTATAAAATGTAGCAGTGCTTTTTGACTTGTATTTAACACTTTTTGAATGATCGGAAAAAAATTGGTGCATGCATAAAACCGTACCATAATATAAGTAAATTAGTATAATAAGGCCTTTCCCTGCTTTAACAAACCCTGGCAAGCACACAGGTAGATCGCAGGGCAGCAGGCAAATAACAGATAATAGAATGCCATTACTCGACCACTGTTGCATACCTATAATATACGGAATTTGGTAAACACACCAATTTTATGATGTAATTGTAATCTTCTAAATGTGTTATTCGCTGAAGGTTTGCTGCTGCGCAGCCTATGTTTTATTTTTATTTTTATTGATCATGAAACATGTTAAATGCGGTACATACAGCGGTACATAATTTGGTAGGCGTAAAACCTCTAGAGGCTTGTTAGCCTATGACTTTGCTTGAGAGTTTATATAATACATGCATAAAAGGACAATAAATGGAGCTAAAAAGGATACACCTTTCTTGCTGAGCGTTACGATTTCCCGTAGACAAATCTACACATAACAAGATGATTATGAAGATGATGGTGTCACCGAACAGAAAGTATGTAAGGGACTAGGTGAAGTTGACACTTCATGTCCGTGTACAACGATGGGAGGGAGGATGAGAACATCGCCCCAAGTAACGTTTGTGGGAAAATTCAAAGTGATGTCCAACATCACGGAGAGTTTTTGATGGGGGTGGGGGGGGGGGATGTTTCCGCAACACTTAACGTCTGTGAAGGGAGGGGGGAAAAGGGGGAGGGGCACACCGAACACTTCTACAGTTGTTGTAGGACCTCTTCCCGTGCGGCCTGGATCCAACGAGAAAGCTGTCCAAAGAGGGCCACGTAGTGCCTTCGCTAGTCATTGTTGTGGAAGGGTGGCGCTAAGTTTTCTGGGGAGTTGACATGGGCAAACCGCCCATGCCAGTTAATAAATACCCCCATCGGATAGTACTCCGACTGACGTGCAGGCAGCTGTGGCATAAATCCTGGAGGAGGGGCTGTCGAGGAAGGCGTAGTATTCACCTGGACAATTGGAAGAGATGGCGGGGCTTGGGCTCCAGCAGGCACAGGAGAGACAGGGGGGGAGGCATCTGCACCACGACAGGCACAGGGGGTGACTGGGGCAACTGGGTCACCGAAACTGCATTCTTTGCAGATTTTCTTCCCGCGCGGGCTCCTGAGATGTCGACTGTGCCACCTGCTGGACCATCTCTGTGCCCACTCGTCGGATTTCATTGTCCGTCCGACTCTGTACCTCAGGGGAATCCCTGGTGACCCTCCTCTTGGCGGTGTCCATTTCCCTCGGGTGCAGGTATTTCCCGGGAGGGAGGAACACGGAGGAATGATTCCACCGGAAAGTGGGTGGTACTCTCCTAGCGTCCCGACAGGCTTCCAAACGATCCCAGCCTTGGCATCTACCCTAGTGGACCTCCAGGTGGTAAGGGTCCACGAATGCCGCTTTGCACAGCCGGCAACACACACAAGGCCCGAAGGGCATATGTCTCCTCGCCCAGTGCCTTCGAAACTACCCATTTTGTTGAGCGTAAATAGTAAAACTCTTACCAACACCGTGCCAGATGAATTTTAAGTTGCCATTAGCAGTTATTGTATTATTTATTCTATAATACTATCCACAATAAGACTCATCAGAGCAGGCCCATTTGACACTTGTTTCTTGGTTGTCTAATGGTTCAGATACATCGCTTTCTCCAGATTCGCTCTAATGGTCAACTTCTGTCACTCTTTCATTTGCAAGGGGCTCATTCATATAGCCACAGCCTTGATACTGGTCAAAAACGTCCATAGCAGCTTCCAAACTCTCACACAACACATGTGCAGCCACGACTGTTTACATATGCAAAGGTCAGAGTGACGTCACAGACCAGTGAGACATCTGGTGAGTGAAAGGGGCAGCACAAACTGGCAGCTTGGCTCAGAGAGGCTGCTGTGGGGCTGAACTTTGTTCCCTTGCTGGAACATATCAGCTTGTAAAATGTAAAGTTTTGCGGCGGAAATTGTTTCACAGGTGTATAAGGAATAAATTGAATGCATAAACCTTTATTTATAAAATTTCTTGTCTGTGCTTTTTAACAATAGCTGGCAACTTGGCTCTCCTCCAGATATGAGCTTGTCTCCAGATAATTATGAGCAATGGGTTTCTATGGTAGAATGCCCTGGTGAGAAGAGTGGCTTTTGGAATTATATTCTTTCCATAATTTCTTACTTGCAGGCCATCACAAGCCTCCACTCTGCCAACTCATACACCAATCTGTCCTGCCTGGTTCATGTGCTCACAGTCAACCAGTGCACTGTCCTGTTCTAATTAGCCTACAAAGTGCATAAATACAGGATGTAAAGCCCTAATCATCCATCCAGAGTCAACCCTTATGACTTATGTGCTCTGATGGCAAAGCCTAATCTCAAGGATATTTTGACGTCACTGCACAAGCGCCAGCCTATACTAGTCCAATATACTAGCAGTGCCATTGTCCCAAACTGTCAATACTTTTTACCCCGCTGGCTATGTAATAGCCTACGGGGTACTGCAGTCCTCAATGCCTCAATGTGCTGGGGATTTCGTCAAGCATAACTCACTTTGTGTTGCTCATATTTCATTCAAATTTTGCCTCTTATCTTATTTTGTCATGCAGATGGGAATGACAAGTCCGTGTGTCCGTACGGACACGCGGACGGACACACGGACGGACACACGGACAGAAGGATGGACACACGGACGGACGGACGTACGGACGGACGGACGTACGGACACACGGACGGACGGACACACGGACGGACGTACGACACACGGACGGACACAAGGACACACGGACAGAAGGATGGACGCACGGACGGACGTACGGACACACGGACGGACGGATGTACGGACACACGGACGGATGGACGGACACACGGCGTACGGACACACGGCGTACGGACACACGGACGGACATACGGACACATGGACACATGGACACACGGACGCACGGACGGACACACGGACGGACGGACACACAGACGGACACATGGACGGACGGACACACACACGGACGGACACATGGACGGACGGACGGACACACGGACACACGGACGGACACATGGATCCGAATGGTCTCAATGGCTTCACATAGAGCCAGCGGGGTTTACGTGCTTGCACGGTATTTTTACTTCAGCTGCTCTGTCCTCACAAGATATCCTTCTCATGTATCAAACGGAACTTGCATCACACCAATAGATAAATGTATGTGTAGTAGGCCTTAACTATATGTCAGTATAAATGACAAAATAGTTAAAGCTATTCGATCCACCATATGTCCAGTTTAGTACTAAACAATTCATTGCAAAATTTTTTGCTCAAATGGTTACTTGAGAGGCCCAGGTATCATTTATTCAAACATTCTTGGCAATCCGCATACATTCAAGTCCAACTGTCATTCGGCTTATCGCACAATAGGAAGTTGAAAGTTGGTGATGTAAGCACACATGCTGACAACCTGCTCCATTCATTTACAGGGGCATAGTGTGACTCAATATGTGAAAGGTTCAGAGTCTCTGAATTATTATGCACTGTACGTGAATTATTGCTTGGGCGATCGATTCTGACGAGAGGCACTCCTTTTCTGTGAGTTGGGACCTGTCACGGGCCTTTAAATCAGGGATGATCAGGTCGGCACCTAGCGCTTGAAGTTCCTTGTCTACGGTGAATTCCCTGTCAGACATAATTGATGATCAACCGTCTTTTGTCAAAGCATCCAGCAGTTCACTTGAATACATGGTATTGGACAAGTCTCTATCGGCTTCTTGCGTTGCTGTGGCTTTTGCTTTCTTTTGACAAAGTTCGTAGTTTCAACCTGCTGATTCATGTTCTGAAGCTGATGATCAGTCAGCTCAGAGGATCTGGCATGATCTCTGAATTGCTGCAGGCTGTGATTGTGATTTATGGCCTTCCTTGTTAGCTGTTGACTATGTGTGTTGTTTACAAGTTGTGACAAGATAATGAGCTCAATCAGTGCAATTATGGTTGAGACATGTTGGTCAGGGTCCCCTGGGTGCTTCCTTGTTCTCAATGGACACCAGGGGCAGTTTCCGGATCTCCACTGTCTTCCCACAGTAGCAGCTGACCAGTGGTGGGCATTCCGAAGGTGGTTCAGGAAAAGTCCCTTGTTCCGGAAGTGAAAAGAAGAGCTGCAGCCTTCCTGGGGATATCTCCGGCCTTTGAAGGTCATTGAGTTATGATATACCCAATGGCCCTTCAGCCTCCTCTTGTCTCTTAAGGTCTTAGGGCAGGCAGTGCAGGCGAAAGTCTTCTTCTTGGAGGGAGACGCAGACGCAGGATTAGAAAGATCCGGCCAAAGGGGGCCCCGCATCTTGGTCCATGGAGTCGATCAGCTCAATCAGATCTTCATGAGACCTAGACTGGTCCACAGGCTTAGCTTCAGGAACCGGAGCTGGAACTGCAGGAGCAGCATCCAGAGTCAATTAACCCTGCTCAGTGATGAGATCAATGTCCTCCAAAGGGAGAAACTCCTCATCACCAGGCAGAGGGGTCAAACCTTACTTCTGACTTTTCCTTGCAGCTCAATCTGACATGGTCTTATAATTCTTTTACAGTTGTAGCTTGCTTACCTGATCCTGGGCCTTATGATGTCATAACTTTCTCTGGACAGTAATCCTTGCCTCTGAATAGCGCACACTGTTGCTGATGGGGTGTAAAACACACACTCAGTCACTCACTGGACAATAATTTTTAAAAAAACCTGTTCATCTCACCGTGATACATAAGATCCTCCTTCTGGAAGTGTGCAGAACATATCTTGTGTGTTACAGGCATGAAACTACTTACCCCCCCCCCCCCCCAACCCCTGGCATTGATGGACATGAACTTCATCCTTTGCCTTGACACGTAATGCTATGTTGGGTATGTTGATTACATTGACAATAAAGCTAAAATAAATAATATTTATTTATATATCACTACCTTGTAGCATCATCCACAGCCTCTCCAATTCTATCCAAAAATTCGGCAGCACATTGCTGTTTTCCGACTTTGTACTCAGGCCACACACCTATAATATTGCCAATAAAAAACCACAAAATGTATTTAAACAGTATCTGGCTTGATAAAGGTCTATTTCATAAGGAAGTTCCTGGGCAACTGGTATTTGAGATGGAGCACATCAGTCAAAACACATGTTATGCACTTTGTGTTACATCCTCGCATTATATACCAGACACAGACTTTTTTTGGGTGGGGAACGACATTTGTCCGAAGTTTAAGATCTAGAATTCATACCATAAAATCACCTGGAAAGCGTTGTTTTTCAATAATGTTTCTTTTGTCATCTGCCCAAGTCTTAGTATTCTTGCCTGAATCTTAAGTGTTTCCCAACCCCTCCCCCCGTCCAGTACGCTTATGATTATCTTGCTGCACACACTTTTCTTTGTAAAAAAAGAAACTTCCTCAGGTACCAAATGGAATAAAGAATATTCTATAAAAGGGAAGTGAGCTTGTCACAGGAACTATGCAATGGATAATCATGATTATGGACACAATTTATGGAGAACATGTAGTCAGAAATACTCACAACGTAGAGTGTTATGGTCAGTGACTAATCCATTAGTTAATGGAACTGTCTTGCGCAGACACTGGAAAACTGCACCAATAAAGCAAGAGTTGCCAAGATTCTTTAGGCCTGCAGAGAAAAAAAAAGCATGTTTTAATTATCATTTCAGTTTTAGAAGTTGTGTAAAATTCAAATTAAAGTCCTTAGACTCACCAAGACGTGACTGAGCTTTCCAAGTAACTTTTTTTTTAGGCATGTGTACTTTGGTATCACCTGAGGTACAAGGAACATGGCGATGGATACAGAGGCTGAAAGTTCTTTCATTTCTTTGACATATTGCGCCCAGAAGATGTATGTGGGATCAGATGAGAAGCGATTGTCGCACTTGAACAACCTTTGATTAATGTAGGGGCAGATGCCATGTTTGATTGGGCGTCCCACAACTTCTTCATTGAAAGTTCTTGCTGTCAGGGAATTTCATGGGGAAGTGTTAACTAAGCAATGCAACTTGATGGAAAATAGTACTTGCATTAATGTTAAAGTTATCTTGTAGAAGGCTTACTGTTATAAAACAGAATGACAAATCCATCTTGTGTGTAAAGACTTCGTTAGAAAATTGACCTTTCTAAAATCTGTAACAAAACGTTCGCAAATAGACAACCAATCATCTGAAAGATTAACAGATAACACTGTCCTTGGTGATATTCTTCAAATACAACAGTGTCTTCACCAGATTCTGCAAGTGGAAGGAACTGAGTTGAAAGTGAGAATCAAAATATTCCTTCATGAGAGACTTCTCATTACTGATATAAACTACTTTTACTTATCTGTCATCTGCTGACCACCATTTTTCAGCTTCATTATTGACATTAAGGACATGCTTTGTGGTGACCTATTTTGGCAGAAACACCCAAATCTTCCACAGCGCCGTACAAGCGGTATGCTACTGGTACATCCTTCGTTGGCATTGCCTCTAAATAGCCCACACCGGTGCTGATGGGGCGTAAAACACAAACTCACTCACTACATCCTTCGTTGGCTTTTCGTGGGCAAAATCATTACGTCCTCCCATTCCATGTTGGCTTGCAGTTTTTCACCACCATTACCATATCTATTGCAATGGAAGACTTCCTTTTACTGAAAATGTCTGACTGTCACATGCAGTAAATTGATTACTGATAATGCCAAGGTACCTTTTAATATTGAGCACAAGAACATTGGGTGCTTTTTCTGTGATACAGGTTCGCTCGACATTTAATTTTTGGCATCTAAAAGTGAAAACGTAATGACGAAATCATTCAGAGCTAAAAGTATTAATGAATCGTGTGCTGTCATGCCATGCAAAATCTGTCAAGTTGTACAGTCAGTATTCTTAAAAATATATTACCAGTGTGATCTTAATGAATTCTTTAATCTGTCTACAGAAACATTTCTGTCGATATTACTGCGACAGTCTCATTTCCATTGTTAAGGTATGTGAGCACGAGCAATGCTGAGCCACTGCATGTGCTCGTTTTATTTTGTTCGCCCAGTGTGGGTCATCCACTGACCTTATGTAGGTTAGATTACGATAAGTCTTGTCAAAATTGAACAATTGTTTTCGAATCGTAGGCTTATAAGTCAATATTGCGCTTCAGACCATTACAATTATATGTAATTCTTGATAGTGAATGAGGACAAGTAACTTTTGAATGATACTAGTCCTTGACGAGTAACACTTTTCGCTTATATTTGACCCTGGGCCTAACAAACATGTTTTCAACTCGTTACTTGCTTAAACAGCCTTTCCTATGTACATACAATTAACAATATTCAGTGCAACAGACTAGAACTAATTAACTTACTTTCGAAGCCTTTCCCGGGTACACAACAAGCGACTACAGACATTTGTCTAAGCGTGCCCAGCCTCCAACTTTGTAACATCTATCGTTGGAAATCAAATAAATTACAAAATAAATTACAAAATTACTTAGCGCTGACATCACATGTTGTCACACACATGAATTTTCTTGCGTGTGGCTTCTTTGCCAGCTCATCTCCAACGATCAAGGTGTAAATGTCTTTTGTTTCATGGTCATATATGGGAAATCGCATTTTCCCAAGTGCATCCCTCCTCCCGTTAGTAAGAACAAGGCCTCTGAACATCATTTTCACCTTCAATTAAAATCACAATATTCAGTGCAACAGACAGAAACTAATTAACATACTTTTGAAGTTTTTTCTGGATGAACGACAAGCAACTTGGCACTCACATCACAGCTGGTAACACATACGAATTTCCTAGAGTGCAGTTTTTTGGCAAGGTCATCCCCGACCACCAATGTGTATATGTCTTGCGTATCACTGTCCAGCACCGGGAACCTCATCTTCCCATGGAAGGAGGGACGCCCACTTGTCAAAACCAATCCTCGAAACATCATTTTCACCTTCAATTAAAATAAAATAAAGTATAATCAATTAGTTTTATAAAAGTCAAATAACACATTTTGATATCATCAAAAAGAGAATAACAAAGAAGTGAAATAACACACAGGATATGACACAGCATTCAATACTATTAACAAACACACAAAGACATTCTTGAAACTAGGATTAATGTTTGATTGGGCGTTCTTCTTTGAAAGTGTTGTTGCCGTCAGGGAATTTCACGGGGAAGGAATTGGCGTGACGTAGGAGTAAACAGAGCACTAGTTAGTTTGTAGTTCAGGATGGGAATCTGTGGAAAAATAAGGGTACACCTGATTGTAGTAGTGCCAGTTAATAATCTGCCATGGATGCTCACAAGCACATTGCCGCCTAAATTCTTCACTGTTCCTCCAGGATAATGTCTGGGGGAAGTTAACATACAATTCACGGATGTTGTGTTTGTATGTCCATAACGAGAGGGATTCTGGGGAATTCTTGTGTCTCACAACGGAACCAAATTCCATGATTGAAGGTGCCGCGCCAACTCAGTATTTTCTTTTCTTTGATGTGGTGCTTGGATCCCTTCAGTGATAGCTGAGGTTTGAACACATCTAACAATGCGATTGCTGTGAGGCCTGTCTCTTCGCTTGGGGCAGTGAAAAGGGGTCGCATAGTGTCAGGAACTCTCTTTGATAATACTAACCTGAAGTAGATTCATCATCATGTGGAATAGATTAATGTGATGGGTCCAAGATGTAAAAATCTGTGCTTTGGCTATTCATGATGGGCTCGCAGTCTCTTCGCTGTTGAAAACCTATCTTGCTTCTTTTAATGTCGTTCGGTATGAACCTTGGGTATTGGCTGCTCTGCCTTCTGTGAATTTGTTCAATGACGTCCTCATTATGGTCCATGATTACTACCACTTCTTGGTTTTTTTTGCTAATTTTTTAATAAGACAGGCAGGGGAATAAGTTTGGACTTTCAGCATGTTTGCCTCATGTAAGTTGTATGGAAGAACATCTGGAAGCTTCTCATCCTGATAGCTTTCCTCTATCGCTGAGTATAAATCTGTGATCTTATTGCTGAAGTCTGGGAATATTCAGGATGTAGAAGACAATACCTTCGGACTCAGCCTCAGTGTCATTCATGGAATCTGCATTAAGGTTCGGACCAGAGTCCTCATCTTGCTGGTCCTCATCATCGGATTGCGCATTTTCTTCAGCATTATAGGCAGGTTGGACAAACAGGTTGGGAAGATCATCCTCCGCAACGGCTTGTAGGGAATTATGTGGACTACTTGCCAAGGTGCATGAGATGTCTGGCTGTAGATCCTGAATTGTTCGTCGTAATGAAGAAAATTTGCATCACGCAATGCCAGCGATTTTACATCTTTGAGGTATGAACACATCTGAGGGCAAACATTATGTTTTTCCGTGTAAATGGCCATGTAAATTAGAAACGCGTCGGTCCTTTGGTCGAACAACAGATTGGTGGCCTCAGGTTTTGCCAGTCGGATGGCCAAGTTGTTGTTGCTCCTTGGGTCGAATGATAAAGTGCATGATGATTGTTGCAGCTCATAGTTGGAAGGCAATAATTGAGACAGGTCAACAAATTCATCCTTCCAAATTTTGGCCTTCAGCTTCGGTTGGATGTGGTCTGCGATCCAAATGCCTGCCGTAACTACTGGTCTAGGCGGGGGGAGGAAAGGGAATGGAAAACCAGCTATACCATCTTCGACGTTCTTTCATAAAATGATACTCATGTTTTGCCCCTCCAGTTGGTACCAATGGCCAAAATTTGAGGAGCTGGCTCATGGCCTAATACATACATGTATATTGTATATAAGCACAGACAGAAGACAGATAGATACATACTTTCCTATTTTATATTATTGGGAGAGCGATAGCTTTCCCCTAATGATTGCAGCTGAAATTGACAGGTTGTTTTCTAGTCAAGTAAACACGCACTACATGCCTATTTGGATTATTGAACTGCTGTCAATTTAGGCACAAGGATCTTGCCTAACCAATGGTTGCATTTGTAAGTGATTGTTGTTAATGTGGCATGTGCAATGACAGCCTGTAGTACACGGCCTTATGGTACAAAAAAGGGGGTAGCGGTATTTTTTGAAATGTACAACAATGCTATACTTTTCGGAATCCTTGGGTGTTGTGCTATCTTTTTTTGGTGGATGCCAATTTTTTCCATGGTTACCAAAGGTGAAATCTGTTGTCATAGCAACCAAGGTCAATTTTTTTTTTAAATCGACAAATCTTCATATTTCAAGATAATTATTGTCAACGGCCAATATCAGAATATCAGGGTTAATACTTCCTTGAAAGGGACTTTTTATGGTCAGGTGACCTATGAGGTCAAGGGTCGTTGTCATGGTAACAAATGTGAGCAAATGTCAAAGTTAAAGGTTTTTTAATCTCAGCTGAATTTTACGGACCTGGCATTGCCCAGGTTATCATCAAATTTAACAATCAGTGGAGTCATTAGTGGAACCAGTATGTGTACTGTTTCTATACATATGCACATTACATTGGTGGCCATGGAAACCAGGTAAGAAGCAAAACTTCAAAGTCATGTCTGCCCAGTAACAGCTAAATTTGCTAATTGGGCAACTTTGATATCACCAATGTACTATTTTATCAAACCTAGGGTGAGATATTTTTAAACTTTTGCATTTATTTATGTTTCAAAAATATTTTTTTGGCCTAAAGTTGGAATTGTCACATCCTGCTTCTTGTCTGTGGTTGCCATGGCAACCGTTTTTATATGTTGTGTTATTTTGGTAAAAATCTCCAAATTTCACCTCAAATATATATAAGAAATTGTCTTTTTCATATGAAAAAATATTCTTGGATAAAAAGGGGTATATGTGATCACATGACCACAACAGTTAGAGATCCAGGTCATTTTGAAAGTGAGGTTTAAAGCTAAGAAATGCATTGTTACATTGGCGGCGAAGTAATGAAATAACAAGTTTTTGCCCGTAGGTCACCATCATTATTTTGGTAGCAATGGCTGTTTATTCTATTTTGTAGATATATCAGTTTCCATATTATTTAATTATTGAAATATTTGTTGCCATGGTAACCAGACTGAATGCATATGGGAGACAAATAAGAGGAAATAAAAGGCCAAGAATCATTATTCTGCCCTAGTGAAATATTCTGCCACTATTTCTGTGTTTTTAGGGTCAAACATCTTTTTTAAGCTGAACATTGAATTAAATTATTTCCTTTCTTACTGAGACAATTGTTTTCCGAAATTACCATGAGGTGACTTCAACCATTCTATGGATGTCACAAATGAGTGTAAAATAGTAGGGCACTGCCCAGTATTCATCCTACTTTCTTGAGAAACAACTATATGTGCAGCACAGTGTAGCCTTCTTCCCACTAACAGTAGGCATGGTTCTTTTTCATTGAAATTTACCAATCGAATTTCTCCAATATGATGTAGCCTATGTCTTGGTATAAAATTATTTCTTTTAGAATGCGGCTCATAAAGCCCAATGCTGAAGTTTGCTGCCTTAAACAGTAAAAAAGAAAAGTGTTTCATGAGCCTTGTTTCCAGACCTAACATTTGGGAGGCTGATCGGTTGGGTTAAAGAAATGTTCTCGTTTCATTCTTCAAAAAAAATCTTTTTTACATTTACCATACATTATCATGGTATCAAGGCAGAGAAGGTCAAATCTGACATGTAGATCGTGTTGTCCGTCTGCTGTAATAAAAAGGAGGGTCATCAACCAAAAGTGTATAATTATATCTGTTTTGAAAAGATAAGTATTGTGCTCCTAATTTTCGTCAATTTCCAACTGTTTCTTTAGGATTAAGCAAGTCTGTTATCATCAAGACAACATAGCATTTAATCAAGATCACTAGTTGGAAGTTACTGAACAAGAAGTCAATCAAAACAGCGTTCAATGTGAGAATCACCCCTCACCTTTACTACAGCAATGTAATCTGACTCAAAATGAAACATACCAGTAATGGTTTGGCCTGACAGCAATGGACTGTCTTACCAAGGGTTCTTTCAATCTATTGACAGACAAACTCAAAGTTGCCCAAAACTTAGACCAGCAGCCTTCCTAAAACTCAGCTGTTCGACTGACTGAAGGACAAAAAAGAGGTCAAATTTGTGGACAAAGGAAAGAAGTATCCCAAATCAAACTCATGACTGCTGTTTGGAAAGTTGTGAATGGTCTAGCACATCAGTACCTCAAAATGATGAATGAACTCATGAATACCAAAACAAAAAAAGATCAAAAGGCAGTAAGGAAAGTAGGGTAAAGAACAGAGCATTTTTAAAACCAGCATCATTGCTGTGGCACAGCCTTCCAGAAAGTGTAAGGATTTTAAAAATAATTGATATAAGAAACGGTCAAGACGTACCTGTCAATTCAATACATTACTATTATGCATGCTTAATGTGAACTTACCTCATCGCCAATGCTATTTGTACTTTACTGTTGTTACAAAACGAATAGAAAAATATTCATGATAGGACTATACAATGCATACATTAATGTTATGAAGGAGACACTTTCAACCCAAAATATTGACACATTTCCTGTCACAATAAATAAAGCCACTGTTCACTGAAACGTTCAGCTAGTAACCGGCATTATTGGATATTATGAGTCTTGTGTACGCTACTGGAGCACTATAGCAGCTGTGGTTATGATTTTTGGAGCTAATTGAAGATTGTTAGATTTAGTTTTGACATCAAATTTCTTCACTGACATGGCATTCAGAGTGTCTTAATTTGACAAATTTGGAGTCCTTAAAAAGTTGGAACAGTGACAAAATGGCACCCCCAATTTTTTTAACCAGCAAACTCAAAATTACCATTAACCAGATTTTCATGTTTCCGAAGTGCTCAACTTCACCAAGAAATTACACATATTCACCAGTTCTAGAAATTGTTTTATATTTTAAATTTTCCTGAAAAAGAATTTTAGCCCAAAAAAAAAAACTTGTTTAATTTGAACTGATTTTTGTAAGTTGTATTAAAAATGTGCCAGATCAGTCAATCTATCCATTTCTTAATAGACCAATTGAGCCTCTCAAATGCATACCATGGCATTGGCAACCAATTACCCAGTGCCAGTCTCATTCTTCTCAAATATTCTAGAACAGATGACCCTCTTCAGGTGATATCCCTATCAATGTAATGTTATTCTCTGTGACTCACATGCAATACATGAGGCTCAGTTTATATCCTATACTCTCAATGCTATCAGAACAAGCAATCTACTGAATCACAAGTTACTCAATGACAAATTGTCATCTCATTTCAATGCAATGAATACCCTATCAGCGTGACTCGGCGGCCCAACGTCGGCCCAAAGCCGGTCCCATGTTGCTGACATCAGACCGACGCCGGGCTGATGCCGGACTGCCGAGGCACGCTGACAGGGTAGGGCCTGTTGTGAGGTCATTGATGGCCACAAACAGCTGAATATAAGTAATGTACTCATAATTAATCGAATGTAACAATCATCACCTGCCCTTTTTTCTTAATTAGCATCATTGTCTTAATATTTTCTTTTGTATATCAGTGACTATGAGCCTCATTTTTAAACTGAACATTATCCCTGATTTGTAAAGCAACATTCATGGCAACAGGATATCATGGCATGGATAATTTTCCTTGGACAATAAATTCTTTAATTTAAACAGGCCCTTGTCAGCTTCTTTTTTGGTAAAACTTTGAGATTTGTTTATTTTTATCTAAAATATGAGGCTCTTCTAAACTGTTGTCATGGTTACCATGTTGAGGAACTGGAAGAATCTCAACATTTAAAAAAAGAAAAATAGAACTGAATATCATAAATAAGTGACAGAAAAGTTTGAGAATTATCTTATCTTAGGCAACCCAATATGTCACATTTGTCAATTAAACTATACCTGGTTGTTCTGGCTATAACCTGGTTACCATGGCTACCAATGAATTGCACATCTATTGAAAGAGTAGACATACTGTTGTAGCATATCTATACACAAATTGTTTATGAAATTGATTAGAATCTGCCAGTATGATGTTTGTAAATTTTAGTTTATGCAAAATGAATCCTTGTATTTGTCTCAAGTGCGTTCAGTCTGGTTGCCAAGGCAACAAATATTTTTTGAAAATCAGAAATTCTGGAAACTGATATATCTAGAAAATAAAATTAACAGCCATTGCAACCAAACTAATGATGGTGACCTACTGACAATAACTTGACGCCAATGTAATAACATATTTCTTACCTTTGAGCCTCACTTTCAAGATCACCTGGATCTCTAATTGATGAGGTCATGTGATCACATATACCCCTTTTTATCCTAGAATATTTTTTCATACAAAACAGACAGTTTCTTATGCACATTTAAGGTGAAATTTGGAGATTTTTACCAAAATAACACAACATATAAAAACGGTTGCCATGGAAACCACAGACAAGAAGCAGGAGGAGACAATTCCAACTTTAGGCCAAAAAAATATTTCAGTAACTTAAATAAATGCAAAACTTAAAAAATATCTCAACCCCAGGTGTGATAAGATAGCACATTGGTGACATCAAAGTTGCCCATTTAGTCAATTTAGACGTTGCTGAGCAGACATGACTTTGAAGTTTTGCTTCTAACCTGGTTTCCATGGCCACCACTGTAATGTGCATATGTATAGAAACAGTACACATACTGGTTCCACTAATGACTCCAATGATTGTTGAAATTGATGGTAACTTGGGCAATGCGAGGTCCGTAAAGTTCAGCTGAGATTAAAAAACCTTGAATTTTGACCTTTGGTCGCATTTGTTACCATGACAACGACCCTGGATGTCAAAGGTCACTTGACCAAAAAAATCCGATTTTGTGCATTTATTAATCCTGATACTTAGATTCTGGTTCTGGACCATGGTTTTAATAAAATATGAAAATTCTTAATTTTTTAGAAAAACTGACCTTGGTTGCTATGGTAACAAATTCCTGTTTTGGTTGCCATGGGAAAAATTGGCATCCAGCAAAAAATGTTACTACAACTCCTCAGGTTTCCAAAAAGTACAAGATTGTTAGGCTTTTCAAAAAATACCGCTAAATGACATAAGGCCGTGTACTACTGACCAATGGTCACTCCTCTTGTCCAAGAAAAGTTTCTCTGACATTGCAAATAATGGGCAGAGTGGGCTTAGGACAGGGGGGGGGACTGCACATTGAAAACAAAACTAGAATTTGTGTCGCAAGCGGAACACATGCGAGTTCTATGTGTATGTTGTTTTGCCAGATAGATAGATAAGGGGGCGACCATTTAATGGGGTGACCATTAAATATCTCCTAAGAATAAGTGGGCAACCATTTAATATCTACTAAGGTGCTAAGATAACAAGATAGATAGATACATAGATAGATACATAGATAGATACATAGATAGATAGATAGGATAAGTGGGCGACCATTTAATATCTACTAAGGAGGGGGCGACCATTTACCCCCGGGGACATGGTGACATACCCCCGGGGACATACCCCCGGGGACATACCCCCGGGGACATACCCCCGGGGACATACCCCCGGGGACATACCCCCGGGGACATACCCCCGGGGACATACCCCCGGGGACATACCCCCGGGGACATACCCCCGGGGACATACCCCCGGGGACATACCCCCGGGGACATACCCCCGGGGACATACCCCCGGGACATACCCCCGGGGACATACCCCCGGGGACATACCCCCGGGGACATACCCCCGGGGACATACCCCCGGGGACATACCCCCGGGGACATACCCCCGGGGACATACCCCCGGGGACATACCCCCGGGGACATACCCCCGGGGACATACCCCCGGGGACATACCCCCGGGGACATACCCCCGGGGACACACCCCCGGGGACACACCCCCCGGGGACACACCCCCCGGGGACACACCCCCCGGGGACACACCCCCCGGGGACACACCCCCGGGGACACACCCCCGGGGACATGGAGACGTAACCCCCGGGGACATGGGGACGTAACCCCCGGGGACATGGGACGTAACCCCGGGGATATGGGGACGTAACACCCGGGGACATGGGGACAGTTATGACTGAATATCAGGACTTTATTTTTCTTCAAAATGATAGATTGCAAAAAAACAACAATTTATTAGAATTTTTTATTATAGGCCTATATAGGCCTACAAGAAATCGAAATAAAAATTATGGAAACTTGTTTTATTCAACTCAGAAAAGTGGAAAAACATAACTGTCTAATTGTAATTGAGTGGATTAGTTCACTTGAAGATGACACCTGACCTATTGCTGTTGAGGAAGTTCAATAATCAATGGCAATTAACAATCGACATGGGGACACTGCCCTTCTTAAAAAGTGACACAGGGACACTGGCCCTCTTAAAAATCGAGAGACACTGACAGATTGACTAATAAAAAATGACAAACATTTGATAAATTTCTTTATCATTTATGCTTCGATAAAATGGGACATGAGGCATTCATTTTTCCTTTAAATTCCAACATTTGACACCCCATCTGTTTTTGAGACCCATGTATACCCCTATCAACAAAGTTTATTTCAAGAAGGCTATACAAATTTCGTTTTGCAGGCTGTATAATCTAGAATTTCATCCAATCGAGGTTGTTTCTATTAATTGCATTTAAGCCATCATCAATGATTTCCACTCTCTGTAATCCACAGTTGATTACAAGACCCTGTCTTAAAATAATAAAATCCAGTCTTTTAAGTGGTAGTTTAAAAAAAAGGTAATGAGCATAAATAACCAAGAATTTTTCTAGGAGATTAGGAGAATGCAGACCAAAATTCTCATCATGCAGGCCAAATGCTGACCAAATGCTGACCAAATGCAGACCTTTCTATATACATACTTTCGGAAAAATGCCAAATACAGTGCAAAAACTAGTCCCGGGTGCATTGTTACTGATGCTGCATATATGCAACAGAGTCACAGTTCGCTACATTGAAATATATCTAATGAAAGATACACACTATTTCTTTTAATACTCATTCCCAGTGACGAAAAGGTGACATCAACCTAACTACACCACGCCCACTCGACATGCGAGAGCTCTCCCTTCGCATCGGTCCCGATCGAAACTCTAGTTTTATACCCTTTTCAATAGCACAGGTGAATTATATGCATTAATGCATTACCATGTGAATGTCTTCTTCCTATCACCACAGACAACATACAGACTGTTCACTCCCATTGAACCCTGTGAAGCCTGTGTCCTACATAGCGCCCTCTGCAGTGTGGAGTGATTCTGCTGCAGCAGCAGCAGCTGCAGACTTAGCACAGTAACACAGGCAGAGAGAAGACAGGAATGACACAAAACTCTGTAAAACGTTTGATTTGAATCACTTTATGCACCTTAGAGGCCAACAAACACAACAACAATGCATATATATAAACAACAAGTACATAAATGTCACACCATACTGGTCCATAGAGGTATTATTTAGACTATGGTCACACAAATTACATAACAAACCAAGTCACATGTGAAAAGAGACTTATCAGTACACTAAAACAGTGCCACAATTGCAAATGTTAAAACTAGTTACAAATTACTAATGTGAGAGAGTAAGCATTTTTCTATTTCTCTTTTGGTGAGGTTCACTCATCTTGCTGTTTTGCTCTTTCAAGAAGTGATGTAAACGTAATTTACAAAACAATTGGACCATGAACTTCAAAGCAGTCTGACAACCATTAAGTCCACACACAACAACCTGGCATTTGTCTAATGACATCAACTTCTCTCTGAGTTGCTTGAATACATTCTGTGATTGAATTATGAAACTGCTGTTTTGAACAAAGCAATATTCCATATCTGATACAAGGTCAATCATATTTTTGTGAGGAAATACCAGACCTTGATCAGGTGATGCAAAACTGTATTTCTTGTGGTGAAGGAAAATGCAGTCATTAGTGCTGGCTGAATCTGGTGAGATGTCCCAAGAGGTGGAACACCCATTGCAGATATCTGATTGATGCTTTGTTCTTGCTTTGTGAATAAGGTACCCAGCAATATATGCAATAACATTCTGATCCTGCCAATTTTCAGGAACGCCGTGGCTGCTCCTTACTTCTGAGCAAATTTCATTGGAACTGAAATCATCTGTATTGATATCTACTACATTTGTTGCAACATGACAGTTGGTGGGCTCCTGCATGGGTGGCTGCTCCTTACTTCTGAGCAAATTTCATTGGAACTGAAATCATCTGTATTGATATCTACTACATTTGTTGCAACATGACAGTTGGTGGGCTCCTGCATGGATGGCTGGTTGGTGGGTTCCATTTCAGTGACATTTGATGTCAGACTTTCTACTCCAATTAGAAATTCATCAATGTCATCCTGACAGTTCTTACCTGGGATAGGGACAAATATATTGTCCAACGCAACCTGTCTATATGCAGCATTGAACTGCACAGTGTCCGGATTGATTCTGTGCCCACCTTTGGATCGAATTTGGGCAAAAAAGTTTTCTAATCTGTCTTGATTTAACCTATTGGTTAGCAAACAATCAAAACCCTCAATTTTGAGCTCATCCCATAGCATTTTCAAGCAGCTAATGTTGTGTTGCCAGCCTAAAATTGATGGCAATTGTTTGCCTTGTGGTTTTCCTATTTGCTTGAGGTGGGGCAGCCATTCCATGCATTCATCCAAAATTGATAGGTGAGGAGAATTTGGAATAATTCCTTTTCTGAAAATATGACTGTCATGAAGTGAACGACTGTTAAACACATTGAAAAGACAATCCATACTTTCAATGAATTGAGCTGTTGCTTTTGCATCTTGATCACCTTCCCATTTGCCAAGGTCATGCATTGCTTCAATGCTTGCAGCAACTGTGTGGCTTAGCACTTGGGTAGCAAGTTTCACGGACATGGTCTTGAAGGCTGGCACATTGATGTGCTTTGATGTCAATTTTGGTGCCATGCAGATGTTCCTGGGATGATCAAATTTGTAAAGGTCTCTAATGAAGCTCCATTTGATTGACTTGCCATTCAGTGTGAACCCATGTTTTTTCATGTTGTTACGAGTGTTTTTTATCAGATGTGGAGGGTCATACAATACAAATACTTTTGTTCCTTCATGGTCAGTGAAAAAAGGATTTTCTTTTGTAACACCTAATTGGCGAAGCATCAGACAATTATTGCTGCCTTGATCGCAAATCAATACCTTTGGTTGCAGTCCTGATTGTTTGATACTCGATATGGCATCCAAAAGTAATGACTTCAGTTTCTTCCCTTCTATTGGGCCACTGGATAAATAGTAACCTACTGGTTGCTTCCATTTGTCTGCAATTCCAGCAACCATGAACACACCTGCATGATTAGCAATTTTGGGAGACCTATTTGATCCATAGTCTTCCAGGCCATCAATCAGGTCTCGTTTTCTGTTGTACTGCACATACTCTTTAATAGCCATCTCATCGTACATGATTGCACAGAGTTTAGATTTGTCTTTCATGTGTCGCACATATGGTCTGGTTGTGCCTTTTGATGGTCTGATTGATGGATAATCCATACTTTTTGAAATATTAAACAAAAAGATAAAAGATTTTTTTTTTCGTTTCCGGATCAAGACTCGGTCACTATCGCATGTACATGGATGAAATTTGGTACACTTATAGCCTATGTGGTCCAATTGTGCCTTTTGATGGTCTGATTGATGGGTATTTTATAGTTTTTGAAATATTGAGAAAAAATAATAAAAACAATTTTCGTTTCTGGCCCAAAACTTGCCCAGTATTGCATGTACATGGATGACATTTCATACACATATCACCTATATGATGCTGTTGTGCATTTTGATGGTGTGATTCATGGTCATTCTATACTTTTTGAAATATTGACAAAATATATTGCAAATTATAATTTTTGGTTTCTGGTCCAAAACTTAGCCTCTCTTGGATGTACCTTGACAAAAATTCATCCACATATTGCCTATAAAGATCTTTCACTGGTCTCATTGATAGGTAGTTTTAACACTTTTCAAATATTTAGAAAAAAATTTGAAAAATATAAATTAATATACTTATTGGTTTTCGACCCACAGCTCATAACCTATTCCCTGTACATGTATGAAACTGCAACATAATATGTGTAAATTTGTCTAGTTCAGCCTTTCCATGGTTTTACATACCCTGGCAGGCAGGCGGGCAGATGGTAGGGCAGCGGGTATATAGATAATTTCAGGCCAAGATTTGGCCACGATTGCATTATACCAATTTTGTCAACATCGCTTTTATGACTTTTCAGATGTCTTTCGCTGAAGGTTTGCTGCTGCGCAGCCTATGTTTTCTACAGTATCCTTTAAGATGGGAAGGCTGTCCAACTCCAAGATACCAGGCTCTGAATTAGTGGGTCCTTCTGACTGATCAGTCTCTTCTTCAGAGGCTACAATATATGTTTATTAATGTTTAAGAAACTGACCTTGCCAAAAAATAATAATTAAAATTTATTGACTTAATCCATCCTAATCATCATGATAGAATGCATAGTTCTCTTACTTGGATTTCTGCGCTTTCTTTTTACATCAGTGACATCATGGCGTATAGCAGGACCTTTCCTTTTTCCTTGCAATGGCTTAGGAGGATTTGGTGCCTCGATGATTGTTGGGATGGCATTCCAATTCAACCCTCTGTGGCTAAAAAAGACACAACCTCCTTATTAAAATGTTACTTTCTTTTTTGCATTTTTTGTTATCAGCATAAATCAATATTCTGACCGAAATAATTTGACAATTAATGAGCAACATCAACTTACACATCTTGGGGCACTTTAAATTGGCTTGGCTCAAAGTGCTTGCTGCAGACTCTATGGTTGCTCACTACCTTTTTGTGTGGGATGCTATCAAGAGAGGCATTTCTCAAATTTCTGATCCAAACAAGAAATCTGAAACATTCAATTTGGGAATGAGTATTGAACCCACACATACAGAGGGTAAAGGATAAATTGCCCATAACAATTTTCTTATTATTTTTATGAATCACTATTGTATCGTAAATGCACACCCATAGAAGCAATGGTATGTCCTGTTAAGCCTGTAACCTGTACAGAAATAAAGGATGCAAAGCCCATCACCCACCCAACTCTCATAGAGATTAGCTCAAGACAGAATAAAAACAGAAACTCACCTTTCTCTTTCTTTGGTTTATCTGCTGGAAATCTGTGATAGGCCACATGCTTATCCCTTGAACTATAATTGTGCAATTTATAGCAGAACACTCGTATCCATTGGCCCAATTATCCTTCTTAGAAGGTTTAGAATTAGACATGTTTGGATCCAAGCATGTCTTTACTCCATGTGACAACACTAAGTGGATTACCAAATATACTCTAACCATTTTACCAGGATGCATGAGTTGGGGTATAATGGACTGCAGCTGCATTACTTTGCTCTTAATTATCGCCCATGCTATGCTATGCATAGGGCGATTATGCTTTAGTGCTGAAATCTACTGAAGGGGTGAAATTACCAATGCTGTGGCCTCAACCAACCCACTCTGGAAGTTCTTATCATATGCATAACACATTGATACCATTGTAGATGTGCACAACGGTTCGTATTTTCACTTAAATTCAATATTAGAAAATTTACTATTATCAGTTTTAGAGGCTATCAAGGTCCAGAAAGCCTGCATTGTGGTGGCCATTTTCCCTTCCACAGGGTGAGTTTTAGTACACAGAATGGCCACTGCAAGCAGCTCATTCATACATTACACAAGAGGGCAGCACCTGCAAGTCATTTGCCACTTGCTCCCTTTCTTTGCACCACATTCTATTTCTGGGAAACTCAGCAATTCCTGCATCTCAGTATAGTTCATGTATCTTTCCAACTAATTATACAGGTAGCACAGGCTTGTATTGTATCTATTTCATATTTTTCTATTCTCTTCCCTCCAATCTACGGGCAACTTACTATATATTATATAAATCTGTTTTATATTTACGTAAATAAAATACTGGTTATAATATACACTCATGTAAACAAAAGATAGATAGATAGATAGATAGATAGATAGATAGATAGATAGATAGATAGACGGATTGGCAGACAGATAGGATAGATGGATAGGATAGATGGATGGGATATACAGTAGGATAGGATAGATGGATAGTATAAACGGATAGGATACACAGACAGGATAGATAGATAGATAGATGGAGGAATGGATTGACAGATGGGTAGATGGATGGGATAAACAGATAGGATAAACGGATAGGATAAACAGATGGGATAAACAGGTAGGATAAACGGGATAAACGGATAGGATATACGGATGGGATAAACGTATAGGATAAACGGATGGGATAAACGAACGGGATAAACGGATAGGATAAACGGATAGGATAAATAGAAACGTAGATAGATAGATGAACGAATGGATTTATGGATTGATTGAATGATAGATAGACGGATGGATAGACAGATTGACAGACAGATAGGATAGATGGATAGGATAGATGGCTGGGATAAACAGATAGGATAGATGGATAGTATAAACGGATAGGATAAACAGACAGGATAGATAGATAGATAAATGGAGGAATGGATTGACGGATGGCTTAATGGATAGATGGGTTGACAGACCGATAGGATAGACGGATAGGATAAACACATAGGATAAACAGGTAGGATAAACAGGTAGGATAAACGGGATAAACGGATAGGATAAACGGATGGGATAAATGGATAGGATAAACGGATAGGATAAATGGGATAACGGATAGGATAAACGGATAGGATAAACGGATAGGATAAACGGATAGGATAACGGGTAAGATAAACGGGTAGGATAAACGGATATGTTAAACGGATAGGATAAACAGATAGGATAACATATAGGATAAACGGATAGGATAAACAGATAGTATAAACAGATAGGATAAACAGATAAGATAAACAGATAAGATAAACAGATAGGATAAACAGGATAAATGGGATGAACCAATGCTTATGGGGTACTGGATAAACGGATAGGATAAACGGATAGGATAAACAGATAGAATAACGGATATGATTAATGGATAGGATAAACGGGATAAACAGGATAACGGGTAGGATGAACCGATAGGATAAACGGATGGGATAAATGGATAGGATAAACGGATGGGATAAAGGGATAGGATAAACAAATAGGATAAACAGATAGGATAAACGGATAGGATAAACGGATAGGATAAACGGGATAAATTGGATAAATGGGATAACGGATAGGATAAATGGATATGTTAAACAGATAGGGTCAACGGATAGGGTAATGGATAGAATAAATGGATAGGATAAACGGATAGGATAAACAAATAGGATAAATAGATAACATAAACAGGATAAATGGGATGCACCAGTGCTTATGGGGTACTGGATAAACGGATAGGATAAACGGATAGGATAAACAGATAGGATAAATGGATAGGATAAACAGATAGGATAAATGGGATAAACAGGATAACGGTAGGATACCTGGATAGGATAAACAGATATGATAAACGGAGAGGATAAATGGATAGGATAAACGAACGGGATAAACTGGCTAACTGGCTAACGGATAGGATAAACATAGGATAAAACATGCGGGCCATGGGCGATGCTGTGCCATTATATGTGCTTGTTGTAAACATGATGATAAAGTAATGTGTTTCTTGACATCCCAAGATAATTTCCTCCTAAAATGGGACCTTTGTTTGGAATTTAGACTTGAGAATTATAAGCTAACAGGGCCATGTGGAAATATTTGAGTTTTACACACATATATTATCACATTAGAGTGTTTTCAACACTCCTTATAGCATTCTAGCATTGGGCTGCCCAGCCTAGTCCACTCCACACTGAAGAGGGCAGCACCTGTCAGCCAAATGGCGGGAAACTGGAGTGAACAGTCTGTATGTTGTCTGTGCTATCACACACATTTTCTGAAACCACATTTCCATTTTCTATTATAGGATTGTAATGATATAGGCCTCTGCATACTTGAAACAGCAATATTTTGCTCAGACTATCAGTTTGCATGTCATCCACTAGCTGGCCATTGGCCACCATACAGTGGTTGCACGACGATGAAACGCCAACTTCTGCTGCGAGGCAGTTGGCAATTGCTTGGCTTGCTGTGACAACGTAAAACAATTGGCCAAGTGAATTATCTAAATAAATGCTTAATCAAGACTATGAAAACACCTATTATGTCGACTTAACGGTGTTTATGCTTACAGATAGTTGTGCACTTCGGAAGGCAGGCTCAGCTTAGAAATGGAGTTAATCATGGCGAAAGCAAGTAGTGGTTGTCAACCAGCCTGCCAGCAAAAGGGTATCGTATAACATGAGACATTATCACCTGATAAGAACAGTAAAATCCTTTACAAAACTTCAGTATCACAAAACTCAAATAGATATAAAACCAATAATACTAACCTTCCTCACCCTGCCACACACTGACATTCGCTGCATCGGCTCACTTTTCAGTGCCTCTCTGATTGATTTGTGACCAGCGTTCAAGTAAGCATTGATTTTTGTCTCGTCTGCGACAAATTCTTCACCTTTGAAGATCTGAAAAAATACATGAACAGAAAAGTTGATAATAAAATCCATCAATAAGCTTTCATAAAAAAAAACACATTTTCAGTAATTTTTACACTGAAAACAGGTTCATTAAAAGTGCATATATATGCATTATAAATCAAACATGTACCATAACCAGGTTGTCATCATTTTCCAAACTAAGATTGCTTTAAGTCATTCATCATGTTTTCCTGTTTTTAGGCCTAACCATGGTGAAAACATAAGTACTCGTCCGCTTGTCTGAGACGAGTATAAATAGAGAAGGACGACTGCCTTTACTTAATTACTTGTCCTTTAAACCACACATAAAAGTGTAAAATAATTACTGTATTCAATAGTTAAAAGCAGTAGACAATTTAACAAAACAGTTCATTCCAGATAGGTAGCATTGGACAGCCTCAATCTGATATATTCAACTTGGCCTGTCTTTGACAAAATAGAGCGTCATCCTAAAACTGCACCATAGTTCCTCTGCACTTGAATTTATTAAAATCATCAAATTAATTCCTCATAACTAGAAGGCACCCCGTGTGCAACTCTTCTTCTTATAAATGCATATTCCGCCTCTGGATATGCACATCGCCCTGTAGCATGTGGGGAAGTTAACAAAGTCATTGATCTTAATGAATTCTTTAATCTGTCTACAGAAACTGCCGCTATTACTGCGACAGTCTCATTTCCATTGTTAAGATATGTGGGCACGAGCTATGCTGAGCCACTGCATGTGCTCGTTTTATTTTGTTCGCCCAGAGTCATCTACTGACCTTATATAGGTTTGATTACGATAAGTCTAATCAAAATTGAACAATTGTTTTCGAATCGTAGGCTTATAAGTCAATATTGCGCTTCAGACCATTACAATTATATGTAATTCTTGATATTGAATGAGGACAAGTAACTTTTGAATGATACTAGTCAGTGTTCCAGCTAGGATTTGATTCGGGCATACAATTTTCTAGAAATGAGGGCACTTTTTTTTTAAAATAGGGCACTTTTCAAAAAAAGATTTTTTTTCAATTTTTTTTTTTTTGGGCATGGCGGACGCGGCGCCATGCTCAAATGGCCTAGCTGGAACACTGCTAGTCCTTGACAAGTAACACTTTTGGCTTATATTTGACCCTGGGCCTAACAAACAAACATGTTTTCAACTCGTTACTTGCTTAAACAGCCTTTCCTATGTACATACAATTAACAATATTCAGTGCAACAGACTAAAACTAATTAACTTACTTTCGAAGCCTTTCCCGGGTACACAACAAGCGACTTAGCGCTAACGTCACATGTTGTCACACACATGAATTTTCTTCCGTGTTGCTTCTTTGCCAGCTCATCTCCAACGATCAGGGTGTAAATGTCTGTTGTTTCATGGTCATATTCGGGAAATCGCATTTTCCCAAGCGCATCCCCCCTCCTGTTAGTAAGAACAAGGCCTCTGAACATCATTTTCACCTTCAATTAAAATCACAATATTCAGTGCAACAGACAGAAACTAATTAACTTACTTTTGAAGCCTTTCCCGGGTACACAACAAGCGACTTAGCGCTAACGTCACATGTTGTCACACACATGAATTTTCTTCCGTGTTGCTTCTTTGCCAGCTCATCTCCAACGATCAGCGTGTAAATGTCTGTTGTTTCATGGTCATATTCGGGAAATCGCATTTTCCCAAGCGCATCCCCCCTCCTGTTAGTAAGAACAAGGCCTCTGAACATCATTTTCACCTTCAATTAAAATCACAATATTCAGTGCAACAGACAGAAACTAATTAACTTACTTTTGAAGTCTTTCCTGGATGCACGACTTGGCGCTCATGTCGCAGGTCGTTACACAGACGAATTTCCGAGCATTGAGCTTTTTTGCTAGATCGTCTCCTACCACCAATGTATAGATATCCTTGGTTTCACTGTCAAAAACAGGGAATCTCATCTTCCCATGGGCGTCCCTCATCCCGTTCATCAGAACTAATCCTCTGAACATCATTTTCACCTTCAATTAAAATAAAATAAAGTATAATCAATTAGTTTAATAAAAGTCACGTAACACATTTGATATCATCAAAAAGAGAATAACAAAGAAGTGAAATAACACACAGGATATGACACAGCATTCAATTCGATTAAACCCAATTTTCATGAAAAAAATTATCTAGGTCAAGGTTGCACCAGGCATCCCTCATGAGTCAAATATCCAAAAATAATTACAACTAGTAGACGTAACCGCGAGCGGTAACAAAACTTCACCTACTGTGGTACCAGCAACTCGAACAGACACAAGTAGATGAGCAAGTAAAAGGTACATGGAAAAGTGCACAGGAATCAGACATAATTATGTAACATGCATACAGACAAGAATACCAGAATGTTTCCTGTACATTGAGTACATGCAAGTATGCACAGAAAAACAAGTACATAAACCAGTAGATGAACCAGTGCATGAACCATACAGGAACCAGTACATGAACCAGTACATGAACCAATACATGAACCAATACATGAACCAATACATGAACCAATACATGAACCAGTACATCCACCAGTACATCTTCTGCGATTTCTGAGAACATTGATTTTTCAGGGTCATGTGATCTCTTTGACCATCAGAAATACATGAAATTTTCAGGGTCCGGCGATCTTTTAAACCGTTATAGCTACGACAACATGTTCAGAAGATGAAAACTAGAGGAGAATTTGGCCTTTTCAAATCTGTTTACAGATTCTCTGTATCTTAATTAAACCGGACTTGTCGCAGATTGAAATTATGATACAATTTAGTAATATGAACTTTAGAAATACCTGAAAAAATGTAGTTTTTAATTTAAAATTACTGTATAACCAAAATGGTTCAATGAAAACATACGTAATTTGCCAGGATTATGTAAACAGATGTTACAAATAGGTCCAGGCAGGTTGTTCAAAAAAGGATGATTCTTTCCATGTCGAAATAATAATATATTGTGAAAATTCGACAAAAAACATGAAATTTTCAGGGTCCGGCGATCTTTTTAACCGTCGAAGCTATGACAAAATGTTCAGAAAATGAAAACTAGAGGAGAATTTGGCCTTTCCGAATCTGTTTTCAGATTCTCTCTATCTCAGGGGCGGACTGGGAGAGAAAATCGGCCCTGGAAATTTCATTGGACAGCGGCCCGGTTATAGCGGTCAATTTAATAATACTTCGGGTTTTAGGGGGGTCGGGTTGGGGGTTGTGAGCTGGGCCACAGACAACTCGAGTTGTCTGTGCAATGGGCCATTGATTTTACTCCAGAGACAAACTTTCTTCTTCATACATCACAGAATATTCTGTGATGTGTAAAGCAACATTTCTCGATGCAAAAAAACTTTTTACTACAAAACTCATAGCCACACGCACTTGTCATCCTTGTCATCTGGTTGTTTGAACTTAAAATAATGTTTGTGGCTCCATTATCTTGGACTTAATCTTTTAATGGGATTTCCATGTTCCCTTCTCTATTGCTCATCTTGTTATAACAAAAAGCTGTGTTAAATCAAATTAAGAAAATAATAATTGCCAATTTGGTCAATTTTTTATTTGCCATTGGCTTGAACATAAATGATTTGCCTCTTTTTTAAAATGTGTGTCCAGCTGAGATCTCAGCAATAGGTGTAGCATTTCAAAATAAGGGATGGGGATGGTGACATACAATCTTGCCGCAGATAAAGGTAGCTTTTAATTTTACTTATACAGCAGGCCTTATGGTCCTCTGGTGCAGGTATTGAATATTGTACTCAGTGAAAATCTGAAAATTTCTCTGATTATATATAAAGAGATTCACTGATCTAACACATGGGTATGGGCCACATGGGCACGTTTCAGGGCCATGAAAAAAAATACAAACCATAACTGATTTATTATCCTCAAGTAAAAATAATTGAAACCAACTTAATCAAGATTATGAGCCTAATGGTCTACAATAAGTCTATGGTTTTGATACCATTGGAATTCTTTTTTAAAGCCGATTCTAATGATACCAAACATGTTAGGGTTGCAAAAACGGGAACCAAGTTTTAAGATTTTTCTTTTCTTTTCTTTCCAATCGGCCCACCAAAGCATCGGCCCACCGGGAATTCTCCCGGTATCCCGGTGGGCCAGTCCAGCCCTGCTCTATCTTAATTAGGATCAGAGCTACGGCCGTTTGAAATTACGCTATCTTTGAGAAATGTGAAAAAAAATCATAAATTTTTTGCTCGTTTTTTGACCTTTTGACCTTTACTGTGCAACGTAGGTCAATCCGAGGACCTTGTAAATTTACAAGAAGCCTCTAGAGTATTGTAGCAAGTGTGTCTATCATTTTTGTAACAATATCTAGATTCCTTGGTTGTTAAAAAATATGAAATGTCAAAAATGTAAAATTTTTTGACATTTTTGACCTTGAGTTTGACCTTGAAAAACATTTTCTAGGTCAAAATAAATATGATTTTCATAATGGCATTGTATGAAAAAGGGGGGGGTCAGCCATGCATTGTAACCCTGTACAATCAATATTTCCTTGTCAAAAACGCGGAAATGTGTCATATTTTAACCTTTGTCGGTTAGCAATATTAAAAAAATTTTCATAAATCCGGCGAAGGAGGTACTAAAAATATGATTAGATATTAGGAATAAACAGGCCAATGTGCATCTGTCACCTGTAAATCACGCTGATATCTTAAAAATAACATGGTAAAAAAAATTGTTGAAAAGGGCAACTTTTCAAACTTTTTCGGGTCGAATGACCTTGAAAAATGAGGTCAAGGTCAAATTTAAAGGTCAGTATGGGCTTATTAGGTGTATGTTTGGGGCGGTTTACTATGACATGTTATGAGCTAACATCGATATTTCAAGGTAAAATTCTCAAGGTCACCGGTTTTGGTGACGCGGTATGACTTTAAAGTTACGTAACTCAAGAACCGGTACTGCCGATGAAAAATAAAGGGTCAGGCAGATGTCCCGTGACTTTGAGCACATTTTGGCACCATCGGTATGACTCTACGACTTACGGATTCTGAGATCCCGCGATAGACCTCAAACCATAAAAATGGACTTTGTACAAAGTGACCTTGACCTACTTTCATGAAAGTAGGTCAAACTGTGAAGAAAATGTCTGGGACCCTTCCATGTGCAGGAAAATGAAAACCGGTAATAACCGGATGAGGTACATGCATTTCAAATATTGCAAAATCCGACTTTAAAAGGCTCTGTGACCTTGAAAAATAGGTCAAGGTCAAATATTAAAAAAACCCGTTCTTAGATTATTGTAGGCTATGCACATGAATTTTTTGAAGACTCTCCGATGAGTTTGAATAAATAATAAATAATACCGATTACAAGAAACTTCACCTATGTGTAGGTGAAGTTTAACTAGAACACGGTACTTGTCAGCGCGACAATTACTAAGAATTTACCTTAACTCTTAACTTTTAACATAGTTCCCCCATGGCCTAATGGTCAAGACTGCTTGACCACTGGCTTTGAGGGCGTGGGTTCAAATCTCACCCCGGGAACTCGCTTTAGTCCGAGCCCATGGGACATTAAATGGAGGCGGGTTGTATCCAGTATTCTATGCTGGGGCAACTGAAAGACCCTGGGAATCCCTGAATTAATAGGGTATGTTCCAGACTCGCAGTCTTCTCATATCATCATCATACGGCGATCGCCTGCCTCGATATAGCCCACTAAGGTGCTGCAGAGGCGTAACACACAAACAAACAAACAAACCTTAACTTTTAACTAAAGTTGTCGTGTAAACGGACAGCTAAACAGACAGATGGACAGATGGGCTAAAGTTTTCCTGTAAACAGACAGACAAATGGACGTATGGACAGATGGATGAAACCGACGGACTGACAGACACATGACTGCAACTCAGACTCTGAATCCCGATCAGTGCCCTGATCAGATCTCCAATTCAGACTACTGACTCTCACCCCTGACGCTGTATTTACAATTACAACATGTACAATTTTCTCTGATGCCTGACGCAGGCTCCTGGCTGAGATTCGTGACTTCAACTGTTGATGCCAAATCCTTCCTCAGACTCCTGTCTCGACTCAACACAGCCTCAGGACTCTTGAGTCAGGACTCTTGAGTCGGGACTCAGAGTCCTGAGCTTCATCTGTGGACCAGCTGTCGGATAAAGAAATAAGCGACAAGATGAGCACAACAAGAGGCACGATTACCTCATGTAAGTTGTTTGGGAGAGCATATGGAAGCTTCTCGTCCTGATAGCTTTCCTCTATCGCTGAGTATAAATCTTTGATCTTATTGCTGAAGTCTGGGAATATTCAGGACCTAGGGGTCAATACCTTCTAACTCAGCCTCAGTGTTATCATCCATGGAACCTGCAATCACGATTGGACCAGAGTCCTCATCTTGCTGGTCCTCATCATCGGATTGGTTGGACCAAGAGGTTGGGAAGATCATCCTCCACATCTGTGAGGAGTTGTCGATTGGCTGGCAGTGAATTCTCCGACTCCAAAGAGGAAAGCTCATGATCGTCCGGAAGTAAAATGCCAACATGAGTCTTATTAAAAACTTCAGTTATAAATGGAAAGTAAAATAGTTTGATTACAGACAGAATTTTGCCTTTTCCTGTTGAAAATGGATGCAAATCATCAATCGCAGAATTCTCCTGAAATTCCTGAAATGCCAGAATGATGTTCTCCTGATCCTTCTTGCTAAAAACCCTCTGCTTCTTCCCATCTTTAGGAGAACACGCTGAAGGCGAACAAAAAGGGACATCCTTGGGCCATAAGCCAGGTATTTCTGACACACGCCTGAAAATCTTCATGTTCTTTGCCATCGCATCTCCACTTTTATCAACTTTTGTATCGCTCATTGGTACCAGTCTGACAACAGTGGACCGTAAGAGGTCGATTGTGTACTCTCCTCGCATTAATTCCTCCTTTATTCTAGGACCATCAGTAACCATTGACATCACCTTATGTACATCTTCTTGATGTACGTCCTCCAGCGAATTTTCCAATGCTGGTGTACTGGACAGTCTCTCCCCTGGTCTGATTCCGTCCAAGTAGACATTGTTTGCCTCTTCGTTGACACAAGTTCCCATTCTAAGAAGCTGTTCTTCAGAGAGCCTTACGACGTAAAACTTCTTGGAAGAAGGGCCACTTTTGCTTCTTGGACTAGCTGTATGCAACTGGTACATCCTTCGTTGGCAAAATTATTATGTCCTACAGTTCCATGTTGGCTTGCAGTTTTTCACCACCATTTCCATATCTATTGTAATTGAAGATCAAGGTACCTTTTAATATTGAGCACAAGAACATTGGGTGCTTTTTTTGTGATACCACACCTGCAAGCCGCATCATTATTTGAATTTTGGTGGGTGGCAATATGGCTTCATTATTTGTCAGATTTGTCAAAATTTTGGGAGTCTTTGATCCATATCTGGCAGTGCAGATCTATACAGCCAAATTGAAACTCGACACGATGGAATTAGTCAGGGACTTCTCCGAGCACATCACCTTTTGACATCAAGAAATCACCTAAGAAGACAGCAGAAAAATGTTAAGAACATTGGTGCACCCAGCTGTCCGACCATTCCCTGTCTCTTAATGTGGTCTCCCAGTACTTTTTATTGTTTCGTCTCGTTTAACTTTTAATTTTATGTAATACTTTATACCAGACACAACTGTCCATATAAACAAAAACATAGCGCATGATTAGACAAGGCTAAAAGATGCTACTGAGACATTATTACACAAACAAGTGGGTCGAAATGTTGTATGAAAGACAAAATGGATGGCCCTGTAATTCCATTTACAACTAGGCCAGAAGTTATGGCAGATTCAATGTCTGCCTTGACCATCTCTGGAGAGTGTTTTACAAAATCTAATTTCTGGAATATCCTTACGCTACCTCCTCCAGCTGTTTTGAAAGTTTCTCCCTTGGACAGGCAATGAGGACAACTAAATTTTTGTATTGGTTCATATTTAGAACCTGAGCCCTTGCTGGCAAATCGGCATGAAAGGACAAAAGGGCTGTTCTGGACTTGACCGTCACACCATTAGGTAATTTTACATCAATTCCTTCCATAAAGAGTTTGTTAAACAATTTGCAAATTGGTTCAAGGATGGATGATACATTTGGTTTCTTACCACCAACCCATACGCCAGCAAGCAATGCATGACACCCGTCTTAAATGTGTGGGCAATTCATTTACAGTAAGGAATGTGGGCCATGCTGAAATATTTGAGTTTGAAATAGGAACACCATCAATACTTAACCTCCATGTTAAATTGTACTTGCTATCAGCAAAATTATCAACACTGGCTAATGTTTTGTACCGAGTTGTGTCAAAAACGTTATGGATGTTCGTACAATCTGAGGGTTGTGCATTACTTTGCTTGTCAAGTAACTTTTCAACAAATTCAGAATTTTGAAACTTCAAGGCTATAATATCTTCTATTGAAATGTATGTGAATGCGCGTGAAGTTCGACCAGTGCAGTAAGCCATGGGACACTTGCCATCATTTTTAGTTCTTTCAGTTTTACGGAGACAGACATTACAATAGTACCATGTTTCTGTTGTAATCCCATCAGACAAAATCGAGTCTTGTAACTGCCGAGTGTCTTTAGGCATTGACACTGAAAACAACTTGTTTACAATGAGTAACAGTCCATTGGCAGCGGCATTAGACAATTTATGTCTGCTAACATATGATTGAATTACAATCTGCATGTTTTTCACTGATAGATTCTGCTCTGCCAATAAAGAAATTAAAGGATCATCATCCTCAACAGAATGTTCGTCACCATCATTTGTAGAGTAATCCATGGGTTCATGTCCACATGCACAAGAACTGCCCGTCAGCTCCTCATGAGGTGAAGTAATGTTCCGTGTTTCTACATCAGACGAGGATGTCTCACCATACTAAGACCACACATAATTGATCTTTAGCTTCTCGGATCCTCTCAAGGCACTTTTTCTAGGGTCGGTCGGTAGGACAAAAAAAAACATTTATAATGTTTTTTTTTTCAATTTTTGTTTTCCATCGGCAGGAAATCTATTGTGTCGGCGGGTCCGCGAAGCTAAGAATCAATTATATGTGGCCTAATTGTCAGGGCCAAAACAACTTGGACCTCGGAACGAGTTTGCAGCTGTGGTAATGGTGAAGTGATTGTTGTCCATGGGACATCTTGTTGAGAAGTACTGTTTTCACAGTTGGCAACTTGGTGTTCAGAACCAGCTTGCAATTGTGCATCTGGTTCAGCAGTTACATTTCCTGAGTCCCAGTTTGAAGCTCCAAATTGGGAGAAAGAAGCAATTGTCATATGCTTTCAATAGCTTTTCCCAGTACTTGCTTTTACGGGGTGACTGTTCTGGAGCAAAGAAAGCCACTCTGTCTATCCTTGTATATGAAAGTTTGTGTTGGACATATTCTCAACAGCTGATGTCCATCTTCGCCACCCGAACTCAAGAGTGCATTGAAAAGTGCTCTACTAAATGATGTCACTCCCTCAGAGAGACTCAAACCACACCTGCAAACCGCATCACTATTACAAAATTTCATGGGCTGTAATATGACTTGATTACTGGTCAGCCAAAGTGAAATCAACCTCCAAGGCTTCACATAGACTTTAAACTTGCATACATCTTGGTCTTGTTCTGTCCATGGTACACACAAGTCACTGTGTTAACAGACATTTATAGCAAGATTCAATTTTGTTGGCGCAGGTTTTCAGGTAATGTGCAACTTCCTCACTGGTATGTGGAACAGACAGAAATCCTAGGTCTGACTCCGTCCAAGTAGACATCGTTTGCCTCTCTGTTGACACAAGTTCCCATTCTAAGAAGCTGTTCATCGGTGAGCCTCACAACATAAAACTTCTTTGGAAAGAAGGGCTACTTTGGCTTCTTGAAAGAAGGGTCACTTTTGAGAGACCTGTCCTCCTTCCATGCTTCAATCTCCTGGCCAGAAATCTTTGGCCTAATTCCATCCAATTAGACATCTTCTGTCTCTTTATTTCCCAAAGCAAGTGCCGCTGATACATAAAAATTCTTGAAAGAAGGGCCATTTATGTTTCTTGAGAGAAGACTGCTTTTGCTTCATGATTTGGATTTACTCATGAATGGTGTTAAGTCAGCAATTTGCTCAGGGTGAGCACTGAGTAGAGTCTGAATGCTTTTGCTATAGAATTCCTCTTTGCAAAGTCCCCTCTGTCGGGCTGACAAGGCAAATGTCTGATAAGGTTGAATAAAACAAGTAAGCTTTCATTCCCCAAGTGTGAACAAACTTTCACAGAAGCTATATATTGTGGGATAATCCTTTTGGCAGTTTGAAACATTTTGAAAACAGAAGTAGAGTATGTTCAACTACTGAGTCAATCTCCTGGTATTTGACAACAGGTTCGGCAAATTTCACATTCTGTGCCTTTGTCAAGGAATCAAACCAACTCGACAGGTAATCTTGGTGATGTGTCTCTCCTTCAACTCTTCGACAATTCCTGTGTCATTGTCAACCAGAGTTAGGTGTTTCTTTATCAATCCAATGGTCAATGATATATGATATGATAGAGATGCATGTGGGATACTGCTGCGAGCATATCACCTGCTGCTGGTACCAAGGGCTTCAGTACAAGTAGAAGGTTTTCTATGACATCCCAGTCAGTGCCTTTCAACTACAAAGAGTTGAGACACAAGGTTTTTGCTTACCGGTGGTTGCATGTGAATAACACCATTGATTGCTGCTTTAAGATTAGAGAGCCGTTCAAACAAAAAGAAATCTAATCAAGTGCTGTCTTCTTCTGTCTATCACACTGTGTACCGTTTGCTTTATGCGAAGCAACCTAGTTAATCATAAAATCTTAAATTTTAGGCAAGAAACCAATGTAATTACAATATAACATAGCCAGTATGCTGTATTTATGTATTAGACATCTTTATGTGAAATTTCATGCTTTAAATATTTAATAATCAGAAGATTTGGTGATTCTAGTAAAAAATGCACTAAAATTTACTAAAACTGCCTAATCTCCCAGAAAACATAACTGATTGATTCCAAATTTTTTATGTGCATTACTTGTATTACAAAACATCATACTGGCTATAACGCAAAGTTTGTTGTTTGCTCTATATATGAGAACTAGCAAAATGTAAACAGAAAAATCCTTAATTAGGTCACTTGGTTGGTACACAGTGATCATCGCACCCTCTTCATCAACTCGTATGGAATGAGTTCTTGACGGCGATATTCATCCCTGGCCTGGACAATGATCTGGTTTCTTTTCCTTGAAGCTGTAGTGTGTCGTCTGCAATCTTGACCTTCTCGCAGCATCGGATCATACTGTTGCACCATCTCTGCCTCCTGGTGCAGCAGGTTGGCCAGCAGTTCAGACCTTGGCCTACAATAAAATGCAATACAATACTGTTACTTATAGTCAATTAGTAATGCAAGCCAACTATCTAATAAAAGTTGTAGCAAATGGATCAAATGTAATATGATATAAATACAAATGATTATAATTACTTTGGCATCGTTTGTTGAGCAACGTGTGCCACCCCTCAACATCGTTGTTGGTTCTGATTGTCCTGCCGAAGCAGAAGCAGGACCATTATATGGGGTGGAAATGTCTTTACTGGTCACCCAGGTGTCTTGAATGCAGTCGAGGAGCTGAGCGACAACCACGGCGACCATTGAACAGGGAAAACTATATTCCCGTTTTGCACCTGGCCTATGTTCACATGCACCCCTCGATTTGGACCGGCCCCTCCACCAGGACCACCCTGCGGCCGTCCCCTCCCAACATTGGGAGCATTACCGGCAAATGTAATATTAACTTTGAGGTTTAATCTCTCCACAACTCCATTCACAGCGGCTCCGGGCCCTTCGATCCTTGCACCCTGAAAATAATTTATTTTTACTGTTATTCTCAGATCTCGCATAAATATGATACCTCTGAGACTCTATAATATACCTAATACATTCAAAAATCGGAAATAATTGACAAAAAGAACTTACAACCTACTTAGAGATGCCCTTAACATATCCCACCCCAAAAATTTATTTTGGTATTTTGGTATGATAAAACAAAAGACTTCACCAGAACCAAATTGAGGTGAATCCTAATTAATCAAAGACACAGCTTCTTCCACTTCATTTCTCTTTCACCTTCATCAAATACCAATTCCCACCACCTCTCATTTAAATTTAATTATGTCCCAGTACCCAGAATCACAGTCCCGAAGCCTTATTTTGACAAATTGGTCCAACCAACCAAAAAACTTATTCTTACCACAGTGATGGTATAAACTGGACCTTTTACAAAATATTCCCTATCAATTAACTTCTAAACTTTACACCAGAGGCCCCTTTAATCAAACAATCATGGTCCTCCTAGTGGCAAATCTGAATCCTATAACTACCTTTAAAATCCCAAAAGTCAAAAGAAATATTATGACTACCAACTAATCAAAGCGTCCCATTGTCTGTTCCTTGATGCGACAGAACACAGCTCTATGTGTTCGATGGGCAGGTACTGCAGAGCTGGCAGTCTTCTGATGGCATCCTTGGGGCCGAGATCTTCTTTACGTTCTTCTATAGGCCTGGTGTGTTCACCTGCAAAATGTCAAAAACCGAATTATAGAAAAATTAAAATACCGGGGATTCGGGGCAAGCTATTAAGATTTAGATTTACTGTTTTCAACTGAATGACACAAATATACTATCATTAGACTGTTTAGCCTCTACATCAAACAATTTCTTGATTAAGTCACCTTTATGTCCTTGTACATCCTCATGATATATATATCATGTTTATTCATACTCAATAAGTATAAATTAGAGAATAGAGGTAAAATTATAGAAATGCTACAAATGCGAAATTAATTGATATACAAATGGACAATTATATAGTCAATCTCTGTCCTTTTGAGCTCGCTCTCTATGATACTGTCTCTCATGCTTGAAAGTTCCGTCAGAACAGATGCTTAACTTTTACTGCGTGTACATTTGCATCTTTCTTGCCACAGCTTTCTTATAATACCCATCGCACCAGTTGAGTTGACATCAACTCGCAAGTGTGTCGTCAGGAAATCAATATTTTTTTAGAAGGTGCACTTAGTTTGTGCCAAGCAGTTTACAGCATATGCAACAATGTCACATTTGCCTTTAAAAGCAGAAATAGCAAATTTAGCAAACTTAGCTTGCAACATGTGAAACTCGCATAGATTGTCACTTGAGCATCTCAGTAATGAGCAGCGAGTCTGGTAGGGGACTCTCCACACTTGCCTCAAGCATTTTCGCCGTGCGACTTCCAGTATGCACTGTCTGCCTACTAGGCACTAGGATACATCCATGAAATGAGCAGTAGACATGAAGTAGATTTGCTTGAACAACTGATGCAATCTGCCAAAACTTACTGCGAAACAAATTGAACTGCTTATAAGAAGCCACAAGGATTCGGTCACCGTCACATTTGTTCAAGTCACTGTGAATAATGTGACCAAGGTGTTGTGACTTTTTGGGTAAGAGGGCACCAGATATCCTGGCACTGCGGTCTTGAGCAGTTTCTTAAACCAAAACCATTAACAACCAAAATTGGCCTAAGATCCTCTTCACATGGGTGTGTTATTGCCTCTTCCTCTTTATGTGGGTGTGCTATTTTCTGCGTTAACCAGCCTGTTTCTAAACAGCAATAGGAACAGTTATCAGCAAAGACAATTAGACATCCATTAGTGTCCCTTTTTGTGTCCTCTTTGCAAGTGTCAAATTCTTGTTAGTAGTGCTAGCATGTTTGTGATTCAAATAATGCCTCATTGGTGAAGTATTACTTCCCGTAGGCGATTTCTTCAGTACATAATTTGCGTTTGGGTATTTTTTTCCATCTTCCAATTACAATAAAATAATTCCACGCCTCTGATTTTTTCTCAGCGGACATACAGTTTCACAACTTGTTATGTTACATACCAAAACTTCTAGCCCCAGTATGGTGACCCATGGCACCATGTGTGGCACAGCGCAATAGTGATGCATGGATAATGAAAATAGCCAGATAGGCCTACAGGATAATCCGGCAACACCATCTACCGTGTACCGGATAGGGACTGGATATTAAGAACCGGATAGTAAACCTACAAGAGTGGTAGTTTTGCAACATTTGCAGTTGAATACACATACCGGATACTGTTCTGGATATCTGTGCATCCATACAGCGCCATTATTTTGGTGCTGCGGTGCTCCCATTCTTTGTTGTACTATTAAAATTATTATCTTAATTAGAAAATAATATTATTTGTTGAATTGAACATTCTGCAGTGCAGTTTCGGGTCCATGGCACTGTGTGCCACTTTAGATCATGATATGCCAGTACTCCCAGACTTTTTCTCGCTGTCAATATGATTTCTGTAATTAGAAAATTTATAAATTATTAATTATTAATATTTGTTAATTTGACTTAATTTGTGAATGTCAATTAGCATAATTAGCGGTAAATGTTGTTGTTTATGTGTTACATATGTAAATATGACAGCTTTTCCTGAAGTTGTTGGTTGACTTAAATTGTAAAGTGTAAATATATTCATTGTTATCATAATCATCTTTGCATTCATCTTCATACTTATCTTCACAAATCATGTTTTCTTTTGGTATCGATGGTTTAGTAAATATGTTACATCGCGGAATGTCGCCTAGGGCAAGTTGACCTAACTTCAGCCTCTCACCCAACTTCAGCCCCCCTACAGAAAACTCCTTGTAATTAAATTTTGATGAGGCCAAGGTGCCAGTATGTGGGTTTAAAGTAGTGTTTCCAATGAGTCTCGATCGACACCTCTCGAGAATGACATGGTCTAGTGCACGAGAATCGAGAATTTCTCGAGAAATCTAGGACACTGTCCTGCCATTGGCACAATGATAAAACAAGAGAGATTTAATCTTGCAGTGGATCACATTTTTTGGCTTTTATGATATCCTTTATAGTTTTAATGTTAATCTGTGTGTTTTGTTTCCTATAAATCACAGCTAAACATCCAGATATTATACAATTTTAAAAAATTTGTACAAGTCCAACTTCAGCATTTATCAGGTATACAATGGGGATTATCATCAACAGATATTTAAATTGAACAATGGAGCAATTACACAATAACAATAATATCAAGCAAAACAAAACAACATCCCAACGGTTTGTAACTGTTATAAACATTAAACACATGAACACCATGTTAAACAATGATCAACATTTCAATTCTCGAGACTCGCTCGGCGAGACGAGAAAATGCTGAGTCATTGCTGATCTCGAGACTTCTCGAGAACTCTCGCTCTCATTGGAAACTCTAGTTTAAAGTTATTGTCCACGTGTTTAGAATAAATTATCAAAAAGTTATGATCATCATAACAATTAATCAGGAATTTTACTTTTTTTTTTTGGTGGACCGCATTTTGCTTGTTTTGCGACTCGAATACAACGCGAAACGAAAAAAAGTTTGATAAAACGTTAAATCTGTCAGTTGGCTGTACCAATTTACTAAAGCAGGAGCAGCCCAAAAAAAGTTTCATCACAAGGAAAAATTAGTAATCTTCCATAAATTAAGGTTTTTTTCAATATTTTCTACTTGATCATTCAATGAATTAGGTGATTTATCAGACATGTCAATCTTACTTAACTTCAGCCCCCATGGTCCTAACTTCAGCCCCCATATGACCTAACTTCAGCCCCCAGGTTTTCCAAACTCCAGCCAATACCACTCACATGAGCAGTTTGTTTATTCATGCTTGAATATCTATCCATCTAAAAATTTAATTTTTAAATCATTTTTACATCTGGTATACTGGAATAGACCAGTTGTCTGAACTGGAGTTTAAAATAAATTTTTAACCTCTTTCCGTGAAAACGACTTCTTTCCAAGCTTTTTTGAAATACATTTTTGGAGGATTGATTTTTTTCAGACTGTGATGTTTAATATACAGGAAAGTAATTAAGGCCAAATTTAATCATTCTGCTGTTTTTTATGACAGAATAGGATCAATTGGTTGGAGTTAGGTGCGGGGCTGAAGTTAGGTACACCCTAGGCTGAAGTTAGGTACAACACGGCTGAAGTTAGGTACATTTCCCACTATTGTCTTCTGAACAAATTTGCACCACCTTATAAAGCATGTGGTTGTTTTTTTACAATATAGTCGTAAAGAGGAGTGAAGGCTGGGATTAGGTCCACAGCTACAGGTTATTCCCATGAATAGCCAGCCAATGACAAGCGATCAAAAACCAAAGAAGGCTGAAGTTAGGTCAACTTGCCCTACATGGTGATGTCTTTTTTTTTTATGCTCAGGTATACTGGAGCACTGTTCACCTGTTACCATCCTTTATTTCCGTCATTTGTGTATTTTTATATTATATTATTTTTTCTCAAAATTTGTCACAAACATTAGAAAGACATTTCAAAATTTTATACCTGAATTGGCTTTCGGAATCAATCTCATGCTTTGATCCTCAGGTTCTCGTTTCACCGTTTTATTCTCATGTTTTAGTTGTTTGTTTTTTTTAGTGTTTCTCTTGATGTTGATGAAAACTTATCACAAAAAAAGAACTAATTGAGAAATTGTACTGATCTGTCTTGTCTTGCCTAATTAAGGATTTCTTTCTGATTGACAGATATTTTGTGCATAAGTATTTTGTTATAATAATATATGATAGGTTATATTATATGACATGATATGCTATATTATATGATACGAAGTCCTATGACTTTGATATGTATATTTGCTGTTTGCGTTCTATTATAAAATATGCAAAACATATTTTTGTCCATTTCCTAAAATGTCTATTTGTAAGTTTAATAAAGTTTTTTCAACTTTGCAGTAATGTTGTCCGTTATGTTTATGAGTAGATAACACCTGAATATATATCGGATATGTTAATTGAACTTTTGAAGGAACGTAAAAGACATAACAAGACCTTTGCGAAAAGTTCCATTTTCAATCACACAGGAGCTTTCAACCTTCCCTCAAGGACTTCTTCAGCTTTCTGTCCTTTAGAGAAGGATGACAGCTCCTGTGTGAGTGAAAATTAAACCTTTGTTGCATGGAATTATATAAATAGATAGATATGGTAAGTGCAGCCCTCCAAGCCCTGTTCTGGGTGCTCACCAGGGTTAATTGATTGATGAGATGGGAGAGAGAGCAGGAGTCTTCAAGGTGTTACACATTTACCCCATGTGAGGAATTTTTTACTTGCCCAGCACAGACACTAGGGACTGCCAATTTAACATCTCTTCCGAACGACATCCAGCTGGGATTTTGCTGATGAAGGTGCACTGAAAATTTCGGGTTCCCCAATTGGGAGGCGAACCCATGTAGGCAAAGACCTTCAGCGGAGCAGGCGGATATCCTAACCACTCAGCCACTCAGCTACCCAGCTGATGATATACCTTTTGACAGTGGTCGAAATAGACTCTGTTATGTAAGGGGGTCTCTCAGTAGCAAGGCCCAAAGTGTTCAAGCCAGGCCAAACCGCGGACGGCCAGACGCGCCCTGAACCAGAGGAGTTTTTGAGGCTTTAAAAAAAATTCTAGGCATTTAAAGCATGTTTTGCTCAGGAAATTAGTTCTGAAAACAATCTTACTGATGTACACATATAAATCACTAGAGGTTATTGTATGCTGATTAGGCTTTACTTGCTGCCTCATGCTTATGCCTCCAAACACATTCAGTATTTGGGGTGGAGGGTTCTTCAGCACCTTCTCTGGGTCCTTCTGAAAAATGTATTTGAGGGGGTCACAGGGGCATTTGGGGGGGGGGGGATCAAAACCCCCTTGATCCCCCCCCCCTTATTTCAAACACTGCCTTTTGAGTCCCATGATTACTCACCATCCCCTATTATATCATATCGGAAAAGTAGTTCGTAGAGCTTTCATGTCCGTAACTTGCAGAGTATGTAGCTTTTTTAATTTATCAAACAGTATGTCACCACAGGATATCAATAGAGGTGCATAACAATTTTTAAAATAGAGAAGTTATAATACATTTACAAAAGGTTTATACATTTCCAAAGGATTATAAATTTTTTTTTTTTTGTATTCATGTTTTTTAAGATAAATCTCTGATAAGGCTTTGCTCCATTCAAATTGTTATTGCCCCGTTTTGTTTGATCGAAGGATCAAATTTGGTTTGCGATATAGTTGGTGAAACGAAATCTAAATTTTTAAACGAACAGATTCAAAACAAAAAAGGTTTAATGTCAGAAAAGGTGGATGCATATACCTTGTCAGTAAGTATCTATGTTTAAGTTTATTTGACTATAATACATACACAGTTCACATTTGTTTGTTTGTTTGTAAATTTATTAATAGGCTCATATCATTTAATCAACATAGTGTACATAACTCACTTCTCATATTGATATGGTTTGCTGAAGCAGATAGTGTATTTGCCATTACCAAAGTTCAGTAAAAAATTATTAATTATATTTAGTTAGGCTTATAAACTGAACCAAATAAAAAACGCAAAACTATTTCCAGGGCTGTATTTTTCTGTATATCATTCAGATGGGCTGTTGAGTTTATGCAAATGTATTACCAGGTGTCAAAGGGCTCCGTTCCAAAAAACTTCAATTCTGACCTTAGCATCAGCATCTGTCGCAAGGTTTATCACATTGGGTATGGTCAGTGTACCGGGGTATTAGGCACTCGATAGAGCAAATCTAATGACTCAGTGTGAAAGCTTGAAGAAAATGATGCAAAAGGCCGCACAATTTGGTTCAGTTGGTGCCACTAAACTTGTTAAAATTTTGTTGTTTGAGAAGTCAGGTCAGAGTTTGTCACACACAACAATATTGCAGTGAAACACTTCAACTATGGAAACAGGACAAGGAATGGCCTAAACACATGCAAATGAGTGAAAAAGGCTTAGGGTCTATAACAAGAAAAGTACCCTTAAAAGGGTACTGTATCGATCTTACCATCAACCTGAGGGGATGTGGCATGTAATAAAAGGTTTTAATGTCTTAAAGTAGACATTTTCATGAAATAAATACCCTTAGAAAAAATCTAAAGCCCCTCCCCTTGTTTCATGAAAATATTACATAGCCAAGGATGTGTAAAAAAAAAAAAAAAACTTCTCTTATGTAAAACCACCTGTTTGGATATTAGTTTGTTAATTGTCAGGCCTGAAAAATCCCCCCCCCCCCCCCACAAAAGAAAAACCCAAAAATCTGCCACTGGTTTGCTCTGGTCACTGGAACTTTGCATCATTGCAGCGTAATGCGCCGAAACGCTTTTTGCGAAGTTAATATTGCAAATAGAGCAAAATGAATGAGTGCATTGAATTTGGAGGAGTTTACTTGATATATGCAGGTTTTTAAATTTTGAAAATCCAAAGTTTATTAAGGATTTTAGGGCAAGTTTTGCATTGAAAATGATGTACACAATCTTTGGTGACGTTTCACACGGAAAAAGTTTCGCACTAGATTTTACTTACCTTGATGAATCGATTCACTGTTAAGATAACTTACATTTAAGTTTTTTTATAGGTTAAGACATCGATACAAAAAAGACCTCTGACAACCTGTATATCAGCTGTTGGACAAACAGCAGTGCCATGTGTGCCCTCCTTGTGCTTTCCTTACGGGGGCAGATGTGTGGTTGCGAGAATAGCAAAAGGAGGGCACAAAAAGTGCTGATGATTAACCCTGCAGTAAGTGCAGTTGATACACAGGTTGTGTGACGCATTTCTGTTAGATCCTAAGCCTTTTTCATCCGCAGCTATTGTCTGGGCTGTTTGAGGACTTGTTTCCGTAGTTGCATTGTTCCATTGGAATATCATTGTGTGTGGAAAACTTTCACCTGACTTCTCAAAAAACTATTTTTTTAACAAGTCAAGTGGCAGTAAATTAAGTGAATTGTGTGGCCTTTTGCATCATTTTCTTCAAGCTTTAACATGAAATCATTAGATTAGCCCTGTGGGGTGCCTAATACCCCTGTCTGACCACCGTACCCCAATGTGATAAACTTGACCACAGATAAGCGAAAACTGGTCACACTTGAGTTATTTCATGAAACTGAATCCTTTAACACCATATGACACAGATGAATACACTCAACAGCCCATATGAAGCACATCTAGAAAAGTAAAGCCCTGGGAATAGTTTTGCGTTTTTAAGCAGGCTAGTGCCTGCTTGTAAGTTGTTAAGGTGTTTGGCATGGGTGTCCTCAGTTGATGGTGTGCAATAGATACATGTTGAATTGTCTTATTTTTGTGTTTCATTGATTATTTGGGTTAGCAGCATGTCTGCTTTTTAGCACCGATATGTGAAATGGATTGGTTGGGGAGTATGGGGTTCTCAAGAATTAGCCTATCTTCAAGCTGGAGTTCACTTCCAAATAGGCCATTTTGGAAATCTGGTCACGTGACATACATTTATTTAACACCAAGGGGTCTCATGAATCATGACACCCTGGTGGCTAAACTGTTTTGAATTTTTCTTAGCTCATAGAAGATGTTTGGGTGATATTATAAAAATGACAGAACAATTCCAGGACAACCAAATTCTGTGTGATTACATAATCATAAAATAACAGTCTGGCTCCAAGGGGCAAAAAATACATGAGTTTCTTGAGTAGGTCAGACTCATCCTCATTGACCTTCACAGCAATACGCTCTCATGTTGACCTGTACACATTTAATTGGATCATATAGATTGTCAGTTTTGGTAATTCTGATGTCTCTTTTTCTTAACTTCATATAATAATGATGATATCACAATGTCCGTTGTTATAAGTATATAGCTACAAATCATGAAATTAGTAAATTCTCACAATAGTGATGTCATCACAAAGTAGATATCAGCATCAGAGTCTATTTATTTCCGTGCTTACCCAAAAAAAATCTAGGGGTCATTTAATGCATGTAAGAGATCATTTCAGCAAGAACAAAAAATCCTACGTCAAAGAAAATTACTAAATGTTGACACCACAACACAGGACAATGTAAATTCAAAACTTGACCTAACATTCAGGGTAACTTTTAAGATCGAAAGGGATCTCAGTAACTTCAAACATAAATGCTTCAAACAAATGGCACAAAATTTTGTCACTGCTGCAAGAAACATTCTTGGCTATAACTTCACATGGCCAGTAACACGAGTTATATCCAAAATTGCAATGTTAGCCTAACAGCTTTCTCAGCTCAATCTTCTGTAGCCTGCTTTTGAATCCGCGGATTCTTGTTTATTTGGTTCAGTTTATGTAATTAATATAGTTTGTATTTAAAAATTCAAATAATTGGGAAAGAGTGAACATGACGTGAAATCAAGTGTCCAATGGCAAACCTAGTAAGTCACATTTTGGGGCAAATTGAGCTGGGGTAAAAAAAATTGCTTTTAAGAGTCATTTTGGGCACTCGAAGATGTAAAATACAGTTATGATCTTTCTCTGAAACTTCAAAAATGTTTACAATTTCTTGACCAGCAGAGACAACGTGAAATCCACAGTGCTCATGGCCTTCATCATTCAGGTTTCGTTGCTTCTTGTTCTGCTGATAGTTTCTGAAAGTGATGGTGTGGATAACATAGATCAGAAATCCCTCCCTGGCGGGCAATGCAAAGGTGAGCCCATTACAGTGGTCCTGCATTATAAGACCGCCCCTTCTGCGGTCATGAAGCGGTCTCTCGTAGGGATGCGGTCTCTCGATTGGGTGCAAAATGCATTAAAAGTACTACTTAGTGCTGGAGGAAGGTGGTCACATGTGGCAAGGCGGTCGTACAACAGGGGGTCTTGCAACTGTTGCAGCACGTTGGGCGTGGGGTCAGGATGGCACTTACAAGCAGGACATGTGTGCTGTTCGGTGGTCTGTTCCAGAATGCACTGAGCCACTGTTGCATGACCCAGAATCACTGATGCATGGTGAGGAGTCTTGATGACACTAGATGGCACATTCTGACAGTGTCTGTGGCAGTGCTGCCGCCTGCCACACTCCACCCAGGTTTGTTTTTAGGTCTCGGTCGTCACACGCTTCTCTTCCCTCTTCCAGGCTTCACTTCCACCTTCCACCCAGGTTTGTTTTTAGGCGGCCCGTCTGGGAGGGATTTTTTAAGGTGCGGAGACATGCATCTCTGCCGGAAAGCAAAAAAAAAAAAACAGGGGAAAAAGGGAGTAGGAGCCATACAACTCCTATTGGAAAAGGGAAAAAGGCACTTTCAAGTGAAAAACTACTTAACATGGGCAAAAGGAGCCATGCAGCTCCTCAGGAAAAACTGGTGACCTGCATCACCAAAAGGACAAATTCAGTAACAGGGAAAGGTCAGGAGTCATGCAACTCCTTTGGAAATCATGGAGACCTACATCTCCAGTGGACAGGACTTGAAAAGTATGCAATGAAGGACCTTGGAGACATTTTCCATTAGGCTCCACCAATACCAGTCTTTAGGAAAGGGAGGCCTACACCTCCACCAGGAGTCAGCTTCTTCTCAAACGAGCACAAATCTTCTTTCACTTCATTCGGATAAATCAGATGTTCTTCTTTCTTCAATAGCACATCCAATAAGCCACAATGCAATTCATCACTTGTCCCAGGATTGGAGGCATACACCCTGCAGGAGACATCATTGGGGTGACTAATCTTCACTTGGCCCTCAGCACTTGCAGTAGACCATTGGCCAGACAGGTCTACCGCCGGGAGTTTAAATGTGATGACGAATAGTGATGAATATAGTTTTCACTGTCCCCGTGTGAGTGATACAATGAGTCTCTTGCTAGTGATGAACTGTGTGAATGATGATCTCTGTGCGATGATTGCTTCTTCCTCTCTCTCCCTCTTTCTTTTCTGGAGCCCTCATTCTCAGAACTAGAAGCTCCGGAACTTTGGCTATCTGGCCGTCGCTGCATATTTGCGCTTTCAGTTACAAAGTATCCACGGTCCTGGCACTCGTAACAGCGGAAAGGTGAAGGAGATCTTCTACGCCTACTGGCACAGTCTCGGGACTTGTGACCTGAACCCTCACAGGTGGCACACTGCATAGGTGACGCCGAAATCTGCCTGACACTTAGTGGAGGTCTGCTATCTTCAAACGAGACTTGGCGTGTCACCAACTTGGCTCCAGTTCTACTTCCGTAGACTTGTATGCTCTTCATTTGTTCCACAGCATCGGTCACGGTTGCAGGGTTACTCATCGCAGCAAGGAAGGAAGCATTTGAGTCCCTGCAGCCTCCCAATAAGGCATCGACAGCATAGCGTTGGAGGTGTGCCTCATTCAAGTCACTTGGATGGGCGCTGATGGTCAATGCGTAAACTCTGTCTGCAAATGCATCAAGGTCTTCATTCTGCAGTTGCTTCACTCTGCCAAGTTCAGTACGAAGCCGTTGCTTTGTAGACTCTCTGCTAGCTCCATACCTCGCATCAAGGGAGTTGAGGATTGCATTGTAGTCATTCAGTGTAGCTTCTGGAAGATTCAGCACTGCATTAATGGCTGGTCCACGGAGATGAGTCCGTAACATCAGTAATCTCTCTTGGTCATTCCAATTCACTGCATCCGCCACAAATAGGAAATTCTTCTTCCAACCTTCCCAAAGCTGTGGATTGCCCTCAAAATTCTCAATCAAGTTGGATTCCAACTTCCGTCGAGCACCTGGCGATGACACATTACTCTGTCTGACAAATGTATGTAGAGGAGACCAGTTGCTACCACAATTTAAGTTCACGTCCTTCTTTTCCTTGCATTCTTGAGATCTGCAGGCACCATCACTGGGGAACACATGTTTGATATTCTTGTGGTGTTCACATCTCCTTGGTTGTTCTCTTGGTGTCGACTGGTCCATTTCCTCATGGTCATCTTGGTCCAGACCACCATCACACACAGTCTCAGGAAGGACAGTAGCTTTAGATTCCTGGATGGGACAAACATTCATGGCTAATGCTGTATGAAATTCCTTCAATGTAGATGCCACATGCTTTGCGATGACTTCACCAGAATTTGCAGACCTCACGTCACACACCACCTCCTTCATTTGTTTAAAGAAGGTGTCATTGCGCTCACTTAAAATCTCTTCATGTCTTCTATAGTTTCTCTCTAAATTGTTCAATAAGCGCTCCTGGCTCTGGAAGAACCTTTCCTGACTTATCTGTTGTTCACGAGCAGTCATACAAAGTGTCTCACTGAGCTTGTGCAGTCCTTCAACAATGGCAAGCAGACCACGATGGGTAGAGTCACAGCTTGATGAAGAGTCATGTCGATGGTGCCGGGACTTGGATCTTCGTTTCTTTTCTCTGAAGACCGCATCTTCTTTCGGGGGTTTCGACTCTCCATATCTGATGTTAGCATGGTTGATGTTCCCGGGGCCGCCCCCGTACTGGCCATTAATAGGTGTGCGACTAGACTCCCAAGAAGAGGGGGCATTTGGGGGCGCTTGGCATGCACCAAGCAGGGAGTAATCAAGGTCAAGTGGGAGGCCTGCACCACCCATGGACGAGGGGTCAACTTCATTGGGGTCAATTTTCATGGGCTGGTATGCGCCTGCCCTGGACATAGCTTTATTGCACGCACCAAATTGGCTTAAGTTATTGAGCTGGCTTTCAATTAGGGGATCAAACATAGTCACAACATCTAGACCATTATCAACAGTCAAGTTCTGGAATTCACGAATCTGCGAAGTCACTACCCCTCTCTGGTGCCAAGCCAAAATGTCTCTTTTCGCCAACTTAGGCGCACAGCACTGTAATTGTTCCCAAGTAGTAATTGGCCTACTGTCTATTATGGCTTTGGCAGAGACTGGGTCTACACTACGAAGCATCATCAGTTCCTCCTCAGTGGCGAGGTCTAGATTAACAACCATAACTGTTGATATATCCCACTAATTGTGCAACAAAATTACCAAGTCAGTTAAATTAGTGGGAATGATGAGTGGTGATAACAATGAAGTAGGGAAAATGAGAGTAAAAAAATATTTTTGGTATTTGGGTGTATATAAGATTTTTTTTTGATTTTTTTATCTACAAATTTTTGGGAATAAATTATGTAAAAACACAATGAGTAACACTACCAGGGTGTGAGGCAACCAAATAAATCAATCAGCTTTTCTGCTGCACTCAATGGTGGGTTACTATTTGAAAAAAATTATTTATTTATTTTATTTTAGGAAAAAACTAGATAAAGTTTTGATGATTAGATAAGGGTGGTGAGGGTTGTTGATGATTAAAAATTGGATGAGAGGCCTTCAAAAAATAACATTGGCTGAATGACCATGTTTTGATTGGGTGATAATGTGGGGGTGGAGATTGAAATGGAAAAATACGAAAATTTACAAGATGACAACACAAAATAATGAGGCAGAAATGAAGTATGGGTAGTAGTTTCTCAGATTATCAATGAGTTTGGTTAGTATCTTTGTTTATCTTGGAGGATTGACTTGGATTTTGTTTCAAGATTGCCAATGGCTGACAGCTCAGCTCAGGCCAGCACTATTTTCTGCTGCCTAAGGGGAGCGGCCCTAAGAACAATTCCACAAATACCGGCTTGTAGAGGCTTCTTCCTTGTCTATAAGATCATCTTCTTGTAGAAATCCCACTCTGACATCAATGTTGCAGCACGTTGGGCGTGGGGTCAGGATGGCACTTACAAGCAGGACATGTGTGCTGTTCGGTGGTCTGTTCCAGAATGCACTGAGCCACTGTTGCATGACCCAGAATCACTGATGCATGGTGAGGAGTCTTGATGACACTAGATGGCACATTCTGACAGTGTCTGTGGCAGTGCTGCCGCCTGCCACACAACGCAGGGCTCACTTTCTTAAAGCACAACATTGATGTATTTTTTTGCAATCCTACCATCATTCACAAAATGCTGCTTTAGCAATTTATTTATTTAAAGTGTTAATTAATTTCCTCTTTCTTCAGTGAATGGCGGTTGGTCCCAATGGGGATGTTGGAGAGAATGTCAAAATGGAGAGCGCCAGAGACAACGTGCTTGCAACAGCCCTATCCCTGAAGGATGGGGAGACTACTGCATTGGAGAACGCACTATGACCGTGAATTGTGTGGTTGAGACAAACCAAAGAGCTGCCTCGTCCCTCTCTGGTGTGTCCTGCAAAGGTGAGCCTCAGTCTGGAACCAGACTGCTTCTTTCCCGGAGCCCTAAAATGATCCCAACATTTAAGTTATTGTATGCTCCCTAGAATTGAAATACAGTATGCTCCCTGGAGTCATCGTCATGCGAACATAGCCGGTGAGAATTCCCTCAAAGGTTCCGAATAGAAGGGCAGGTACAGTGTGGGTGAGCCTAGTACACACAATTGTTGCCAAAAAACTTGTTTCTTTTTGTATCTTTTTGGCGATTCATTCACCATTCAGAAAATTCAGCTTTAGAAATTTATTTATTTCTTGAATGGGACATTTATTAAAATCAAATTCTATGGTGTTTGTCTATAGCTAATAAACAATCTTATGTCTCATGTCTTATTCATTCCTGTTTCTTCAGTGTCTGGCAGTTGGTCACAGTGGGGATGTTGGGGAGAATGTCAAAATGGAGAGCGCCAGAGACAACGTGCTTGCAACAACCCTAACCCTGAAGGATGGGGAGACTACTGCATTGGAGAACACACTATGACAGAGAATTGTGATTGAAGATAGATAATAGGCCGTGACTGACCATGAAACATCATAGCAAGTCAAATTTAATTTAATCATTGGTCAATTTTTTGGTTTTGGTAAATAATACAAAAACATTTTACTGACAGATGCTGATGAAACAACTGTGCTGATTGAAGCTGGTCAACCCTTCAAAAAATATGTACGTGTAAGCAAAAGCCTGAAGGTGGCACTGCCCTTAGCCGAAAAGTCAAATTTTAATTATATGAAATTGTAATGGGCTATTTCTTCATAAATTATAGGGGGAAAGGAATTTGGGGGAAAATATCTTTAGAAAACCAAATTGGTCAGAAAAATTGGAAAATAAGTTTGGAGGGGGGAAGGCGGAAATTTTATTTGGAAAAAAAGGGCAAATAACAGCTGATGCCGAAATAATCCAAAAGTGAAAATGCATCGAATGACAATAGTTATATATATGCTGTGCAGCCAACAACAGCTTAAAAGGCCTATAGATGGTAATTTTATGGTTTCATGGTTCTATGATGGAAAGACTGTAAACAATAAATAATTGAATCACAAACGGTTTTTGTTTTCAACATTGTCTAATAACAGAAGGTTGTTTTATCATCTTTTTCATAGCTATGTGTTTTTAAAGTTCGTTTTGCAGTTAAACCGTGACATCATCGGGTATCTGTCATTGTGATTGGTCAAATCTTCAATCTGTGACATATCAGTTCAGACTTTGACATCACAGTTGCGTCAGCCAATCTCTAAATTGCCAATCTCCAAATATCTCAAATATATTAAAAAAGACTTGATTTAGATATTGGCAAGGAAAATACGATGTGCATAGCAATTATCGCTCATTTAATGTCTTTTTGGGCCACTTAGAACATTCACAAATAGTTAATTGACTGTGCCCGATCCTGCAATTATCGCTCATCACTTCTTTTCTGAGATGCGGGACCCGTTTGCGGGACGCGGGACAAAGGATTTCAATTTTTTCATAGAAATAAGTGAGTTAGGCTGGTTATTTTATTTGAAAGACTTCTAATAATGATAGGAGCGTAATTTTCACACCAGTAGATGCGTCTTAGAGAGACTTATTCATTCAGCGAGATTACTAGTTCATAGACTTGAAAATGTCCAAATATTCGTTAAAAGTAAAATTGAAATTAATAATCTAGCCTTAAATTTCGCATCTATCATTATTAGAAGTCTTTAATTCGAATTAAGGACTTCTAATAATGATAGATGCGAAATTTTTACACCAATAGATGCGTCCTGAAGAGACTTGTTCATTCAGCAAGATTAGAAGTTTGTAGCTTGGAAAATTTTCAAATATTTGTTAAAATTAAAAATTATTAATTCTGTGAGATTTTGATTAAATCCACTAATATAACTGGAAAAATTCTCGAAAATATTCTAATCTACCCTCCTGAGCACCAACGTAAATCAAACCTTTCACTACGTAATTATTTAGGTTAGAATCAAACGTTGGGCCAAACAACGTATGACAAAGGTAGGGCAAATGTAATTTCCAAACGTTGCACTCAGATGGAAAACCAAACGTAGGTCGAAACGTTAGTAAGAGGATGGGAGATAGTTTGTTTTATAGTTTGGCCTAACGTTAGAGTCACACGGAAGTCATACCTTTGGTTGAGAGGCTGGAAGAACGTTTGGTTTTAACGTTTGGCTAAACGTGTCAGTCATACGTAAGTCATACCTTTGGTTGACAGGTTTGAAGAACGTTTAACTATTACGTATGACCATACCTTTGATTCAAAGGTTTGTCGAACATTCATTTGAGAGGTTTATAAAACCTTAGACTATTACGTAAGTCATACCTTTGGTTGAGAGGTCTGAAGAGCGTTTGACTGTTACGTATGACCATACCTTTGATTCATAGGTTTGTCGAACATTCATCAGAGAGGTTTTAGCAACCTAGGACTATTACGTATGACCATACCTTTGATTCATAGGTTTATCAAAGGTATGGTCACACGTTTGGGCATACGTAAGTTCCAAGGTTTCTCAAACGTGTCTTTGATATGTTTGGACAACGTTTGAAAGTAATGTTCAGGGCAAACGTCTGATCATACGTATCTGCCAAAGGTTTGTTGAAGGTTTGCACAAAGTTGCAGAACCTAGGATCCTGATTCTCAGAGAGCCTTGTAGCGCCATCTATTCCATACCTATTCCAATCTATCCGGTAACTTTGTAATTATAAAAAACTCCAACAGGATGCTTGCTGTTGACAATTAGATGAAGCCGTGAAGAAAAAGTTGTAACACCAGTGACAATAAATCCACATATGTACTTTTAAAAATGTGAAAGCTTATCCTGGTTTTAAAAAAAAATTAAATTTTTCCACACCCACAAAGATGCATATGAGAATTTTATAACACCCAAGTTTCATGGTGCCTCTTTGCAACTGTCCTAGATGCCGAGAATGTTCCAATCTTATCACGGTAAGATTGCAGTAACATTTTCAATTTCACCATGCAAGGTAAGTGTTTTTCACAAGTTAATTTAATTTATAGTCCCTAAGTGGACTTGTAGACTGCTCAGTAAAATGAGGAAGAAAAGTCTATTAATTTTGGGAGCCATCCTTTTTGGATAGCTCTGTTTGTACTGCTTTAATTTTTATGTTTTATATTTGCAGAAAAAAAAAAACAATACCTCCCCCCCTCCCCCACAGCACATCCTTGAATCGCACTAGCCACAAAAAATAATAATAACTGAGCTGTACCATCAAGAATATCAAGAATAATAAGAATAATAAAAAGGCAGTGGGGTTGGGTGGCTGGACTGCCCCAGTCAGCCCCCCCCCCCTCGCGCAATAATGATTTGCCCCATTTTGTATCATTGAGTGAATGGGGCTAACTTTGCAGGTAGTTTCTGCATCCAGTGCATAACCTACACACCTGATACTGCCACAAAAGGTTCAAAATGAGTCATTAGTTCCATTCACATACAGAAACAAGCAATGCAGGCTCGATTCTTACCTGAAACATCCATCGAAAACTACCGTCTCGAATCCCGGTAAATCCAATGCGATCCATTACGCTCAGCCGGGTCATCTTCGGCGGCGTAAAAGTCCAAGATTATCATCCGTAAAGTCCGTAACACTGTTCAAATAAGTCCACAAGATATAAATCCTTCATGTTCACAACTCTATAGGTCCTGTCAAGCACTTAATCCATCGCCTGCAACGTTTTTTCAGACCGCTTCATAATATTCCACTCGAAATCAAGCGCCATGATGGGCGGAACTGCTTGCTGCGCATGCGCAAAACTAAGACGTCCCGGACGAGGTCACTTTATTATAGGTGCGGGGGAGGTGTTTCCCGAGTTTGGTCCACGTTGTCCTCAGAGGTTAAAGAAATACGCATTATCTACGATATTTACGCACGTATCATAGCCGTAAGCGATTGTCGACAAATTACGTAGTTTTCAAACGTTGGGCCCGATGTGAATTGGAGGTATGTTGAGAGGTTGACATGAGGTTGACTGGAGGAAAATGTCCGGGAGGGTAGCTACGGCGATGAACTGACCTCTAAAAATAGCTATTTTCGAGCCGAATTTAATGGTATAAAATAGGGCTATCACGATTACAGGATTTCAAAATCGATTAATCTTTGGTCTAAAATCGAATCGTAATCGATTAATCGCCGTTTTCCCGCCATTCTAGATGCATAGTGAAGTTATGTTCCCTTTTCTATCATTGCCTTGAACAGAGCTAAGAGACCTAGATATTCCATTGAAAATACTAAGTGCAATTAGGACTTCACACTTCATCCGCTCCAATCTGCTTCAATCAAGTTAAACCAATCCAATTAGCCAATCCAATTGACCAATCCAGGTGCAATTCACTCTTTATTGAAAGCCATACAGTGCCTTCCAGGTACAAATATACAAATAACAGATTAATCGATTTTTAACTAAAATCGAATCGTCGGCGATTAATCGGTTAATCGTGAGAGCCCTAGTATAAAATCAAGTTTGTATCTGTACTAGAAGCCACGCAAATCGCAAAAAAATGAATCCCGCATTTTCGGGATTTCCGCTGCTGTGTCCCGCTTTTTAATATCGAAACTGGGCGATAATTGCAGGAATGGGCACGGTTTAGCTATTTGTTAATGTTTTAAGTGGCCCGAAATGATATTTAGAGATTGGCAAATTTTGCCAATAGTTAGAATAGTTGGCCAAAAGGAGAAATAGGAAATTGTGCCTTCGGGAAAGACGGCAAGATTTTGCCAAAAGGAGAAATAATTTGCAAATAGTCGCAATACTTTGCCAATAGGAGAAATAGTCATGACCGATTGTAAAATTGGGCACGATTTAGAGATTGTCTGCAACAACAGTTAATGACAAAGGAATTTAAAACTGCCAGGCAATGTTACTGTATGTGTACAACCACCACAAACAATGCATGTCTAAGCTGAGTTTTGCACCTCATTGTTTTCCAAACAAAATGTGTTGCTGTTTTTCACAAGACACCAGTTATCACAATTTCAAACAACTTTTGTTGTCAGTAAAATCTCCTTTGATGCTAAGTGGATGAGTGGCCCCCCCACTGGCCCCCCCATTTCAGATTTGAAAAATTTGAAAAAATTATTTAAATTTGAAAAAATTATTGTAGCAGCAACAGTCACAGGAATACATCCGTCTAAAGTTGTTGCCTTCGTTGGCGCTAACTTGTATTCAATTTCCTCCAGAATGACAGTTGCCCTTTGAAAAGTTCTGAGGCATAATTTTTTATTTCCTTAATTATTTGAATATATCTAACAATATGTGTACAACGCAACAACCTTTTAAGGGGTGAGTGACATCTGCCCGAATATCAGGATCTAGATTTACTAATATTCCAAAAGAAGTCTCTTTGAAACTATAGCTATTGATTTTTAATTATGTTTATTTAATTATCTGCCTGAATTGATTTGCCTTTTTGAGTTTTTGTCCTGAATCTCAGTGTTTCCCAATTTTTTTGGAGGGAGGGTGACTACTCCCCTTTCCAGTCTGCCTTTGCATCTAGAGATTCCATGCAACACCTAAAATCAGGGTGTTTTGATAAAATCTTTCTTTCGCCATTGCTCAGGTAAAGAAGTAATGCTCCCTTGAATTGTTTCTAATTAATACCATCTGATATACCAGAGCGATTTGTTCATACTGCTCAATTTTTCATGTGTGCATGGAATTTCCCTACATTTTTTGGCATTTGTGTCATTTGCACAAGTTGCTACTACCTTTTAGGCCTATTTGGGGAGTTGCGTAGATTTCCATCAAAAGGAATGTTCGATTTAGGGCTATGAAATCAGAAAGAGGACATTCTGACTATGAATATACTGAAAACTTGCAAAGACAATTATAAAAAACAAAACAAAAAACAAAAAAAAGAGGACCATTTCACTGCAAAGATACCCAGGTTTGTGACTCATGGTAATTGGTGTGGACAATATTGAAATAAAAGCATCAGATCATGCCAGAAATTTGGGTGTGTTCTTTGATAAACACATGTCAATGCACAAGCAAGCCAACAAAATGTGTCAAAGTGCTTATTTAAACCTGAGAAACATCTCAAAACTACGTAAATCACTGAGCAGAGAGTCCATCAAAACAGCTGTCAATGCTTTAGTCACTCCTCATTTAGACTATGGTAATGGGTTGCTCTATGGTTCGTCCAAACAGGTGATAAACAAACTCCAGGTGGCCCAAAACTCCGCGGTACGTCTGATTGTAGGACTAAAAAGACAAGACAAGGTCAGTCGTTATAGGAAAGAGTTACACTGGCTTCCTATCCCTGCAAGAATCCAATTCAAACTTATGACATCGACATGGAAGGTTGTGAATAATCAGGCACTTAGGTATCTCAAGAGTCTCATTCAACTTAAACCTGAAAGTGACTTGAACCTGCGTAGCAATGGCAGGCTTCTGTTAGAAGTACCCGCCTCCCAAAATCAGAATAAGTGTGAGGACAGGACTTTCTTCTATGCTTCACCAATACTCTGGAATGGTCTACCGGAAAATGTACGAAAAGCAGAAACACTGGAAAATTTCAAGAAGCGTTTAAAAACCTATCTTTTTGCAAAATGCTACAGTAATATCAATTAATTTTTAAACAAGCGCCAATGAGCAGTTTACTGGAATTGCGCTATACAAATGCCTATTATTAATATTATTGATGAGTTATCATCGTAATATTTTTTATATCGGAACCATAGGATCTGTTCAATTATTTTTTGATTTAAGTATAAGTATGATATGTATGGTCATTTGTTTATCAGTCACGAAAGATAAGATGGTCAATATTGCTAAGTCGTTCGTAAAGAAGACTCGTAACGCTGTGTCAATTTTTATCTATATAATGACGAAAAATTCGGCAAAAATATCACAAAAATTCCGCGAAAGGTTGGCCCCCCTAGTTCAGACCCTGGCCCCCCCTTGGCCCCCCCACTCATGGATTTCTGGCTACGCCACTGACATTGCTAAGTAGTCTGTTTGGCTCAGTTACAGTTCATTGAAGTATCTTTCAGCCAGGGCAAGCGAAACAAGTGAAACATGCATCATCAATGTGTCTCTGCACTTCGTCAGTTTCCTGAAATCTGTGCTTGTAACAAACAAAATTATTCAACTAAATCTCTGACATCACAGTTTTGGAATGAAGCAAATTGCAAACTTGAAAAACACGTAGCTATGAAAACGATAATAACAGACTGGTAGGGGAGACCGGGGTAAGTTGTGCCACAGAGTAAGTTGGCCCATTGTTGAGGTGAAGTGAAGAAAAGTGAAGAAGGTTATGCGTACACAACATCATTATGCACCTTGGAAAATAACTACCAAATATTAACCTTTGAAAAACAACACTCCCAAATTGAATTTTGTAGTTAAAAATCTGATTAGCCCAGGGCCGTAGCCTGCATTGGGGTAGGGGGGGCAGTTGCCCCCCCTAGAATTTCGCAGAAATTTTTGTTAACATACAAAAATTTCAGATTTCTGCGATTTTCTGGGGTACAGATGCCTCTTGATCAGACTCTGCCCCCCCTAGGATTCAGACCAGGCTACGGCCCTGTAGCCTACTAAAGGAGGCAAGACGCAAATGTTTTTTCAAATTTCACAAAACCTCACTCATCAAAGCAAGGGGGTAGGGTTGGTCTAGTGGTAGCGTGCTGGACAGCCAATCGTTGGGTCCATGGTTCAAATCCAGCTCTTGACGGGTCACCTGGGCCTATGTTGGATGGCTGTTTCAATCATCTTTTGCCTAATTGCCGTGTCCTCCTCCTGTCCTAATTGCATAAATACAGGACGTAAAGCCCCAATCATCCGTCCATCTCATCAAAGCGAAAGTGCATGGCCGGGGCAGGGTGCGCCTTGTGCATTGTGAGATGGACAAAAAGCTACAAAATATCCGCTGAAGTCTCATTAACTGTTTCTCTTGAGTTTATAAAAGAACAATGACAAGTTCAGGGGCACCCCACGATCTGTTTTGCCAATTAGCTGTCATGAAGCAGTTGCCCGGCTGGCTGGCAGTCTGTCCGCTAGGATTTTCCCAGCTGGCAAAGTTGTCAGCTGGGAGTCTATTTTGGGCATTCAACCAATGAAATTTGCAGTCGGGTAATCAGAAAGGAGTCGAGGCAGCTGGCTGGGGAAAGAATTATTCATATCAGCTTAGCTGGATGGGAGTTGCTGAATAATGCTTGGACTGGCTGGCAGTGTCACAAAAGATGTGCGACCAAGACATACACTGATATGGGCATTGAAATAACACACTTTCATGAGGTGCCGCTGCAAGTTCAGACTGTAAAATGTATATTTGAGAGGTATACTACTGTTCCAAGCAGTCACAGATTGAGAATTGATTAAAAAACAGGTTTAGTAGGTCTGGCTGGATACTTCAAATAATTATGGAACTATTAACTTTGATCGAAGAGATGCCCATTTGAGAAACGGCCCTGGTGCCACAGCACATCTCTTTAAATGATTGACAGCGGATCACTTGATTACTTGGTTGAATGAACACTGAAATATTTCAGTATTTTAATTTTTTTGTCAGCATTTACGACTAAACTGTGGTGTGGATAAAATTGTAACAGTCTTGATTGTCAAATTGTTAATTTCAATTAGAGGTGGAGAGGGGTGGTGGTCCTCCAAGGGTCCCAGGCTCATGCCAATTATGAGATTTATGTATCAACTATAGATATTCCCATTATAGGAATGAAGGGATGGGCTTTACATCCTGTATTTCTGCACTTGATGGCTAATTAGGACAGGAGGAGACATGAATGAGGGGAAGGATGAGTAAAAGTACTTGTTGAATGTTGAAGATATTGTATTTGGTTGAGATGATTGAATCAAATTTACTGTTGACACAGCAATGCGCAGTGTAGTGGTCTACCAGCTGAGCTAACCCAACGTGCCCGAGCAATATGGTCTGTCTCCATATAGGGATTACGACAGTGATTATTGGTTGGTGGCACTACTTTAACGCGGTAGGGCTATGTTTGTCTTTAGGAAAGCCCAAAAGATGAAATATTATCTGGTTGTTTAATAATCCAGAGCTTCAGTGGGTTGGAACACACCACAGACATGGTGCAACAATGTGGCAGCACTGTACATAACATCCTGTTCGATCAAAACATTGGCTTGGAGAAAGCACATGTTTCCGAAAAAGTCAGTTCACAAAAATCAAATTGCTGTCAGCTATTGAAAACCACTAAGAACTGTATGTACTGTATGGTGCCCTATTTTCGTCATGTATTCATTTTTAGGTGTTTCCTTGGTCATAAAAAAAGAAGAGGCGGCACACACCAATTCCTGATGTTCTGTGGGCAATAAGATACAGCAAAGACATTCTGAAGATATAAAGACCTCAGGGACCTATTTTCATCAGCTAGGGTGTCCTAGTTCCGTCAGATTTTGAAACAATATGTATACTCATTAATTGATGCATTCTCATATGTTTTTAATTAAAAAAGATGTTCTTGGTTATTCAACGTTTCCTCTTCAACTATAGCCAGTGTTATATTCACCATTCTATTAAATGCAGCATGTGCACAAGTATTGCAAATGGGCCTTCTTTCTGTTAATGGGTCATTCTCAAATTTCGGGACAATTTGCGTCACTCTAGCTCCCTGACATTAATATGAATGCGATAAATATCTGAAGCGTCACTCTGCATCTGTTATTCATATTTCTACTTAGAACAACTGCATTTGGAGCAAAAAGTCATTCATTAGACTTTTTTTAATGCATTTGGAGCAAAAAGTCATTCATTAGACTTTTTTTAATGCATTAAGTCCAGAAATCCGTGCAAAATCAATGGTTTTTCACTGTCACTGGACCTGACATGACAAAATCAAGTGTTCATTTTCCTCCTAATATACCATTATTTTCAAAGTTCCTTTGCACAATTCATGGGAATATAGACTTGAATTTATATTTAGTTCATATTCTTTTTTTTTTCTGTATATTTTCATTGATTAAATTGATACAATAGTTGTGTCACTAATTTATGTCAATTTTTTTGTCCCCTCCGTTACTTGCCATAGCTCTGTTTGTTATTGTTTTTTATGAGCTATTTTCACTAAATATCATCAGACGCATGTGCGCCATAGTACCACTGCCTTGCAGACTTCATAAAACATGTATTCAATAAATTATGACATAATGTTCATAAAAAATGTTTTTGGCCCCACTAAAATGACCCCTCCGTTTCCTTCATTTCCAAGCTTACCAATGATAATTTTATAGAGCGATTTCATGTATATGTTGCTGAGGGTGGCAGGTTTTAATATTCTGCAATTATTTTGTCTAATCTCCAAAATAAAAAGCAGTAATGAGCGAAAAGCAAAAAATTGTTCCCCTCCGTTACAGTCCACTCCGTTACCAGATCATGAGCAAGAAAATGACATTTGGACCAAAAAATCTACTGATACGAGATGAAGTGCTTCTGAAAATAATAGTTACATCAATCTTTTATCATTTTTCCTTTTGTTGCTGTTCCTACAGTTGGTTTTTTACTTTAAAATTCCCCTCCGTTACCACATTGTCCCCTCCGTTACAGGACAAATTTCCTATACCCGTTGTCCCGAAATTTGAGAATGGCCCTAATGTGTCTCATAATTTAAAAAATTCCATATTTGTGCTAACTCATTTTGCAACAACGTGGCAGCACTGTACATGTTATGCATGACTTCCTGTTTGATCAAAACATTGGCTTGGAGAAGGCACATGTTTCAGAAAAAGTCAATTCAAATTAAATCAAATTGCTGTCGGCTGTAGAAAACACATAGAACTGGTGTATTTAGTCACTGTGGAAAAAAACTATGCGAAGTGTAACCGTAAACATCTTTGATATTTGATTAACAGCCTTCAAAGTTTCAATGTGAGTTGGCAAGAAATTCTTTGTTGACATGGCCCAGGGAGAATTTATATCTTACCTTTACTATGAATCTGTATCCTACTATTTGTCCTGTTAGCAATTCCAAATATAAATATCCCATGCAATATAAATATAGTCCATGAACAATTCCATGTGGATAAATGGATGCACAAATGCTCAAATTAGAACTTCTTTGCAAAAATTCCCTGGCTCTGTGAGCCTCTGATACATTTTCTTATGCTCTGACAATGTTTGAAGCCCTGGGCCCTGTTACAAAATAGCAAGCTGGATTATCTTGTTTAGCATTGTTTGGCATTGACTGTTTGTTGCAATCAACTGTTTCGAACCTCAGTTCAGTGGAGTGCAACAATGTCTCTGTGAATTCCATATGTGTGGTTGTGGAACCATGTAACTCCCAATTTAGGGTGCTATTGCAGAATTCTCAAGAGGGCCATTGAAGCTTTAAATGCAGCATTGTATGCCAAAACTATTTAATTTAAGGATTGTTACATGTTGTTTCCAAACAACCAATTAGACAATTTTCACAGATGGTTCTCTCAGTTAACACTAGGAGAAAAGTGGTGAATACTTAAATCCCATTGGCTAATTGATTTCCCGCCCTTGCCTCTGATTGGTCCAGCTGAGGTGACTCCAAGCTGGAGTATTTTTAGTGCATTTTAATGTAACTTTATGGCTTTATAACTTCGTCATCTTTTTAGTTTATATTTTGAAAGTTGTGTTTGTGGCTTTAGAGTGTATACATCTCCTATGTGTGAAAAGCAAATGAAGAATCTCGGAATTACAAAAAGGTTATATGGGATGAATGTTCAAGCCATTCAGTGAAATAGGTCTAATAATGGTGCAAGTTAGAGAGCACTGATTAAAAGTGACGATAATAGGACACTGACGAAAATAGGGCACCATACGGTAGTCACTGTGGACCAAACCTATGCAAAGTATAACCTTGAAACATCCTTGATATTTGATTAACTGCCTCCACAGTTTCAATGTGAGTTGGCAAAAAATATGTAGTCATTCCATTTAAGAGATATCCTATGCAATATAGTTATAGTCCATGAACAATATCATGTAGCTAAATGGATGCTCAAATGTTCCTGTAATGAATTCTTAGGCAATTATTCCCTGTCTCTGCGACATATTCGTATGTTCTGACAGTGTTTTAAGGGGCACTGTTATGAAATAGCATGCTGGATTATCTTGTTTAGCATTGTTTGGGCTTTCACTGTTTGGTGTAATCGCCTGTTTCGAACCTCAGTTCAGTAGAGTGCACCAATTTTTGTGAATTCCTCACAACACTGATTGTTTTTGTCTGTGTTCTGAAATGTTATTTGGTAACATGTTTGGCAAGCGTCAAACTATGATATTATAAATGTGTTTAGAAAGCCTAGGAAAGTGGCAATATATAAATACCTAATTCCTGTCACATGTGCAATTGTGCATTATAATAACATGTGATGCTGTCCTGGCCAAAGCAAAGAAAAAACAGCTGGGGCTACAGGACACCTAATAAATGATAGATAGATAGATATATGGTACTCGAGGGTTGATTGATGAGATGGGAGAGAGAGTAGGAGTCCTCAACATGTTACACATTTATCCCTAATGAATGGTCTCTTATAAGTTATAAATGATCGTTTTTATTAAGAAAATAGAACAGGACATACATCGGTTGAATGCCCATAAGGCCACACCAAATAATTATTACCAGTAATTACCAATAATATAATTACGAGTATATTAATAATAATGTCAATATTAGTCGAGTTATGGCTCACATGCGTTCATCAAATTTTCAAGGAAGATGGATTGTGACTCAAAACGAAAAATTCCACTAAAAATTATTGCTTTGGACAATTATGAATTTTTGCTTTCAGGGTATATTTTGGTGTTATTTCCCTAAAATCCCAATGGAAGTGACACTGTAGTCATTGGAAAAAGTGATGTAACAAGCATTTGGAAGTCCTGATTTATTTGCACTGTTGCAGCAGTATATACCACTTCAGTAAGGTTCCTGGGAGCAGCATACGTATAAAAACAATAAAATTTCTTACATTTTTCCAATAACTTTTGTATTTATGATATTTTACTACCTTATATGCAACTGTGTGCATTAGGAAGAGGCTCAGGAGTAATTTAACCAGCCATCAGTGTCATAAGCATCATATTTTGTCATTTTTGAAACGTCACAGATTCATTGATCAGAAATAGCTAATTTGCGTTTATTGATTTGAAGTTACAAAAGTGTTGCCCAGGATCTTTTTTCGCAGGAATCATTTGGCATGTGTACAATTAGTAACTAAACAGAGTTTGATGTGCTGAAATCAAGTAGTGTGAAAGAAAAACTTAATGGAAGTGTTATGTCGAAAAAATGAAAAATGTAAATATTTGCCATTTATTTTCATTGTGATTGCTGTCAGGCAGATAGCAGTACTCTTTTTTTATAGGATTGTTCTGCCTGTACCTCATACACCATCTGAATTAGTCCAGATGATACCATTGTATGAATTCTGAGAAATATTGGGGGTTTTTACAGCGTGATGTTTATGACGCCTAAAAGCATTACCCCAGTATTTACATCAACTGCACATAAAAACTATGCTTCCTGACCCTTGGACAACAAAGTACAATGAAAGGTGATTGTTTTGCCTACCTAAATAAATCAAAATGAGCCCCTGTAAACCTGATTTCCAAATCAACTTTTTTCCTGACTGAAATTTCACCGTTTTCAAATTTTGACCCATATAGGCATTCACTCGAGGAAACATTCAAACAGTCAGATTCACACAGACATTACACACAACATTTATACCACAGATAGGTGGATGATTGATGATATGGTTTAAGGTGACTTGAGCATGGTGGTTTGATCATACAGATTTTTCTAAAATTTTGCACAGGTACTCTATGGGACCCATACATTTCAAAAATGAAAAACAAAAAAATTTCACCGACTCGTTTGGTTGCCATGGTAACGGCATGTTTTGCCTGATGACTGCTTAAAAGTCATAAATTGAGTTTTCGGTTATGTACCACAGAATAAAGCATTACATGCATTTGTCACACAAAAACGTCAGAAATGTCTTCCCAAGGATTTACACCAATACATTTGCCATAAACTTGAAGAAAAAGGTTAAAATAATTTTTCTGTAAGAGCTCAAAGGCCACCAACACACTAATTAATAACAGATTTTGCATGCATCAATTTTGGCAATAATCAATTTTCAGGAAAATGATCATACAGATTTTTTTTAAAATTTGCATATATCATAAACAAGTTATTGTCAAAGGAATGGCAAAAAATTAAAAAAATTCACCGAGTCATTTTTTTACTGCAGTACCATGACTGTGCCAATGTCAATATAAATAAATAAAGACAATTTTTGACACAGTTGTCTGAAATTAACTGAGAATTTTTTTTGGATAAAGATAAGAAGCTGAAACTTTAAACTAGCATAGAATAGACGTTACTGCATTCAATAAAAAAAATAATTATGCTTCTAGCTGCCTTAGATCTCATTTAAATAGCAAATTACTGCCTGCCATGCTGTAAAAAAAAGAGAACAGAAAATGGTAACGTCACAACTTTTGCAGGGCCTGCAGCAGTTGTGACGCTATGTTGCTAGGCAACCAGGCTGCTCAGAAGTATGTGCAGTGTACCACGCTTGAGTCACCTTAAGTCTGTGATGGATTGACTTTAAGGTCATTGATGAGTCTGAGTCTAACACTTGATGGGACAAATTAGATTGAATACCTCAGAGGTTCTACATTAAATTTTGATGGAACTGTATCTTCGACCCGATGGTAACAAGTTGTAAAATTGGTTTAATGGATGATCTACATCATTTACGATCATCAATGACCTTGCATCTTTGCAAAGTTTTTTTTTTTTTTTGGCTTTATATTTCTATGGATGATGACATCGCCGATGCTGCAATTATGAAATTAAAATTACTTTAAATTGATGTTGTGCCAGAAATTTGCTTAAAATGACATCAGAGCTTGAATTTATTTTACATATATTGCAATGCTAGAGAACAGAGTCATCTCTGACATCACACTTCAACAGCATAGAAAATGACCCGTCACCCCCTTACCCGCCGGGTCCCGCCCCCCTCCCCGCCCCAGCCTACGGGTCTGTTATTTGAACCCGTTCCCGGCCCTCTTTTCACCAGAGTAGGCCCTATGTTGTATATCTTTATAGCATTGACTCAGTACAGGAATTTTGCAAAAAAATGGCACCTTATTGTAAAATAGGTAAAACCAAAGTGATGCAGTTTAATAACAAATCGGTTAATTCTTTCTTCTGCAATGGTAATGAGCTAGGAAATGTAGATAACTTTAAATACCTGGGTCATGCGCTTACCAATAAGTATAAAATAAATAGCAAAATGACTGAATACCTTTCAACACGAGCACAAAAAGCACTTTTTGCCCTGCAAGTTGATTCTGAGCAAGTGTTGGGACAAATGCATCCAACTGTCTCTTTACAAATGTTTGTGGACTCGTGATAAACCTGCACTGGAATGAGAAACCCTGCAACTTGGATTTCTAAAAAATATGCTAGGCGTACGAAAACAAACTCCATCCTTAGCGATTTATGGTGAAGCTGGGAGATTCTCTTTGCATGTTAGACAAAAACTTAGAATGATGAATTACTAAATACGATTGGAAGGTGCACCTGATAGTAGCCGATTGAAAAAATGTTTGCTGGCTCAGAAAGAGTCTGAAAGACATTTATAAGAAAAGAGTGAATGAAACTAATTGGTTCGGAAGAGTAAGTCGTATATTAAGTTCTTGTAATATTGAAAATGACATAGTAAACCGTACCGACTTAAGCACGATTGGCATTTACAGAGCAGTGAAACTGAGGCTGTCTGAAATTGAGCAGGAAAAACTTATTGTCTCCATAAATGATAGTACACAGCAGCCAAAACTTAGGACCTACAAATTTTTTAAGATTGATTTTAGACTTGGACCATATCTTAAGCTGAGACAAAGTCGAAAAATGTTAACCAAAATCGCTAGATTTAGGACTAGTTCCTATAGTCACGTATTGAAACTGGAAGGCATCATTAACCAATAATTCCAAAACCAAATAGAATATATGAAAAATGTACATTAAATATAGTGGAGGATGAAATTCATTGCCTTATAGTGTGCCCAGCTAATGAGTTGCTTCGTGTTAAAATTTTTTCGACTGAATTAATAAATGATTTTTTGATTTCAAATTATAATGATAAATTTACATCAATAATGAAACACAATTAAAGAACCCGAAATGTTAAGTTGTCTAGGAAAATTTCTCCTTGGAGCTGATCAATGTTTAAAACAAACTATATCTTACATCATCACATGGTTTTGTTGAAGTTTGTGAATACTTTCATGTACCTACATACACAAACATATATTATATATATCTTGAAAATTTGTGAATATTTTTGCATGCCTGTATAATATATTGACTGCCATTCTTATTATTTTTTATTTATTTATTTCATTTTTTTTAAATGCACAAATGTGTGTTTATTGATAAGCCTATATTAATAGAACCGGAATATGGTAATTTGATGATATATATCGATGGTGAAAGTGCAAAACCTCGTAAGTCAAAAAAAGCTGTTTTTCAGAAATTGAAAAAAACTGTCAAGTGTCTTTTTTTAAGGTAATGTTTATTAATAAGTGAGTTATGGCCAACTAGATACATAGAAAGTGACACCCTGTTGTAGCAAATTTTTTGTCAGAGGTCGTTTACCCCTTGCATTGATGTTACCTTCAGATGTGATTGAAAATGTTGACTTACGAGGTTTTGCACTTTCACTTTCTATCCGTGCAAAACCTTGTAACTCGATCATTCATCACACTTTAAAGCAACTTGCAGCATTGAATATACTTTCAATCTATGTATATACAGTGAAAATTATAATTTGCCTATGACAGAGTGCAATAACAAATTTTATTGAGTGGCTACAATGGCAAGAATGAGGAAAATGACATTTTTTTCAAATTTTCGTGCACTCTCTTTTTCAATAGCCTACATCACCAAAACAAATATAGGGAGGTAAAATTTTTTTAATCAGGAAACTTGCTGGGAGTCATAAAAAAGTAACGCAGTAATTGTTTTTCAAAAAAAGTTGAAATATCCCACAATATGTGCTTCAAAGTTCTGATTTGAGTTACAAGGTTTTGCACTTTCACTTTTTGAAACATATCGACATACAAGGTTTGGTGAAATCATTCTGTTACCAGTGTGTTACAGCTTCCAAAAATAGCAAACTGGCAAGGTAATCAACTGACAACGTGAATTGGATATTAAAATAGTCATTCCACCAAAAATCTAAAAATAGCAAAATTTTGACATACGAGGTTTTGCACTTTCACCATCGATATATATATATGGTGATACCACAGTTATGGTGTCTTCTAATTAAACCAAAGGTTTCATTATTTTAATATGTCTCTTTCACATAATTGCAATTATAATCTACATACATTGATTTGATATAAAAATAAACCCCAAACCTATAATATATCGCATCAACATAGATATTTATAAATACAGATTTCAAAATAGATACTTAGAAATACAGATTATTTACACCTGCACTTAATGTTTTTAATTGCTTTATGCATTCTTGTAGTCGTTACTCCTGTGGCTGGAACCTGTTAACATAATATTTATGTGATTTTGTATTTACCAATTTTTATGACGATTATATCAAATATGATATTCGCTGTCAATAAAAAATATAAAAAAATGTCTTTATCTGATATGAGTTATGTTGCGAAATCCATTAAAAAATGCTCTGGTATGTCCTGAAGGGCTTGGATACCTAAATCAGTCTCCATTTATTTATTTATTTTTTAGGCTATAAGTATAAGTAGATTAGGACTGCTGAAATTGGCAACCACAACTAATTTTTTGTCTTGATGAAGTCAAGACAAGGAAGAAAAGGGGAGAAAGAAACAGGAAAATATATGCAAATGCAAAAAAATAGATTGTAATGTTTTTCTCGAGGCATGGGCATCGAAAGTACTTTAGAAGTAAAAAAAAAGTAGTTTTTCGGACAAAGATGAAAACAATAACATACTACCCCCTCCCCAAGAAAATAAATGAATCATTCAGAGGGCTTTGATTTGAATATAACAATAACAACTTATATATGTGTTAAAGAAACGGAAAGCTCTGTAAATTATTGTGGTGCGATCTTAACATAATCAAGAAATTTCGCTTTAGATAGATAGATAAGATATAGATATAGATAGATAATTTATTTCACCAACATCACATGTACACGTTATTTCTGAATTAGACTGGGTGATGACATGATGTTGGAGGGATGCCCAGAGAAACTCGAGAGTTTGTTTTTTGGGCACCCCAGGTGACAAGAAATGAGATGAAATGATATGGGCATGGATTGATGAAGGAATGATACAAAGAATAATTAAATATGATATCACAAGTACTAAAAATTAAACATACAATGTAGTATAGGTCCATTTGTAATGTTTCCTAAATTTAGGGTACATTTTTGGAACCAATGTTTTTTTAAATCTATGATATCCACAGAACAAAACCTGAGTTGGTTCCATTTTTTTCTATGGCTCCTAAGGCGGCCATCTTGAAATCCAAAATGGCCGCCACTGAAACACTATTGTGGCCATAACTCAAGAACTGTTTGACATAGAGATGCAAATGAGGGGTCTAAATTGTGTAGTTTGAGCTGACAAATGCAAAGGTACCATTTATTTCACTCATTAATGAAGCAAAAAGCGAAAAAGTAAATATTATTAGTAATTTTTCTACCAAGTCGGCACTAAACATCATGCTACAGATTCATGGATGCGAAATTATTCGTACTTGAATGACTGTGTTTTGTCAGTCTTGTAAAATCACTGTGTTATCAGGTTGTTATGGATAATTAATTGATTCTAAGTCTATGAATGTTGATAACACAATAACAGAAGCTATAGTGGAGTTTTTTCCAAAGCTCCTTTTGTCTTTTGTTCGACTGCACTGTTTTGCTTCTTGTCTGAGATTTTCATTTGGTCCAACTTTGTTGCTTTCAAGGGTTGTTTCTTAATGATGCTGTATATACACAGTTTGGTTGACTATGTCAATAATGTTTGGCTTTCAGAATATTGTCTAATAATAATGGTAATATTCAGCTTTAATGACATCAACCTTCATTACTCTACCGAGTCATTACCATCATGCTGGGGTATAGACTTTATTCAAATTAGTTGGTTAAGAATAATTTTTTTGCTTGGTTATGCTTTGTACCATGCCAGATGGTTTTAGAGCAACAATGCTTCATATACTTTTTAATAAATTTGGTTTGTAGTCCTCGATGGGACTGAAGAAGCAGGAGAAAGAACTGAAACCTGCAAACCCTTTTACAATTTGTTTAGAAAAACCAAAGAGTGCCTTGCAGACACTCATGTATGAACATTCAACATTTTAAAATCATTCTCATGATTACTACTGAAAACCAGTTAAATAATGTTATCTCACTGAATTTTCTCTATAAATTTTGGCAGACCTATATTTTGGGGAATAGCTTTCTTAAAGCTATGCAGGTGCATTGGGCCAGCCTGCAGTGGTTACAAGTACTACCCTCTTTTCTTGATTGTTCATTTAATTCTAATTCCAAAGTTCTACTCCTCCATTTATTACAAATGAGGAAAAGAACCAAAGGCTCCAGAGAAATTAGGGAACTGTTATCAGCTGCTGATGACTTTGCTGTATTTCACAAAATTGGTTAGAATTAGTCACGCTACTGTCATGCTGCTGTGATACACCAGCTGAAGGAGCTGGAATTATACCACAATGGAGAACAACAGCCCCATTGTCTCCTGTACGAACCGGCAACTACCTAGAGGTGTTTGAGAGACGGTTTCCTTCTCAACATAGGTTGCCCTAGCTAGGCTTACTGGAGATCATTAAAACTTCAATATATATATGGAGTCCACACTGCTCTATGATCAGAATAATTCACTCAATGTTTTCTGGCACCACTTTATTGGTCATTTAATAAAGGTGAAGCCCTGGTGATGACAGGATGATTGAATGTGTGGGGTTGATCAGTTGGGTGTCAGAAGAAAGTTTGATCTCTATGGAGCCATTCTCATCACCTCCAGGATATCCCTTATGTTGATCTCCCTATCAGCATTGGGGGTGTACCGAAAGTACGAAACTACTTTTTGCCGAAACGAATCTGATTCAGCATCTTTGCTCGGATATTGGCTACTCTTATAATGTGCAAGTGCTGAATAACCATATCAGATGGGAGCTTGCAATTCAGTGGTTATTTGAGAAGATCATCTGTACAAGAGTCTTGGCATGTATTTACCTTGCATACATACTGTTTTTTTCCAGAGAAACTGGCCAGGAATTTAGTCGCTGTTTTAATGGATATTTATGTCATTTTATTCTGAGATCTTAGTCCCCATTCAGAACCAGCTGAAGCTGTCACAGACATGTATAGTGCTTGAACTTGTAACAGAATTGTTCCAACTTATCTAGGTCTTGTCTTCTGGGTGTCATCAATTGTTCTGAATTTGGATTTCTTCTTTTTAACGTAACTATGTGGGTAGAGAGTGACTTTAAAGGGTGCAATTGTGTAAAAGAGAGCAGTCCATAGAGGTCTAGAAAAATGCAATTACCCAACTGAAAACCAGTCCACTACACACTACAGGCAGGTGAATGTGATGAGACTGCAGACTGACAAAATTCAAGTTGAATTTTGGAATCAAATGGCATCTTGGCCACTAGGACAGCTGTCTATCAGGTCCATGCTGTGCAGACCTCAACAGACTGGGCTAGATGTACAATACAAGTGTGTATACTGTATAGGCGTGAAATACAGAATGTCCAATGAAATATTGTAGCCTGTTCCCTCACAGTCGCAAATAGATGTAGACTTTCTACATAATTGAGGACAAATTACTTACTTGACAGAGTCAAGTTGACTCCCAGTTTGCAAAGAAAGAAGATGCATCAAATGACTCACTTCAAGTCAGATGATTCTTTCCCATAGATGATATCCACTGGTCTTGCAGAGTAGAGATCTTGTTTTGGATTCAGAAAATCATTTGTTGATCCCTTAGATTGTGAAGTCAGATGTTTGTTCTGTCACATGTGAAGTAGAGCTGTAGATTACTACAGCTTCTGTCTTCAATTTCTGCAAGTTCTTTGTGAATACATATTAGTTTCAGCATCACTTTAAGGTTTTTGTGGAACATTGACACACGGATTAGATACATTTCATCTGTGCATTGACGTCTTGGCACCATAATCTCCATCAGAATCTGATTCTTCCATTACAAAGCATGCAGTGAATGGGCATTTAGGTGTCCTCAAAATTTTCTGCCGCCTCAAACACATAAACCTGTGAAAGACAAATGTGTTTGCTTGCATAACCATTTTCATATGCACTGGTCGATCCACAGCTACATGTACATAATCTTTTTAGGTACTTTAGGCCAATCATATTAACATGGTCCCGTTCCTACGATTGAACTTCAAGATATTGTGGCCAAGTTGAAACATGAGCTTGCGTGTGAGTTGTGGTGAGGCACCGGACTTTCTCTGAGACATTGCAATATATTAGTTCATGTATATATGTAATTTACTTGGTATATTGTCATATTTTCATATTGCTATTACGGTACTGGTGTGTACAACAGGAAGGATGACATGTCTGATCATTCCTATGAGCCTACCTGGACCATTGAACACCTACATCATAGATATTAATTTTTAATTTATAGTTATTTGTTATCAGTAGCCTATTGAACATAATCATATTACATAATGAAAGCACGAATATCTTCTTTTGATACTAGAAAAAGCGTTAGTAATACTAATAGGCTTCTAGTCTCCATTACATTCCAAACTTTTTGCCATATATCAAACTGATCAGCTGACACAAGTGCCAATGCCACTTTTTCAGTGCCAATGCCACTTTGTCAGTTGCCCCACAGCGCTAGAGTTTCCCCCATGCTCTGGCTGAAACAATTCACAGCCAGCAAGCACTCTCAAGAACTTTGGGATCCAAACCCAGCTTCATCTGCCTTAATTAACAGCTTTGGTCTAACCCAACTCCATTTGCCTTTGTTGACAGCTTTGGCCTTCCATGGCTTTTGCTAACACTACACTACATATATTCCATTTCAGAAATGAAAGAAATGATACTCATCATGATGTGGGTTATGTACACTGATTTTTCTACAATTTGGGAACAGCTCAGTTTTGAAGAGCGGGTAATTGCTTCAGCTAAGGGGCTAAACTAATTCACAGTGGCCCCAACTGTAATTGAGAACACTTTTAAATAGTGTCAGACTGTCAAAAAAACTTTTTTGTCATAATCAATTGCTCATATAAAGTAAATTATACAATTATTTACACATCGAGAAAGCTCGTTTTGCCTGAAAAGTGGGGTTTCCTGGGTTACCTGACCTTATATTTCCATGGCAACAGAAAAGTTATTTAAACACAGTCAACAAGTTAGATTTGTTCAGAGTACACAGTAAAATACCTGAAATTAATTCTGTGAAAATTTCATTTAGCTGCTTCGAATAAAAATGTCCATCAGAACGAGTGGTCAGAACTTTTGAAACTTTCCTCATACATGCAAGAAAATACCAACAATATAAATTAATTAATTTTTCTTTTCACTTAGGATTAAAAAACATGGTACCATTAAATTCTCCAGCTCAAACTACACAATTTTGACCCCTCATTTGTATCTCTATGTCAATCCATTGTTTAGCTATTGCCAAAAATAGCGTTTCAGTGGCGGCCATCTTGGATTTCAAGATGGCCGCCTTAGGAGCCATAGAAAAAAATGGAACCAACTCAGGTTTTGTTCTACGGACATCATAGAATATAAAAAGCATTGGTTCCAAAAATGTACCCTAAAGTTAGGAAACGGATAAATATCCTACACAAGGCCATACACTAATGTTATAAATTCGTCATTATTCGGGGGGGGGGGGGGTTAGATACCTAATACAATCTATTAAGACATAATAAGCCTTGAACTTGAAATAGCAGAGGACAAAGACTACCAAACAAAATTTTACAGCCAAACATGTATCTGATATATATAACATACACTAAACATATACATATTGAAAAAAAACAAAAAAAAAAAAACAAGGAAACCTTCAGATTAAGATTCAAAATTCAGATAGAATCAGGAAAAAAGAAAAGAGAGGATAATAATGAAACCATTTCAAAATCGACCGACAGTAAGTATTTTGTCAGGGAAGCCAAGGTGGGGGAGGGATTGAGGGAGAAGGGATGGGTTGGATGTTGGGGTGGGGAGGGGGTAGTTTCAAAACCAGGGACTTACCTAAGACATATAGTACAGTTAGGAATATGGCACTTTTCTTCGTACAATGACACAAAATGTTTTTTTAACTTTTTGGAGAATGAATCAGGGGATAAATACGTACAAGATTTAATAGCATTCGGAAGCATATTCCAAGTATAGGAAATTTTAAAATTCAAGGATTGCTTTTCATGAGAAGATTTAATATTTATGTAGTGAATATTATGTTGTTGTCTTGTTTCATAACTGTGAATTTGATTATTAGTTTCAAGCTGGCTCTGAAGATACGGGCGTGGTATATTATTTAAAGATTTTAGATAAAATTTACAACAACTGCTTTGGAAAATATAATTTATTGTTAGAATATTTAGTTTCTTGAAGATAGGAGCTGTGTGACTGTTGTAGCGTTTGTTTAGTATGTGACAAACTGCCTTTTTTTGGAGTGTGATTAATCGTTTAATTTCTTTATTTTGAATGTTTCCCCAGGCTATGACTCCATAATTTAAGTGGGGCAAAATCAACGAATTATATATGGTTTTCAATATTTGGGTTGGCAATGTATTTTTTAGTCTTGCGAGGATTGCTATGACTTTTATAATTTGTTTACATTTATTAGTCAGATGAATTTTCCAATTTAGTTTGTTGTCAAAAGTTACTCCAAGAAATTTAACATGATTTACTTCGTTTATGATTGTATTATTGATTTTTATGGCTTCTCTATTATTAACTGGAATAGTTTTTTGATTCTGGAAGATAACATAGTTGGTTTTACAGATATTCAAGGATAGTTTATTTAGACAGAACCATTTGTAGAGAGTGTTAATTTCACGGTTGGTATCTTGAATGAGAGTTTTAAAATCACTATTTGTTAATACGAGAGTGGTATCATCTGCGAAAAGTATGCTATTTGATTTAATGAGGGCCCTGTCCAAATCATTAATGTATATTAGAAAAAGTAATGGGCCTAGGATGGATCCTTGTGGTACCCCGCAGGATATCAAGAGTCTATTTGAAGAGGTTGATTTAAATGAGACATATTGCTGGCGATTTGTTAAGTAACTAGTGAACCAATTCAGAGCGGATCCTCTAATTCCTATGTGATTTAGTTTGGAGATTAATATGTTATGGTCGAGGGTATCAAAAGCTTTGGTTAAATCAATAAAGAAACCTAAACAAGCTTTAGTCATCATACATGTGGGGATTTAACAAAATTTAAGGGAATTCAATGTGTACCCCAGTGGGCACACGACGTAAACCCCGACATTGCTAATTGGTGGAGGGCTGGTCTATTGGTCACATAGATATGTATGGTAGAGATTATGTAGCCCCAACGTGAACGCGACGTCGGGGTTTTTTTACAATATTGCCACAACGTTGCAAGATAACGTCGAACTCTTGACATTGCCCCACAATGTTGTATAACGTCGCCTCAACGTTGCATGCTAACGTCTTATCTTTGACGTTGCTTCACAACGTTGTGACAACATAATTTCAACCATACAATTCTACGTCATTTGACGAAAAGGGTGACGTCGTTGCAACGTTGCTGCAACGTCGATGTGCCCATGGGGACGTTTGTTTCGCTGCTGTAAAGTACTCTAAGAGTAGAGTAGTTTACTCCAGAGCATTCGTTTTGCATTTCCGGGAGTAGATCAGAGCAGATCGGAGTAGATCGGAAGTGCTCCAAGAAATTGTGATATTCCATGACGTATGATTGTTTTCATAAATAAATGACACTTCAGAAGCTTTGATTTAGTGTCCGATTGCTGTCTTCTGGTGTGGATTTCTGTATTCCAATTGAATCAATTTTTAAAAAAGCAATGGATTGAAGGTGTCAATTCACGGCATAATTCATTAACTAGGGGATTCCAATAGCTAGGGATCCCTCAAGTAATGACGATTCTAACTACTCCTTTACGTTCGATTTGGATCTATCTTGGAGTAGTTTATTTCGGAGTAGAAACGTCACTTCCTGGAGTAGATACGTACTTCCGGAGTAGTTAGGGTAGATGAAATCGAACCTAACCATTGTGTACAAGTATGGGCTTACAAGTGGGTAAGGCCAGACATATTTGCTTTTTGGCTTATCAGATCGGCCGACCCAACAGATTTTCTGTTTTGTAAAAACCATCGAGCTTACCACACAATTTATATGAAAAGGACATAAGTAGAAAGTGAGATAATAGTTGGTTTTTTTTTCCGACCGACCCTAGAAAAAGTGCCATGACAAGATCTGAGAAAGATGAATTATCTCCCTGACATAGAAAATTCAATGGTTCCATTTCCTGCGTTGCAATCAGTGGCGTATTTAAGGGGGCCATAGTGCCGTGCCCCCCCCCCTAGCCTAAAATTAACATGGAACAGATGGAAAGTGCCGCAGAAGGCCGCCAATTTGCCCCAGTTTATGGCCCCCCCCCCAGGCCACTTCTAGATACGCCCCTGGTTGCAATGGATTCTGTGGTGTTCTTATCCAGCAATCTGATTGGTCCATAGACAGGAAGTGTGCCTTTTCTGTATGTTCCTGTGAAACTTCATGATTTTGCTTGGTACCAGAATTTTTCTATTTTGTTTCTGATTTTTTGGTGTAAGTGAAAATCGTAACCTTTCATCTATTATTGCCAATTTTTGGCTGGGGACAGCTGTCCCCAGCCAGTATAATGAGTAAATGGATCAGACCGGGATTTTGGGAAACACCTAGTGCATTTGCTAGGGGTTTGTGGTACATGTAATTGATGTGGTAATGCCAAGTTTCCTTTCAACAAGGCCGCTGGACATGCATGCTGCTGTAGGACGTCGTTTTGTGCTGTATCGGACATAGACGAAAATAGCTACGATTTTGTCATTGTACAAATTCGCCATCATGGTCATCATGGATCATCCACTTTTAGACAGCATGTTTAGCATGAGTTCCCAACAAAATACAGCATAAGAACGCTTCGAAATTTGCCTGTACTGACCTGCATTGGCGATTACTATAGTCTGCTACGTAAATTCAGTGGAATAAATAGCTTTATTAACAAGTTAAGGCCATAAACGTCCATGTGATTGTTGTTGAAATTGCACAAAAAATGACAGTGCAGGCCTGCACCCTTGCATGGATTTTCGCTGTCTCTGATTGGTCCAGAATCAGAAAATACACTGCCTGGTGGCGTCCTCTGTCAACAGTGCTGTAGCTCCAGAAGGACTCTCATTCAGGGCATACCTCCAACAGCCAGTGAATGCCTGTGAGTGAATGACTCAAGGGAGTGTTTCAGTCTCCATGACATTGCTTTACTTGTGGGCAATGCAAGCATTGTATGGCAGTTTCAATTGTTATTCAAATGAGCAGAATTGCCATGCAAATTAGCCCTCAACTGACAGAGTGAACTTGGAAAAAAGTGATAATAGGTGAAAACAAATAATCCAGTTGCAGATAGATGGATTGAATGGACAGATAGATGAATAGATAGATGGAGGGATTAGATACATATATTAGATAGATAGATGGAAAGATAGGTGGATGGATAAATATTAATATCTTTATTTATGCTCAAGGCGTACAAATAAGACAGCATACCATAAAATTAATTACAAATTAAAAATGATTTTTTTTTTAAAGTCAAACAAGACAGAAGTAATAGTAAAGAAGAGTAAAGAGTAACTTCCACAAGGTAGCACTGCTAGCACAATACTACAATTAAGGATAGATAGATATATATATAGAAAAGATAGATATTCCATGACTGCTTAATTTCACATTAAAAGAAGAATGACAAATTTGGTAAATATGCATGCTTCTTCAATGCAAGTTTTTATAGATTTTAAGATGTTTTAAAGCAACTGGGGCCACTTCACCAAATTTTCAGTCAGATGACATCACAAATACCATTGTAAAAATATATTTAGTTTTAAATCAACAAATTCTTACAATGCCTATGACGTCAAAATGCATTTGCTATTTTTTTTCCATGCAAACCTGCAGTTAATCCAGGGGTCATTTGGGTTTGTTTCACGTAGAAAAATAATTTTACATCAAATAAATGTTATATACGAAGCAATTACACCAAGTCACATTAGAAAATGTGGAAATTAGAAAATATTTGACTTGAAACCTGTCCTATGATTCAGAGTTACTTGAAGGATTCCAAACGCCAAAGAGTGCTGCCCTGTGGTTTTCAACAGAATGGAAAACTAATATGGCTGCTTCTTTTCCAATTCTTATATACCTTCACACATGCTCTCCTGTGCAATATTTATTTAGGCATTCAGTTTCACATATTTCACCAGTCCTAGTTTGTGACCGCCCCTGGACTCTGCATTACTTTTGGTCATTCCCATCAAATTTCTTCAACACATAAACAATTATTAAGCTTGGGAATTACACAGATCTACTTTTTATTTAAAAATAAAAGAATGTGTCTCTCATTCCAGTCATAGTTATATTTGATGAAATTCAGTAATAACAAAAACATTTCATTACACCCCTATCACTAGATTCACAGGCTGAGTGCTTAAGGGGCCCGTCTGCCCTGCTGAAGGTCTTTGCCAGTTTGCCTGTATGCTTTCGAAACCCGGTCAGGGAACCAAACATTTTCACTGAACCTTCATGAGCAAAATACCAGTTGGATGTCTTTCGAATGAGAAGTTAAATTTGCGGCCCTTTGTGTCCGTGTCTATTTTGGGCAAGTAAAATATCCCTCACATATTGAGAGAATTCCCGCTCTCTCTCCCTTCTCATCAATCAACCCTTGTGAGTGCCCACAACTAGGTGTAGAGGGCTGCACTTACCAGCACCACAAAAAGCAAGCATGTCTTATCTATCAATTAATTCTATGCTTCCCTCAAATCGCCCCAACGCAATCTTGCTGGTCCCCAGCCACTGAATCCATGGATTCTTGTTTTCTATGTGCCCTGTGGAAGTGGATTGATTGGCTTTGGACTAGGCCTGTTTGAGAAAGTTTACTCTAAAAAATTTCAGACAAAATTGGTTTTTTAGATTCAAAATGGTTTTTTGAAAAACCAAATTTCAATGCAAAAAACCAACATGGATTTTTTTAAAAATCCATGTTGGTTTTGCATTGAAATTTGGTTGTTCAAAAAACCATTTTGAATCTAAAAAAGCAATTTTGTCCCGACATTTTTTAGAGTGTTGTTGTAGATTTAATCTACTTTTTACAGTGGCCAATCTTACCTTCTGGCTACAAAAAAATCAGTATCATAAACGATTGATACTACCGCATGCTTGGCCATCCATCCTTGACCAGGGAAATCTACATAAAAATAACTGCTCTGATTGGCCAGAAAATGTCAGAGTTTTGCTATATAAACCACAAAGAACGCTACGCCCGCATCTGATTCGCCTCATCACCTCACAGGTAACGGCGCAGGCAATCTTTGGAAATCAGAAGAAATCTCCGGTTATTTTGAATAAGGTAAGCGATAACATACGAATCATGATACGATACGATAATAATTTATTGCCACTGTTACAAGTAGGCCTACAGTAAAATTTGTAGCAATAGACGATATTCAAACAGAACATAGTGAAAGTGAAATTTTAAAAGACATGCACAAATCATACTATTATAATTACATATATACATTTTAAACATTATGTGCAAGCAAATGTGACAATTGTTTTTCAAAAATAGATAACGCGCCTCCGTGGTACCGTGGTTAGCATACCTGCCTTGTGCGCGTGAGGATATATATTTACAGTCCTTGTCATACTTACGTGGAATCTCAAATTTTTTTTCTGTGCTGTTGAACTGTGATGTCAGAGATGACTCTATTCTAGCATTGCAATATATGTAAATTAACTACAAGCTTTGATGTCATTTCAAACTGGGTCAGATTCCCCAGCTTCTAACCAATGCGAATCCACCAAACTGAGCATCACAGTTTCAACTCATGCTCAGTGTCAGAGTTAAAATTGGGTCTGGGAAAACCCATGCAAGTTTGACATCACAGCCTCTCAGCCAATGGGCTGTCAGAACAAATATACATAACATAAGCCATGTGTTTACAAACAAATTGTCAAAGCCTTCTGTTTATACCAATTTCCATCAAAGTTTAAAGTTGTAAGTTAGCAAGTTTGTAGATTTATCAAACAACTCTGTGGGGATTATAACAGTTGTCTACTGTGAATGCTCACAAAGCTGCCATTTGGTAGGATTAGACTGGTGATTGCTGTGATAAATCATTGGGATCAAAAATGTAATGCTTTCTTCAATATATCAATGTTTGAACTGTGTTGACGTAGTTTACGGTCAGCCCATTGGCTATCAAGCTGTGATGACATAGTTGTAGGGGCTATCCCTGATAAAACTCTTACTCTGACACTGTGTTGAAACTGTGACGCTCAGTTCAGGAGGATCAACATTGGCTAGAAGCTGAGGAATCTGACCCAGTTTGAAATGACATCACAGTTGTAGTTAATTTATATATAGTGCAATGCTAGAATAGTGACATCACAGTTCAACATCATAGAAAAAAAACTTGAGATTCCACATAAGTATGACAAGGACTATAATGTAAATCTGTGGTTCGAACTCTCCTCCGGCCATATCCAGAGTGCAGTACAGTTCTATCTGGTGGATATCACTATAATGATTTCTATGACTGCCATTCAGCAAGGTTAGCGCTGGTGCATGAGCAGATTTATTTGGAATGGGTGCTATTTAAAATCATACTATATTGTTATTGTTAAATTATTAAAATAAAAAGAAAACTAAAGGATCATTTTGTAAAGAAAATTGAGACTTGGTTTTTCTTCGAACATAGCAGAAAAACAATCTGCATGAAGTTACATGATTTTATAATTTCAGTGTAATATATACGCTTATAATTAAATAAAATAATTATGTTTTTGTTTTACATGCGATGACGCTCGCATTTGCTTTTAAAAATTTGAATAGATTCACAAAATTTATAACAAGCTTTATGAGAATGAAAGTGTCATTTTGACCCTCGGGAAATACGACACTGGTATGGACGCTGTGATATATACACTCCAGGGCAAAAAAAATGGACCACCCTAGAATTAGACTTCATTTTGTTAGGCTTTCATTTTTACAGGATATACACATTGAAAAACCTTAATTTCCTGTCAGTTAATCAACAGAAGCATTGTCTGAGTATTAGATTGCTTTTCCTCATGATTTTTTAACCAGAACAGTTTTTTGGCTACCTTCTTGACGACTTTGTACACTGCAAAATGTGCATATTTTCCCATTCCATTTCACTGCCTTCCAAAGCTCCTCAGTGTTACTACTAGGTTTGTACCCTCTTAGATTAACATCAGTATGAGCCCACAAGTTCTGAATTAGTTGAAATCTGGACTTTGTCAAACATTGTGGTGGAGGAATAAAGGTGTGTTGAGCCACAGGCAGAAACAAGGTGATTCGTGTATGATTTCAGTTGACCACATAAGTCCATTCATTAACTATAACAAGGTATGACAGTCTCACCATGCTAGCAGACGACCGTGGATTAAGCAAGTTGTATAATGCCTTCAAATTAACACTTTTAACAAAGAAAACACCTGGATGCCTATTGCAGTATTTCCTATGCTATATTTTCTAGAAATAAGCACACTTGGAAGTGTTGACAGTTGTTTTAAACAACAAAATTAAGCAAAAAACTAATCTAAAATCCGAGTTCCACACTGACCTGGACGGAAGTTTAATTGCTGAGACACCCACAGCAACATTAATAAAAATATTGCAAAATAACCTCCACCTCCTGAAGCCTAAAACTACTACACAAATTACAGAACTATATGTTTGTCATGGTGTATGTTTTTGAACCAATTTGGTTACCAGCATAAACTTAGAAACGAAATTAGAAAATCGAAGTGAGGGCATTCATGCATGTCTGAATAAGCAAGAATTTCTGAGGTTTCAATAAATTGCTGTTTTGACGGACCCAAAAAAATACATTGGCTTCACTCTGAAACTGTGAAATTGTGTACATCACACATTTTGTTAAGCCTACTTGTGATTCTTCTTTATTAGTGTGTTTGTTGTTAATGGTTCTTTGTTTCTCTTTGTATGTGAATTTATTGTCTTTTAAGACATTTGAACTCACATTTAGCAGTCAATCATAATCAGTCATGCGTTTCCCATATCATCTGATTGGTTGGTTCTCATGAAGGGTTTGGCTGAACAGTGACTGACCTGGACCACATTTGACAGGTTCAGATCGCACAGACCCACATGATGGCATGCACACCCAAACAAGATTTGGAACATTATCTTTCTTTTAGAGAGACAGACTAAGAAAACAACCTATGATAGATAAATAGTTTAAGGCAGATAAATAGCCTAAGATATAGTCTTATAGATAGTTGCTAGCCTAAAAGTTTCCTCATTTGCTTTCTTAGAAAACATTAAATGAGAGGTAAATATCCATTTTGGAAATACCATAGACGGATCCTCCCCCTTCAATCAGATAAATCCTCCCCCTTCAATCAGATAAATCCTTCATATTTTGAAGAAAAAAAAAAGTTGCAGAGACAGCAATTTTATAAATATTGCTGCAACCCCCCTTTCAGAAAAATCCTGGATCCGTTCCTGAATACTATATCAGTAAGATGCAAATAATAGGCTCATTTTAGGATAATTTGAGATTTTGTTTAACATTGGAATTTTGCTGTTAAAAGATGGCAATTTTGATCACTAAACTGAATTTACGTGCAGATCTATGAAAACGGCAATGTTGAGTTCTTTTTCATGTTATAATATTCACAGTTAGGCCCAAATAAATTAAGTAGTTTGTCACAGTTATTTCAATTAGACAAAATTGTAGCAGTCCTTTTTCACAAATTGGTTGTTGAGCAACAGTTTGATTTGCACCTAAGTGGTCCGCTACCACCGCCTAAAGACTGCATTTTACAGTTACCTCTGTCGTCTGCTGCTATGACAACGTACCAGTTCAGTCTGGAATCACTCAAGCAAGCTGTCATACCTTTTCTAATAGTAATAGCCATCAGAGAGGCGACAGCAGAATGGTCAGTGGAGTGAAACAGATTGTTTCTGCCTGTGGTTGAGCCTTTCCAAGCACTCTTCTGAGGTATCAAAAGTCATCTAAGCTTCTAAGTATGTAAAAAGAATGCATCAGGGCCTTAGCCGACCATTTGGAAGCCTTTTCTTGTAGAAAACATGCAAAATATGCTGTTCCACTATGACATGCTAATTATGCCCATGCAGCGAAGGTGACCATTGGTATTTGCTCTGCAACAGCGTATCAACTATGTTCTGGCTGGGACAAAATTACAGATGTCAATCAAATTGTGAACATTTGGGTCATACTGAAGTTGATCTAAGATGACACATATTTGGTAACACAAATGTGCCTTAAAAATCATTGAAACAGCAATGGGAAAATATGCACATTTTGCAGTGCACAAAGTCGTCAAGAATAGTTGCCAGAAAACGGTTCTGCTTCAAAAGTCATAAGGAAAAGCAATCTAATACTGAGACAATGCTTCTGTTGATTAACTGACAGGAAGTGAAGCTTTTTCGATGTGTATATCCTGTAAAAATCAAAACCTAACGAACTGAAGTCAAATTCTAGGGTGGTCCATTTTTCTTGCCCAGGAGTGTATGTTTTCTTGGGTTTCACAAATCTGTTACAGGTGATTTCAATTTTCATTGCCATGCGATTTTGTCATTCACACTTGGCTGAGAGGAATCGATGCTAAACCAGCACTTACTACATTTAATAAATCAAACGTGTGACGTTCTGTTGTTTCTAAACCAATCAAATTAACTAAAAATGGCATGTATTTGGTGGGTCTAGAACCTATGAATCGCATACTAATGAAATCACCTGTAAGAAAATGAAGTTTTTACAAATATTTAAGTTCCTGGCATGGTTAAATGATGGTTCTCAGTGCTAATGTTTTTCATGTGTCTTTGTTGTGTATTTTTATATTTTATGGATTTCATTTATTTTCAAACCAATGACTATAATATAGTTATGTGTCCTTCGAATTTGCTTTACTGACCTGGAGCATTGGCTGAGGCCGTGCATGGATCACCTTCGTGTTTGGCTTGCATTTGGAGATCACTTAACCAAACCCTGGTACTCAATAATACACACAGGCTTTCTATGCATTGCATCCTGTCACAAATAATTATTTTAAGCCTGTACATGTTATTGATTATTATGGTTTAGTTAATGATCTTTAGATGTGAATTAACATGGGAATGATGCTAATTGCGGACCTCTTGTTTTTTGGACAAATTCTCAGCGAGCTATAAATAGATCTGGGGCGGGGAAGCCCCTCAATGACATCACAGAACTCCCTCTTTTCAGTTTTTCTAGGATGGTTTTCCTGGGTCTTTAAAACAGTATTAAACAATGTGCATGTTCCTGTAAAGTTGATCGACACAATCTTAGGCAAATTTAACCCTGTGTGCAAAGTTTGAATGAGATTGGTGCAGTATTTCGTCTCGAAATTTGTCCACAAGATTCCAGAGAAGACCAGTAACAATAGGGCAGAACGCCCTAATAAAAAGTGAAGGATGCATATTGGATTGATAATAATTCCGGAACTTTAATCTCCTGAACAATGGCTCTGTATGACGATTATATTTGCAGTTGTAGACTTGTAGACTTGTAGACTTGGTTTAGGCCAAAACCAAGTTGGTTGTTGGCCTCTCAGGTTCTCCTTCTCCTGGGAGTAGGTGACACACCCACATCTGACTCGTCTACTTGCAAACAGAATGTTGTCAACTGTAGAATCCTAAAATCCTCCCAGTGCATAAGCGAAAAGGAAAATGCGACATGCGGGTGTGATTCGAGCGGGAGCTGGGGGAGTGACAGTGCGCAGGCAAACACAAAAATAAGCAACGCAATAAGTCCAAAAATCCAGCCCCTTCGATGTTATAAATTAAGCACCAAAAATGCATTGAAATTACTCAAGATAACAGAGATACCAAACTACGAGAAATCAATAAATAAATAAGTAAAAAATAAATAAGTAAATAGATAGGCAAGTAAATACTGACGATCAACTATGAAAATGTTTCGGATGAAGAAAGACTACATTTTTTCAAATTAGATTCATTGGACATTTGAAGAAAAAATTCTGATTTGATATTGTTTTACAAAGTTATCAATTGTTATGCAAATCTCAATATAAATGATAGGGAAGAAGTTTATAAATGTGTACATAAAAATAGAGGTTATGATAAACAGTTGTGTTTTATAGCCGTACTGATAAAAGAAAATATTTTTGGAGCACGAAATTTTAACAAAGAAAAATTTTTTAAAAACATGCATTTAAACTCATTTTATTTGGACTTTTTTAAGCGCAAAAGTCCGCAAAATGACGCGAATCTGTATGTGTTGCCGTGTATAATAGTATATATGTGTGTACTGCTTTGTATGTCAGAGTGGGGTGCTAAAAATCCGCATGAAACTCAAGGGGGGGGGGGTATCACTTTTTGATGGGAAGTTCCAGCAAAACTCCCATCCCCCCATTCATAAATTCTGAACGGTCCCTTAAATCAATCAAATCAAATCTATCAAATCAAAACGGACCACGGCCATTGATTGGGTAAACTTTCTTCTCTTCTTCTGCAAAGCTTATAGTCCATGAGCTGAAATCCAAAAAGGGCCTTATTTTAGAAGTTGGCAGCATCGGCAACCGAACCAAGGTTGCAGGGTACCAAATTTAAGCTAGGAATGTCTAGTTTCAGAATCTAAATGTTGCTAAGTCCAAAAGTGGTTTGCTAACTCACCAGTACAGTATATATGAGGCAACGTATAAAAACGTCAAAAATAATCGAAATAGGCATTAAAAATTGAAAGAGGTGGTGTATGAATTCTACTTTGCCTATAATAACTTATTATATGACATATGAAAGCTGAGATTATTACCTGTCATATGGTATGCATTGCATCTTTGTATCTTGAATGGTTGAGGAGTAATGCCATTGCAAACAGCATCATTCTGTTAAGCGGAAAATGGGTGAACGGAACATGCTTCTTTTTAATTGAAATGCCATTGCCTTCCTAACTGTAACACATAGGTCATGTTTATCAGATAATGTGAATAGTAGACATCTTACTCTTTCATTTAAATGTACAACCAAGCTTCTAGCTTAAATATTAGTGAAGATATGGAAGGTAGAAAATGCATGTTTCAGCTCTCGAAATTCATGAATTTAGCATATTTGAGGTAGTCTGTCAGGTGGTTTATAAAAAAATTGCCATGACACCCCCTTTCTTCCAGATATATCCACTAAAAAATATTGATCAGGGTTTTGGGGGATGCTGAATCCTTTTTCAATGCCTTCAAGTCATTTGAAGGTCAGGATTATGTGAAATCCTGCTCAATTTACCTTCTAGAACTTAATAAATGTGCCGCCTCTTCATTTAAATAATATGGAAATTTGTCTGCATGTTTCTGTCAAGCATGTCTCACTTAAAGGTAATCCCTAGGTTGCCTAAATAGCTCTTTCTGGTATTCAATATCATAAAGGATCAACAACAGTTTTGCCTGGAGACTGAATGCATTAAAAATTCTCCCTGGCATCATAATCTTTGAGGCAACTGTACACTTATGTTTTTATAGTTATAGCAACAAAAGGTACCATAATGTGGTTAGAAAGTCCCTTACCCACTGATGAACACTTCATCAATCTCATCAATATCTAGTACCAAAGAATTTTAATTTTAAATATATGTTTCCAATTGCAATAGAACTACCAAACCAGTGTTTTTTTTGTCTATAAGCTGATGTTAGGATTTGCTGGGAGTCGTTTTTGAAATGAGCTGGGAAATCAAGGAATGGGAGGGGTGAGGTTAAGAACCAAAGGGCATGGAATAATGAGCATCTTCCTGAGAGGTAAGGATTTAGATAAACATTTTGGCTTGTGCTGAACTATAACTTTTGCTGTGGCTTCGCAAATGTGTTGATCTTTATAAATGGCAAATTAAGATTTGACATGATACTAATAAATTAATTTAATTTTCATGCCATTAATACTATGTAAAACTCAATTACTCAGATCACTCCCATGCAATGAAATACATGTATTGTATTGGGTGTACTCCTTATTTTGCAACACTTTTCTTTATACTTCTCCAATAACCAGCGAGCGCACATCACTCCAAGTATAGGTTAGGTTAGGTTAGGTTTTTATTGCCATATGGACACTCTTTAAGTCCGAGAGATACCATGTCCTCCTGACTTGCCTGGATAACTTCACTCAGATGTTGAATTATTATTGGCAAATTAGTCAGGGTGGCACAGGGATATAGGCCTACTTACCAGGCCAGATAAACTATGTATGTACAGTAAATTGCAATATGTTTCACCAATACGTCTTATGAAAGACAAGCTTGAACCTCGCCAATTAATATGACACAGGCTGTTAAACAGGATCTTAACATAAATTTAAATTACGTGTACTTATTTTTAATCAATAATCAATATATATTTTGCCGATTTTGTTTGGATATTTGTATATATCTTCTTTGTCCCCTGGTGTGGGGAAATTTGTGGTGAGCCTTCTAGTAGAAGTTCTACAGCTTACAGCTAAGGGCAGCCACAGAGCAGCTCCCATTAGCAGAGGATATTGGAACATTGTCCAAGTTTTTCTTTGTCATAGCATCATGAACTCTTGCCAATGATGCATTATTTGTTAGTTTCAAATGTTGAATGAGAGTTACCCTGCCTTTTCTTTGATGAGTAAGAGATGGACATGGAAATTACTAGGCACTAGACTTAAGAAGCTTGACCAAAAAGGCTCTGGATACATTTACAGATGTCTTGAACAGTCAAAATTCTTGGTATAACAGAGAGTCAATGTTACAGTCCTCGTCATATTTACGTGGAATCTCAAGTTCTTTTCTATGCTGTTGAACTATGATGTCAGAGATGACTCTATTCTTGCACTGCAATATATGTAAATGAACTACAAGCTGTGATGTCATTTTAAACTGGGTCAGATTACCCAGCTTCTGGCCAATGGGATCCACCTGAACCGAGCATCATAGTTTCCACACAATGTCAGAGTAAGCATTTTATTAGGAGTAGCCCCTGCAACCGCATCATCACAGCCTGATAGCCAATGAAAGTAAACTATGTATCACAGTTCATTGGGATCAAAAATGTAATGCTATCAAAGGCAATAACCAGTCCTAATATTGATGGCAGTTTTGTGAGCATTCACAGTAGACAACTGTTATAATCCCCACGTAGTTGTTCGATTAGTCTACAAACCAGCTAATTTTTTACAACTTTATACTTAGATGGAACTTGCTATAAACAAAAGGCTTTGACAATTTGTTAACACATGGATTATGTCATGTATATTTCTTCTGGCAACCCATTGGCTGAGAGGCTATGATGTCAAACTTGCATTAGTTTTTCCGATCCAATTTTCACTCTGACATTGAGTTGAAACTGCGACACCCAGTTCAGACGGATTCACATTGGCTAGAAGCCAGGGAATCTAACTCAGTATTAAAATGACGTCACAGCTTGTAGTTAATTTACATATATTGCAATGCTGGAATAGAGTCATCTCTGAAATCACAGTTCAACAGCATAGAAAAGAACTTCAGATTCCACATTAATATGAGGAGGACTGTGTGCCATATTAGAACCTTTGTATCTCTAAATAATGAAAACCCACCAAACTCAGACAAATCACTGCAGATTATAATATGCACTATGCAGACATCTCTGGACCCCAGAAAATTGTTATTTAGGATCAAGATGGAAGTCTTAAACAGAACACTTATAGACGATTCAGATATCCCATAAAATGAGTCCCTACAGACATCTCAGAGGCCACAAATAGACCCTTTAGATGTCTGTAGAGGCCACAAAAATGAGCCCAGTATATATATATATGTGCTATTCAGTGACATGAATTGGGTACAACTTTGTCTCTGCCTGATTCTTTTTACCAAAAACTGCAATCGGGCCAAGATTTTTGAAATCTTCAACTGCATGCAGTCTCTAGTCAAAACTCTTGTGGATCCTTAATGATGTTGTGAATACCAAATGAATTATTCAGACAATCAAGGTATTCACTTGAAGTAAGATGTCCTTAACAGAAACACACCAACCGATTTATATGAATAAAGTGGCATACATATTAAGTTCTAAAGGGTAAATTGAGCATGATTTCACATAATCCTGACCTTCAAATAATTTGAAGGCATTGAAAAAGGATTCAGTATCCCCAAAAACCCTGATCAAGCTGTTTTAGTGGATATATCAGGAAGAAAGGGGGTGTCATGGCAAATTTTTCACAAACCACCTGACAGACTTCCTCAAATATGCTAAATTCGGGAATTTCGCGAGCTGAAACATGGATTTTCTACCTTCCATATCTTCACTAATATTTAAGCTAGAAGCTTGGTTGTACATTTACATGAAAGAGTAAGATGTCTACTATTCACATTATCTGATAAACTTGACCTATGTGTTACAGTTAGGAAGGCAATGGCATTTCAATTAAAAAGAAGCATGTTCCATTCACCCATTTTCCGCTAAACAGAATGATGCTGTTTGCAATGGCATTACTCCTCAACCATTCAAGATACAAAGATGCAATGCATACCATATGACAGGTAATAATCTCAGCTTTCATATGTCATATAATAAGTTATTATGGGCAAAGTAGAATTCATACACCACCACTTTCAATTTTTAATGCCAATTTCGATTATTTTTGACGTTTTTATACATTGCCTCATATATACTGTACTGGTCAGTTAGCAAACCACTTTTGGACTAAGCAACATTTAGATTCTGAAACTAGACATTCCTAGCTTTAATTTGGTACCCTCCAACCTTGGTTCGGTTGCCGATGCTACGACTTTGACTTTTGGGTAACCCAGCTCATGGACTATTAGACCAAAAGTTGCTGGGCCTGGCATGTTCAAGACTGCCAGTTTTGAGCCAGATTTTGTCGCACTACACAAAGCTGTTACCCTTTGGTGAAACATGTTTTTCTTAACTTTCAGAGACAACATAAGATGCACAACATGGCTTACATCATACAGACTTCATTGCTTGTTGTCTTGCTGATGGCTCTTGCCAGTTATGGTCAGGAGGACCCAGATCAGGAAGATGCAGTTGGTATTTATGGTCAGGAGGACCCAGACCAGGAAAGTGCAGTTGGTAGTTATGGTCAGGAGGACCCAGACCAGGAAAGTGCAGTTGGTGGTTATGATCAAGAGGACCCAGATGAGGAAGGTGCAGTTGCGGTCTCCGCTGATGCAGTTGCGGTCTCCGCTGATGCAGTTGCACAGAGAAGAATAATACCATGGCGTTGCAGTTGTAAGTACAGTCACTATAGCAGGCGTTCGTGGAACTCTCCTTTTTGCAGCTCTCTGGTGTCCTCTACACATTAAAATTATTTCCGTAAAACATCCGCCATTTTGTAGGCCTGTAAGCCTATGTCAGGGTCATTCTACAGAAATTGTCCTATTCCTGTCCCTGGGTTACAAATGTCATTAAATCAGTAATTAATGTTTCTTGATCACTTTTTTTTAACTTTAGTGATCACAAGCAGACCCTAAACAAAAATTTTACGTGTTAATTTTGTCATTCATATATATATTTTTGACTAGTTTGTACTTCCCTAAAGTCATTCATGTACCTGTTTTTTGCATGTCCCTGCACTCGGTTCTGCCAATTCAAACCTCTGTACACCTTTACAATTATCTGAATAAGCCATACTTTTAATATGAATGTGACCAGAACAATTTCCTCTAACTTTTGGACTTTAAATTTTTTACTCACAATTGAATATCGAGAAACTTAGCAGAAGGCAATAACAAATGGTGGCCATTTTGAAAATTCCCTGATTCAAATTTTCAAGGTTAGTTTTCAGTGTGAGCTATGTCGGGTTCACTGATCAGACATGGTTTTTATGAATCCACTATTTATTAGAAATTTTTTGACAAACTGTTATTACAAGTATACTCTTATCAAAATAGCATTTATTACTGGTGCTAGATATCACCTAAAAACATTGAGATGTGCAATTTCTTACTTTCCAGTTTCCACCTTCTAAAAGAATAAACCCTGTTATAGATCTACCATTCAACATTCAACACTTTTGTCGGCCAGTCATGATTCAAGCCAGTGTTTTACTAGTCATGATTCAAGCCAGTGTTTTACTAGTCACGATTCAAGCCAGTGTTTTACTAGTCATGATTCAAGCCAGTGTTTTACTAGTCATGATTCAAGCCAGTGTTTTACTAGTCATGATTCAAGCCAGTGTTTTACTAGTCATGATTCAAGCCAGTGTTTTACTAGTCACGATTCAAGCCAATGTTTTACTAGTCACGATTCAAGCCAGTGTTTTACTAGTCATGATTCAAGCCAGTGTTTTACTAGTCATGATTCAAGCCAGTGTTTTACTAGTCATGATTCAAGCCAGTGTTTTACTAGTCATGATTCAAGCCAGTGTTTTACTAGTCATGATTCAAGCCAGTGTTTTACTTGTCATGATTCAAGCCAGTGTTTTACTAGTCATGATTCAAGCCAGTGTTTTACTAGTCATGATTCAAGCCAGTGTTCTACTAGTCATGATTCAAGCCAGTGTTTGACTACAATAAATTCTATATCCTTTGTTTACACTTATTCTGCAATTTTAATACATGCTTTTTAAAGAGTGTTTGTCTAACTTTTTTTGTTGTTGTTGCAATTTTAGATTCTTGGGGAGGATGGGGTTCCTGGAGTAGATGCAGCGTTTCGTGCGGGAAAGGAGTTCAGACTCGCACACGCAGGTGCTACAGAAGAGGACGCTGCATTCTACGACGACCAGGTGTCAGCATTGTTTCCTCTAGTTATTGCAGACGTGGTCTCCAAACTAATATACAAATAAGACAATGTGATAACACAGGTAAGAAGCCTTTTTGGAATTTTGCAAAATAATATATATATCATTTTATTGACATTTTCTATATCAAATTGATACATTTGTCAGTAGAAAACAATGAAATCGAAAACTACTCTACAGCTACACACAAAAATACAAGAAAATCCAATACAATTTTAGGTACATCAGTTTACAGTTAATTAAGTAGTAAATATCGGTCCCAGTTCTAATTGTTGATGTAAAAGTCAGTAAAATGTAAGTAAATTCAAATTATCAAATTATAAATTGTTCATGTATCAAGAGTTCATCAAAGGTATTCAAGTGTCTTTTTTAGTCACTGTGATTTTTTTTGTCGAGAGCTGAAAAATGCAGGCTAGCGGCAACCGCTACAATGACTGCGTGATCCATCCCTGACAGGTCCATACTGATAGTGACCATACAATGTAGATCATTCATATTCATAACAATCATAATACAGTAAATACATTCAAGTCAGTTGGCTCGGCAGATAGAGAGGCTACTACTGATATTTTAGTCCAGACATAAATTTTTTGCAGTTATTTTTATTTATTTTAGCTTAATTGATTCATTCAGTTTATTATTTAATTTTCTATTCTATAATTATCCCATAATCTTGTTGAGGTACAAGCCTAATGCGTGTATCATTTCAGGTCTTTTATCTGACATAATTAATGTAAATTGTTGATTTTTATCAATATTTTTAAAGTTAGGGATTAGGCTACCAGCTTTACAAAGGAGGTCATTTCTGGGCACAGCATTATTTCTGCAAATTAATAGGCTGTGAATTTCATCTTCTATGTCTCCTGTGTTGCATTTATCACATTTTCTTTGTTCTATTGGTGTTTTAGGTATACTATGTCTGATAATCTTCAATAATATATCTATCTTTAATAATATTAAACGTAAATCCTTTAAAACGTTAATCCTTTAAAACTTCCCTCAATCCATCACTCAATTGCATCGCGGTGAATAACAAATTTTTCAAATTTTACTTCAAAGAACAGAACTTTCTATTTTCACCAATAAAATACAGTCTAGTTATCTTTCGTAAGCTGAACAAATTAATATATTGATTGGTGAGGAGCCTTCAAAGGTTAAATATTTTTGGAAATGTGGGGTAGACCAGGACTAGTTGAAACACGCATTTTTATCTTGTCTGCAGCATTACTAAAATCTTCCATAAACTGTTGTTACATCTCTGCTAATTACTCTCTCCATACAAAACCAACTAAAAGGCCCAAATCCATTATTTGTGTAAAAGTACATATATTGTGTGAAATTATTATACATGTACAAAAAGTGTCTTATCAACCTATTTATTATCTTATTTCAATATGTTTGGGTACAAAATGTTCAACTTTCTGCGGACATTCAACTTCATGTACAAACAATTATTGTTGAAGATGCTGAATTATTTTTATCGTAAATATTTCTTTTTTCCTTGTGCAAGTGATGATTAATGAACTTACTTTATTAACAAGAAAATTTTTTCAAAAAAAAATAGAGGCGATTTTTAAAGCAAATTCAGCTTGTTCCACATATTTCATCCCATCTACATTTAATTTCGGGCCGATCCCGCAAAAAGCGGCCTGTTCCGCAACTGCGCATCCGCGTTTTACTACGAAATCCCGCGGCCCGCCGTTCCGCAAATTAGGCCCGTCCGCATTTTACTACGACGCTGGCTACTGGTTCTGATGACGAAGTTTCACAACCTGAAATTCCGAATCTTGGAAAAGCCTCCTGTCGGGAGGCCTGTGGCCATCTATACAGAGGCGAGTGGCTATATATAGAATCACTAAGACTATATCAGCGATAGGCTGATGCATCGCCTCTAAAAAATAGTTTAGTAGGCCTATAATCCTAAATCCAGGCCTAAAAGCCATCATTTGAATACTTATGCCCATGTATATCGTTATCCTATGCACATAAATGGGTGACCTGTGCTCCTATCTATCTATCTATCTATTTATCTATCTAGTTATCTATCTATCTATCTATCTATCTTTCTATCTTTCTATCTGTCTGTATATCTATCTATCTATCTATCAATCTATCTATGTATAACCGTCGGACCACCTATGGCAAAAGGTAATATTCACACCAAATGTGTGCATACATTTGGTAGGGACAGTATTCATGTAGATGATCAGCCTAAATGACATGTTAAATGATTATTGAAGTGAAATCTGTCCTTTAGAATTTTAGATACAAGCTTTCAAAAATATATTTTAATTGACAATGTGCAGTATTTTGTGATGCCTCACATTGTTGTGCTTCGTATTAACAAATAACATGATCGAAATCTGAAATTCATTCTGGCCATTTATGTTCCTAACATCAGTGGCAGATACAGGGGGGAGGGGGGGCCCCGGGGGCCCTAGACCACCAAGCTTAATAGTAGCATTTGGAAGAAAAATTGCGATAACGCTGGCTCGCAAATGCCGAAACACGTCCTGCCCCCCCTAGACTAACGCGTCTGGATCCGCCACTGTAACATTACAGCATCTTATTATAACCCAGCTTCAATGACTACAGAAAAATTGCCTTGGTTGACAAGGACTTTGTTGCCATTTTTCTCTGTCCCTTTCACACCCAATGACAAAATACCCAGTTTCTTAATATTGTCAAATAACTGCACCAAACTTGCGAAGCTGAGGTGACTTGACCTAGCATTGCAAGTAGGCCCTATAGGCTATGACCTAATAAAGTGCTTATGACTGATAGAGAATAACATGGCATGGATATGGCTATGACCTCACAAGGAACATTTCAGTCCAATTCTGTGAACACTTGACATCCGCCTAATGTAACAGCTTTAAGATATTTTCTCTTCCTTTATTGTCTACCAGATAGAAATGGTGGTTGGTCAAATTGGGGATGTTGGGGAACATGCAAAAATGGAACGCGCCAGAGACACCGCATTTGCAACAGACCAATTCCATCTGGTTGGGGAACTTTCTGCGTGGGAAGTCATACCGCGACAGAAAACTGTTCAGTTCCTCTCGAAAGTAAGTACACCCCATGCTATTTCAAACTTTTGTCTCTCAAGGGTGCAAATTTTGTCTACTCACACATTTACAATAAAATAGTGTCAACCTAATACATGTGCATACAATTATATTACTAATTCACACATTCAGTCCCTCATTAAATTATTATAGTTAGTATGGAAAAAACGGTCATTGCAAAGGTAAGTACACCCTTCTAATTTCAGAGAGTCAATACCTTGTGTTTCTAATCGGGTGGCTAAATGGCTTGAAGATGCTTCCTGTACCCTTGAATAAGGTTCTAACATCTTTTCACTGAAATTTTCGGCCATGCCTCCATGTAAAACCGTATCCCAACTGAATGTCTGGGAGATTCCCTGCATTCGTCCGCTTTTTTGTCAAACCACAACATCTTGATGGGATTCATTCACATCCGGGATTTGGCTGTGTCATTCCTATAGCTTGTATTAATTTCAATTTATTTAGGATTTAGTTGACACACATGTGTGCTTGGGATTGTTGTCCTACTGGAACACCCAAGAGCCAAGCTACTTCACCAATTGGAGAACATTATCTCTTTGGATTTCATAACAGAGCTTTGAATTCATGTTTCCTCCTACATGAGCCAGTTTGTCAGTTTCTGATGAGGCAAAAAACCCACTCTGCATGATATTCCCACCTTCATGCTTCACTATTGGCAACACGTTCTTCTCTTGGAAAGCCGTGTTTGCATTGCAGCAAATGTATTGGCTGTTCATGTGACCTTAAAATTAAATTTTACTTCCATTTAAATAAATAATTTCTTGCTCAGTTATGGTGAGATAAATAAATAATTTTTGGGCAGTCTTGAAATAATTGTTTCTGCCAGGGGTATCACCCAATGCAGTATTGCTTGATTTAAGAATTAAATGGTCGCCCCCTAATCTCTACTGTCTCTATGGAGATGAAACATAGGACATGATCAGTTGCAAGATAGTATGAAGGATGAAGGCAGGGCTTTGGAGTCGGAGTCGGGAGTCAGAGTCGTGGAGTCGGAGGTTTTGGGTGGAGTCGGAGTTGGAGTCGGAGTCGAACTTTGATTTTCAGTTGGAGTCAGAGTCGGAGTCGGAGTCGGAAATTAATTTGGTGACTCCTGACTCCTTAAAAATAATTAATATAATTTTAAAAAACCCAGTTAAAACAGCCTGAAATGTATCTTGAATTTTAAGCAAAACTTCCTAAACAAGTGTTCAAGAACAAAAGCCAATGGAAAATTTGTGGAAGTACTTTTTGCCCCCTGTTAATCATGTAACATTTGTGTGCAATTATGCCGATAAGCGGAGTCAGCAGGCGGAGTCAGATTCGGAATTTAGGAGACCTAAGGATTCGGAGTCGGAGTCGCTTTTCAGAAAGCCAAAGGAGTCGGGAGTCGGAGTCGGTTCACTTACTACCCGACTCCAAGCCCTGGATGTAGGTACATTCTAAGGAAAAGCTAATATCTGTAAATTTGGTTTGTATTCCAGGTTGCCTTGCTGGCCAGGATGTAGTTTTTTTAATCGATGAATCAGGTAGTATTGGGCGGCCCAACTTTAATCAGATGATCAGCCAAGTCAAATCTGTTATCCAGCAGCTCGATCTTGACACGGGATCCGGACCCTTGACTAAGGTTCGTGTCGGCATTGCCCTCTTTGACACAAATCCAATGCTACTGAAACACCTTAACAACTTCAATCTTCCTGCTGCGTATCCTTACAATGGGGGAGGTACCAACATTGCAGCGGCTATAACGTGAGTACTGTTTAAAGCAAATGCAATGGTGCAGCTTTTTCATAGACAATTTTTAGCAAGCAATTTTTTAAACGCTGTTTGTTTTTGCTAAATCTTTAATATACCTGTGACTCCTTGTTTCATTGCAAGACATACATTTGTATAATTGTGTATAATATATATTTTTGTACACTTTTTTTTTTTTTTTTTTACAATGTGTCATCAGAGTTCCAATAGGTAGAACTCAGAAGTTTGCATAAATATCAGCAACATTATTGAGCTCAAACCCAAAGAATAAGGGATTAGCCTGCATCTACTGAAAAACAGGGATTCATGGTAAAAAAAAATCCTACTTAGTTCTACTACTGCATTGTGTGTGCCAGCAGGTAGATATATAGATAGATATGGGAAGTGCAGCCCTCTAAACCAAGGCCGGATCTGAAGGATTGCTTCTCTCTCTGCAACACTGTAAAGTTAGAATTTGAGTCAGCTTAAATGATTGAGTGAGAAGGTTGCAGAATTCCTTGGAGCTCTCTTAGCTTGTGTTTTAAGTTATAACAAAGAAAAGATTATCATAACTCAAAACATCAAGTTATATTATTTCAAACAAATTGTGCTACCATCTCTATCATTTGAGCTGACTCAAAATTTCAAATTTTGATTCTAATTTTTTCTAGGTTTGCGCACAACACTATGTTTACAGTGAGGAATGGTGATCGCCCACAAGCCCCTAACACCTTGGTTGTCATAACCGATGGTAAGTCGTCCAACAATCCAATACCAGCTGCGACTGCTGCTAAGAACGCTGGAATCAAGATCATGGCCGTTGCAGTTGGCTACAACGTGAACATGGCACGCCTTCGAGGTATAGTTTCTAACCCCAGCACTGATCTTCGCACTGCACGAAATTTCTGCTACATTGCCACGGAACTGCAGAAGATTTTCAATTGCACTGACACTCAAGCACCACGTCGCCGTTACATTCCCCTGCAGTGTAGAACTACCATCATCAGAGCCAGAGCTTTTTCCAATATCGAAGCTGAAGACGATGACGGGGAAACATCTCGTTAGGCAGTTTCATCTCCAAACCGCCTAATTATTTTTTGACAAAGTAAAGAAAATAAGTCTTACTTTGAAAATGTTATATATGAGCTGCCTCTGCATAAGCAACTGTCCTATTAATAGTACATCTATTCCACACTAACTTGCAAGGTTGATGTATATTATTTCAACTAAATAATCCTGAAAGGAAGACCATACCAAGAAAAGAAACCACTTCTTGTCTTGTAAGTGATGATTACTTCATGTAGGTGTTGATGAACCAATATATTTGACCATTGGTGAGACCCCAATGAAATATAATAACTTGAAAAATTAAAATCTGTAACTAAACCCTCCCTATCTCTGTACCATCTGACCTTACCATGGCATGTGACCTCTGCTTTCACACCTCCATATTGGAATCACTATCTCACAGCACAACACCATCTACTACGCCTCATCCTTTCATTATAATTTTCAACACTTATGCCATGTTTGTTCTGCGAAAATATATTTGTAATAAAATTCAGTTATGATGTTTGTTAAATATTATTAAATTTGTTGTACGCACCATGTTCTGCCTAGCTTTGATTGCTTAATAAAAGCTTGATAAAAAAAAATCTTTTCCTTTTGTCATTTCTATGTCATGTAGAATGTAGATGTTATGGCTCAATTTTTAATAGACAACGAAATGTCTGTGCCTGGCATAAGTTGGCAAAGGATTTAAGACTCCTCTGTAACTACAGTTACCAACCAGAGCTCATGGCTTCTTAGTTGCAATCAAAGTCTGAAGTTGGATGATTTTAAATGAGCCTGAGTCGTAGTCAGTCAACAACATCTGATGAAGTTTCTTTTCACCGGTCATTGTCGAGGGTCGGAGTTGATGGTCGCGGAATTGATGGTCTGAGTTGATGGTCAGAGTTGATGGTCAGAATCAAGGGTCACAGTAACTGACTTAATTCTGAAGGCTTTGTATTGACAAAGTGTCCTTCAGAGTTAAAAATGGCAAAGACTTTACATTGTGAAAATTCGAATCATGCACCACTTGGACGCCTTCTTGAATAGTCAGAACAGGCAGAACATTGCGAGGAAAGAAGGCATCTTACAAATAGTCACAATTTCAGCATTTGGCATTAATGCTGGTGCTATACAGATAAATATTGTAATAAAATTGTTAAAAGGCATATAAAAAAATGAGGGATGGGAAATCATAATCAATTAAAAAAATGCAGCTTGAAAATAAAATTCTGGAGTTGAAGATCTCTTGGCGAGAAAAAAACTACCGTAAACATAGTGACTGTGATTATTTTGTTGTCCAGAAAATAAATTATCTATCTATAATCTATATCTACTATATCGAAAAAGATTTATCCTCTGTCTTTGCTAAGTTAAATGGAATTGATACCATAATTATTCTATGTTGTGCCCAATAGGATGAAGTTCTTTGTAAAATTGTGATGAAGTCCTGAGAGGTTCTGCAATCTGTTTTGTCGTTACGATTCCCATGTAATCTTATGGGACATCAAGTATAATAATGTTATACAAATACGGCATGATATGAGTGCAATATGAAAATTTATTTGCACGAGGAAATTCATATTGAACGAGGGCGCAGCCCGAGTTCAATATGAATTTACGAGTGCAAATAAATTTTCATATTGCACGATAATAAGTGCCGTATTTGTTTTATTACATGACCACTATGCTTCCAATATAATGTTCCATTCTGAAAAAAAAAATTTTGAAAAAAAAATTTTTTTTTCTTGTCAAAAAAAAATAAATTTTTTGGATTTTTTTTATTTTATAAAAACTCATATTGCACTCTAACCATGCAATATGAAAAAATCTGAAAAAAAAAAAAAAAATACAAAATTTTTTTTTTTTGGAAAAAATCTCATATTGCACTCGAACCATGCAATATGAGTTTTTATGTTGTCGTCATGTGACTGATTTTGGCCAATCAGCATCACTCTAGCATAGTGGTCATGTAATAATAAATATTATGATATTGAAATAAGAGAACAGAAAATAATAGACACTTTTTAATAAACATTTATTATGCAATTCAACAAGTGTGAAGCAGACAAAAGTATAACTATTCAGACAATGACAAGATTTAGACAAATTGTTACATAAAGAGAATATATTTAAATCCATTTTACTACAGGTATGGGGGTTGCCCACTAAGTCAACCAAGACTAGTGCTATCATGTCCTGACCCTTCAAGCCATTACGTTAGTAGATTTAACCAAAATTTAAATCTTTCTAATTTATGTATTCTACATCTTCTAACACGAAAAGTGAATTATATCTATTTTCGAAGAAATTAATTTTTAATTATTAAGTTCATTTTATACTCCAGCAGAGCCCTTCTTTGTTTGACTTTACTTAATTTGTAAACAAAACAAGGGTTTTTCATGGTATTAAAAACTATTTGTTAACATTTTTGAAGGAATATATCTTCAAATATTGGACTTAGAATCAGAACAACAAAAATTTCAAAGTTAGAATAAGTAAAATATGGCTTAACTCTTTCTTATAACCGACTTAAAAAATAATAAAGAGACAGTATAGCTTTATGAGATATATATTACATTCAGGAGATGTAGTTAATTCTAGCCAGAATTTGGTGACGTCTCGTCGTCTTCATCAGTGGCGTTGTTGTGGGGCTGGGGTGTCACATGACTTGCAAGAGTCACAAGTTCTCACAACTAGCAAGAGTCAAAACAACGCCACTGATGAAGACAACGAGATGTAGCCAAAGAAAGTCTGGCTTGAATTAAGTACATCTCCTGCTGCAGCCAATCTCTAAATCATGCCCAATTTTAAAATCGTGCATGATTATTTCTCCTATTGGCAAATTATTTTAACTATTGGCGAATTATTTCCCCTTTGGGCAAAATCCTTATACTTTTCCCAAAGGAGCAATTTACTATTCTAACTATTGGCACACTATTCTAACTATTGGCAAAATTTGCCCATCTCTAAATATCTTTTCGGGCCACTTAGAACATTAACAAATAGTTAAATTGTGCCTAATCCTGCAATTATCGCCCACTTTCGTCATTAAAATGCGGGACATAGCAGAGGAAATCCCGAAAATGCGGGATTCGGTTTTTTGCAATTTGCGTGACTTCTAGTAAAGATACAGACTTAATTTTTTCACCATTAAATTCGGCGTTAAAAAAGCTATCTGACAATGTCAGTTTCACTGCCGTAGCTGGCTTAGAACAGTTTTCTTCTCGCTACCCAAAAGTTATAATTTTCACTTTATTTTCATAGATCCACAATTAAATACTGGCTAGAATTATTTTATTTTTACTTAATAAATATTCATAGGCCCAAATATATATTAGCCTATAATCAAATTGTAATCTATAGGCCTGTGGCCAAATTGACAGCTCCAGATACTCCATTATGGACTTGACTAGAAAATTTCCTGTAATTTCTTTTTTTTTTCCATAATAAATTATTCTTAGACCCACATATAATTAAATTCTTATCTATAAACCTTAATTTGTACGCGGCTCCATAATTACAGCCAGGTGAAAAGCTACCCTGTATGAAACAGCAATAGGCCATGCAGTTACTGACTTGTAATGTACTTGCTTCCAACTCCAAGTAAGAGAATTTTATCAAAATTGCACAGATTATTTATTTTCAATTTTACTTTTAACGAATATTTGGACATTTTCCTAGCTATGAACTTGTAATCTGACTGAATGAACAAGTCTCTCCAAGACGCATCTTTTGGTGCAAAAATTACACTTCTATCATTATTGGAAGTCCTTCAAGTGAAAAATCCATCCTGGCAGCTCAGTTATTTCAGAAAAAATAAAAAAGCAAATTCCGCGATCCCGCATCCCGCAACCGCGTTCCGCATTTCATGCGGGCGATAATTGCAGGATCGGGCACGTTTTAACTATTTGTTAATGTTGTCAGTGGCCCTAAAAGACATAAGCCTATGAGCGATAATTGCAGAGATGGGCATGGTTTTTTCTTTGCCAATATCTAAATCAAGTCTTTTTGACTATTTGAGATATTTGATTTAGAGATTGGCTGACGCATCTCCTGAAGGTAAATTTCATCTCATACATGAATCCGGAGATCGATCATCTACACTTAAGATAACATAGCTTTAAGTACATTAAACGGGGAAATTATACTGGTTATGCAATTGATCTCCTAGCTTCTACTTCACCGCCATCTCTTCCAGCATCAGCTGATGTTCTGAAGACGGTGCGGGTGCATTGGGAGGGAGTCAACGCAGCCTTGAATTGATTCTTATTACAATCGAACCTCTTCTTCAGGTAGTCAGCAATGGCGCAGAAGTTGTTTGTCCTGTGCAGATCGGTGCGGACGTCACTGACTATGCCTCGAAGGTGGTTAAGGTTCACGTTGTTGCCGACCCCAACAGCTATTATCTTGATTGCGTCAGCTTTAGCTGCTTGTGCAGCGGCTCTCGGATCAGCAGATTGTCCGTCCGTTATCACAACCATGGTGTTAGGGTTGTGTGGAGTACGGTCGCCATTAGTCGATGTAAACATGTTCTTATGTGCATACCTGGAAATATTAGGGATTAAGAGATAGAATACACAAGTAACACAACTGTATAAATTAAATCTTCAGCAAGGCCTTAATGATTATTAATGTTTTTATGAATGTAATTGATTACAGTGTATTAATTCATGATATGCATGATAATAAACAAGTTGTTCCACCAGACTGGCATAGTCTCTCTTTGCCGAATAGCTTTAGGAGACTGATGGTTTTCAATGACCCAATTCCATGCATGAGTAAATCCACTTATTTGCTATGTGAGGACAGCCTGTCTTTTTGACACTTATATATATATATATTTTACTGATGGCTTAAATATATTTTTTTAACTATAGATTTATCTTGTATAGCACTCATCACAGTTTAGTGAGACACGTATTCAATCTCTGTGACTATGTGGCATAGTTTAGTAGGTGCCCCAATAGACCTATGACTTCAAGATGTTGAACAAACTATACAAACAAGAAAGGAAATGTCCCGGGTGCCCCTCAATGAACTCTCCGAATTTGTATTAGAATATTTGGTGCCCATCCAGTATCAAATTGTATCAAAGCTTAACACAGGTTATCCTAAAGTGGTTAAGTCATTTTACAGATTGTATCGATGCTGAACATGAGTCAGATAACTAGTTTTATTTAACTATGTTCATGTTACAATATTTTTTGCCAGAAACCTGGTTAGAAGCTAAGTTACAGGAGTTAACCACTTTAGGATAACCCAATTAACCCATGTTAAGCGTTCATACAATCCGGTACTGAGAATCATGTGGTCCTATTCTTGTAATCCCATTGTTACAGACTGAAAAAGTACCACAGAATCTCTGTTATACTCACTCTATAGCTCTGGCAATGTTGGTGCCTCCTCCATTGTAAGGGTAGGGCGTCGATGGGAGAGCAAAATCTTTCAGTTGATTATGCGCAGTCGGTGTACTGTCAAAGAGCTCGATGCCAACGCGAACCTTACTCAAATCGCCAGATCCTGCATGGTCAAGATCAAGCAGCTGGATGACGGAGTTGACTTGGTTGACCATCAAGTTGAAGTTGGTTCGTCCAATACTTCCTGATTCATCGATAACAAAAATGACATCTTGTCCAGCAATACACTCACCTGGAAAGTCAACAATATTTGGTTATTTTACTAATATTATATCAATCAGTCAGTGTATTTAATCAAAAATATTTCCCTCGGCCTTCGGCCTCGTAAAATAGTTATCACTTACACACTTTCACGGGAAATAGGTTTGACTACTTCCCTCGAAATTAGTCAATATTTGTATAGTATTGTATTTCCTTGATATCGTATCCAACTACAGCCAATTTATTCTGAGTGCTACATTTCTGCAGCTGGCAGCAACAGAAACATATCAAGTCTAACCTATTTTTTCCTGAAGACTATTGTATAACAGCAATACAACACTCTTTGAAGCTGAGTCATTGCAATTTCATCAGAGCTACTAGAAATATTCGCAAAGATTGTTTTAGAGAGAGAGAGATGTTTTTTCATTTTTGACCAAAACAAGTTTTGCAGACAGTTATTTAATTTACATGGTATAATTATTATAGTAAGATTGTGGTCAAGGAGGCAGGAACTAAGACACTTACGTAACGCTGTCGGTACTGCCCCCTTTTGGTAATTCATTATATATATATCTTACTAGAATATACCCATTATTAAAAATGTTAAAGGCAGGTTACAATGGGGAAAAGCAACTGAATAAGGAAATGAGACAAAGCAACAAAGAAGAAGAGTTTGCATTTTTGTGATGCAGCTGAAAGAAATGTAATTTTGGAGTCGACCACCAGGTGTGCTGCAGTGCAACTTCATGCATATATGGCAGTGTTAGTTTGGTATGAAATGGGTTAAAGTAAACGTGCATTAAAAAGGGCAAAGAGAGTGAAATAATTAGCCTTTGATAGCAGTTTAGAGGTTGACAAGGTATTACTGGTGTAGTTGCAGTATTAAAAGCAGGAGAAGACATTTAAGAGAAGAATTTCATGTCTGGTTTGAGAGATGCATGCACTCCTGGTGGCGATTTTGAGATGGAGTAGAAAGTGGAAATGAAAGATTAGTCAGAAGGGTATATGGTCCTCACATAAAGGCAGGCCAGAAAAAGAAGGATAGGTGGAAAGTTGGGGTGAGGGGGATGGTCAGAGAAGGCGTTTTTAGGTAAGGAAGCACTGATCATGTCAGCTGAGATTTAACTGCAATATTAACCAGAGGGATATTGTCATGCAAGCATGTTTGAAACTGGACACTTCATCATTTCTGGATATTTTTTACATGTCTATTTAAAGATTGTAAATGGAATAGGAGTTTGAAGAAAAAAAGTAAATAAATAAATGAATAAGATGAGGAAATTTGGAAGTATGAATGAATGAATGAGTGGGTAGATGGAATGATGATATGAAAATTGGGAAATTTTAGTATGCACAACCTCATAAGAGTATAAAATGTCTCTTCAGAGCAGTATTATATACTTGCAGCCACCAAAGAGTTCATGGATCTTTTGCTATGGCACTTCAGTAACTTCACGGAACTAAGGCGTCTGAACGAGGGGAGGAGTACATTATATTGATTTACCAATGGGTGACAACTGTTTTGCATATATATCTTATCAATTTCAACTTACAATCCCCTGTCTCAGTTGGTTTTCCCTTGCAGTAATTTCCCCAACCTTCTGGAATTGGTCTGTTACAAACACGATGTCTTTGGCGTCTTCCATTTTTGCATTCGCCCCAACATCCCCATTGTGACCAGCCGCCATTCACTGAGAAAAGAAGAAAATTATCATTATTTTATTACTAAACATGTAGTATGGCCCACTACTACTAGTGGGTACAGGCATACTGCACTCTAAAAAATTCAGACAAAATTGGTTTTTTAAGATTCAAAATGGTTTTTTGAAAAACCAAATTTCAATGCAAAAAACCAACATGGATTTTTTTTAAAATCCATGTTGGTTTGGCATCGAAATTTGGTTTTTCAAAAAACCATTTTGAATCTAAAAAACCAATTTTGTCCCGACATTTTTTAGAATGTGTGTTCATATCTGGAAGCATGCAAAAATATGTGAAACATTAGGATACTTGAATCTGAAATAGACATTTGATGTAGGCCTACAACTCAAAGAATGCACCACAGCAAACTTTGTACGGACTATCACATATGAATCACATAGTGTTCACAAATTTCCAAAAACCACCATATCGATTTATAATAAGATTCATGCCAACATATAGTTTGAAATGGACTCGAGGAAATACATTTGAGACTTTGAGTTACTGAACGGGATATTTTGCAGGGCGCCGGTGAACGTATAAAATTATTCGAAAAAAGAGGAAAAATGAGTCTCACCTCCGCCGGAACATTTTTGTGTTTGAATAGGGGAACCACGACAATATCTGGATGAGACAGGAATCCTTGTTTGTTGCCCGATTGTTGGAAGTCGTACGCCTACTCGTGATACTTCATCCGCAGCATCTGCACTTTCAAATTGATATCTATTGCATATTCTGTAACATTGGCGTGATCGAGTTTGAAATCCTTCCCCACACGTGCCGTTGCATGGACCCCAACGACCCCATCCTCCCCAGACGTAGGTATCTGAAATTGGAGGAGAAATAAGTTGTTACAGTAGACGAGTGCTTACAGAAAAGCTGTTGGAGTGTTGGTGGCCATCAATGACCTCACAACATGCCCTATCAAATACATTAAAATGAAGAGTCAATTTTTCATTCAGTATCTGGTGACCTCATTGATGAGTGATACGCAAGTGCAATATGAGTTTATGATGTCATCATTTGACTTATTCTGGCCAATCAGCATGCTTCTTCCATAGTGGTCATGGAATAGAACTAATATAAGTTCTTATGATGACTTATTCTGGCCAATCAGCATGCCTCTTCTATGGCAGTAGTCATGGAATAGAACTAATATGTTCTTATGATGACTTATTCTGGCCAATCAGCATGCCTCTTCCATATATGGGTTATGGTATAGAAGCTAATAACCATGCATATGGCAAGCTATGCTGACTCCTGATTGGTGCACAGCTGTGCTATATTCTATGATATTGCATGGTTGATGTCTCACTAGGTACTGTGCGATAACTGAAAATTATTGAATTTATGCACTTACATCTGCATGGGTATGGTATTCTTCGCTCCTCCTCGACTGCAAGTCTCAGTGTGTCATCCTGGCCGTAACTTCCCAGGACCATCAGCAAGACAACAAGCAATGAAGTTTGAACGACGTAAGCCATGTTTTGCCTTGTAATGAACTCGTATTTTGTCTCTGAAAGTCGATAAATCACACAGTTAGTCACTTCAGGCAAACAACTTCACATTACAAGGTGCTTTGTCCCTTTAGAAATATAATTATATTATAATATAAACAACAATTTTGCATAACTTCTTACTAATTTGCGCTTAAAATAAGGCCTACAGTTTGTCACGTCAAGCATTGGGACAGAAATTTAGCATTGTTTGTACAGTCCTTAAAAATCAACACAATGAGATAGGAGGTTCAGAAAATACCAAATTGGCAAGAACTAAGTCTGGGGAGGCACTGCAGTGCACTTTTGTGACGTCACTGCCCATTGTCTGTCAGATTGGCAGCAAAACAAATGTCAACATTTTGCAAAATTGGACTGCCATTTCCATAAAATGGAAATATCGGACAAAAACGGAACCAAAACATCGTGAAACTGTGATATTCATATTACAACAGAGCTAAGCTACACATAGGTAGGTTTATTTCTCCTGTGGGGCTTGTGGTAGCTGAGATATCTGGCCAAGTGTCTGTCCTCTGCTTGACGTGACAAACTATAATAATGTTTTGTTTTCAAGGTCAAAATGAGACACCTTGCTCAAGGGCAGGAGGGGTAATTTTGTCTGACAAAAAATCTTTTTTTATTTAAATCTAGGAGAAAGTGAGATTTTTAATTCTAAATTCATGAAGATTTTCTTTTAATATATTTTACCTAATCTGACATTTACACAGTGGCATCGCTATGGGGGGACAAAGGGGGGGCACATGTTTTTAAAAAGTCTTTGTATGGTTTGAAACTAATGTTAAGATCATTTTACAACTGTAGAAACACTTAAAATGATCAAATTTCATAATGCTAGAAGATAATTAGGCTCAAGCAACTATTCATTAAATATTATAATATGGCATATCGAGAAAGTTATTAAATTTGTACAAAAATTACCTAAAATGGCTCAACGAAGACGCCTTATGGCCTCAATTTGAGTTCTGATATTGTTTGGTGTGAGCATAAGAGAAAAATTGTATGCAAAATGAAGTATTTGCAAAAGAAACCTCACAATTCCAGGTGTATTCAAACTTTCGGAGGGTAGTGCATATAATATTTCTGATTAATATGATATTATGATTTCTATGGTACATAATGCAATACATCAAAATTGCGAACTAAACGCTCTGTAAAATAATAATTAGGCCAATATTGCATTATTATTATTTTTATATATGAAATGAGAATACTGAACCACATATGAAGTGAACCAAAGCATCTGCTATCATATATTTAATTTACTATATGATAATGAATAAATAGTGTACTCACCTTACCAAAATCGGTTTTCACTTTGAAGCTTCAAAATGTCTTCAATTTTTCAAAAATCGTCTTTGGTGTCGTTAAAGTCACCCTTGAAGTGATGCTGGTGTTGCGATATTTTGGGGTTTATATAGCAAAATACTGAATTGTACCGACCAATCAGAGAGAGAGTTTCCATAGCAGTGGGTTTTCCTGGTCAGGGATGGCTGGGCATGCATGCTGTTGTTACGAACTTGTGATTACTGTTGCCTGAAGGGAAGGTTAACTGAGCTTGACCACTGTGAAAATATGGAGACAAAATTTACAACAACCAGTTTGACTTAATTGCCTGAGGAGTTCCAAGGCAAGCAACCTACTTTAGTAAAGGCGTTTCTCTTTTGGAAATGTTTGGGTCATTTTAGTATAATTTTGACAATATTAACATTTTGGCAATTGCCTGGGATCAAGACAGGGCCAGGAATTTGAAAATAACATTAAACCTGTCAATTTAATTTACAATGAAAAGAAAAACCTTAGATACACACAAGTACTGTTTAACATTGACACTTTGAAACATTTTGCAAAATAAATGTTGGTCAACTTATGCCCCTATCTCATGGCCAGAACCGGAGGACTTTTTACGTCTGTGGGTCAGCTTAAGATGATTTATAGGAGAAAAAATGGCTAACCCAGCGACACACAACGATTATATAACAATTATACACCACCCTCCAAAAGTTTGAATACACCAGAAAAGGTTAGATTTCTTTCAAAAATAGTTCATCTTAAACACAATTTTTGTTTTGTCTCGCATCAAACAATATGGAAATTCATATTCAGGCCATAAGGTGTCATATTTCATGGTTTTAGATCATTTTGGCATAAATTGATATAAAACAGCTCAAATAAAATAATTTTCACTTGAGAAGATACATTCAATGATTAGGCCTATACTTCATAGTGACCCGAAAAAAATGACAAAATAAAGACGACTTATGACTTCAATGTGACTTCTGATATTGTTTGATGTAAATATAAAGCAAATATTCCATTCAGAATTAAGTATTTTTAAAAGAAACCTCACTTTTCCAGGTTATTCATACTTTTGGAGGGCAGTGTATAATTAATTAGAGGCATATCACGGTGGAATGAGATCTTAAATCGGCAGAATAACATCTTAGATCAGCGAATAAGATCGTAAATCGGCGGAGCAAGATCATATTATTATGCATGGGGAGCAAGATCTAAATGCCTGCGGGGCATGATCAAACCGTTGGCGGATGTCAAAAACCATCGGCGGGATGTCAAAAACTGCCAGCGAGGCTGTAGATGTCCCACAGGGGCAGTATAAATGTCCCACAGGGGCAGGGGATGACCCTTTATCTCGCCGGTAATGTTTTTCACTCGTTCTCACTCAAAAAATGCCCGCCGGACATCCAAAAATGTATTACAATTTACACAACATGAACAGAGGACCACCATTTTTTTTAAAGAGGAGATTTCTGTAACGTTACTGGTCCACGCAGACAGGGGTGACCCGGGTTAGTCTACAATTTTGAAAATTCCAGGAAGCCACAACTACATATTTGCAAATTCACGATGATACACCCGCTTCATCATCATTCGTGGCTTCTTCTATCATTCCCAAATGTGTCCTCCGAATACACCACCCTGTGGAGCTCACACTCCCTAAAAGCAATTGAACTGCATTACTGTGTGCTTGCTGTATATGTTTTTGTATACACCCAAGTTTTACAGTGAACCACCCTGTCGTCCTTGGCTATACAAGGTTTAATTTACGATGTGACAATTACTTATTCAGGTAACAGAGTTTCCTTAACAAGATATTATTTATATCGAGGAAAAGGTGGACATAATTTTTTTATTTCGAGAATGCAACATCCTGAAATATAATTTGTTTCTTAATTAACAATGAATTTTTTCAGATCCACCATACATATATTTATTTCAACACTGCCAGTAGAAGTACTCAAAGACTAAAGTCTTCCTCACTCATGCATAGTAAAATAAAAAAATACTTATTTTTAACTCAAAAGGTTGTGCAACACACATAAAAGTGTTATACGTATTACGTACATATTTGGTTATTTTTAATAAGTCTCTTGAGCGGCAATGTCTTATTAGAATAATTTAAAACTTTTTTAATATGAGAAAAAAGACAGGTAATTCAACTACGTATGCAATGGTTTGTAGAGAGACCTGGGTATATTCACAGGGCTTGATTTATGAGACAGTACAGGATGTTTAAGCATATTTTGCAAAATTTGGTAGATTTCAAACTTTGGTGGAACTGGAACCTATCCAATTTACAACAAATTCACAGTACACGGACTGAGAAACAACATAGGCCTAGAAAAGAATATTTCTATGATTTTTTATTTACAGTGCCACCTGTAAATAAGTGAAACGCATGATATTGTACCATTGCATCAATGCTAAACATCCTCAAACAAATTGCTTGTGGAAGCATGAATTCTCATCTAATGAGAGGAAAACACATTGGGTCATAAGCAACAAGCAGTTTGGTTGAGGATGTTTAGCATTGATGCAATGGTACACTTACATACTTACAGGCGGCACTGTAAAATATATAGTCAGTATGTAATCATACTATACATATATATATATAAATACATTACCAGATGACGTAGTCAACGCAGACTCACTCGAGTCGTTTAAAAGTCGTCTGACTAAAAACTGTAAATAATATAAATGCTTTTAGTGAGGTGCAGTTAAACCTCTGTTTTTAAACTCAAGTTTTTAAAATCATCACTTGCACTCACGGATTTTAATCTAATAGCCGCATGCGCACTCACACTCCTCGACACAGCCATCAAGTCTTGATGTTGATCGAGTATCCACTAAGAAGAAGAAGATATACTTACATATATATATATATATTTTTTTTTAAAGTTATAAATGCAATATGATCGCCCAAGCCTGTTGGTGCTTCTAAAATAAGACCTTTTATGTTTTGAGCAAGTCAGGAGAACTTGTCGATGACCAGCTTTAATATGCCGGTAATATAATTGTCAAACAGGCTTTTATCCAGCCTTGGTGAAAATCAAACATCAACGGATCTTGCTTTTTTGAAAGTTGGAATGTCTGGGCTCCGTTATAAATGTTGAGGCCACAGTGCAGAACTATTCCAATAAAGCCGGTACCTGCTTTAGGTTTAATTGACACCCATGTTTTACAAAGATTTCATTTATTTTTAGCCCAATTAATTGTCTTTTCAATTTTCTTTTTTACGATTATTTTAAATGCAGCTTGCTCTTGGCACCTAGTTTATGCAATTTATTATTATCCTTCCAAAAAGTATGTAGAATTTGAAAAATCTAGCAAAATTGATATGTGACCTCACACTGATGGGGCATCGTGATTGGCTGAGGTGTGGAGTGTGATGTAGTGTTGGCACGTGATGCAGTGTACAGAATTGCCATATATGGTATATGACATAGTATGAGAGTGTCATGAAGCACAACTGAGTGAAAGAAGAAGATTACAAGCTGTGTGAATAAATAAACAACTGTTGCTCACAACCTGCCTAATCTGAATGCTGTTAATTGTTTACTGCCAGTGGCACAGCTAGAGTGTCTCATGAAAGGGGATACACATTTGCACATTTTTGGGATGGAGGGATCAACTTGAGCCATTAACTCTTCTGGGGCAGGGAGGCAGGATCAACTCTGCAATCAATTACTATATCGAAATCACGAGCAATCTTTTTTATGTGCCCTTGGTTCAATGTTGAGGGACATGCCTCCCCCCCCCCTGAGGCCAAAGATTAACTTGCCAGATTAACTTGCCTCCCCCCCATGTCAATTCTAGATGTGCCACTGCGGGCCTAAACTGAAGGTGTTATTTTTACACATATGGCATGTAGTCATCTGCTGGTAGGCCTATACTACCTCACAGATTTGATATGACATCCTATACAGAGTGAGCCATGATTGGCTGAACAACCTGTGACCTCACATGGAATGCCTGATTTCCAATGCTAACCTATGGGAACTGCCATATGATGTCACATTTCCACCTCACGAGAAAAAAAGTCACTCTCTACATACTTTTTGGAAGGATAATAATTTTGGGTGATCATCCGGGGTTCAAACTTCAAACCCATGCATGCACAGACCTTCAGCGGAGCAGACCCAGAACCAATAAGCCACCCAACTGAAGTTAAATTTATATATTTTCTTTGCAATATTGTAAATAAGACTCGACCCCATTGAACTTGTATCATCCGGGAAACGTTACAAAGCAGTGAAAAAGAAATCTGACATACAAGGAACTGGAGTACATTTGACAACCAAATACCTTTTATTCCAGGTGATTTTATCTTGTCTTCTTTTTCTTAGTTTCTTCTTCTTCTGTTTGTTCCTTCATCAAAGTTTAATGATACTTTCCTTTTAAATATTAATTTTTTATGAATTTTGGTCCTTACGAAGACGAATACAATTGAATCATGGAAATATGCTAATGATGTTTCATTTCTGTCATGACCATAGCAATTATTTACGGTAACTAATAATTTAATAATTTTGAATTGAAGACCAATACAGCAAAATATCTCTTGTGGTATTCAGTACAACAGTATTAGGCCGAATTAATGGATTCAGTCAAACTGTAAATTCAATTTTACTTTTTAATGAATAATAATAATTGTACTAATATTGTATGTAGTTCAAGGAACAGTTCCTGTTTCTTTTTTTAATTTTTTTGGTTTTGAAGTATGTAAGAGGAAATTGATAAATACCTGAGAAAGATATTTTTAGTACTCTCCTATTATGCAAATGGACATGTTTGTGATGTGTTCAGTGAAGGAGAAAAATCTTCGCCTTTTGCCAAGAAAAAGTGTGTTGTTGTTACGATATATTGCATGCTTGACCGCTCTATTGCATCCACTACCATTTTCTGGGAATTTTAGGAAGTGTCGCAAAATACTTATCGACCAATCCTGTAACGCTTCTGAGAAGTGTGATATATCCTAAAAAATCAAAATTTGCATTGTTAGCAAAAATATTTACAAAGCAGTAAAAGGTGCAAATTTACTTCAGACATGAGAACAAATTTTTTCCTGAAGACAGGAAGAAAAATACTACTGTAAGGGGGTGACCATCAGATAACCAAGATTCAAGATTCAAAATAATTTATTTGTCTTATCATGCACACTTAATAAGAACATTGAAGACCCCTCTATAAGGCTCCCTGGAGCCACTACCGAGGGGCCACTACGTTCAGGATTCTTATGAAATATAACGTGGCAATTACTATAATACTTGACCAGCCAATACATGATTCTGTACTTTTAGAGGCATTTCTTGTTAAAGGAAGGAATCTATGCCAGTTTAGTAGGTTAGAGAAAAGGACTATGGTGGATGCCACTTCCAGATTTCAATTTTAAGGTTAATAAACCGTTAATTAGAGGTTGTTAAGGTCAAAACCAAGAAAATGGTGATTTTTCAGCAAAAATTGAAGATAAAATTAATTAAAATGACCTAAAGTGACTAAATAACACAAGCTTAGGCCAGAACTACACCTCAAAGTAATGAATTTTGCTATTTTGATACTTAATTAATGCACCTCACCCTTAACAATGTATTTTAAAAGGACATGTAATGATTGGCTTACTCCAAAAAGCATCCTTTTTTCCCAGTTCAAATATCCTGAGAAAATTTTCTTGCCAAATGCCTGCTTAATAAGTATGCATTGAACATTTGCCCTTTCCTAGAGTAAAGCTATCTATACCGATTAGTAATTACTATAATTATTAATTAATTGACTCATGGAGAACTTAACTTTGCACTCACAGAAGTTGCCTAAGTCAACAATTGATATTTTGGATGCTCCCTGACTAACAGGCCAAAGTAATTCTTGTTAGTTCCAATATACCTACATGTACTCATGACCAAACTGGTTAATTAGAGTTTTTTTCATTCAATATTAATTAATGTTGCAGTTGCAGATAAAAGGTTTAAACCTAGAAATAACAGTTTTCCCAAAACATGGATTTGTAGGCAGACTTCTCAGCCAAAGATTTAGTTGGGAAAATTAGAGAGGTCCCTCTGCACCTACGTGAATAGTTAATGGCACCAAGTTAGTTTGGACTTTGGCTGGTCCACTATAATGTATAGAAAAATAAGCAGAAAGACTGAAAAAAAAAAAAAAAGAAGATTTTACATAGTGACTGGCATTTTCACTAAGTGACCGGAGAGGATGATGCAGGTGTAACTGGGGGGGGGGGGCTTGGCTTTTTCCTCGACAGGAAACAGTAATTATTTATTTTGAGTGTGTATGCCCAGAAACCATTTATTTATCTATTTGCTAAAATGGGGCAAGAAATGTAGACCCCTTAAGATCTAATGGTTACTTCCTTTCATGTGAATATATTCCACTTTGTTTGAACGTACTTCCTATCAATTTTGAAGAAAGAAGGAAGGGGGATCAGGGATGATAAAGATAATGACACATAATCAAGGAAACAGATGCGCAAAAAAATAATAACGTCACGAAAAAGAAAGTAGGAGAAAGAAGGAGAGAGAAAGAAGGAGAGAGAAAGAAGGAGAGAGAAAGAAGGAGAGAGTCAGAAGGAGAGAGAAAGAAGGAGAAAGAAAGAAGGAGAGAGAAAGAAGGAGAGAGAAAGAAGGAAAGAGAAAGAAGGAGAGAGAAAGAAGGAGAGAGAAAGAAGGAGAGAGAAAGAAGGACTGGGAGAGAGACGAAGGAAAGTTTCACAAAGAAAAAGGAACAAGAGAAGAAGGAAACAATAAAAAAAGGAATTGCAGAAGAAGAAGATAGAAGACAGATTTCATGTAGGAAAGAGGCATTGCACACAAGTGTTTCATAGAACAGTGTTAAGAAACAACTATTGATTGAATTGAATTAAACAAGTTCAGACACAATCAGCCTACTGGAAAGCTGTATAGAAACCAATCATACCAACCCACTACCAAAAAATCCACAGCAAATGTTTGATTAAAACAGACAAAATTAACGTCAGCTGGTGTCCGTCTCAAATTTTGTCTACATCAGACAAAATTTTTATGCGAAGATTCAAAGATCCAAAGATATTATTTTCTCTGGGGACCCCCTTCAGGGTATGAGAGATGTACAAATAGAGTAGGGCGGGGCAAGAAGCCCGGTTTACATCTAAACTTACATTTTTTTGCGTCTTATTGATATGATTGAAGCTAGAGGCTTTTTAGGTGACATCACAAATTTTCAGGGCAAATAGCACCAAACCATGGTAGAAACTAAAGAAACAAAAAAATATGCTTTGATTAATTCTTTGAAAGGGTCGTCAGAAATTTTTAAAAGTATAATGGATATCTGCATTGCTTCACTTTATGACCATCATATGAATATGATTTGGACCATGTTTTTTTCCATTTTGGATCAAAATGAAGAGGTGAAATTAAAATATGTGTGTGTGTGGGGCGAGAGGCCCCGCAATAATGGCCCGCATGGTATGGGGCACAAGGCCCCCTTCACTGGGGCCTCGAGGCTGCTTCAGGAACCATTTAATAATGTGTACTTTACCATAAATCTTGATAGAATAGCTAATTAAAATAGAAAACAGTTGCTCCGAAATTGAAACAGGGCAAAAAAAAAAAAAGTATGTACAGACAAATTCTGAAATTCATAAAAAGTTAATAGAATGCCTTAAAAAGGATAGAAAAACCACAAGAAATAACTTTCTAGCTGAATGTGATCGCAAAAAAATTGCCATAGGATTATAATAGGGGGGCTTCTTGCCCGATGGGTGGGGTAAGAAGGCCATTTGTAATTTTTTACAAAAATGACCGTAACTCCTTTAAATTAAAATTGGTAGACATTTGTTTCACTAGTTATAAGTAGAATCAAGTAATCACTTCCTGACAGCATAAGCATTCAGCTAATCGACCATAAAAAGTAGGTCAAAGTGCACCTTGAAGTTAAGGGGGGCTGCATGCCCCGCCCTACTCTATATGTATAAAATTAATAAACCTAATTATATACAATTGCGATGACAAATATAACTAGAATTAAAAAATGATATAAAGACTAGAACATTTGGCGACTATGGCTAAGTAAGACATAAAATAAATATAATACTGGAGTGCTTCCTGCAATAAAATTACCTTGGATATAATACCAATCAAGTACAGAACATATATACTCGCACAAAAACAGTGCAAAACTATATAATTATCTAGGCCTGCAAGTTAAGTCTGTTAGGAACAACAATGCATCTACCGCTCCTAGTGGACCTATCCTGAGGTAATGTTACTGTGCATAGTCATTTGTTGTTTCTAATCTTCCAAAGTGACACATAATCCCAACCGGGTATAAGATGCAAAAATCATGGGTGACATTCTCACTCCTGCCACACCTAAAAATGCATTTCCCAGCCTTCACACACACCTGAACTATCCACCTATCTTTATTATTCTATTCTCTCATCCTGATAACAGCAGAAAGCAGTTCCACTGCCGTCTTATTTACGTTTTTCTACGGCAACTGTCCTCTGCCACCAGGGGCGCATGAATCTGCTCAGTAGTTCCGCTTATGACATCGCCAGGGACTGGCGCCACCGTATCCATTTTCCCGCCAAAAACATCCACACACACCATAGCCAGCCACACCTCAATAGTGCACAGTGGCTCACCCACTTCTACTCATAGAATCTGTGTCATATTACCCTCAATACAACAGTGTGCCCTTTCACCATTGTGTTTAACGGCATCTACTTTTGTTTTATAATGTGCAGGCAGCGGGTTGCAGTGTACACTGAGCGCCATTAAAAACGCAACATCGCAAAATGGCTCAAAAATGGTACTTTCTCTGAATATATCAAGATGAAATTTTGCACACTCTTAGCAGTTGCCATCAGGTATATTCATGAAAAATTACAGATTTCTGAGAGCAAAACTTTTGAGTCAAATTAAATCGTCGTGGCTACTGTCGAAGATGCAAGTCACAAAATTTCTAAATCCTGTGATCATTAATTTTAATAACTTTGCTGTTCTTTCCACAACATTTTTGATTAGCCAGGATAGTTTACCATTTTAATTGCTTGATGGAACGGAAAAAAGTAACATTTGACTGAACCAAAATTAAAGATGATGAAATTAATAAAATTTTAGTGTCAATGCTGGCCTGCCCCCTACAGGAGCTTTTTGTTAAAATCTTCAAAAAATAAGTTTTATTCAATTTTTTTTTAAAGTTTTGTTATGGAATGATTGTCTGTGTTGGTGTTTCTATCCTGGGTATGCAGAATAACCCCATTGTACAGCAGTTTGGGTGCGTATGATTCATTTATGGATACTGACCCCTAAATCCTGAGCCTTTCATTCAAAATCTGCTTTACCCTCAATATTTTTTTCGAAAACGATCACAGGACAGCTTTTTGAAGTCTTGCGCATATTACATAAAAATTTCATACGATTATTTCCATCCAACAAGCCATAAAATCAATTTTCAATTGCCTCATTTTCCAGTGAAGCACAGTCTGTGAACGGATGTTTCAAACAGAGCTCACTAAAATGAGTATCCTGGAGCGGATAGTCAACCTTTTTTCAAGATATTTTCCATAAATGGTCATAAGACCATACACGAGGTCTGTGCCAAATTTGATAGTTATTGGGCAACAAGAACTAAGAAAATTTTGTGGTTTAACGATGTTGCGTTTTTAATGGCGCTCAGTGTACATAACACTGCACTATCGTCCTGCCTTTTATCATGGGTAAATCTAGTAATATATAAGAATTTAATCAAGTTTCTCTGTTTTGAAACACATGTGGTATTCATGAGATTCTTCAGTATATATAAATTTGCATTATTAAACGATTTATGTTTTAGATATATCATATCTAAGTTCATTTTCAAAGTAAGGACAGTTCAAGATATAATGAAATTCATCACCTACATCCCTGTTCGTACACAAGTCACACTTAATAATGTTATGTTGGTCATCATTATTAAAGCGATTCCTGGTATAGTTACAGGTAAATGATGGTTTCTACATCTAGATTTACATAGCGTAACCCTTTCTTTGTAATGTAATTTTGACAAGTACTGTTCAAAAATCAAATTCTCTTTAAACATTCTATAAATTGTACATTGGTCATGCTCATTAATTGAGGTATTCCAACCCTGCTTGAAGTTGTGAAGCCACCTCAATTTTACAGCCTGTTTCACATATCTGGGTGAATAATTATCACTCTCATTAAACCATGAGTTTGACATACCACAATGATGAAACATATTTTTGACCATTTTTATCCATTTCAATTCATAAGTGTCAGTATCATCAGTAGACATTATTCAAAGCAATTTATACCAGTGGCGGATACAGGGGGGGGCCTAGGGGGCATGGGCCCCCCCTAGACCACTGAGATTAACAATAGTATTTTGAAGAAAACACGCTGCGAACAATAGTATTTTGAAGAAAACACGCTGCGACGTGGGCCCGCGAATGCCGAAAAACGCCCGGCCCCCCCTAGATGACCCTTTCTGAATCCGCCACTGTATACATTGTAACTGAAAGCTTGCTTTGTTTACCAGAAACAAGTCTACACCAGAATGCCACCATTCTTTCTTTCAATTCTTTGACATATATCTTGATCTCTCTTGTGCCTGTTTCACCATGCAGGTTGGGGTAGAGTAGGTCGGGGCAAAAAGCCCGGGTTAGGTGAGAGGCCCCCCCAGGATTATATCTAAACTTACATTTTAGATAAGTTTTCTTATTGATAGGTTTGAAGCTAGAGGCTTTTTAGGTGACGTCACACATTTTCAGGGCAAACAGCACCAAACCATAGTAGTAATTAAAGAAACAAAAAAAGGTGCATGGTTTTTGTAATTTTGATTAAATCTTTGAAAGGGGTTGTCAGAAATAACTTTGGAAATTTTTAAAAGTATTATGGATTTCTGCATTGCTTCACTTTATCACCATCACATAGATATGATTTGGATCATGTTTTTTGCATTTTAGTTCAAAATGCAGAGGTCAAATTAAAATATGTGCGTTTGGGGCGAGATGCCCCACATGGTATGGGGCATGTGGCCCCCTTCACTGGGGCCCCGAAGTTGCTTCAGGAATCATTTAATGATGTGTAATTTACCTCAAATCTTGATAGCATAGCTAATTAAAACAGAAAACATTTGGCCAAAATTGAAAAAGGGGCAAAAATATCGAAAAATAAATGTATGAACAGAAAAATTCTGAAATTCAGAAAAAGTGAATAGAATGCCTTAAAAATGATAGAAGAACCTCAAGAAATAATTTTCAAACTGAATGTGCCCGCAAAAAAAAATGCCATAGGATTATAATAGGGGGGGCTTCTTGCCCGATGGGTGGGGTAAGAAGGCCATTTAAATTTTTTTTACAAAATTGGCCGTTACTCCTTTATTAAAATTGGTAGACATTTGTTTCACTAGTTATAAGTAGAGTCAAGTGATCTCTTCCTGACATCATAAGCATTCAAATAATCGACCATAAAAAGTAGGTCAAATTACATCTCGAAGTTAAGGGGGGCCGCATGCCCCGCGCTACTCTATATGTTTTTAAGTAAAGAATCTGTTTCAGAAATTTTGTAAAACAACTCAAATTGGTTCAGATCTTCATATCTGTAAAACAGCCAAGGAAGTTGTCAATCCTCAACCATTTTTTGCGTTATCCAATCAGAGAAATGTTAAGAATAAGTATAGCCTTTGTCTACTTTTAGACAAAAGGGTTGGATGGACACCAGCTAACGTTTGTTTTGTCTGTTTCTAACAAACCTTTTTTTTTTCAAGCCGTGCATGGCATGCAAGTGTAGTGGGTTCGAATCCCACCCCGGAACTCAATTTAGTCCGAGCCCATGTGACATTAAATGGAGGGGGTTTGTATCCAGTGATCTATGCTGGCAACTGAAAGACCCTGGGCATCCCTGAATTGATAGGGCATGTACCAGACTCACAGTCTTCTCATCTCATCATCATACGGCGATCGCCTGCCTCGATATAGCTCGCTAAGGTGCTGCAGAGGCGTAAAACACAAACAAACAAACAAAAAGCATGCAAGTGTAGCGACGAGTAACACTTTTTTGGCAGTGCTGGGCAACGCAAACAAAATTGGACTTCCACAAATGCAAATCAGCAAACTCTGACTTTGCCAAATGTTTCAAACAAGTTGTTTGTTTGCACATGAGCCCACCAATCATTTTGTTTGAAATATTTCAAACAAAAAATATTTTATTTCATTTTTTTTTTCAAGCTAACCTTTTGAAGAAAGATGTTTAGAATTTGCATAATTAATCAGTAAAAATTCATTTTAATTTCATTCTAATGATAGATTTAATTGATAGGCTATGATTACGGCAAATGATCAAAAGTAAAAATAGCGCCACTCACCCCAGCTGCTGGTCTCAGGGGCGGACTGGCTGAATTTCGGGCCCGTGGAAAAATAAGTCAACGGGCCCCTACGTCTCTACCGTTGGAGCTATTTCCAATTAAAAAAGAAAAATTCAACAGGTCTAATTTGGCAAATGATTAATATTTGGTTGGGGGCCTCCATATGAGAGGAGGCTGTGTTTTTCGGTTTGTGTATTCTCGACACATAATCATGAACTTGAGAGAAAAATGTTGCTCTTTTCTTAAAATTTTTATTTTTTGACGTCTTGTGGGCCCCCCTGAGTGGATGGGCCCGTGGCAGTTGCCACTTTGCCACATAGGCCAGTCCGCCCCTGGGCCTGGTCTTCCTTTATTTTGAAACCCAGTCACTGCTGGGTTTATGTCAGTATTAAGATTTACCTACACTTAATCCAGCAAGGGGATTTAATCAACGTGATTTTGCACAAAGTTTCACATTAGACATTACAGCCTGGAAATTTGATATGCAAAAAGGGTGGACTGTTGCACTGTGGAAAATGGCACTTCGTGGCTCATGACAGATGTAGTGTCATCTTCTCTAAATTCAACATGGGAAACACAGAAACCGTTTGATTAATCATGATCAAGAAAAGACCATTTGACTTGTTGTAACTGATTTTAAACTTAGATGAATAATCCTTTCGTTTGCCTGTCACCAACAAGTGGGATTAGTTGCTTTAAATCAAATTAACATCGAAAGTATTGGGTATGATCATGACAAATCATCAGCATGATGACACACACGAAGTGCCATTTTCACAGTGCAGCAGTCCGCTCTTTTTGCATATCAAATTTCCTGGCTGTAATCTTGTCCCAGCGTGAACTTGGATAATGTCATATATATATATATAATAATAATCATAAATACTAGGTGTTTCACAAAAGATGTGAACAACTTATATGACTTATTTGTTTAATTCTTGATACAGTTACATATAACTGCCAGTTAAAACTTATTTCTTGTCACAAACTTACATCTATAGGAAATGCCTTTAAAATGACAACAAATTGCCATCTCTCCGATATAATGGGCAAATCGATCAAGACATACACCTGCACAACTTTAATCTCCAGAAATGAACCCCCCATTCACACATGTTGGGTGTGGCTCATCTTGAAAATGCAGAGGATAATATGACTTAAAGATATGGTTTAACTTTGTTAATGATACTTGAATCACATATACTTCAAACATCAAAAGTAAGTAGTTCAAATAAACCAGACAAGATTAAAATCAAATCACCAACTTCAGGAAATGACATCTCTCTGTCCCCTGGTGTTAAATCGAGACATCAACAGTCAAAGCCACCTGGATGTGTTCCAAAGCATCTGGGGACATGAAGAGATGACACAAAAAAGATATTTTGATGTTTGTCATCAGCTGCTTCATGACATAAACTTTAAAATGTTTCGGTCTGAAGTTGTTGTTGATCACTGTTGGTTCAAAACAATGAATCATTTGCACACGCAAAAATGTTCTGGTATATAAGGACCACCTTCCCGTTTGAGATGTTACATCAAGTTAACGTGTTGTTAAGGTAAGCAACATATTACCGTACTTAGAAATGTTTTACCTGTAGTTAGACTATTTATCCTAGACAAGCGCTTGGTAGGTTTTGATTAGCATGAGTTTCTAGGTTACTAGCTGCAATTGTTTCATGAAATGTTATTAACCACGTGCAGTGGGTGGATGATTGGGGCTTTATGTCCTGTATTTATGCACTTGGTAGGACAATTATGACAGGAAGAAGATACAAAAATGAGGCAAAGGATGATTGAAACAGCCATTAAAAATAGGCCCAGGTGACCCAGCAAGAGCTGGATTGGAACCCTGGACCCAGAAATTTGCAGCATGTTACCACTGAGCTAAATCCGATGAAGAATGCTATTTGCCAACCCCAGCAACACATGCTTGCTAAAACCACTGTAAAAATGTCATATTATCTCATTATCTCTTTTCTGTTTCAGATCATCATTAATTGTAATTACTAGGGTATAATTTACCATGGCAGAGTTGTTAATAACACCAAGTGATCCAGAAATGACTGATGTTACGACAGATATATCAACAGAGATTACTACAATTTATGAGACACACACTAAAGCAAAGACAAGTACAGCTATAGAATATAAAATTGCTGCTATAGTATATTATTATTATCCTCCTATACTAATTATTGTTGCCTTATTTGGTAATTCTATGATTATATTGGTATTTTCTCGTAAGACTATGCGTTCAAGTGTCACCTCCTTTTTATTTCGCGTTTTGGCAGTGGCGGATACTTTTTTCATTTTGGTGTCGTTAATTCCGGAAGCTCTTAATGAGATAGGAGGTAATCCGATAACATTCAGCACTAACCTGAGATGTCAGATTTACACTTATGTCTATCTGGGAGCAAGAACATCAGCCATATGGATCCTACTTCTGATCGTAATGGAGAGATTTATCGGCGTTAATTTTCCTCATAAAGCTACATCTATTATCACTCACACGAGGGCCAAGATAGCTGTTACAGTTGTCTTTGTTGTGATACATCTGTTGTATTTGATGGTGCCCTTTATAACATCTACCTGGACTCTGCGCAACATGGATGGTGAAATATTGAACTACTTCTGTATCATCGAGGGTTACAAGTTAAAATACTTTAATAAGGGGTTCACTCCTTACGATATCAGCTGGTACGCCCTGATGCCTTTTATCATCATGTTGCTTGCTAACATCTCCATCATCTACTGCTTGATCAAAGCCAAGAGAATGAGATCTCAATCTTCTACTACTTCGAACAACAACTCCACTGATATCATGGGTATGACGGCCATGTTGTTGGGAATATCTTTCGCATTCTTTGCGTGCGCGACGCCATATTTTGTCGCTGGCCTTGGAACTCGTGCTGATGATTACGGAAAGCCAGGTATTTATCTACTCACAGCAGTCAGTGCTGCTTTGGTGAATTTGAACCACTGCATAAATTTCTACATCTACTGTCTAACTGGTTCGCACCTCAGAAGTGAGGTCCGCAAAATGTTACTTTGCAAGTAAATGCAGTTTTGACTAGTTTAATTACAAATCCAAAAATATTCAATGGATTTTATAAGGACTGCACAATGCAGATATCATGATTAACATACATGCATATAAATGATCGCTGATCAACTTATGTTCATATTTACGAAGTTGGAACTTAACTAATAAACTGTGACCCGTGAAGTATCACAAAGACGGTAATATTTAGTTTCATTTTTATAACATGTATGCATAGACATCTATAATATTTATTATATATGTGATAATGAAACTTTAACAAACTTTGACGTGTGAAGACATTTTATATCACACAGACATTATCTGTCTATTACAGGATTTTAATTTATGATGAAAATATTATATAAAATTACGAGTGTGAATATGACATAATATATTAATATAAACTCTTCAATCTTAATTGACATGTATGCAACTACATGTATAAATATAAACTTTGCCCAAAGGCAAGACAGACATGTCCTAAGACATTTGTAATTGGCAATTTTGATATGTTGATTACCAGAGAATTCGGATTCATAAGGATGAACTGATTTTGCTCAGAACACAGACCTGACTGATGTTTTGGTATCACTATTCACATTGTGCACCTTTTCAATTAAATGTAATAAAATTACTGGCACACTAAATCTGGTTTGTCAGTTTTGCTGTTTTAAAATGTTTCATTGTATATTTAGTATCAAAATGCAGTATGAGTGTCGCTCGTGGTTGCGAATTTAGTTGGAAATTCTCTTTTTGAAAAAATCATTACTTTCTATCTGTTTCCTAAAATTGTGACCACTAGAACTGGGAAGTAATTTAAAACTAGCATATACGCTGACAAAAAAAGAAGAGCCTCTATCACATTTTCTTATACTCTGACCAGACTCGATGAGTCCCTATTTTGCCCATGACACAGTGTCAGAGGGACTCCTTGAATTGGATTGTTTGTATTCTCCAAAAAATTTTAACTGATTGGTGTATTTGGTTATGTAATTTCTCATAAACATTCCTTTTTGTTTATGTCCAAAAACACTTTGTGTGATTAATTATCTAAACTTGCTATGCCACTTTGTTTTGACTCTCCCATTGTCCACTATATAACTTGCAGAGTCACTGATAACTTAAAAGTATAAACATCCATTAATATCCAATGTTATTGTTATTAGTCTATAACAATTAAAGAATCCCACAGTATGAAAGAAAGCAATAAGAGGTAAAAAGTTCATTCTGCTGTATCTTTCTCATTTGCATATGCTGCTTGTGGTTGTTTTCAAGGACAGTTCCAGTAGACTGCACTCTGACAATGTTTAAAGGGGTCCTGTTACAAAATAGGAAGCTGGATTATCGTGTTTAGCATTGTTTGCCCAAGGCTGGTGGATGAATGAACGAATGTATCAAGCTTCATATATATCTATTAATGCAATTATCTGGCCAATTATGACAGGTGGAGGACACAGCAATGAGGCGAAGGATGATTGAAACTGCTGCGCAACAGAATGCCTCCCTACCCCACACAGAGCAGAAGAAGGTTTGGTATATCTGATGTTTGATGAATAGAATCATCATTATTTTCAGAAGAGAGTTCTTTGCCTTGCCACACTGTAAAATGTGTAATTTTGGATCAGCTTAAATTATTGAGTGAGATCACAGGCAAAATGTCACATTGGCCCTGCAGTTCTTACTGTACAGCTTAAATTATTGAGTGAGATCACAGGCAAAATGTCACATTGGCCCTGCAGTTCTTACTGTACCCATATTGTAAGAATTGCAGGGCCAATGTGACAATTTGCCTGTGGTGAGAAGGTTGCACAATTCCTTTGAGCTTACACAGCTTGTTGTTTTAGTTATGATAATCTGTCAGTCATCAAAACTCAAAACAACAAGTCATGTCAGATCAAAGGATTGTGCAACCATACACACGATGCAAAACAACAGCAAGATTTTTACACTAATTTATGACATCTATTTCCTAAGTAATTTTATGTTAAAGAGAAACAATGTCTTGAAACTTGAAATCACGCTGCATCAAATAGGTCTGTCTCCATTTTGTAGTTCTGAATTTATGTAAAGGTGGTGTCTCTTAGCAATAGGAGCTCAGATGGAATCCCCTTTGCCTTTCAGCAAGGTGATTGGTGTTGTTGACCAAGCCAAGGAGTCTGACTTAATGAGTGTGTTTGTTGAATGTTTGATTGTTTAGTTCCGCTACACTGTATTGATTATGTTCTCAAAACAGCAGCTCAACAGAAAAGAGTGTTGTTATCGTACAGATTGGGGGATTATAACATGTTAACAAGCAGATTATTATTAACTGTTGGTCACAGGATTTCACTTACTTTGCAATCAAACCAGATAATATGTCATCAGGTGGGCTTCCCCAAGACAAAAATAGCACTCCCCCCTTATCATTGCACCACCTACCGATAATACCTGTCGTAATCCCCATATGTAGACAGACCTATTCTTACTGTATCCATATTGTAAGATGTGACATTTTGCCTGTGGTGAGATGGTTGCACAATTCCTTTGAGCTTACACAGCTTGTTGTTTTAGTTATGATAATCTTTCAGTCATCACAACTTAAAACAACAAGTTATGTTAGCTCAAAGGATTGTGCAACCACACACGATGCAAAACAATAAGTTGAACAGCAAGACTTTAACACTAATTTACGACATCTATTTCCTGAGTAATTTTATGATAAAGAGAAAGAATGTCTTGAATCTTGAAATTACGCTGCGTCAAATTCGAAAGTCTTGTCCAGGAACAGTAGTGATTTTTGCCAAGTAACGATATAAGACTAACATATTGTAAAGAGTATTATAATGCAGAGACAGTTAAACAATCAAAAATAAAAACCATTTAGTTTGCCAGCAACTTTATTCTGCAGATTATATGGAGAAAATTACATATAATATTGGCATTATATTGCAAAACATGAAATACAATTATAATATCAATGTCAGTAAATAGTCATAAATGCAAATGTATAGTTGCACATTGCCACTGGATATTGCCAAGTTTATATTAGTACACCTTTTAAATACATTTAATTAAAATTCAATAATAAAAATGATCCTTGTGATATTAAAGTGTCTTCACAGATCAAAGTTTATTATTCATAAGAGTCAAAGTTGTATTCTGCATCGTATAGTACTTTTCTCAGGCACTGAAACTTCCCACTAATACCTGGGATTTAGCCCATATAATGACATTGTTATCCAGTAGATGGCATCATATGATTAAGATGCCACCTGGTACTTAATCACTGACAATGTATCATTTTTTTAACTTCGCTTCTGATATGCGACCCGGTGAGACAGTAGATGTAGAAATTAATGCAGTGATTCAAATTTAGTAAAACACTGCTTACAGTCGTAAGTAGATATACAGCTGGCTGTCCGTAATCGGCGAGTTTAGTCGGTCCGAGTCCTGCGACAAAATATGGAATAGCGCATGCGAGAAAAGTGAAAGATATTCCCAACAACATGGCCGTCATCCCCATGATATCTGTGGAGTTGTTGTTTGCAGGAGTAGATGACTGAGATCTCATTCTTTTAGCCTTGATTAAGCAATAGATGATGGAGGTGTTTGCAAGTAACATGATGATAAAAGGCATCAGAGCGTACCAGCTGATATCATAAGGACTAAAACCCTTCCTGAAGTATTTCAGCTTTCTACCGTCGATGACGCAGAAGTAGTTCAATATCTCGCCATCCATGTTGCGTGAAGTATAAGCCGATGTTATGAATGGAATCATCAAATATAATAGATATATCATGATGAAAACGATAGTCACAGCTATCTTGGCCCTATAGTGTGTGATAATAGAAGAAGCTTTATGAGGAAAGTTGACGCCGATAAATCGCTCCATTACAATTAGGACTAAAATCCAAACTGCTGCTGTACGTGAACTCGAATATACATAGGCATAAATTTTACATCTCAAATCAGTACTGTAAGTCACAGGATTACCTCCTATCTCAATTAGAGCTTCTGGAATTAAGGAAACTAAAACGAAAAAAGTATCCGCTACTGCCAAAACCCGGAATAAAAAGGAGGTGACACTCGAACGCAGAGTCTTGCGGGAAAATACTAACATAGTCATAGAATTACCAAATAAGGCAAGTATGATAAGAATAGGTGGAAAATAATAATATATTATGGCAGAAATTTTGTATTTTATAGCGGTACTTTTCTGCGATTCAATATGTGTCTCATAAAATGTTGATATCTCTGTTGCTGTCTCTGTTGAAACCTCATTTTCTAGCTCATCAGCAGAAACAGGTATCTCAGCCATATTTAACCATACGCTGCGGGTTATGACAATATTGCTATTCTGAAATAGAGAACATAAAAAACATTGAATTGAATTTGTGTATCAATTTAATTCTGGACCTAAATGCCACGATGCGGCAGATTTGTTATAAGTAGGGAACTTTATGCATTTTTATAGAGCATGAAATTAGGCATTTTGCCATAGTGGTTATATAGATTTCATGCAAAGGTCTGAATTTTGACTCACTGAGAGCTTTCACACTTCTCATAATGGCTTGTCTGAAGACGCTCAGTTGGTCACATGACTGCTCACAGTCAAGTCATGTGACAGGAGGTTGCAGAAAATAGGGGGGAAGTCCCAGTGATGGTGCCGGTTCAACGAGTGAGCCCTTGTGAAAAGGGAGAAGGCTCCGGTGAGTCTAAATTTGGACCTTTGTATTATGAAATCTTACCACTATGAACATCCAAAAGTCAGATTAAGCCTATATCGCCATAAGAATTTTTCTGTTTACTGTCAACAAAAACAGCTCTTGTAGCCCCTTCTCTAGCTCTAGCCTTTATAGTCAATATGAAGCTGCTGACCAAGAAATGGCAGTTATAGGGATGCACCGATACCTCACTTCCGATCCTACACCAGCACTGCCTTTTGTTCCCGATACTTACCAACACCAATACCATTTTGATACCGATACCATTGGTAAGTAATGGTTACAGTAGACGAAAAACGTGTGATTACAGAAGAGCTGTTGGTGGCCATCAATGACCTAGCCCTGGGACCCATGCGTGAGCATGGGTCATGGGTCGTCCCCATTGTAAATGTTGAGATTTGGACATTGTATCAGGAGAATTGATCTGGAGAGGTTAATTCTGGACCAAACTTAATAAAACTTGGTATACTGTTAGTCCACATACAGAGCTCCTGACGGCACTACTTTGGAAGACACCTCCCCAACCCTTGACCAAGGCATAATGTTCCAAAGACAGAAAAATGTGGAAAAATAAAGGATAGCTGTCATCAGCCTCTTTTTGAGTTGTGACATCACAATAGTAACGTCACAATGGCTGTTGTGACATCACAGCTATTTGTTTGTGACATCATCACATCATCCACAATTTCAACCAATCAGAAGTGGCCATTTCCTCAATGCATAGGGAAATAAATCATTTCTCTAGGTTTAGATAAAAATTTAAAGGGTTTCAAAAAGACCTGGAAGTCAAAGAAAAGATGCAGTCAGCAGCAAATGTTGTCTACTTTCAGCTTGTGGGCTTCATATTGCCACTACTGCCAACACACAAGAGAATATTGAATTCTCCTAAAGTGTGTCTTTCAAATCTCATGATTTTTCAATGGGAGGATTCATGACCCCTGTTCGAGGGGTCCAGGGCTATCAATGACCTCACAACATAAGGCAACTTGTGACCTTATTTGTGAGTGGTATGTCTTGCTCAGTGACTTTGGTTGAAAACATTGCACTGGAGTTCCGTTTACTGTACTGTATTAAATGGAGCACTGCCTCCGATCTGATAGTGAGACTGCCTTTTGGGTCAAAATATCACCGATACCAATACTGGTATCGGTCCATCCCCAGACAGTTATTTTTGAAAATGGCTGCTATGGGTAGTTCTAGACGAAATCCAAGGTGGCTGGGTATCTAAATTGTGGATTTTTAAAATCTGTTTCATGCTCTTAAGAAAAAAAATTATGATTATTTTACATGTCCTTGCGGGCCTGGTCCAATGTTGTTCGGTCTACATGACTAACTCATCCCAATTGCTACAACATAATATTATATGTATTATCTAATGGTAAAATCAACTATCTATCTACCTGTCATTGTATAAAATTAAGTCTTACCTGTGAACGGCGTTCCGAAATGACCATTTCAAATCGGAATGCGGTCCTTATATACCAGAACGCTTCAAAATATGCAAATGATTCAGACTTTGAAACGACAGTTTAGAACAGTAAGTTCAAAATGGACATATTTTGAGCTTTGTTAATCTAGACCTGATGGCAGATATCAACAAATATCTTTCATCTTTCTGCGTCCTGTCCGATTTGAATCTTGTGCCCAGGTGCTTTGGAACACAGCCAGGAGGCACCGTTTGTTGTCAAATTGTGAATGTCTCTTAATAACACCAGTGTACAGATACAGCATTCCAAACTCAGCAAGTTGCTTTTTAGTTATAGCCGCAATTACGCAAGAACAAAGGATTTTAAAAGGAATTATCAGAACTGTAACAAGTGAGATCCTTAAAATTTGCACTGCCCTTTCTGTATGGTTTGAATTTTTTAATGAGCAAAATGAACCACACCCACCTCATGCACATAATTTCTCAATAAATAAAGATGTAAAAGTGCAGATGTAGGCCAGTTTTATTCATTATAAAAGCTTGAAAGTTGCATTTCAAACATGATTATTGTTTTGATATCTCCTCGAGCCCATAACTATCCTTCATTAAAGTATATGGAGAATTTAGAAAGTGATTTATTTTAAATGTGGAAGAGTGACGTCATATATGGCAGTTCCCATAGGTCAGCATTGGAAGTCAGGCAAATGAGGCGTATTTTCTGTGTGAGGTCACAGATCATGGTCCCACAACCACGGGTATGGAATTCACAATTAAATTGGTGCACTCTACTGACCTGAGGTTCGAGACAGGTGATTACAACAAACAGTCAATGCCAAACAATGCTAAACAAGATAATCCAGCTTGCTATTTTGTAACAGGGCCCCTTAAAACACTGTCAGAACATAAGAATATGTGGCAGAGCCAGGGACTAATTGCCAAAGAAATAACAATTGAAACATTTGAGCATCCATTTATTCAAATTGAATTGTTCATGGACTATCACATTGAATTGTTCATGGACTATAACAAAAAGTAAGGGATATCTCTCAAATGGAATGGCTAACAGGACAAATCGGAGGACTCTGATTTACAAGACAAGGTAACACAAATTCTCCTACGACCATGTCAATACAGAATTTTTTGTGCCTCATCTCCAAGTGGCTCATGGTGCCCCATTTGTACATTTCATCTAATAGCACATGTCACCATTTTCCAGTTTATCATAGTATCAATGTTATGACATCATCCTCGGGTATTTTCTAAATTTCAATTTTAATAGCTTAGAACACATTTCTTTTACACGCGAATTGCTCTCATGCCTGCTTGTTTGCCACATATTGACATGGCCATAACTAAAAATCTAGAGGTTCTGGAGAAATTCTGATTTCAGATTTGGAATCAGCACACTCGAATTGCGTTTAAAGAGATATTTTCCCTCAGGTAGCAAAATCATCGTTGACAAGTGTAATGCTCCACAATGTTTTTTTTTCATGTATTAAATTTCATTTTTATTGACACAATGTTGTATCGGCTAGCAAGAATTGTAAATTATAATGCCCTGTATTATGCATCAGGTGCAGGCCAACTCAGTTGCACAAAGAAACAGAAGAAAATTGACAATATTCATCTTTTATTAAACAATTCAAGTGAAATGGTTCACATTATAATTTCTTACACAATGTATGTGACGTGTACAATGTATATCACTTGGTACTCATTACGCAATATTCAAGATTTCGTATTAACAATATCAATGTAAGACACTGAATCAAGTTCTGGCCATTTTAACTCTTGGGGATTAAACTCTAAAGACATTACAGTGCCACCTGGAAATAAGTGAAAAGGTTGATGTTTTGCCATCTGGTCAATCACATCAACATTCTCAACCAAACTGCTTGTCGGACCCAGGGGGGGGGGTACTTCGCAGACTTTTTCATAGGGATGCGCCAAGGAGATTTTGAAAACCAAAACCATTTTAATCCGAAACCAACGCCAAAACCACAAACCATTTTGATCTCTCAGTAAAAATATCCACAACCGATTTAATCTTCATGATTTTTAAACCATTTTAATCGTCTTTTCAAACCGATTCTAATGGTACCAAACATGTTGAGGTGCAAAAAGTGCAAACAAATTAATCTGAATTCCTAAAAACCAATACCATTTTAATCCTAGAAGGCCAAAAAACCTAAACCATCCAGCGGAGTCTCTACACCTATCATAGTGAGTACCCCCCCCCCCGGGTTGTTCGAGCATGAATTCTCATCCATTGAGATGAAAAATTATCGGGTTATAAAGGACGATATTTGAGGTATCTAGGATAAAAATGGCTGCCCAATTTCTTTGCTGCACTTGTTACGTCTGGGTCAAAGTCTCTGAAGTAAATTTCAATGGAGACTAGGTATCACTTAAAAATGTTGACCCATTACACGTAACTGTTTGTAGCACAATGAAAATTTGCAGCCATTTGCATCCTACATGCCTCAAATATCGTCCTGTATGGCAGAATATGTTTTCTTCTGATCAGATGAGTATCCCTGCTTGCAAAAGGAGTTTGGTCAAGGATGTTTAGCATTGACCCAATGGCAAAACGTCACCCGTTTCACTTACTTAGAGGCGGTGTTGTATGCTTATCCTATAATTGCCTGTTTTACCCAGACACCAATTATAAGAACAAGCCGCTTAAATAAATCAGATAAAATTTTATGATATGCCCAATAGTGGCCATCGTTCAATTTATTTGATCAGATTCCAATAATTGGATTTAAATATAATGCTTTCTGTGCAGTGTACATAACTACAAAAGGGAACAATAAGATATCCAGGGGGCTTGGAGTATTTTGAAATGGGCTATAAAATCATTTCTTGCCCAGTTCTTGTAATAAAATGATTTTTTTTAAATGGATAATCTCTAATTGGTATTGTGTAAATTTCTAATAAAAATATTTCATGGCCAAACCTGCCTGAATTAAATAAATGTGTTCAGTGTATAAGTATATATAAATAAATTCCCATCTAATAAGCCTTCCCCTACCACTTAATATCAAATGGATAAACCATTGAACTTCTTTGCTTGGCACAGTACAATATGTATTCAGGTGAAACTACAGTTACCAATTTTCAACATAAACATGCAGTTCAACAATATGACACGAGGAATTTTAACTAGACTGGAAAAATATTTCTTTGGTAGAATTTCAAACTGAAAATCTGCAGTAATGGGCACGTGGGCAGGTTATCATCTTTTAAATATAACTCAACAAGAACAACAATTCCACTAGTCTTTGTATTTGTAGCCATTTAACCAATACGTCTGCACCATTCCCTTGGCCTTGTGTTGCGTGCCTCCGATTCGCTCTTCCAGAATGAATTTGTGTACTTCCAGAAGTCTAGCTGTGGAGTTACTGATATGGATCCTCATGGACTCGCCCTTCGCCTCCAAGAGGGATGCAAAATCAACAGTGTCGCCAAACAGCAGATATCGGGGCATCTTGACACCCGCCACACCTAAAAATGGATGAAGGTGGTATTACCACTTTTACTTTTTCAAATAAAACTGGCCAAGCATGTTGAAATGCCACTTATGACTAAAGTAATAAAGTTTGACAGGTGATATTTCACAATTGGGTCAATGAACCAAACTCCTTGTGGAAGCCGTATTGTTTTTTATGAACCAAATATCCCCAATAGGTTCTATTTGCATCGAATGAGTGTCCTTACTTCCACAAGTAGTTTGACTGAGGATGTTTAGCATTGACCCAATGGCAAAACATCACCCGTTTCACACATGTACAGAAATGCCAATCTGCGAAGCATGTATATAGGAACCGCAAAATTCGATAGTGGCACCGTATGCTATAGCAATCTGAATGGCAGAATGGACAATGCATAACTATCGTAACGTGCTGGAATGCTTTATAGCAGTTTCGACTTTCGAGTAGCATGAGGTCCTAATCAATTTGCTACACATCACTTTAAGCTTTATCAGACTGCTTATATAAATGCTTCACTGTAAAATCGGAGGCACTGATTCAGCTCAATTGATTGAGTGAGATGGTTTCACAAGTTGATTGAGCTAACATAGATTAATGTTTTAAGCTGAGATAACTCAAAATACCGAGCTGAGATAGCTCAAAATACTAGGCTATGTTGACCAAGGTATTCAAGCTGAGAAAACTCAAAACAATGAGCTGTGTTGACTTACAGCTCAAAATATTGAGTTTTGTTGACTTATTGATCCAAGCTGACACGACTCAAAATTTTTAGTTGTGTTGACTTATTTTTAGTTGTTTTTGATTTATATTTGTGTGACCTGTCTTATAAAAGTTATTTATGAATATGGGCTGTAATCCCAAAATTTTGTTTGATCTCTCAAGGGCATCCACCTGATCCAGTATGCTTCATTTTAGCACACAATGGACAGGCCCAAGATGCATTCAACTAAGACTATTGCATCACAAGGAGATTTAAAAATTAATTTCTTGTGAATAAATCCCCATGGCCTGTGGCTCATCTCAGTTGGTATAAAGTGCTAGAAGCCTATATTTGAACACACTCTGACTTGGAAATGTTGGTTGACGTGTGAAAGCATGCATCTGATTACTCCCACAAATTAATTTAAGACAGATAAAAATAAAAAAGTAACCAGCTAAAGTGGTGTGCTACTCATTTTTTCTCTGGGATAGTGTAATATAAATGTTCTTTTTTCTTGTAAGTAAATAATTATTTAAAACTAAATGCAGTCTTATGAGAAGTGCTTGTTATAGATGGCGCTATATGTGGCATGTCTGAGATGTCAAGCTATCTGCAACAACTGAAGCTTTCATGTTTTCACAGCTTAATGTTATGATTCGTTTGGACAACTTACAGCATTGAGCTATCATACCTTGACAACTTATAGGATTGAGCTACCATAGCTTGAAAATTATTAACATTCTCAGATAGCTCAAATTATTGCTTCAACACAGTTTTCAAATTTTACAGTGTTCCTTTACGAACCAAAAATCAGAATGTACAGCAAAGTGTTACACAGCAAGTTAGAAAAGAAGCTCATCAAATCTATCATAAGAAAAAATAACAGCCCAGTATCCAATACGGGTCATTGGCGAAGAAACAGAGCTCGTTTAATAATTTCAAAGGAGATTTATTGGTTTGTCTAAGGAAATAGACCACTACATAACTCACAAGGGAGCAAACATATCCTTGCAGTACACCATGCTGTTGTTGTCAGAGCCATCTAACGATTTATAAGTACTGCAGGAATAACTACAAAACACTCACTTCACTTTCTGTTGCAAAATGTCTTAATTCAACATAATGTCAGTAAAATAAATATTGTTGGTTTGCCTATTTGTCTGAAACTATGCCCTCTTTCTGTAGGAAAACATAATTTTGAGTTCCACAATGTAAATCAGAAGAACGAACAGGAAAATATCTGATCGCCTTAATGTAGCGTCCAAAGGGAAAACCTAGTAAGTCACATTTTGGAGTTTCTGAGATAATCCACTTTGAAGTTCCAGTCCTTGCAGTAAGAGATAGGCTTACTGGGATTTGTCAGTGTCATTCTGGGGTAACGGGCCACTTCTTGAAAATCTAAACTTAAAGAATATAGAGAAACATGTCTCAGAAGTTATATTTTGACCTTAACTCAATTTGACCCAATTTGTGACTTACTAGGTTTTCCCTTTGGATGCTAGCAGTTTGACCATCTTTTGGCACTGCGAAGAAGCAGTCGCAATCATTCATTACTGTTTGGATATGGCGATCATAACAGATGTATACGACACATTTGAAAATGAAACTCATACCAGCCAAGCACGGTCCTGTGTGGATTCCAATTCTTAATTTCAGCGTTTCGGTTGGGATATGTGGAATGATCATCTCACTGGCTGCCGAGAGAAGTTCGAGGGCTAAGCAGCATATCTCTGAAGCATGTTTGTCGCCATTTCTGATGGGAACCCCACTCGCAAGAAAGTAGGCATCTCCAATAGTTGCGACCTTGTAGACGTCAAACGTCGCCGAGATGTCGTCGAATACTGTGTACATCAGGTTCAACATTTTAACCACGTCTATGGGAGTTCCTGCGGCCGATATACGAGTGAACGACACAACATCAGAAAAGAATATCGTGACTTCTTGAAATGTTTCGGGATCTACTTTCAAACCGAGTTTCAAGTTCTCAGCAATACTTTTTGGCAAAAGTTCACGCAGCAGAAATTCCATCTTGTCCTTTTCTTCAAACAATAATCTTGACCTGCAATGAAAAATAACAGTTAGGCCAGACGTAGTTGATCTTTAGCTTCTCAGATTTTCTCGAGGCACTTTTAGGAGCAGTCAAAATAACTGAAAAAAAAGGCTATAATCCAATTTTTTTCACAATGTCCATTTAATCAAAAAAAATTCCAACAGGCAAACAATCTGTAGGATGAGTTGATCCGGGAAGCCAGAAATTAGATATGTCTGGCCTTAGTTAACTATATGATTTTATGTAGGGGGCCTAATGCTCTTGAACCAACCCAACCAACCAAACAGTTAATTTCAGTAGAACTCAAACTCACACACCAACATAGCAAATTACCAACGTACTTAGTCTTCCCCAATTGGCCTCATGACTTATTGCATTTCAAAAAAATTATATTTGCTACATGACAGAAACCTCAGTTTGTTGGAGTTACGTGCAGTGTATGTTAAACAAGAGCAGGTATACTGCCTCCATATCCCCCATGCCCTACACATCTACCAACTAGAACGGAGTGCATGAGATGCACAAACGTAGCTCTGCTACCAGTGCACGACATCGCATTAAAATACTGCGCAACCACTTGAAGGCTTGCTTACTGAATACACCCATCAGTATACACCCATCGATATACACTCATCAATAGAAACCCATCATCGGTAGATACAACTCGGTAGACACCCATCGGTCAGTAGACACCCAGCGGTCAGCGAACACCCAACGGTTGGCATACACTCATCAGTCAGTATACAGCCTTTGGAATGTATACACCCTTAGGGAATGTATACACACATTGGTAAACATATACGTTGCCAACACTTGCACCCGTTGCCAACACTTGCACCCGTTGCCAACACTTGCACCCCGTGCCAACACTTGCACCCCGTGCCAACACTTGCACCCCGTGCCAACACTTGCACCCCCTGCCAACACTTGCACCCGTTACCAACACTTGCATCCGGTGCCAACACTTGCACCCGGTGCCAACACTTGTACCCATTGCCAACACTTGCACCCCATGCCAACACTTGCACCCGTTGCCAACACTTGCACCAATTGCCAACACTTGCACCCCGTGCCAACACTTGCACCCGTTGCCAACACTTGCACCCCGTGCCAACACTTGCACCTGTTGCCAACACTTGTACCCATTGGCTAACACTTGCAAACGGTGCCAACACTTGCACCCATTGCCAACACTTGCACCTGTTGCCAACACTTGCACCCGTTGCCAACACTTGCACCCCATGCCAACACCTGCACCTGTTGCCAACACTTGCATCCGGTGCCAACACTTGCACCCGGTGCCAACACTTGCACCCATTGCCAACACTTGCAACCTATGCCAACACTTGCACCCCGTGCCAACACTTGCACCCGGTGCCAACACTTGCACCCGGTGCCAACTTTTGCACCCGGTGCAGACACTTGCACCCGGTGCCAAAACTTGCACCCGGTGCCAACACTTGCATCCGTTGCCAACACTTGCAACCCGTTCCAACACTTGCACCCGGTGCCAACACTTGCACCCGGTGCCAACACTTGCACCCGTTGCCAACTTTTGCACCGGTTGCCAACACTTGCACCCAGGGCCAACACTTGCACCCGGTGCCAACACTTGCACCCGTTGCCAACACTTGCACCCCATGCCAACACTCGCACCCGGTGCTAACACTTGCACCCGTTGCCAACACTTGTATCCCGTGCCAACACTTGCACCCCATGCCAACACTTGCACCCGGTGCCAACACTTGCACCCGGTGCCAACACTTGCACCCGTTGCCAACTTTTGCACCCGTTGCCAACTTTTGCACCCGGTGCCAACACTTGCACCCGGTGCCAACACTTGCACCTGGTGCCAACACCTATCTGGGGAAGCCAGGATCAACAAGAGCTGTGCTACTCTTGTAGCAGAGCTAATACCCACAAGAATTCCAATTTTAGTTATGCCAAATATTTCCACCAGGTGCACAACTGTGCATATATGTAAGGATGTGGAGACACCTGGGGGTGGAGTTCGCTTTTAAAAATAACATGGCTGCAGGCCAAAAGCACAGCAAAAAGTATTTGGAATGTGGAAATGGTTATGATATTTATTGATTTATGGTCAGATTTGACAAGTTTAGGGGGGTCTTTGAATGTTGGGAAAGGATGAGCATTGTGCATGGTGTGGTGTTTGAGATATTTGATGGACGCCATGACATGGAGACTAAAAGTAAATCCCCCATAGCATAGCATGGGGGATAATTAAGGATAATGTCGAACAATGTAAAGAGTTGGCATGGAGATAAACATATCAAAGTATGGTTTCAGGTGCGGCTTGCATTCACTGCAACAGAACAGTCCACCATGTAATAATGCTACAGTTGTAGCAAACCTGGACACACAGTGAGATATTGAAACAAACAGTGACATGAGTAGGACGTTGCTTTATCATCATCTCTCGTGTACAAGGTGTTTGCATTGCAAACTATTCAAACCTAGTTAATGCGACGAAAGTTGAATCGATTTTTATGAAAGACAACTGCACTAAACCCTTGCTATATATGTAAAGGATTGACATTGTACCTGACTGTCCCTGACACAATGTTGTTTAAAAGACGTGTCAAGGTTTACAGTTTAGTGCATGGGTGAAGCCACAATAATACACTCTGTAACGCAAATTACACAATGTATTTCTGGTCCCTTTTGCATTGACCTAACTTTGACCTGCATTGTAAAATGGATTAACGATGACCTATACTGTAACTTGCAAGGCTGCACAGGCAGTGCACACTGATAGGAAACCTTTTAAATAGGCCTACTATTAAAAGCCATGGATATCACTGCATGTTTCATAAAATAATTAGTTTCTGTTCATGAGTTCATTGCCTAATTAATTGTAAAATTTCAGTACAAGAAAAATCGTACTAAAAAGATGAAAATAAACGTCATGAAAATCTGTATTTATCTATTTTTGTCTTTTTGTTGCATTTCAGGGCTCCACTCTGAAACGAGGTGAATTTCATTGGTCCTATATATATATATGAGCCATCACTTTAATTTACTGCTGGAATATGTAAAATATATCACTCATATTTCCATAGCTAGGATGATTTCAAAATTTTGATGAAGTTTGTGGACTATGGTCTTTTACTGCAAGAGTCAAAAGGAATGATTCTTCTAAAGTAAATTTGATACATGCATGACTAGATGTCTCAGACTGTCTGCTTTTGTCGGAGAGTGTCTGTAGATGTAGCCAGATGAATGAACATGGCATATATTAAGACTTTTCACAGCCAGTTACTAGATATGTTAGAGGTGATATAATCCAATAAAATTCCCTGAAACAATTGATAATATAATGTCCTGAGCCGCTCAAAATTAGCTTGAATCAATGCTTTTGTCTTTTGCAGTAATAAATCAATCAAAGATAGTTGTAGCATTTTTGCAATTATTGTCTGCTAATTATCATACATAATTCAAATGGTTCTATTACCTTTGAACAACAATGGCTTCAAGTTTATTAGAATGTTCCTCCAGTCGTCCGATCATGCTGTCGACCAAGTTGATCTCACGTCCGCCATTGACCCTCTTTATCGTTAATAAAATGTCATTGAATGTTGGTCGAGCAGCAGGATTTTCATTCCAGCAGGAAACTATCAAGTCAATCCACCCGACAGGGCAAGTGTCTGGAATTCATAAATTAAGTATACCATGTATGAAGTAGAATATGGATATGGAAAGGATGTTTTTTGGATGTCTTGTGTGCATACATTGCTGCCTGTAAGTAATTGAAACAACTTATGTTTTTCCATTGGGTTAATGCAAAACATCCTCTACAAAACTGCTTGTGGAAGCAAGGATACTCATTCGAGGAGCAAAGAAAAAAAAGGGATCACAAATGATTATATTTGAGGCATGTGGGATAAAAATAGCTGCCAATTTTCTTTTGCTCCACAAACAGTTACATATGGGTGAGTAAACTGGGTGAGTGAGTTATTACCAATGGGTATCTCTGGGCGATAAGCAGGATGAAGCCCCTGTTTGACTTTTTCAAGAATACTTTCTGGTTCAAGATCATTCCTTTCATATGGCTCGCTTTGAAGTACAATCTCTTGGCATATTATCCCGAAAGAGTAAATGTCGCCTTTCTTGGTTCCGCCATATTCCTGAGTGCCTTGTCGCAGTAATTCCGGCGCTGTCCACAAGAGGTAGGTCGGTGAAATTTCATTTGTTTTGTTTCCACCAGAGGCAGTTTGCTTGATGTGGTGCAGGCCGTAGTCGGTTATCTTGCAAATCCATCTGCTGTCCACCACACAATTGGAGCTGGTAAGTCTTCCATGAAATCCTGAAACCAAAAGAAGACCTTTTCATCAAACTCTTTGTCAAGTTGCAACATGCATGGAGACCAGGGAAAACCATACTACCGCTACTACAGTATATTGGGTTGGGTATAATCAGTTGCTCCTAAGCACTTGGCTTGGGTCCGGCCCTTTAGCACAACGGGTTAAATAGGGGACTTTTAAGTGGATAGTATTATGTGGTGCATCAGCCTGACTGCCTGAGGCAACTCAGAGGTAACTGGTTCGAATCTTGGTCATGGTGGCAGGTGGTATTTAGGTGAGGTTGTTGACTGGAGTGTGTCAAAATCTCAGGGAAGTTGGGAGATGTAATATAGTGGGTTGGGCATAATAGGTTGCTCCTAAGCACTTGGCTTGGGGCCGGTGTAACATGCCGGCCCTTTAGCTCAACTGGTTTGATAGCGGAACAGTGTTGTACAACTACAGGAATCCAGGCTGCGCAGCTGCATTGCTGGGCAATGTGGAGCTGTCATGGCATAAGGGAGAGCAGAAGCCACAAAAGAATATGAATGTAATGTGTGCCATTGTCAAGAAGGCAGAGATTCCGAGAGATTTGTGTATGGACACCGTGATTAATGCAAATTGAAGAAATGTATTAAGGCTACAGCATGACAAAATGATCCGAAGTGACTTTTGTATAAAAGGGTAGGATAATGATAACAGTGATGGCTCATTTCACACTGGAAGAATTTAAGGCAGCAGTCGCCATGTGTCTATTTCATACCTGCATGGTTTTTGTTGATCATTTATGCCAACAGATATTACTTCCAATTAGCTCAGGAAGTACATCAATAAAAAATGTCTGATTGTAGGAAAAATGTACCAAACGTTTGTTCACAGACTGTACCAAATGCTTTCAAAATGGTACTATAACAACACAAACAAATTAGTACTTGTAGGCTGAATTACTCATTAAGAGTGTCTTCTGTTGAAACTTTTTTGTGCCACAGAAAATATTGATGGAGAAGATATCCAAATGGGACAATGTTCTCATTGATCAAAGATAGTATTGCAGGTTATAAACAAACACTATTTTCTTTCCTGTCATTATCAGGCATTCCATTTTTGATTAGCCTGGATTTATCAATTTAGTTGAGGTAAATCTAAAAGATTTGTATTTGAACAAATTAATAATAAACTGATGGGTCTCCCGAAGTAGTTTTATGTTTCCAAGAATAGTCACAAAGATGTTGTTGGTATAAAATAAAAATGTAGTGTCTGCCACATAAACATTATTGCAAAATAAAAGCAATCAATGTACCTGGGTATCCGTTGTGAATAACCTGCATTCCTTTCACAATGTCCATAATTAAGGACACCTGGAAATCCCATGTGAGGTTGATTTCTTCGTGGGCCAAAATGTCTTGCAGACTTCCCCGATTTGCATAAGCCATAAGGATACAAGCGTGCGGGACTTCTAAGCAGACTCCGAAAAAGGCATTGATGTTGTCATGGTGGAATTCCATCATGGTCATTAGTTCTTGGAGAACGCGCTGATCCGTAATATCGACAGATACATCACCAAGGTGCTTCACTGCAACCGTTTCTGATTTGTACCTAGAAACGTAGTGAAAGACCTTATATTTCAAGGATGTCTAAATCCAAATAGCTCATATGAGATACATCAAAGACACAAATTTTGGAAGAGCTTAAAAACTAACTTGTTATACAGATGTTTTCATGAAATTTTACATCGACATCATTTAACATCTCTTTCGAGAGTACAGATGATATCATAAAAGAAAAATGTGAAATAGCCGAAAAAGGCCAATTTTATTGCAACATGCCCAAAAACCAAAATTGAAACCAGTGCAAATTGGCCCAATATCGATTTCATGTAAAGTCTGTCGCAGTTCATTGAGCTCGATATTTGGCGAGTTGAAATAATGTAGGTAGTCACCATGTTCGCTTTTCAATGGAAATGATACAGTTCACAACAATGCCCCCTAGTGTTAATGGAAATTTGAGAAAGTATGCCTTATTACGAGCTATTATGCCACCAAACAAGCTAAAACAATTCAGTAAAAACCTTAGAAACTTGAAAATAAGCTTAATTCCCAACTTGGTTTTGGACATTTTTGACATGACCAGTCCACTACTTATTACGGACTGTAGTTCGTAACGGACCCTGGTGACCCCCCCTTTTAAAAAAACAAAATTGTTATTTCATATCTTACCAACTTCTACCACGTTTCATGGGTACTTCTCATTTTATAAGCCCATATATTTCAAAAAACGTGATTGTCCCCATGTTTTCAATGTTATTTCCAAATACCATTTGGGGTGTGTCCAAGTGTCAGTAGTTCTTTAAAAATGCCGGTGACCCCCCATTTAATTTTTTCCGTGTATTCCTAATAGTCATAGCATGCTTGTCACAAAATCCCATTAACTTTTTATTGTTAGTTCTGAACTGTATCATTTCCCTTTTTAAAAGGCTTTTTTTACTACATTTTGAAGCGATTTTTCTCAAAAGTTTGTGTTCTTCACATTTGCTTGTCACATCACTTTATTTGCTTGCCACATCATTTTCTACTTCTACATCATTACCATTACATTGTCAATCATCCGGATCGTGGGAAACTTTTCAGCTAAAATCTTGTTGGATATCTGTTTTGATAATTTTTAATCAACAAGCATGTGATAACATCTTTACTCGTCTCCCCTACAATGTATTGCAGATGGTTGTTCACCATTTCCCATGATAGAATTACGCAAGACTTCATAATATTATCAGTACCTGACAACCTTAGAAAATATCTGATTGGCACGACTGTCGTTGGTCATGAAGGATCCCAGCGTCATGCGACTTCCCGTGATAGATTGATTAGTTTCTTCGACATCATCCCAGGAGATCAGGCAGTTGCTTGCACCCTTCAATCGCGCTTGATATCTGAATAAAAGTATTAAAAAAACAAAAAAGAAGAATCAAAGTAAGGTACAGGTGGAAGTACCAATCATTCAAAGACATGACCACTAAAGGGCATGGAAATACATTCAGCAGGCTGCATGAATATACTAGCATGGTACGAAACAAAGGTATATTGGCCAAAATGCCCTCGAACTGTGTGTATTAATATATTTCTCACAGATTCTATAAAATTTGACAATTGATTGTAAAAAAACTTTTTTTTTCCAAATTCCGTTATTGTTGTGTGTCATTTGCTCTAATAGATAAAGTTCCTTTTCTAGTTCAATCTTGTATCTAGCAACTGAAATCACACATAGTAGTTGGAATTTGTCATTTGATTTTGGAACAGGCTCCTACTATTAATTTATTTCTTAAAATATACAAATTCAGGAACAAGGCAAATTATTTGCATGCCACAGCATTATCAAAATAACGAAGTTGTACAATGTCAACTATTGCATGCACTCCATATCAGTGTGTTATTTGCAAAACAACTCAGCTTGTCTAACCTCCAATTTTGAGTTACATACCGGTACGCATGTGATGTTTTCTTACTGTATTATTGGTACTCATGCGTGTGAACTTCTGTGAAGTATAAGGGATTCTGAGAATCATGTATGCAGGTCTAATAACTATGTGCACTGACTCATGTAACTTCATGATTCAATGTCAATGTTAGAAGATGCTTTCATCATCTTATCAATTATCATGCATCAGTTTTCTTAGAAGACTTTGTATCATGAGCGATGTTCTTATCCTGTAATCTGAGTTACTTGGCAATGTATAGCAACTAGTTACAGATTACTGATAAGCATAGGTTGTTTACCACGGGAGATGGAATATGTGATTTATCAACGGAGGGCTTGAGCCTGAGGTGTGACAAACATATTCCTGATCCCATGGTGAGTAACTGGTTTATACCATGAGACAAACTCTCAAACACTCAAACATGGGATGATAAGTGAACAACAAAGAATATAGGAATTATGATTATCACCATGAAATATTGGTATGTTATATGTTGACGGAGGTGTCAAATTGTATAAATTATAGGGTTGCCACTGAAAAGTCAGGGAAATTGAAGGTCAGGGAAAAGTCAGGGAACTTTGAAATTAGTCTGGGAAATTTGTGATTTAGCAAACAGTCAGGGAAATCTCACCTTGGTCAGGGAAATTTTGCATAAAAACTAATTCACGACACCAAAGGCAACGGTCTCATGATAAGAACCACAGAGAAATGCATCATTTTTGCCCGTCTAACAATTTGACGGTTACGAAGTTGCCTTAAAATCAGGAAACTACAGCTCGAGGCATCCTGAGGGAGCATCCATATTCTTTTTGTTTCAAATTGCAACGTAAATTCACAAAAGCCCATGAATTGCAATCCAAAATTGTGTGCGTAAGCCTGTTTTGTGATCAGGGAAAACTTGTTTCAAGACAAGGAAAGTTAGGGAATTTCGAAAACCGACTCGAATGGCAACCCTGAATTACTTTGTTACCCTATAAAGTAATCCAATTACATAGGCATAATCTGATTATTTAATCCAATTATTTTGTGAACAGATTTCTAATAACACTGCTCATTTAACCACAATTGAGCAAGTCCACATTTTGTGAAAATACTCTTGGAGCTAACATTATTTTGTATCGAATAAGCTATTGCACTTAATTCATCAGTATTGTCTTTTAAATATATTTGTTATCATGTAAATTTGCTCTTATTGAAGAGATATAGTAATAATTCATAGGTTCTGGTATCAAGTCAGCCTTGTCTAAATTTTCTTAATTGGTAATTCCAAGGCGGAAATGTCATCAAAGATCAAACAAATGACACTAGAGTTATCATTGATCGTCTTCTGTCATGAATGTGATATTCAAGTCATTGCCACATGGATCAAAGTTTGAATCAAAGACACTGCCTATTTGTAATTTGTACTTTAATCACTTAAAATTATGATATGATACATAATCATGCAGGAAAGACAGAGGAGTGCACCAAGCACCTAGATCCAGGCTGTCAACATTTTTTGAAATGCATTGTTTATGTAATGTAATGAAAAATACTGAACGCAGGCCAGATGGGGCCTCTATGTTCAGATCTCATTGATGAGTGAATTATATACAATGATGCGATGAGTGTGGACCAGGGGCGTAGATTTTTCATTTTTGTTGGGGGGGATGATTTCGGCAAACACGAAATTCGCGCGTGGCCCAACGGCTGAAATCGTGTGGTGGTGGATTCATGGCCAAAAAGCCGATATGCTTTAGTTTTTTTAAGGATAGTTCTGAGACTTGTAGAATTTCCACTTTAAATGCAACCATTATCATGGAAAAAAATGCTAAATATAATAGTTTTTTTTAGCGCCAAGTGGAAATGACTTCAAATTCTAGGGGGGGGGGGGGTAATCATATGATCATCCCCCCCAGGTTCATCCTAGGGGGGGATGCATCCCCCCCATCCCCCCCAGGATCTATGCCCCTGGACTGTGGACGGAATCCTCAAACGAAGTAACTGGACGGTAAAAAGTGGACTGTAATAACAATGATGACTGTAATAAGTGGACGGTAATAACATTAAAGACTGTAAAACTTCTGGACGGAGAATTGATGAAAAACTTTGGACTGAGAATCACCATGAATAACGTAAATATTCTCGAACAAGAACTTCATAACTATATACATATTTACATGCAGTTGGCATTAGTGCTCGACTAATTTGCTTTGCCCTAGCAGAGCTTGAAATCTTTCTGGGAGCAAGTAAATTGGATCCATTGAGTTTTTGTATGCAATTCATTAATTTGAATTATGTAATCAATATTACCAAATTGCAGTGTACATTCCTTAATATTAGCTAAGGCCTCTCACGATGCCTCCACTACTAACTCATCCCTGGCTGATATTACATCCATTGATTTTTTAAGGTAATTTTTAATAAGCAATTCTGTAATATATAGTAGCTAAGGCCTCTCACGATGCCTCCACGACTACAATATTAACAACTAATATTTATTCACAAGGCATTGTAATTTTGACGACCCGCTGCGACTAAAATTACTGTCAAAGGAAACCTCAGAAATCAGTTAAATTCCTCAAAACGCACCAGAACTCATCAGGTATAAAGCGGAATCTTGATTTTAAATTGATGAATACATCAATAGTATAATTACTAGAATTACCCAGTGATAAATGAATAACGTGGACGGGTGCAATCTTTGCCTGCATGGGTTCGATGTCCAGTGAACCTTCATGAAAATCCAAGCTGGATGCCGTACAGATGAACATTAAATTGGCAGCCCGTTGTATCAGTGTCTGTGCTGGGCAAGTAAAAGATCCCTCACATGGAGTAAATGTGTAACTTGTTGAGGACTCCCACTCTCTCTCGAATCTCATCAATCAACCCCCGTGAGTGCCCAGAACAGGGTTTAGAGGGCAGCAGTAGTGCAATGCTGCATAAATTTACCATTTCAATCTACCTATCTATCTATCTATCTATCTATCCATCTATCTATCTATCTATCTATCTATCTATCTATCTATCTATCGATCTATCTATCTATCTATAAGTGTGTGAAAACACATTTGTTTTCATTAAAGAAAGAATGGGAAGCATGGCAATTAATGTGTTGGCTGCGGGAGAGGGGAGTATTTCACCACAGTTCCCAGCAAATGATGGCCCTGTGAGAGAGAGAATGTAACATATTTCTGTGTCTATCTATTCATCTATATATCTATAGATCTAAGGGGCCTTTAGCTATTTATCAATTTATTTCATTTATTTGCGCAAACTCCCAGAAGGGGGGGGGGGTGATAAAATAAAGAGTAAAATTGACATTTAAAAGGAAGACATTGTTTGTCTTAAAAAGAAAATCATTAGGCATAAATTCTAAAGCTGAAACAGATGTGTAAGTTGCACAACTTATAGTTTCACAGAAATTTAAAAGGAAGATACTAAAATCATTAAAATGCAAGCATTAGTGTGATTTAAATATGTTCATTTAAGTGAGGCATGTTGGTCCATTGTCACTTTGCACCTTGTCAGCTCTCAGTGATGAGGTGCAAAGTTAGAATTTACCTGTGTAACTGTTCATTCAGCTAAGTATCAAGATACATTTATAATTGATGTTAAGTGGAATCTTGTATCAAAAGAGTGCAGTAGAGGTGCTTGAGAAAAGTTTTAACTTGACTGAGTGACACAGTGCATGCAGTCAATATTTGTAGTCAAATAACAAAAGAAATGGATGTAATAAAGCCTATAAGTGGCAAAGTAGGGAACTGAGGAGCGCGAAATGCAGTAACAGTTGAATACGGTGAAGGGTATAGTTACGTGTAATATAGGCCTATAAAAGGCGCTTGAAAGAGAAGTATGTGCGAATTGTTAAATGACGTGCATGAGTAGGAGGTACCTGAGTGAGATTGCATAGACCTATTTCACTGAATGGCCTGGACATTGACCCCAAATAACTTTTTTGTAGTTCTGGGATTCTTCATTTGCTTTTCACGCACATTTGCTTTTCAAACAGGAGATGTATATACTCTTAATCCAAAAACACAACTTTCAAAATTTAAACTGAAAGGATGACCAAGTCATAAAGTCTTAAAGTTACATTAAAATGCACTAAAAATAGTCCAGCTTGGGGTCAGTCACCTTGGCTGGACCAATCAGAGGCAAGGGCAGCAAATTTATTAGCCAATGGGATTTAAGTATTTGCTACTTTTCCCCTAGTGTTAACTGAGAGAACCATCCATGAAATTGGTCTATTAACTGAACACAGAGTAAAGAGGTGAAAATAGGGGTGATTTTGACGCTTGGTGCAGGAGATGGGACCCCATGCATGGGCTGAATGTGCCACTGGCGCCACACTTTTATGTGAATAGATGGTGACGATGGTATTTGATATTAAATTTAACAAGCAGCTTGTATGATTATTTTAAATGAACTTCATGCACAGACTGAAACAATGGCCTCCTTGGTGAAAATACAAGATGGCGAATGCACTGTTGACTGCATTGATTTCTCATGTATGTATATGACTGGTTCGGAAAGAATCTCTCATGAGATTTAAATATTGATTTTTGAACTTGAAACGCTTGTGTCATTCGAGCAATGTATATATTGCAAAACCGAGAATGTCTGCCTTCTTCTCATGAGTTTTCCCAATCGGCATACTACATAAACACAACTGTTGCAGATTGCTTTTGGCACGTATGTTATTACATATATAGAAATGTATGGTAGAAATAATTTCACCACAACATATGCACGATGTTGAGATTTTTCACAACATTGCGACGATGTTGCCACAACATTGCATGCTAACATCTTGCATTATCTTGATGTTGCTTCACTATGTTGCGGCAACGTCATATCATCCATGGATACAATTCTAAATAATTTACACCAACATTGCAATGTTGTCACAACATTGATGAAACGTAGAATTGCCCGTTGCTTTGCAGGTTCAAACACTGTCACCGCCCAGTGGGCAATTTGACCTATTTTGATATCAGGGGATTGTCAAGACGTAATCCTGATGTCTGTCTGACTTCAGGTGAGGCCAGATGCATGCCCACTAAACTAAACAGTGATTGTACTGTTATAGCTCGATTTTTCTTACATGACAATATACGTCATACGATGCGATACGATATGATACGTTGCGATAACATTCTACAGAACTTTCTACAGTGCACAGGAACAGATTTGGATGTCCTTCACTCCTTATGAATTTAGGTACACTCATAATATAACTAATCTTTGTAAATTGTTGTAATTCAAACAAATCAGTTGAAATCACCAAATTGACATTATTACAAGATATTCATATATACATGTATGGCTAATGTTGTAATTATGGAGCCACGCCTAATTTGGTCTCAAATTAAATTTCAAAATGGTTTTTGTGTAAGCCATCACAAATTGCCAGAAAGGATGGGACGAGGAGTATTTTTAGCCACATTGCAAAAGTTAAGACTTTTTGTGATACATGAGTGACATGTTTTGAGTTTTTGATTGACGAGAATGAGAAGTTCTGAAGTTTTAAAGTTCTTTTTTTTTCTTGGAAACTATTTAGCAAGCATGTTGATGATTGACAATTCAGACAAATAGTATCTCAGAACTTTTTCTCCTGAACTGGCCAAGTAAGCTTGTTCTTTTCCGTATAACCTAACTTTGCAGTCACTGTCAAACAGCATTTTAATCAACTCGCAAAACAACCAACTCTTAAAGTATAAAAAATAAAAGCCAAACAAACAAGCCAAATAACATTTAAATTTAGCACAAGGTTTCAATTTTGGCAGTGTCACATTTCTTAACAAGAAGGTGGGTCTACAGACGAATTAACAGACACATGTAAATGAAAATATTGGTCCACCCTGCAGCTGGACTAATTAAGGCAGGATTTTATTAATCTTGAATGTGCCAAAAAACAAATAAACAAAACATTAGGAATATATTATATACATATACATATACATCTTACTATAGAGTACTTTACCTCTGTTTCCGAACCAGATACAACACAATGACAATGACGATAGTCAGCGCGACACAGACAACTGCCATTATCGTGACAAGGGTTCCCATTGACAAGGCTTCTTCTTTGCAGTATTCGTTCTTCCAGCCGCATATCGGAGAATCTCGGGGGACCGTAGTTTGATTCCCTGGCCACAGCAATCCTTCCCAGTCACCGGGTAAGTCTTCTTTGTAACGTTTCTCCACTCTACTTTTAGCAGCAACGTACTCAACGATCGTAACCGGCTGGAAAAAAAGCATGAGGAGGTGAACATTAGATATTCTAGGGGGATTGGAGTTTTCCTCAATGGGAATTTATTTATTTCACAGTAACACCGATGTTAACTATTCATTTTGAACAAGCTATGTCCTCAAGTTTTGATTTGATTTGATTTTATTCAGCCTCCATTGGAGAGAATATTCATATATTAGAGAATAAATACAGATAAAAAGACTCAATGATAAATGCAGTCCATGTAAAACATAAAAACAGTAACAGTAACAGATTAAAAGCGACTAGAATGGCAATAACAGATTGTTAACAGTTAAAATATCACGGCTCTGGAAAAGACAGAATTTGACACTATCTGCGATACCACATGCCGGCCTCAGTTTCATAGAATGTTTACAGTGGGCTTTATAATTTTTCTCACCAAGAAATCTAACAAGTGAGAGATCATACCTTTTGCAAATTTGCAAAACTGATGAAACAAGATTTTTCTGACTAGACATGACACCCTGTAAAGCTTGTACCATAAGATATCTACATAGTTTACTCGTTCTTGAAGTTTAGAAAAACATTGATTTAAAAAGTGACAATTTTTGAATGTCGACATAAGTATGTATGTTTGTTTCTTAATCAAAATACCCCCACAAATAATTATCTATTTCAAGATTGCCCAGAGATTAATTATTCATTTTACTAAAATAAGGCAAGAAATTATCCATTCTTTAAAAACTCCAAGCTGGAAATCTTATGGATGTACCCTAAATAGTTATTTATGGAAACGAATGATGGCAGTAAGAAAGATAATATTATTTACAATGACAAAATTTGACCATTTCAGCAAAGCCTTCAGTGATTCAGTCATGCAGACACGCCCACAAAGCTGACCAATGAACAGGCCTTAAAGCATGTTATGCAAATGAGGACGATTTCGCCGATTGACAGACTTCTGTCCGTCATGGAGGTATGCCGCTTACTGGAATAGATAGATCTCTTCAAGAGCTTTCAAACGATAGGTCTTAGACCTCTGAGGACTGAACAGTCTCCTCAGAAAACCGGTCCGTTAAAGATTTGAACTGGAGAGAAATACTGCATGCTTGCTGATTGGCTGTGACGCTCTGACGCAAAATCTAATGATTATATGCAGAAATGGAAGGATTCGTCTACACTGTAAATTCTGAAATTCTGAGTCAGCTCAAATGATTGAGTGAGACGGTTGCACAATTTGTTTGAGCCATGATAGCTTGCTGTTTTGAGTTATGATAATCTTTATGTTGTTATAACTTGCAAACAACAAGCTATCTTGGCTCAAAGGAATTGTGCAACCATCTCACTCAATCAATTAAGCTAACTCAAAATTCAAAATTTACAGTGAGGGTAGATTCTCTGGTTGAATTTGACCAACTTCAGAGTAGAACGCACAGAATGACCTCCATAGACTATTAGATATGTTATAAGATGTAGTCATGACATTTCATTCTTTTCTAGATCACTTAATTTTATGCATTATACTGTAAAGGAGTATTTATGGGGGCAAATAAAGGATTAAAGGTCAAAGATAAAACCATTATAATTTGACAACCATATAACAATAAAATTCTTCTTTTAAAAAGCGAGTTGAACTAGAAGAAATAAAATCTATGACCGCAAAGTTTTCCTGACACACAAAGAGTTAATCTATAATATTGTGTTCTCCTTCTTTATTCATAGAGGAATTTGCAAACAAGTTGAAAACAGGCTTCTTACAGATGATTTCATATTTGTAGACTTTTCTCAAATAACAAAATATTTTGCAAAATTTCTGGTCTGACATCAGAAAATCCTGACAGGTGATTGGTCAACTTTCCCATTGCATATCACTTTTTTTCAGCTTGCTTCAAGCTAATGATGTTTTCCTGAAAAATTATGTCATAATTTTGACCAATAGGAAACAGCAAAGGCCAACTTGGTATTGTGACAGTTGTTCACACATGTCAAACCGCAATCCATGTCATGAACTGTTTCATTTCTTCATGACCTGTTGTATTTCACACTCCTGTGTACAACTGTTGATTGTTTCAATTGATATTAAATCAGTTTCAAGCTGATTCTGAATGGCTTCACATCTATTTACACTGAATTATCATGCATTGACCAAAAGCATTGTTTATGGCATCAGTAAGGGACTATTCAGAATTTATGACTGGGTTGAGGGCACGCGCACATAGGCGTATCGGAGGGGGGGGCAGGGGGGGCGATCGCCCCCCCAAAAGTTTGAGAAACAGTAAGATTCGGGCAAAAAGGCTAAACAATTCGGGCAGATGATTAAATAAAAACTACTGAAAATTAATGATTTCCAGGCAATTTAATTTGAAATGTTTATAAATTTAGATCGTGAAATTCGGGCAAAGGTCGCTCGCCCCCCCAAAAATTGCGCGCGCCGTACGCCTATGCACGCGCATGTATACCAATAATACTCTATAGACAATACAAGCGTATGCAATTCGAATTCTGAGATTGCAGAAGCAGAGCCATTTTGCAAATAACACACAGATATGGTGCAAATGCAATAGTTGACCTTGTTCATCACATTTATTTTGATAATTTTCTGGCATGCAAAGTATTTTTTCTTTTATAGTATTTGCATATTTTAAAGAAATACAAAACTGGTGGGAGCCTATGTCAAAGTTACATGACAAATTCCAATTAGAATACAACCATAGCAGTGATCACAAACTGTTATACATTGTTTGTTACTATTTGTGCGTTCAGCAGTTAGACATGAGATAAAATGTATAAGAATCTGCAACTTATCGAACTAACAACACCCAACAATAACTGTGAATTTTGAAAAATGTTTTTCATAGTCAACTGTCAAATTTTATATAATCTGTGACAAATATATCAAAACATGCATGTCCAGGGCATTTCTTGGACTGGTCATAATTATGCTAGTATATGGATGGATTAAATCAATCTACAAGCCCTGATATACCATGTCTATCAATGACTGGTACTTCCGCTCATGGTTGGGGGGAGATGGGAGTTTTAACTGAGCTTGTGCTACATGCTTCGAGGGGGAAAGTAACTAATTTTACCTTAGTCCAGAATCTATGTGCCTCACAGGCTAAATAGAATTTATGACTTGAGGGTAATTGGAGTTTTGCCCAACGGAGCACCAATTTTTCACACATGCTTCAAGGGCGTTACTTTTTACTTACAACATGCTTAAGGGGGTATGAAATTTAAATAAAAGAAAAGGGGACATACTAAAAATCCACATGGAATGTATGAGAGGTACAAATAAGCATGAAACCAAAGGGGGTATACATTTTTGACCGTATGTTCCAACAAAACTCCCAACCCCCCCGTGAATCATAAATTCTGAATGGCCCCTCAGCACAGGGTGGTGGCCCGGCCCAGTGATGTGACCAACATCCATAAGAAAATCACAGTGGGAATCAGATCAAGGATCCCGCGATTGGTAGCCCATTGTCCTGACGTCTGAGCTGAGCCCCTCTTCTGAGAAAATGCTACATTCACAATTATACATGTTTGTTTTCTGTATAAACAGTCTTTGCATGGATCATCTGATCCTAATCGTCTGAGTGCACAGTACTGGACTTGCAGAATGTGTGTACTAAAATGTGTGAAACACAAACTGAAACTCGCACTTGAAACTGCTAAAGTCAGTCCCTGCATGTTAGGAGATCAATGGCTTAAAATGCCATGGTCACCCAGGTAAAACGCTATGTCACTTTTCAGGAGAGAGTGGTGTCATACCTTCTCTCGACCAATAAAATCGCAAGAAAAATGATGTATTGAAAAACCTTCGTATGCATAATGAGCATCAAGATCTTTGCAATATTCCTTTGTTTCATGGTAAAATTGGAAATTTTTAGTCGACTTAAACAATTGAGTGAGATGGTTGCACAGTTCCTTTGAGCTAAAATAGCTTGTTGTTTTCAGCTAAGATAATCTTTCCGTTATCATAACTGAAAAACAAGCTGTGTTAGCTCAATGCAATTATGGAACCATCTTACTCAATCATTTAATGTAACTCAAAATTTTGATTTTACAATGTTAACCAAGTCCGAATGCAAGGTTCAAATCTCCTTCTCAATGAAAGAAGAATTGTCTGATATCAGTCAATAATTGAACAATGTATACATGTCTGATGACTCCAATCAGTAACGACACTTTTCTAAACCAGACAATCGATTGCTTCCAAATGGCAAATAACTTGATTCCTCCATACAATTACAGCCTTCCACTTTGATAAAGAAAAAGAGTGGACTATGTCGCACTGTGAAAATGGCACTTGGCGTGTCACCATGCTAATGATTTGTCATGACCATACCCAATACTTTCAATGTTAATTTGATTTAAGGAAACTAATCCCGCTTGTTGGTGACAGCCAAACGAAAGGATTGCGTAGGCCTATCTGATTTTCACTCTGAAAACAGTTTTGACAAGTCAAATGGCCTTCTATTGATCATGACTAATCAAACAGCCTCTATGTTTCCCAAGTTGAAGTAGAGAAGATGACACTTCATCAGCTATCATTAATTAGTCAAGACACACATTTTTCACAGTGAACTGATCCTCATTGTGTCTGTATCAAAGTGGAAAGCTGTAATTGTCTGAACAAGACAATTGATATAATTGAGCATGACAATGAATAGAGTGGAATGATTAAGTTGTTTGACATTTTGAATAAGTCAATTGTCTGGTGGAGATAATTAAGCGAAAGGTCATATATTGTACAATTACTGTACAAATACTGTACAAATCAGACTATATCTTTCTTTCAGTGTGATTCACTTCATAGAGACTTTGTGTTTGTTGTAAGTAGGGTGTGGCCAAAACAAAGTTTCAATTGCCATAAATTTAGTGGAACAATTTGTATATCATGAAGTTTGTCGCATGATTTATTTTTCCAGACATACGTTTTTGACATACGTTTTACCATTCAGTCTGAAACTGCAAATCATCAACTTCAAACAACGAGACACCAATTACGTAACTTTGCTGTACGTGATTGTATACAATGCCCAACGAATGTCATACATCAGCCAAAAAGCCGTGTTTGAAGACAAGAAAATGACTGTATTGAAGCCAACAGCATCGTATAGGGTTCCTAGATGTATGCATGGAAAATGTTCTGACAAAAATAAGCAATTAAGAGTTGCAATAACACTTCTTGGGGAACTTGTTTCCAGACAGCTCGGCAGAGGTATTGTCTTTGGAGCAAATTGAAAACACCCGCGATTCGCAGGCACAGAAGAAATCATATGCTTTAAAATTTCAGAATTTGACATTTATAATGCTTTCACAATCTACATGAAATGAGCTGAAACTGACAATGCAAGCGACTAACTTTATAGTTGGGGCAACAAAGTTCTTGAAAAATGTCATAGAAACCATATATGGGAGACCAAGCACTTTAGAATTATTCACAATACTGCTTCAGAGGCTCTGGGTCAAGTCTGTGGCTTACAACCAAACACTTTGACAAAGAATTAGAGTGGACTGTGGCACTGTGAAAATGGCACTTCGTGTGTCATCATGCTGATGATTTGTCATGATCAAATCCAATACTTTCAATGTTAATTTGATTGAAGGAGACTTATCCCACTTGTTGGTGACAACCAAACGAAAGGATTATGCATCTGATTTTCACTCTGAAATCCGTTATGAGAAGTCAAATGTCTTTCTCTTGATCATGACTAATCAAACAGATCTATGTTTCCCAAACTTTCCCATATTGAAAGTAGAGAAGATGACATTTCATCGGCTATCATGAGTCATGAAGTGCCATTTTCACAGTGCCACAGTCCACTCTAATTCCTTATCAAAGTGTTTGGCTTAATCGGGAAATACAAGAACGTAATTATTCCTCACCTTGCCATTTTGTACCATATTAATGGCATAATTAGACTTCCTGTCTCCACGCTCGTCAATAACCACCTCGCCTGTGATCCCTGCAAAGCTGAAGTTGAAGATGTTTTGAGTGACACGAAGTCCGTCGTCAGGGGCATAACCTTGTGCGAGGGTCTTGTTCACTCCGTACGCCCACATCAGTATTGCATCATGAATAGTACCTAGGGGAAGAGATAAATTTGCAACTGCTGAATCAATGCTGAAATTGCTGAATCAATTTTCTAAAAATTGCTGAATAACTTTCCAGTAATTCCTGAATCAATATGCTAGAATATAGCCAAATAAGGGTTACATATAGTTAGTTTCTTTTTCACAAATAAGCAATGAAACAGTGCTTGCAAATATTTTTATTGTGCAATTTGGTTCTGTCTACATACATTGAAGTGTTTAATCATCATCATATAATTCTATATAAATGGATAATAGATGGCAACAATGAAGGTTATCAGTGATGGATGGATTTTTGGTTCATCACACCCTGTACTTATGCAGCTCGATAGACAAATAAGGACAAGAGGAGGACGCACACATTGATGATGATAACTCTGACTAAGCCGAAAATAATAATTATGTCGATTAAACCTAAGCAGTTTGGTATCACATAAATATACTGGAATATTACCTGCAAAACTGTTTACAGCATCCAGGGGTGAGTCGGGTCCTATGTGATCTAAATGAGCGAATTCCGGTCCTTGAAAAGTGTCGATAACATTTTGTCGGAAGTTGTCCCATTCTTGGCCGAAGTTTTGTCCGATTTCTGCGTCGATGACTCCTTCATACAATTCAAGACCCAAATCAGGCCGGAATGCTGTGTTTGTATCTAATGGTAGCTCAGATTCAGTCCCTATGTAGACGAATCCTTTCAGCATGTTTTCTTCGTAGGCCATTGCTAAGGTGTTTCGTACATCCAAAGAATACTGGAGTAAGAAAATGATGCGACACTGCGAGCGAAGTACTCTGAGAATCTGCCGTAACTTGTTGAGGTTGTCGTTATTGACTGTATCGGTAATGGTCGATTGCATTGTGTATAGCACTGTTGTCTTTCCATGCTGTTTGAATATATTCTCCATCTCTCTCGCCATCCGTAGGAAGAGGTCGACCGAGTCGCTGATGATGCCCACATGATTCCACTCAAACTCGTTTGCGACCTCCAGGTAGACGTTTGCAAGGTGCACGTACAACCCTACTGATCTGAATTAAGAAACAAAGCTTTATTGAATATAACCGAATTGGTTGGTTGAGACAAAATTAACAGATACATGATTAAACAATAAATATAAAATATTGCTATTTAAAGTTATAAAAGTTACAGTCCTCTCTCACAGACAGAAAGGCCTATAGATTTTCAATCAAATTAATACTTTTCAATGTTCATATACATTTGATTTCTATAGAAATTAATAATTTCCACAAATGCATGTTTCATAAATTTAAAATCCTAATAAAACCGTCTTGATTCATTCTTCATAAAATTATACAGTCTTGAATTAACATTGAAAATATTAAAATGTGTCTCAAATACCCAACCTTGAAACACATTTGGCTTGACCAATCACAGGCAAGGGTGTGAAATTTTTACTCCAATTAGAATGTTTTTGCCTCCTGGTAGGGATTATCAGAAAGCTTCTATGCACTACATCTTTTACAAGTAAAAATGAGTTTCAATTATGAGAAACGTATAATTATTAAAAAATTACGTGCAGGCACTTTAAGAGATGCTTGTAGATAGACTGCCCATGATAGTATCTACCCCTTTGCCTGTCACCTGCACAAGGGTATCTGGCATGTGAGACCTACTGGAGGGTATCTGGCATGTGACCTACTTTTGGTGATTGACCTTTGACCTGCAGAAACTCAGCCTGTTTGTTTTCTTTATTAATTTCTTCATCTCAGAAAGACACCAAAAGTTTATCAACGCAAGATAAAATTCTATTGAGACTGTATGCAAAGTTTTAATGACAGAGATGAAACAGCATGACCAAGGCAGTTGTCATAAGTTTAAGAGCCATCCTCCCACAATAGAGATGCCGCTTGCAAGCAAGCAAGCATCTCTAAAAATTGACAACTAACCTGGAGAACGTAGGATGAGTCTCTTTATCAGATAAGACATCGCTTGCACAACCATAAGATACCACGGGCAAGCTCCATGCCGCAGCCAACAGAGAGACGGGTTGGCAGACTATACTACATCCACCACCAATTAGCGCATCAAGGTCGTGTGATCTTGACCAAGCTCCAACTGCTGCTTTTATGCCTTGGGTAGACTGAAACAACAAGAATATACAATAATTATTTTATTGATAATTGGCTAAAGAAGTAGTTGTGCAACATGTGATGTATGTAGGGGAACCGCGGCACATTGGGACACGGGGCACAGTCTCAGGCACTATGGGACAGAGGGGTTTTCTTGGTTCCTGGCAAAGCACATGGTAGGCCTATGGTAGTGCCATCATATCTCGAAACTTCACACCCTGATGTTTCTATCCTTTATTGGCAAATTACAGCCACATGCAGATGGATGGATTGATGATTGGGGCTTTACGTCCTGTATTTATGCACTTGGTAGGCTAATTAGGACATGAGGAGGATACGGCAATGAGGCAAAGGATGATTGAAACAGCCGTCCAACATAGGCCCAGGTGACCCGGCAAGAGCTGGATTCGAACCTGGGACCCAGCGATTGGCAGCCCAGCACGCTACCACTAGACCAACCCTCCCCCCCAGCCACATGCAGAAGCAAAAGTTTGTTTGCGTCCTACTCAACTTAATAGCTCAATAGCATTGGTGATACAATGTATTCATGCAAACTTATTAAAGTTTATTATTATATGGGTTGCTCCTTCTTTCCAGCATTCAGTAAAATGAGTAGATATAAAAAGTGTCCAAATGTGCCCCAGTCTCCCCCACATCCAAAAATAATTGGAGATTGTGAAGTACTTTGTTTTGCGGGTGGCCTTTTTATTCAAACAAATTTTAACACACTTTAGCGCTCAACATATGATGTTAGCATGCAATGTTGTCGCAATGTTGTTACAGCGTTGTGAAAAAAATCTCAATGTCGTGTTCACGTTTGGCAATGTAATTTCTACCATACATTTATATGTGACGACAGACGAGCCCACCACCAATTAGCAATGTTGTGTTTACGCTGTGGGCCCATATGGGTTATATCTATTCCCATATGAGTTTAACTGTTATTACTATCTAAATATAAAAGCGCTAACTCTCTTGGCTCCATGTCGCAAGCATAACTCTGTCAATGTGCTCACCACACCTATAAAACTAAGCATGTGTCATATCTTTGACATTTACTTTGTTTGCAATAGTCACTTTACTTCGACACTTCCTACTTGCTTTGACATCCACCTTCACTTAACACCTTCTGCACCAATATTTCACCAATGTCCATAAATGGCCCATAGGCTTTCAGGCAAGCTCTCCAGGTGGCAAAATAGGGCAGCCATGCCAGACAACACATGCAGGTGCTGCCACCACAGCATGCTCATGAATACAAAATTGTTCTCCATACCAAATTTGCATGAACAAAATCGACTGTTTTCACATTTATCAATTTCTTGAAAGTTTATTACTCCACGGCCACATTTCTTTATATAATACTCTCACTCTTTATCATTATCACCAGCATGCCCTCTTATTGCTATTTCCAAAGGCATACAACCTAATCTAATTCGCTCAAATACCTGCATGCAACGGGTTTTCCTAGTACTATTTTATACGCTCATGCTTTGATTCCGCTTTAATATTCCTAAATAATTCTAAGTCTCACTCATAGAATAATTATTCCACTAGTGTACACAACTATCTATTTAAATAAAAGTGTAACGCCAGTGGCACATTCGACACTTGGGGTCCCACCTCTGACATCATCAAAATCACCCCATTTTCACCTCTTTCGAATTCACCACCCCCCATATCAATCAAAATATTTTTTACATGCCATATCCACATAACATACTCACCCATACCATCCAAATTTCTCATTTCAAACACAGCTCTTTTTAGCCCCCTCCCCAGTATCTGGATCAGCCTCTGCCAGGTCTCACAGTCCACTTTTTGTCCACAACTTTCAAGAGCCCTGCTACTCCTCACACCATCTAATGTGCACATTCCCTCTTTTTTCAAACATGCCCTTCTGATGAATCCACATGCAAATCAATTCCTGATGGCCCTTTCCCTTCGACTCAAATGTCCATGCATTGATATAACAAGCAATGCCACAGCTAGCAGGCCATTCCTTCGTGATTATACTTCCGGTCAGAACAGTTTGTTTTGATCCAGGCTGGATCCAGAATTTCGCGCCGTTTTGTGTATTTATTTCACGGCAACCAAACTCCCAAATAACGATTGTCATTTTCTGTCTAATTACCCTATAGATGTGTCAATCAATGACCATTGTCTATGATATATTTTCTGGCTTCAATTGCTGCTTTCTTCAATTGGATCTTGGTTTCTGATTGGATTGAATCGTACAGTGCAGCACACAACTTAATTTTGATTGCTGACACTTGAAGTGCACTTAAGCATTGATGGCAATTTGCACGTCAATTTATGGAAAATATTTTGATGTTTTACATTATATTCCTCTGAATTAATGCTCTTTCATGTGTCATTGTACTGCTTATCTATGAGTTTACTGTTACTAAACTTACTTTCATTCCTTACACATGATACATTATGTCTCCATCTTAATGCAAATACTAATGTTGGCCTGCACAACACCTACCTTTCCCTGCAAAGTGAGTTTAAATAAGGACAAATATATTGACTGAATGGCACTTAATGTCTTAATGTGTCACTTTGTCAAATGTAGGGTACCTTCATACCTATCCACAGTCCAATCAAACAATAATTATTACCAATTTAATCATCCATTTCATATTTTCTGACTTCATAATTAATGATGAATCTCTTGATACATATTATATATATATATACATGCATGCATGCATAGACAGATAGATAGATACATATATAGCCATAGCCATAACCAGAGCCACATAGTCAAACATAGATATAGATAGCCAGATAGATGGATAGCCATAGACAGATAGTCATACATACAGTCACACAGATAGGTAGATAAACAGATAGATAAAAAGATACCCAGATAGATTGACAGATACTTAGACAGAGAGATAGACAGACAGACAGCTAGACAGATAGACAGACAGACATCACATTTTATCCACTCTCTCTCACAAGGCTGCCATTTGCCATGTCCTGGCCACATAACATCACTGTGTCTCAGCCACATTACCGACCCCCCCCCCCCCCCCAAAAAAAAAAAAAAATTACAATTCCAGTCCTCCTCCTTTATTCATTTATCACTGGGTAATTCTAGTACCTTAATACTGGAATAAAGGACACAACAAGACATTTATTATCAATTCAGATGAATTATTTATAGAGCGGTAAGCGAGAGCAATTTGCGATTGCTTAGCGATCCTTCCCACACTAGTCATGTACGTACTGAAAAATCATGGTTATTTGTCCTTCTCATAAAAACATGTCATTGATTGTAGTAAATGTGGAGCTGCTGCATTTTTCCAGAAAATATTTTTGTAAATAAATAACAACCACTCAGGTTTCTTTCTTATAAGCCCCTTATTCTATACAGAAAATTACGAATTTTAAAAACTGTAATTAACGAAAATAACCCCATTTACTGATTTTACTACATCCTGTTTATGGCATTTGAATTGGAAATTTAGTTCATCTTTCCACTCACAGATGGAGACAACAGGATTAAGCGATTGAAGAAAAAAAAAAATTCCTAAAAAAAAGAAAAATTTTCCGAAAGAAAAAAAAGAAATTCCTGAGAAAAAAAAAAAAAAATTACGGAAAAAAAAAATTCTTCCAAAACGAAAAAAACAAATTCCCCAAAAAAAAAAAAACTCAAAAAAAGAAATTCTTCCAAAATATTTTCATATAGGCCTATATAAAAATTCAAAATTAAAGAAACAAATAATATATAATTTTGGCCTAGGGCAGTTGAAATTGCGGTGAAGAATATAACAAGATAGATGAGTCGACCGATATTGAGTTTATTGGCCTCAGCAGTATATTGGTCTCGGCCTACAGCCTCGACAATATTACTGCCAAATTAACTCAATATTGTAATATGTAAATGGCACTGCCATGAAATTCGCGCAGCACTTTAAAATGTTTTTGTAGGACTTCTAGTGTTACCATAACTTTCATGTTTATTTCATAGTCAGTGTATGAAAGGCATTTATGTAACTGTTTCAGAAAATTAGAAAGACAGATAACATGGTAAGACAGACAAAAATGTAGAATAACAAGATAAACTAGACAAAGAATATAATCTATAGATAAATAGATAAATAGAGAGATAAATGGATAGACAGATAGATAAACAGATAGATAGATAGATAGATATATTGACAGACAGATAGATAGATAAATTGATAGATAGATATATATATATTAAATAGATAAATAAGATTGATAGATAATCAGCTAAATGGTAAAAAGGCTGACAGCACTGAAAGCTGCCAATGTCAAGTCTATGTTAGATTGTTGACATTACATAATAGTATAAATATATAGTAATACAAAAACAATAACATTGCATATAGATTAACTGTTCACTGTTACATAATCATCAGTTTATAAGATTATGTAACTTTAATTTTGTTATGTTTTCTTGTTGTCTGATTGAAATTAAATGAATCACATGTATTAATAATTTGATTTAGCTTGTCAATGCTAATAATTAGCTATTCCATAAGAATTATTGGTACAGGATATATTACTAGTGAAAATTTAATTTTTAAGACACTTTTGAAGATGAATATGTTATGTTTGGTTAAACACGAAACTAAATCATTGATAAGAAGCTGGACCCACTTGACCTAATTCCCAACTGTGGACTGTTGATGTTGAGACCATCACTGCACAGATTTTTGAGTCTTCTCTTGCACTCAATTCGCTTCGCTCAACGGCCTTCGGCCGTTTCGCTGCGCGAATTTAAACATGATAAAGTAGGCATTACAATAGATCAGCAGAGAGCAGACTGACTGTCTTGTAAGTTATAGCAATACAACAGTGTTGTAGGCCATCCAGACCTATTTACCGCTCTCTCCTGCTTTGGCAGATTACATAATATGTAAATGGCACTGCCATGAAATTCGCACAGCACTTTAAACAGTTTTTGTAGGACTTATAGTGTTACCATAACTTTCATGTTTATTTGATATTCAATGTATGAAAGACAGTTATGTAACTTGCAGAAAATTAGAAAGACAGATACATGGAAAGACAGAAAAATGTAGAATAGCAAGATAAACTAGACAAAAAATATAATAGATAAATAGAGAGATAAATAGATAGACAGATAGATCGATAGATACATTGTATATTGACAGACAGATAGATAAATTGATAGACAGATATATATTAAATAGATAAATAAGATTGATAGATAATCAGCTAAATGGTAAAAAGGCAGACAACACTGAACGCTGCCAAAGTCAAGTCTATGTTAGATTGTTGATATTACATAATAGTATAAATATATAGTAATACAAAAACAATAACACTGCATGTAGATCACCTGTTCACTGTTACATAATCATCAGCTTTTTAAAGATTATGTAACTTTAATTTTGTAATGATTTCTCATTGTCTGATTGAAATTAAATGAATCACATGTTAATATTTTGATTTAGATTGTCAATGCTAATAATTAACTATTCCATAAAAATTATTGGTACAGGATATATTACTAGAGAAAATTGAATTTTTAAGACACTTTTGAAGATGAATATGTTATTTTTTGTTAAATAAGAAACTAAATCATCGATAAGAAGCTGGACCCACTTGACCTAATTCCCAGCTGTGGACTGTTGATGTTGAGACCATCACTGCACAAATTTTTGAGTCTTCTCTTGCACTCAATTCGCTTCGCTCAACGGCCTTCGGCCGTTTCACTGCGCGAATATTAGTGTAATCAGCATATCACAATACGAGGCATACCATTTCAGATATGCTACACCCGAGAAAGTCTTCTCATCTGCCAAATTGACATTGAGTACTCGTAATTAGACCAATTAACCTATCTTCAAACCCTTTCATATCATATAAGATGCAGAAGCACATTGATCAACCGATCTATTTGATAAAGGTAGTCTGCAGTGTATGCACTGTGTGACTCGCACATGGCTGTGAACTGTTCAGACTTTGTGTATCTGTGATATCCCTGGGGCTTGCTGTATTGATAGATGGGTTATGTATCAAAGTATATTTGATCCTTAGTCTGGGTATTCCTTATGAGTCATTATTATAGTAGCTAACCAACTAACATCCAACTGTTGGGCAACAAGCAATGAAGTGACAACAACATCAGTTAGTTACCTGCACTTACCATATCTATCTATCTATCTATCTATCTATCTATCTATCTATCTATCTATCTATCTATCTATCTATCTATCTATCTATATATCTATATATCTATCTATCTATATATCTATCTATATATCTATCTATATATCTATATATCTATATATCTATATATCATCTATCTCTGTATCTATCTATCTATCTATCTATCTATCTATCTATCTATCTATCTATCTATCTATCTATCTATCTATCTATCTATCTATCTATCTATCTATCTACCTGAGCTACTTCACAACTCTGAAGAAAGCTTTGGTAAGCAAAAATGTTAGACTATAATTATCTCATTTATAAGAAGATGATGAACTGACTGCATGCAAGTCGGGTTATAGAGTCAGCTTGCACTTATGTTTACAAGGGTAATGCTAATATTGGAAACAAACAACCACTGAAATGATGCACTTAATTCCTTAAATATGTTGCAATTTATTCTCTTTCTTTTACACAAGTGTTTATTTTACACTTTTATTATTATCCATCCAATAACCATGTATCCTTTAAATTTGCTTCATTGACTGAGAGCCTGATGTCATGCTGAGGCTGGTTATGGATTAGAATAGGTTATTCACCTAGGGAGAGGCAATATGTGATTTATCCAGCGAGGGCGTTAGCCCGAGCTGTGATAAACACATATTGCCGATCCCGCGGTGAATAACCGGCTTATAGGGTAAGGTGGGGGAAATCCGCCCCCCGGGGCAAATCCGCCCCCTTGAGGAGAAAAAGTTCTCTCATGACCCAAAATATTTAAATGACAATAAATATTTCTCATGCAGATTAGTGCTTATGTGTCTAGAGACCACTGAAACACAGAGATTAGGCTGCTACATAGTTTTGTTTGGACTACAACTGAGAAAGAAGACATACATCTCATCACTAAGCAATTTCAATGTGCAATTGAAACTTTCAGAACTGAGGTGTTTTACAGGTATATGTTGTATAAACACATTACTTATTGTCATTAATAGCAATGTTTATTCAACGACTTTACATGTGCAAGAGATTTCACCAATCAATATAATGCATATTTAGAAAATACCACCCTCATAATTTCTAGTGGTCGGGGCAATTCCGCCCCTTGTCCATGGGGTAAATCCGCCCCCTCTGATTCTCATGTTAAAAACATACAAACACGAGATATGTCTTGTAAGTCACTCTATTTTGTCATAAAGCTCCACTAATTGTGATTATGATTTTAATTGAGATGAAGTTAAACATTTTTGCCATGTTTTAGTGTTTGTTGAATATGCCAAATGCAAACTTTTTTTATTCTCACACATAAATTGTGAAACGATCCTTACATGTTTGTAAGTACACCCAGAAGAGCCAGGGCTTAATTTAAGAATAGAATTTACTTCAGAAGCCAAATGTTTCTTGTCATTTGTAACCAAAACTCAAGGGGGGCGGATTTGCCCCACACTTCTGGGGCAAATCCGCCCCCTTAGATTGAACATTCAAATGGTGATGTTGGCTCAAAGGTGTTGAATTAAAGCATGTAAGTTTCCAGATATGTTCAGATGTATATATTCCATCATTCCCTGAAATAAAATGTTCATTTTTCATAAAGGTGAGGGACTGAGCAAGGAATATATGTGAAAAGGGGGGCGGATTTCCCCCACCTTACCCTACCAGAAGACAAAACTGAAACTTGTCATTTGTTGCTGTGTTTTTTTTCACAGCTTCACTTATTATTCTCCCATGGGAGGATAAGTGGACAACAAGGAATATGGGTTTTATTGCAGGGAAATATTGGCTCATGATTGGCTGACAGAGGTGTCGAATGGTATAATCCTTCTAATTGGCAATTAAAAATCACCAAACAAAAACTATGATCATCAATGACTGGTGTCGGCTTATCATAATCCACTTTGAAGCACTTATTTTTAAGGCTGTATGTGTTATTGTCTTATCAGTCTGCTCACAGACTCTGAACGAACAGCACAGCTGGAGAGTCTGAGAAAAATCGGATGACCTCCAGCTGACACATTTATTAATATTCGAGTAGGTTAGGTCATGTCTAGGTAGAGGGACCTCATCACATGTGCTCATATGCACAGCTGAGCTGCCAGCAACATATAAACAAAGCTTAATCAACAATTTTAAACTATCAATGAGTGCACATGCACTGCCAATGAGCACCATAAAATTATGAAGTTTTCCAATCCTTTAACAGCTATTGCCAGCATGGTTTAAATGATAGTTTAGGGCATTCTCCAACGAAACTAATTGAAACAACAAACGGACAACAATGAAACACTAAAGCATTCATTCAATTGCTTTGAGAGATCTGAAACAGTTATTTATGTCTGTCACACCAAATAAGAATTAATCTTTTTGTTACAACTGCATAAATAATGTATGTTGTGGTCACTGGTCAGGGCAAGCTTAACAAGCTTATACTGAGAAGTGAGGGTGCTCGTGCGTGGCTGTCTGGCTGGCTGCCAAACAGGGACTACTCACAATTTCCTGGGCAGGAAAAATTATGACTCCGCCAAAAAAAAAGTTCCACAACAAGTACCACTTTGCAGCAATAGCAGCATTCCAATAATTAAGTGACCGATTAAAAGTTATTTAATATTCATTTCTAGACCTAATTAAACAGACCAAGTGGTTACTCCACTTCCCTTAAAAAAAGCGGTCGTTACTGCATCTGAAATCAGGCAGAGTTCACTGACGGTGTCAGCTCACTGCTGCTGTCTCTTATGCATGATATGATGTAAAATATGAACTCTTGTGTGCAGAGTACCTACTTATAATACTTATTCATTACAACAGTTCAGCTAAGCTCAAAATTAGGTATTTCATTTAAAATCTAAAAATTATTTTTGTAGATATCAATTTCTTTGTTATTATGTGGACTATCAAATGTCATTTATTTTTCTGCACACTACATGCACCACCTCCTCCAGTCACACCACAAACCAGCCAGTCAACATTTTTACCCTCGGCAATGTATACATTGCCGACGGGTATTGTAGTTACTTTGGGAAAATTTGTCCGTCCGGCGGGCGGGCGGGCGGGCGGGCGGGCGGGCGGGCGGACGGGCGGGCGGGCGTCCGGATAACGGGCGTCCCACTTGTGTATTGGGAGTAATGCCAAAACTATGGCATGTATAATTTTTATTTTTCGGACATTAATATATCTTTCATCTTAGTTGTGCCTTTTAGGGGTTTAATCCACATGAGATTAATACTTTTCTCACAATTATTGAAAAATGTGAAAAAATATTTTTTTGTGTATTGGGTGTCAAGTCAAAACTATGGCATGTATATTCATCATTTTTGGGTAAATATGGTATCTTTTATCCCAGTTGAGCCTTTCGTAGGTCTAATCCCCATGACATTAATACTTTTCTCACTATCATTGAAAAATGTGAAAAAATGTTTTATTTTGGTTTCTGGGACAGAACTAAAAAACTGCAGTACTTTTGACACTGAAATTTGCACATTGTATGTATTAAATACCCAAGATGTGTTTTTTGTGGGTCTAAATGCTCTGAGAAAGTTGAACGGACGACAATTTACCAAAAATATGAAAAAATACTATTATTTTAAACTTGTATGATTCAGTCAATTTTGAAGTTAAATCTATGAAATTTTCCAATTAGGTGTCTAACTTAAGCCTCTTTAAACATCTCTAATCAGTTGGAATGTTGGTCCTATGCATTTTTATAAAAACCCAAAAATTCGAAAAAATCCCAATTTTCCAAAATTTCTGCGTGAAAAGCCAAATGGTAATGGGTAAGTTATTTAACTTTAGGTCTTATTGTAGTTAGACACAGTATTGATTAATATTCACAGCCATTGCATGAGTTGTTGCAAATTTTTCCATTGAAATGTTGATTGAAAAAATGCAAAAAATCATTAAAATGTCTATTTACTCTCCATTTCCTTTTGATGTCATACCAGTCGTTGACATTTTTTTTGTCAAAATAAACCTGACATGTTTCACATCATCATCATGCTGATTTTGAACAATATGAAAATTTTTATTTGCAGCAGAGGTCAATATTAACAAAATTAGATAAATATTAAGGATTTTCAGACAATCATAATTATATCAGTAAGTATTGGCCTTTGTCAATCAAATTTGCCACAATAATGTCTAAATTTGACTTTTTCTACTTCTCCTCGTGAAATATTATCAATAGGAAATGTATAAATTTTATATATATGTGGACTTTCAAAGCATTAATTAAGTATATTCAAAAACATGCATTTGTGTGTTAATATTTTAAAATGTTGACACTAAATCTTTAACTCCCAATTATTATAACTTTATGGTTAATATCTAAACTCAGTGATTTAATTTTAGATGATAAAGTAATGTCAGCCCTTTTATTTAGTTGTTTGCATGAAAATTAAATGTGAATGAATCAGACAGATTGGCTGTTGTTGAATGGAGCACTGGAGAAGTCTTGATTATGTAATGTTATGTCACAGGGTAATTGTCTTCCCTCCTAATCCTTTGACAAGAAATCTTAAACTCTCAATTCTAACTTAATGGTTTAAATCTAACCTCAGCTTTGAACACTTTAACATATGAAGTACTGTCAGCTTACTTTTATTTTGGTCTTTAATGAAAATTAAATATGAACATATAAGACAGACTGGCAATAAGACCATATATATATGTATATATAGAGGGTTATTAAAAAAAATTACTTGGCATGCAAACCCCATTTCTGCAAATTTCAGTGTGTAATTTTACATTTTAAGACATTATTGGATAAATCTGTCTTTTAATTCATTTTAAAACTAACTCCAATTGTATTTTTAGCATTTTAAAGAAATTTTGGTTAGGAGGTAAAAGTGTCATCATTGAAAGGGGTCCAGTTTTTGTTGAATGGGCACTAGAGACACTGTGTGTGTGCTTCATTGTACCCCTCCCCTCCAACCATTCATGTTATGTAACATTGTGTCACTAATCCTCTCCAGTGACCAAAGCTTGGAACAAAGGAGCACAAAAGCAGTACACAGCACCCTCAACTTTTTAACAAATTTTCTTTTTTCTCAGAAATATGTCCAAACTGCATTGACACCAACTTTGTAGTTTTATATTGAACAAATAAAGAAATTTCCAATTTGAATAAAAAATGTAGGCCAAGTAGAAGCTGAGATATGACTTTTTGTAGCCCTTGCAGGCTGTACACAGAGTTGGGATATGTTTCTTTTGTTTTGTTTTTCTTTACAGCTATTGTTATTCTTCAAAGTTTGACCAGCATTTAAACTTTGTATTAACTAGCAACTTGCCTAGTCTTAAAAGATTCAAACATGAAAGTGCTAACTCTCTTGGGTCCATGTCTCAAGCATAACTCTGTTCCTGTTCTCATCACACTCATCAAACATTGCATGTGCCACATCACTGACATTTACTTTGTTTTGCAATAGTACCTGTACTTAAACAATTCCTACCTTCTTTAAAATACACCTTCATTTCACACCTTTCATTGCTACTTTTGATCAATGCGCAAAACTGGGTTATATGCTTTCTCTCAGGCTATCCAGGTGGCAGCAGGAGCCAGGCACACTGACAACTGCTGCCACCACAATATGCCCATAAATACAGTACAAAGTTCATTTGTTTTCCCAGCCAAATCTAACATTTTCCATCAACAAGAGACATAACCATTCTATTTGCATTTTATGCAAACTGTTTCATATTAAAATATCCATTTATGTTTATCAATTTGCACCACCATGCCTTCCTTCACTGTCATATTCAGGCACACATAATCCTGCCCAAAATGGCTCAAATTCCTGCTTGCAACGGGTCTTCTAGTATATATACTAGCATAAACCTTGTTTTAGTCTTACTATTTATAATGGTTTTGGTTGGAGACATCTTATCTATACTTTCTGTTTTTAGACCCTTATTCCATATTTGTAATTTATGATAAGAATAGCTAAGACTAGATAGACTAGATAGATAAATAGATAAATAGATAGATAGATAGATAGATAGATAGATAGATAGATAGATAGATAGATAGATAGATAGATAGATAGATAAATTAGATAGATAAATTAGATAGATAGATAGATAGATTATATTTATTTATCCCAAGTTGCCACACAAAATAATAAAAACCTTGATTCACAATATCATAACAACACCAAGTATAATTCAGTAGAATTTAAAGCTTTACAGTGAATCAAAATTTCTACACATAAATATATAAACAAATCCTATCATCTACTGGAATTCATTTGATATATTTTTCTCAAATGACTCTCTTCACAAAAAGCACAACATCTTTCATAGGTTGCTGATAGGCCTACTAGCCCAACTTTTCAGTTTCATTGGACTTCTGAGGTGTGTGAAGTATGCCACCCCCCATTCTTTTGTCAGGTTGCATAACATTGTATAAGGTGATAGGGGTACAGCAGACAATGACCAATTGATCAATATGGGTGTTAAGCAGCTGAGGAGGGGGGAAAAGGGATGCCCCTTGTCCCTTTAAGAAGGACTAATTTGTAGATGGCACTGGATGCTCATATAAATGTTGTAATTTTTTAACTTCAATTTTCACAACATGTGTCCACAACACAATCATTTGCTTGGCTGCTTTCTAAAACTTGGATCAGGATGATATTGAATTGAAGTCAGTGAAACTATTTGATAAAGCTTTACAGGTAAAATAGAATGAAATTGTTGAACTGATGGATGTCTAATTTATTGTTCAAACAATATAGCTACCCTTATTGCAATGTCCCAATGCTCACAATAGACAATGCATGGTCTGTGTTTGGATTGCAGTTTTAAAAGGCAACGGCCAGTGCAAGAATAGCAGGTAACATTCATGAAATTGTATTTGAGTTATTGATATTAGACAATATCAGTTGACTTGTATAATTAGATAGGTAATGTTTTTTGTGACCAAAACTGTTCATGTTGTATGCGTTTCTGTGAAATAGTAATTTTTATCTTTTCTGCAGGAATTATGAACATTTTAATTAAAGCAAAACTGATAATTGAAAGCAATCAATCAATTAATCAATCAATCTATCTATCTATCAATCTGCCAATCGATCTATCTATCTATTTATCTATCTATCTATCTATCTACACAGTTCCCTGCATGTTATTTCCAATTTTCTAACTGTCTTCATGACAGTCAATGCCTGTCTATTGTGCACTGCATTGCTTTATTTTTCCCGTCTCTTACAATTGTATATTACAAAAAGATAAAAAAAGATTGAATACCATCAAACTTGTGATGAATAAATTCAAATAATATGCTATAGGCCAGGCTTGAGCAGACACTCTCTGGGTGAGGGGGGGGGGGAGCCAACAACAGGCATACCTGCCAGATTTTCAGAATCCAAATTTTACCAAATTAGTGTGATCTCTAGAAAACCATTATTTTTCTGTTCATTTGATCTTGTAGCAAGTTTTTGACTTCTTTTCACATTTTAACTGTTTCATCTCTTTTTTTTGGAAAAATTAAATTCAGGGTGCCCACCGAACATCGTACAAAATATTATAGGAATATAGGAATATTTTACTGTAAAAAATAGGAAAATATAGGAGGTTTTTCCTTATTTTAATGAGACAATATAGGAAATATTTGACAGCAAAACCATCGGCAAATCACGGGATCCTATCCACCATGGACCCAAAGCTTCATGTCGCGGACATAACTTGTCTAAAAATTCATATATCTGGGGGAAAAGACGCTGAAACTTTGTATCACAGACAAAAAAGTGCATGTGTACATGAAATATCTTAAAAACTTGAAAAATATACCAATTTATAGGAATTTTTCCAAAATATAGGAAATTACAGGAGGCCTTAAAAAATATAGGAATTATAGGAAATATAGGAGGAGTGGGCAATGTATCTCACTGTCTGGAGAAAAGCCACTAAGTAGCCGAGGGTATGCTGCCGCGCAGCCTATGTTTTATTTATTTCTTATTTTTTACAGCCTACCATCAATATTTAATATTATTTCTTCATTCTTTTAATTGTTGCTAATATTTCTATAGACTATATAATGTAAAGATTTATTTGTAGACAATAATTTAGGTGGCCCCTTGTTAGCGGCTTTTTTTAGCCTTTAAGAGGTCTCCTGACTCCATGTAATATTTTTTATTTTTAAGAGTCAAATAAATACATTCTGAGTCTGAGTCTGAGTCTGAGTCTAAGTGAGATTAAACAGTGGGTAGGCAAACGCAAGGATGATCCACATCAGCTTCAGCATGACATCAAGCTCACTTGCAAAGAAAAATTGAAGGATGCGAAGTATTATAGTATTGAGTTTATAAGGAGGTGACTATAGTCATGTATTGTATAGGTTATTCACCACGGGAGAGGGAATATGTGATTTATCACCCGAGGGCTTTAGCCCGAGGTGTGATAAGCTATTCCTGATCCCATGGTGAATAACTGGCTTATACCATTAGACAAATACTCAAACAGTCAAACATGAGATGATAAGCGGACAACAAAGAATATAGGAATTATCGCCATGAAATACCAGCTTGTGAATGGCTGACAGAGGTGTCGAAAGGTATAAATTAAGATATATCGTACCTATCTAAAAATTTCATCATCAGAACAATTTTCAAAATTAATTTTTCATTGTAGGTTATTGCAGGCAGAAGCGTACCATTTCAAACATGTTAGTATTGCATAAACACCAGCTGCTTTATTCCCATGCAACCAGGCTAATGTAGTACCTAAGTAATGCATTATCAAACACCAATTATTGTCTTGTCAAAATCAGCTGTCAGTGACAGTGGCGACTGACACTGAAGCATCATTTATGCTAAGGACGCTTTTGTGATTTTTTCAAGGAAAATGATGTTTATATAATATGCTATTATGGAGACCCATTCACAAGAAAAGATTACTACTTTATGTAATGCAGAGGTTATATAAAATTGTATCGGCCTGTAGGCTTTAGGTACTTTACGACATATCGTTTCTGAATTTTATAAGTCTGGGTTGTGCAATTTAACTTTGAACGCCTGAAATCCTGAAAAAAGCCCGCCTTCTTGCGATCTCCCATCGTTGTCTGTAGCCGTTTGTTGGCCTTATTATTCAGTCTTTTTTTGCTCAATGTGTTCATTTGCATAAATATTACTCAGGATTTTTTTTCTGCTACCAATGTGCATTGTAGCTGGATGGTTAAGAGTGCTGGTTCATGCTACCACTGGCTGTGGCACTGTGGGGTCGTGAGTACTCCCACTCATGGAACTCTCTTTGGTCTGAGCTCATGGCATTGGACATTAAATGCACTCTAAAAAATGTCGAGACAAAATTGTTTTTTTAGATTCAAAACGTTTTTTTGAAAAACCAAATTTCAATGCAAAAAACCAACATGGATTTTTTTTAAAACCAAATTTCAATGCAAAACCAACGAGGATTTAAAAAAAATCCATGTTGGTTTTTTGCATTGAAATTTTGTTTTTCAAAAAAACATTTTGAATCTAAAAAACCAATTTTGTCTGAAATTTTTTAGAGTGTGGAGGTGGGTTGTATCCAGTGAAAGACCCTGGACATTCCCGAATTTATATAGGATATGTACCAGACTCCCAGTTTTCTCAGCACTCAACATCACACGGTGGTAACCCACACTGGAGAATATTTACGGCATGGGAATCTTGCGCCGTTTTCCACTTTGTCTCTGCCCATGGAGTCATGGACGCCCATTAATGGCTGCCCTGAGCTGTGTCATTGTGGAAGGATCACCAAGAATTCCGTGCCTGCATTGCTGTGCAGACTCTGAGTAACTTAATATTAAAATAGCAGTGTCTGGGTTCTTCATCCCATGACCTCCCGAAGAAATCAGATTTGTGCAATGTCGAACTTTTCAAAGTAAATAAAGACTCTTCTATTTTAAGACACTTGTGATTATAGCCATCTAAGACCTGTGCAATACTCTTGATTTGATTTTATTAGAGTGGGTCGGGGCAAGAAGCCCGGGTTATGTGAGAGGCTCCCCCAGGGTTATATCTAAACTTACATTTTTGGTGCTTTTTCTTATCGATAGAATTGAAGCTAGAGGCTTTTTAGGTGACGTCACAAATTTTTAGGGCAAACAGCACCAAATCATAGAAGAAATTAAAGAGACAAAAAAAGGTGCATGGTTTTTGTAACTTTGATTAATTCTTTGAAAGTAGTTGTCAGAAATAACTCTGGAAATTTTTAAAAGAATAATGGATATCTGCATTGCTTCACTTTATGACCATTAGATAAATATGATTTGGATCATATTTTTTGCATTTTAGCTCAAAATATAGAGGTCAAATTAAAATATGTGAGTTTGGGGCGAGAGACCCCACATGATATGGGGCATGAGGCCCCCCTTCACTGAGGCCTCGAAGCTGCTTCAGGAACCATTTCATAATGTGTACTTTACCTTAAATCTTGATATAATAGCTAATTGAAATCGAAAAAATTTGGCCGAAATTAAAACAGGGCAAAAAATATTAAAAAATAAATGTATGAACAGAAAAAATTCAGAAATTCAGAAAAAGTTAATAGAATGCCTTAAAAATGATAGACGAACCCCTAGAAATAACTTTCAAGCTGAATGCACTCGCAAAAAAAATTGCCATAGGACTATAATAGGGGGGCTTCTTGCCCGATGGGTGGGGTAAGAAGGCCATTTTATATTTTTTATAAAAAGAGCCGTAACTCCTTTATTAAAATTGGTAGACATTTGTTTCACTAGTTATAAGTAGAGTCAAGTGATCCCTTCTTGCCAACATAAGCATTTAAATAATCGACCACAAAAAGTAGGTCAAATCGCACCTCGAAGTTAAGGTGGGCTGCATGCCCCGCGCTACTCTATATATATGTATTTATTGTGGTTTTGATATTTACTACATTGGATACAATATTGTTTTTTTTAAATGATGTAATAGTTCTCTTATTTTAAATTTACATGAGTTGATGAGGTATGTGGCACATTCAGAAGTTTATGGTTTGATGAACGGAGACTTCGTGATGGTATATAGTCAGAAATGAGATCGCAAATGTAAATTGGCGCAAGATGATGGACTGCTTTAAAAACAATAAGCAAAACATATAAAACACCATAAGAATTCAGTAATAATACTCCAAGAACAGACTCCATGAATCCCTCTAGTATATTTTTCCGATGACATGCAGTGTCGGAGGGACTCCAGAAATTGGATTGTCCAAAGATGTCAACTGTTTGGTTACATAACTTTTAATTGACACACGTTATTTTCCAAAAATCTTAACTGACTGGTTACATAACTTTTCATAAACAGTAGTTATTGTTTTGGGTTTTATGTCCTAAAACACCATGTGTAATTAATTATAAACATAGGCTGCGCGGCAGCATACCCTCGGCTATTCAGCAGGCTATTCTGAAGCCGGATAAATCAATTGACATACTGGCGATAGATTATGACCCTCAACCACAGCTTTACCAACCCAGTCATATTTAGATGGCCCAGTCTCCCTTTGTATGGCCCAAGTCTCCCACTTGATGGGGAGAGCTGGGCCAACATTTTTACAAGTATCAAGCATGTTTGTATAATCATAATGGTCATCTGGAGGTGCAAGAACGTAAAAAGTGGCTCAACTCTGTCAAGCTTTCTCACTCTTTCTGGCTGACGGAAAGTGTTTTTAGATGAATGAAATGTCCATTTCTCTATTTTATATGATGTTTTATTGTATCTAATTTTGACAAATTCCCAGCCTTAGCATTCAACAAATTCAAGGTACTGAAAAGAGATGTTGCAATGAAATAAAAGGGTCACCTCATTGCTATGTCCTCCTCCTGTCCTAATTAGCCTACCAAGTGCATACATACAGGAGGTAAAGTCCCAATTATCCATCCATCCATGATTCTCTGGATGTATTAAATTACATAATTATAGATGATCAAACAATAAATCAATCAATCAATCAATCAATCAATCAATCAATCAATCTATCTATATATCTATCTGACAACTAATCAATAGTGCAACATGAAAATCTATTTGCTGGGATAAATTAGCAGTGGATCTATCAGTCAAACAATTAATTAATATTCGTTCATTCAATCAGTCCAATCAGTCAAGCAATCTTCTGTCATTTAAACACCTAATCTAAAACACCTAATCCATCTATCTGGCTATTTATCTGGCTAACTATCTGGCTATCTATCTGGCTATCTGGCTATCTGGCTATCTATCTGGCTATCTGGCTATCTGGCTATCTGGCTATCTATCTATCTATCTATCTATCTATCTATCTATCTATCTATCTATCTGTCTATCTGTCTATCCGTCTATCTATCTATCTATCTATCTACCTATCTGTCTATCTATCCACCTATCCTACCTTTATCATCTTATCATAAATTATGAATAGAATAAAGGCCTGCCTAAAAACAGAAATATTAGATAGGTTGTCTATCTATCCAATCTATCTATTTTAAATATTAAACTGAAAACAATGTGTGGCCTGCAGTTACTTTTTAATAAGACTAATACATTTACTATTTAACACCAAAAAGGTTAAATGATGTCCAAACCTGGCTGTATTAGTATAACAATAGCTGAAAAGGCAAAGAAAAGCCTGCATAGGATATAAAAAGTCATATCTCAACTTCTACTGTGCCTATATTTCTGATTTAAATTGGAAATTTCATTATAATGTTTAAGATAAAAAAACTAAGGCTATCAATGCAGTTTGAACATATTTCTAAGAAAAAAGGGAATTTTGTAAGAAATATAGGGGTGCTATTTAACTGCTTCTGTACTCTCCCCTTTGTTCTTGGGTTTGGTCATTGGAGAGGATTAGCGACATCATGTTACATAATGTCCATTCAACAAAAGCTGCAACCTGTTCTGCAACAAAGCAGTGACACTTATTGTCTTCAATGTGCTAAAATATGCTTGGGATGAGTTTTGTCATTAATTAAAATTCAGATTTATCCAACATTAAATATCTCTGGATATAAAATGAAATATTGAAATTCATAGTATTAAGGTTTTGTTGCATGCCAAGTAAATTTCTAAATAACCCTGTATTTAGTGAAATCATTTCTGCAATCATGAGATGAACACATTTAGTTTTCATGCAATATTATAAATAAAGGCAGGCTGACATTAATTTAATTTCTTTCCTTTTTAGATTCACATCATTGAGGTTAGATTTGAGCAAAAGGGAGTTTTGAGATTTCTTTGTCAAAAGTTTAGAATGGTGAGGCCCCCTGAGTCAGAACTACATAGTATGTGCATAAAGCATATTTGTATATATAATACATATAATTTATCATATTTAACCACATAAATTCTGAGGAGGAATGTGATGAGAAAATTATACTTTGGGCACATTGTATGGCACTTTGAGTAACCAAGATCCAAAATTGACTGAAATGTGACAATTCAAAGGTCTACAGTTGTTTGCCTATTTTTAACAATTTCTGTCTTTTCATGTTCAAAAATAATGATATAACAGATATATGCATGAAAATTGTGTGTTTCTTTCATGTTTATTCATTTTGTTCATATTCAAGAGCATTGCATCACTTAATTAGAAACGAAAAGGTTAGGAAGTTGATATTTTCACATTTTGTGAATTTTAAACTACTTCTGTTGGCCTAAAAATTGCATAAACTACATGCACATGAAAAATTTAAAAATATACTTGGGGCACATTGTATGGCACTTTGAGTAACCAAGAACCAAAATTGAATGAAATGCGACAATTGAAAGGTCTATAGTTTTTGCCTATTTTTAGCAATTTCTGTCTTTTTATGTTCAAATATATGATGATGTAACAGATATATGCATGAAAACCATGTATTTCATTCATGTTTATTCATTTTGTTCATATTCAAGAGCATGGCATGACTTTATTAGAGACAAAATGGCCAGGAAGTTGATATTTTCACATTTTTGTGAATTTTAAACTTGTTTTGTCGGCCTAAAATATTGCATCAACTACAAAATGGCAATAAAAGTGACTTCTTAATAGGTTTAACTATAATACCTTTTGGTTTTTACCAATATAGTTATCACTGTTTTGGTGTGAGAGACCAAAATTTAAGAAAAATGTAAAAAATTACACATTTTTCCAGTATTTTGGTTTTTATGCAAAATTCTTTAGTTGGACCCTCTAAACGATTCAAGCAGGTAAAAGAGCTATATTTTAGACAACTAAATTCTAAATTTCAAATGTCTAACTCCAAAATTGAGGAAATTACAGTGGGTTAAAAAAAACCCATTTTTTTACATTTTTGGTTCATTCTTTAAAAATCTATTTTAGTTAGAGCATTCAGACCCTCAAAAGGCACAACTAGGGTATTAAATACATGTTATGGTAGATTTTCATGCCCATAGGTATAACTGTTACCGAGTTCTGGTCCGGAAACGAAAAAAATTAATTTTTCCGAATTTTCAATATTTTACAAAAACTGTAGTCATTACATAAATATGAACTCCAGAAGGCACATTAACACTATAAGACCCATTTATGTGTCAAATTTCATACATATGGATGTAATAGTTTTGGCACAGAGGCCAATACACATGGTGTGACGCCGCCCGCCCGCCCACCCGCCCGCCCGCCCGCCCGCCGGACGGACAAAATTTTGCCATACTAACTACAATACCCGACGGCAATATACATTGCCGAGGGTAAAAATTTGTTATGTCACTTTGTTTGGTTTCTCCTATTGTCACATAACAACTTGCAGTTGGGACTGATAACTATATAAACAATTACATGTTTATCCAATAATTAAAAAATGCCCACACTTTAAAGAAAGCAATTTTGTTTGAAGTTCACTCTGCCATATCATGCTCATTTGCATGCTGCTTGTGCTCATTTGCATGGCCAATTCCTGGAGACTGCAGTGCAATGCTTGCACTGCCTAATAGATAAAGCAGTCTCATGGAGGCTGGTCCAAGAACCCTTCTTTTTGGCACTGATACATCATTGCTGAGGAGGAAGTCCTGCAAAAGACTTAATGAGGCCTAAATAAATATCAGGACATCAATATGTTGTTGCTTGTTTTGTATTCATCAATAACAAGGTCATGCAAGTACATAGTACGGAGGACATTCGCCATGATAATGATTAATTAGGTATTTCTTTGATGGTATCCTTATGTAGTTATTAATTAATCAGATATCATTTGACCTCAAAAGGGGTAAATGCTACCTCAATACAACCATATGAATTAATTAAATTACATACATCAAAACATGATAACATAGGCAGATATGATGGAATTTGCACATGTCATAAATACATGTAGGCCTATATATTTAAAGGATGCAACCAGAATAACAGACCGATTTCAACTTTGATTTCACCAAATTTTTATGATTGTAGAAAAGCATGAAATTCTGTTCTAGAATAATCTTTGAAATACAAAACTTCATAGTAAAAAGCTCAATAAATATTAGGCCTGATGTGTCATGACAGTGTCCTCATGGTTGCGACCCTACACTCCACATTAGGTTTTTCTTTCTAAAATAAGAAATAATAATTTTTGACTTCAGCAAATAAGCAGTCATGTTCAATTTGCACATGTTTGTGTATTAGGTGCGACCTTAATATCATGCATTTGTCACATAATCCTGCGATGTCAAAAAGTTGTTTCACATGCATGATGCCGTGGCATTCAGCCAGAGTTTGACAGTTTGACAGAAAGAATGACTTGGCTACATCATACATGTACATGAAGCTGTGCTGGAGAGTAAACTTCATGTTGTAGTATTTAATATCTTCATCATACGTCCTGGCTATTCCAACTCTGCAGTTCAACTTTGAACCGGATGAGGAATAGCACAGGACGCTAAATGCGAAATGTACCAATGCATTTTGTGAGTATTATGTTTTATTGTCATGTTTCGATTTGAAGTGTATGAATGCGCCATTTGATGTATTTTTATGTGTATATATTTGTAATAATTATTGTAATTTTTGTGTATATTTTATGTTTAAAATAATTTTGTGTTGTTGTGTAGATATCTTTATAGGCCTATGTATTATATAATTTTGGGGTAAATTAAGGGGAGAGGGGGTACACCTGCCCTATGGGTTACGGCAGTTCTACTGTTCAGGTGTCCTCCAGTACAACATTTTATTTCCTTAATTCTATACAGTAATGTACATGCTTTTTGTAAGAACTTCAGTTGTACAAATAAACATATTCTATTCTATTCTATTCTATATTTTTATAGCAATATCTAAGCAAATATGTGGCTCTGTAGCACAGTGGTTAGCACGTCTGCCTTGTGCATAGTGGATATGGATTCAAACACCACTCCAGCCATTCCAGGGGGCTGAGGTTGTCACTATAATGAATGGCAGGATTTTTCAAAAGATTTAAAGTCATTGATTTTTACCTTATACCAGAGCATGTATTTCAAACAGACTTGAATTGACTACATGCTGTTGCATGATTAAAACGACTCATCAGATGCAGATTTATTGCAGATAGAATGACAAATAGTGAAGAAGAAATCAGAGCTAGCACTGAGGATTGGGGAATGGTAAATCAATAATCATGTCCTATGATAGGCTATGAATAAAATAAGAGAATATAAACACACAACAAGAAGGTAATGTTATCTTCTATTCTAATCTTTTCAATTCTACCCTATTTGTCAGAAGTATTGGTCATACTTATAGATTACAAAAGGAATTCAACATCTCTGTAACCCTAACTCTTTATTCTTTGTTTCTTACTTATTCTCTCATGTTTACGTGTTTGAGTGTTGCCTGATGGTCAGGGCCGTGCAGAGCCTGCAGTAGGCCCAGACCAAAATGAAAAAGTAGGCCCCCCCCCCTTCTGCGGCTTCAGGTTAACAAATTATGACCATGTTAAATGTATTTTCTGGAGGCATAAAAACCAACCCAGGGCCATTACATGGGGTGATATGCGACTTTTCCTATCTCGCCTATGTGGGGGGGGGGGGGGAGGGCGCATGAGATTTGACCCAATGCCCCCCTAAGTATGCCATTGAACCAAGCATATTCTCTTTGTGATATACTGTCAACTTATTCACACAAGGCTTGCTGAAATTTACTCACTCCAGGTTAAAATTTACATTTCAAAGACCTTATAAAAAAAAGGATTTTGAATTACCAGCATACATTTAATAAATTCTACCAAATCAAGATAGGTGACAACTGACAAGGTGTAATTATTATGAAGAATCAATAAACTTTTTTTTTTACCTAGTCTCACAAAATTACCAAGCTGCTAATGGATGCTGAATATAAAAAGTTCAAGATTATCAAAGAGTTAGCCTGGGGCAATTAACATACATCAAAGTACAATTAACAGATTCATTAGTCATAAAAACAATAGTTGCAAAATTCTTCCAATAAAAATTCGAAATTGCAATACAGACTGAGATTCTGACTGTGATACTTTTGGGGTTACAGCCTTTCACAAATCACCAGAAAAATTTAGACTAGTATTTTTCACACAATTAAGTCCGGGACTCACTTGCAAAATAATCAGCGATTCTTAAAATTAATCTAGTGAAAGGTTTTATTGCTTCTTTCGAAAAAATATTCAATAAGATTTGAAAATTATAAAGTAAAACATTTTATTCATGTCAGAACATTAAAACTATGTTCATATGATGCAACAGTTGCCGAAATTGACAAAAATAGGAAGGGAAACTTGGATTTGGGAACATGTTACCAATTTTAAGTAAAGATATTCTTCAGGCTGACCAAAACAAAGTAAATTAAAGTTCACACGGAAGAATCTTTTCAGCAGCAGAATTTCACCCTCCAGATCTTGTGAAGAAACATCTCACAATTGATTGATGTTGTCTCTTTGTACAACTAGTGCATGTGGAACCTCAATATTCTATGAACAGATTGACCTCAACGACAAATACCGCATTACTCCTTGTTTCTCATGTTGCATCTTACATGAGCAGGAACATACAAATCTTGGGGTAGACTGGCCTATGTGGCAAAGTCACAGCTACTGCAGGCCCATTCACTCAGGGGACCCCTGCAAGATTCCAAAAAGATATAGAATTTGAGAAAAACTATCCATGAAACACTTCGGATTGTGTGGTACCCGCTTACTGGATCCTGAAGCAGGACATGGACCAAAAACCTTAAGATGGGGGCCCCAAATTGCCCAATGGAAGATGGTATATTGTACAGGGCCCTCTCACATTGAATGCCAAATGGTTCGCCCTGACAATAACTTTACGAAATACCCACCGATAGAAATCGCAGAGAAAAATAGACCATAAACGAAACATCTTAGATTTACTGAACAAGATGTTAAACCTGTATGAAAAAAAAAAGCGATCAGTTAAATGTTTTACCTTATACAGTACAATAATAAGTATGTAAATTTTAAATTGCCAACTGTAGAGATGTGAGGGGCCACCAACTTATTTTGCTGCAGAGCCCACAATGGCAAAAGTCTGACCCTGTATACATCGAGTACAATCTCATTTTCACAACGCGCGGCTGACCTTACTTTGGAAGTAGGCCCCCTGAAATTTGGGGGCCCCTGCCATTTGGCCCCCCTGGCCCCCCCTCTGCTCAGGCCTGCTGATGGTATGAACTGGCTTTTCAGTATCACGACACAGAACACAGATTAAAGCCATCGTTGGATAAATCACATATTTCCTTTCGCCAGGGAACAACGTACATGTGTAATCTGATTCTTCACCATATTGTTCCATTTTTATAAAGATACTGAACTTACAAAGTTTTCCACAAATGGTTTAGGCCTATGCAACAATTAAATAATTATGTGTTTTTCGTGTACTAAAATTACAATTATGTGTACTGTATTCTGAAAGTGTGAACTTTTTTTTCTCAATAAGTTTTGCTAGAGGTGAACAGATCAAATTAATGAATGTTTGTAATTAATCAAATCGGTCACATTCGCTGATGGAAAGGGTACCATAGACCATAGATCAGCAGACTGAAAAACTAACACAAATTTTGACAATTCAATAATTATATAGATTTTTAACGTACCAGAAATTCTATGTACAGATTCTACAGGTAAGAGCATAAACAATTTTTAATCTCAATAAGTTACAAAAGAGTTGGACTGATCAAAATGAATGTGTGCAATGAATAGAATTGGTTTTGCTGATGGGAAGTGTGCCATTGAGCATGATTCTAATATCCCAGAGGACCTTATTGTTATAACTCATGAATCAGTGTGAAACAAAAACATTCGTGCTAGTATACCTAAAGGATACAATGTGTGCTATCAATCTGTACATTGTATCATTGCATAGACACTTGTTGATTGTTACAGGGTGAAACAACAAAAATAGTGGTTGTGTAAAATGAACAAGCTTGTGAATAAAAGTGCATTTGCGGACAAAGTTAGCAAAAACCAAAGGGTCTCCAAGTGATCAGATGTTGTCTCCTTGCCAATTTCTTTCTTTTTTTTTGTTTTTGTATTTCATAATGGTTGTTTTGAGAGTCTTCTTATTTTCAACAAAAGGCATTCTTCACTCTATAATCAAAATAGTTCATGTGAAAAATGTGATTTATTTTATGTAGATGAATTTCAAATAATTACATTTACCAGCCTCTTTGTGAAGATTCAACTTCTTTGTCAGTGATTATGTAAATCAAATGTTCATGTGCGTTGCGCAGGGATAAAAACTGACCTTCAATGTTATTGGATGGTCTTCTGTATGGCTCTTGAATATTTCCAGTGATGTGGCCTCAACAATGTTATTTGGCAGTGTGTTCCGGTCTGTGATGGTTTTTTTAGATCTATAAAGTAATGTATTTGTAGGCATTGGGACAACTTCTGATTTAACATGCAGTCAATTCAACAGTTTTCTGCCCGAATCTTACTGTTTCCCAAACTTTGGGGGGGGGGGGAAACCGCCCCTCCTGCCCCCCTCTCATATGCCTGCGCACAAAACTGATTAAATTAACTATCTTGACCTACACTGTAAAATTTGAAATTTTGAGTCAGCTCAAATGATTGAATGAGATGGTTGCACAATTTCTTTGAGCCATGATAGCTTGTTGTTTTGAGTTATGATAATCTTTATGCTGTTATAACTTACAAACAACAAGCTATCTTACCTCAAAGAAGTTGTGCAACCATCTCGCTCAATCAATTAAGCTAACTCAAAATTCAAAATTTACAGTGTACACGCAAAATCTGTCACAATGAAAGCACACAGAAGGAACTTATCACAATCCACTCACTCTTTACAATGTTTATCGACCGTTTTTCCGACTGAAACTTTCCCATTGTAGGGCGAGCAAACTATAAAATATTCAGTTTTCTATGCCTGCGCAAAATAATGCAAGTTCTCGGAGTATTTGCCCTCATCATCAATCTGTTTGCATTCCTGCTCACTCAGCATATACATCATCCTTTCTTCTCAAGTCTCATAGGTATGTTATAAGCACTAATTAAAGCCAGCATTGTTTAAGGTTTGAATAGCTACTCATTTTGTGCAACAGTTCCTCCAGTGGCGTCAGTGTATGATGCCCAACCACTTTTTGGCCAAAGCATAGATGTTCATGCATGAAGAGAATTGTAAGTCTCCCCCAGACATCTTCCGTTAAGGCTTCAACTCAAGGAAGTAAACATATGCCCCAGTGGTGCAGCGTGAGCAGGAGTCGAACCCATGCGCTTACCATACTAATCAAAGAGCGCAGTTCCTCGTCATGCACACAGATTGTTTTTTGTGAGCAAATCCTCCAGGAACTTGTGTTATTGTGCGAAGGCATAGATAACTGAATATTTTATAGTTTGCTTAGCCTACAATGGCAAAGCAAAGTGTCAGTTGGAAAAACGGTCGATAAACATTGCAAAGAGCGAGTCAATTGTGGAGAGTCCCAGCTTCTGTGCACCGTCACGGTGATGGGAAATTATTATTTCAACGTATAAACCAAGATTATGGAATGTAATAAAAATACAGTACTTTGCATGATTATGGTTACAATGATTTTCAGCGGGCGAGGCAATTAAAAAAAAAACCAGCTCTATGCTTCAGAGCATTTTTTATCTTTAGGATTATCTGCATGATTATCAATGGAACAACATTTGATGCTCAGTTTCATCAGTAGAAGGTAGATTAGGTATATTTAGCCTCTGATAAGTTTTGCAATCCTTTAGGAGTTTGATTTGTTGGTCTTACTGCTAAATTAGGAGTCGTGCCAAATGTCAATGTTTGCAAGAAGGACTGTTGCAGTCCTCATCATACTTATGTGGAATCTCAAGTTCTTTTCTGTGCTGTTGAACTGTGATGTCAGACATGACTCTATTCTAGCATTGCAATATTTGTAAATTAACTACTAACAGTGATGTCATTTCAAACTGGGTCAGATTCCCCAGCTTCTAGCCAGTGTTGATCCTCCTGAACTGAGCATCACAGTTTCAACTAAGGTCCTCATCATACTTATGTGGAATCTCAAGTTCTTTTCTGTACTGTTGAACTGTGATGTCAGACATGAATCTATTCTAGCAATGCAATATTTGTAAATTAACTACAAACTGTGATGTCATTTCAAACTGGGTCAGTTTCCCCAGCTTCTAGCCAATGTTGATCCTCCTGAACTGAGCATCACAGTTTCATCATACTTATGTGGAATTTTTTTATTTGATACATCAAAATGTTCGTCTGCCCTTCCTCTACATCATCTTGGTCAATTTTTTTAACAGCAAAGTCTGTTCAGGCTCGCTGTGATTAGACAGTGGATAGCCAAACACAAGGATGATCCACATCAGCTTCAACATGACACCATGGGCACTGGCAAAGAAACATTGAAGGATGTATGGTATAAGATTGATAATAAGCTGACTCAGCTGACAAGTTGTTTACTTGTACAAGTTATTCACCACGGGAGAGGAAATATGTGATTTATCACCCAAGGGCTTTTTAAAAGCCTGAGTTATGATAAACACATATTCTGATCCCATGGTGAATAACTGTCTTATACCATGAGACAAATACTCAAACAGTCACACATGAGACGATAAGGGGACAACAAAGAATATATGGGAATTACCACCTTGAAATACTGGCATGTGAATTGCTGACAAAGGCGTCGAATGGTATAAAGTCACATACATATCTAAAAAAATTCATCATCAAAACAATTTTCAAATTCAACATTGTAGGTTATTGCAGGCAGAAGCGTTCCATTTCAAACATGTTAGTATTGCATAAACACCAGCTGCTTTATTCCCATGCAACCAGGCTAATGCAGTACCTAAGTAATTCATTATCAAACACCAATTGTTGTCTTGTCAAAATCAGCTGTCAGTGAATAAAGTGGCGACTGACAGTCTGACACCGAAGCACCAATTATGCTAAGGATTCTTTTGTGATTTTTTCAAGGAAAAATGATGTTTATATATTATGCTATTATGGAGACCCGTTCACAAGAAAATATTACTACTTTATGTAATGCAGAGATGAGATAAAGTTGTATCTTTTACCTGTTCCAGATACTTTATAACACAAAGAATTAAAATTTTATGCGTCTTTGTACAATTTAACCTACCTAAAACCCTAAAAAAAGCCCGCCCATGTCCCCTTATTGCCTGTAACTGTTCGTAGGCCTAATTATTCAGTCTTAATTTATAGTTTGTGTTCAACGTGTTCATGTGCATCAATATTAGCCAGTATCAGTATTTTCTTTCTGCTACCAATGTTCCTTGTAGCCTAATGGTTAAGAGTGCTGTTTCATCCTGCCACTGGTTGGGGGTCATGGGTTATACTCCCGCTCCTGGAACTCAATTCTGAGCCCATGGGACATTAAATGGGGGCGGGTTGTATCCGGTGAAAGGACCTTCTTGAATTTATGCGATACGTGCCAGACTCCCAGTCTTTTCATCGCCCATCATCACACGGCAGTCACCAACACCGGAGAATGCTTCAGCACGGGAACCTTGGGCCGTGTTAGACTTTGTTTCTACCCATGGGCGCACAGGTATCTGTGGCTACCCAAGAATGCATCACTGTGTAAGACCCCCAAGAATCCCGTGCCTACAATGCAGAGTATGACTCAGGAATAGTTAATTATTAGCCTTGACAAGCTAAATTAAATTATAAATATGTAATTCATTTTATCTTACTTCTTCTTAAAATTTATTTTATCTGCCTATTTTTCATTTCTCTGTCTTTCTATATATAAACTGAAGGACAAAAGTAAGTTATCACTTTTCAATTTGAAATAATTTAAAGAAAAAAATTCTCCAAACTTATTTGTTGTGTGTTCTATGTTTAAGACATTAACAATGACCAATTATTCATGTTTATATATTCTTGTCATTGGTCATTTCCTCTACACTGGTACAGGTCATGAAATGGAGTAATTAGACTAATCCTTAAGATCAGTTGCCCTTAAGTGCACAAAAAGCACTCAGAAAAATTCCTTGATCTTTGACTGTGTTAGGATACGCCAATAGACGGCCATTGAGTTGACTCCCCATTGAGCAATGAGGCCCCGTAGTTGGGGTGCAGAAGGAGGTTGCACGTCAGAGGGGCTGCTCCCAGCCAGCAATAGGCAAGCTCATGACCAAGTTTGGTCTAACAAACTGAATGAAAGACCTTCCAAAGCCAGGCAGTCCTGAAGTCACGACCCATATTCAAGACGGGCACAATATCCGTCTGAATCTGGGTGACCGTTTCAAGACCGCCACATCCACAGCTGCTGAAATTCCAGGCACTCACAACCCAAGAGTGAGTGCCAAAACAGTTATAAGATGGCTCGCAAGGCACTGTAAGCAGGCCTGGCAGCCAGACATCCATGCAAAACGGCTGTTTTGACAGATCTGTGAACTCTGATATCCGACCTCCTTATGTTTATTCATTATTGCAAAGAAGTGAATCACCCAAGATCTTGTTTGATCTTATTTGTTTAAAAAATACAGAATTACAAACTGTTTTCATGTGCCATCAAGGTATTTTTCCTCCAGGACTTCATACCACAGTCTCCAAAAGAGGCGATAACTTACTTTTGTCCTTCAGTTTATATCTGTCTTCCGACTTTGTTAAACAGTTAAATAACTGCCTTTCAAGCATTCATTGAATATGAAATAAAAATGAAAGTTATGGTAATGCTACAAGTCCTACAGAAACGTGATGTGCTGCGCGAATATCATGACTGTGCTATTTACTTATTAGTCTGCCAAACTCTTCTCTTTGGCTCTGATACATCATTGCTGAGAGGAAGTCCTGCAAAAGACTTAATTAGGCCTAAATAAATATCATGACATCAATACGTTGTTGCTTGTTTAGTATCTATCCATATCAAGGTCATGTAAGTACATAATACAGAAGACATTCGCCATGATAATGATTAATTAGGTATTTCTTTGATGGTATCCTTATGTAGTTATTAATCAATCAGATATCATTTGACCTCAAAAGGGGTAAATGCTACATCAAGACAACTATATGAATTAATTAAATTACGTACATCAAAATATAATAACATAGGCAGATATGATGGAATTTGCACAGGTCATAAATACATGTAGGCCTACATATTTAAAGGATGCAAACAGAATAACAGAACGATTTCAACTTTGATTTCACCAAATTTTTATGATTGTAAAAAAGCATGAAATTCTGTTCAAGAATAATCTTTGAAATACAAAACTTCATAGTAAAAAGCTCAATAAATATTAGGCCTGATGTGTCATGACAGTGTCCTCATGGTTGCGACCCTACACTCCACATTAGGTTTTTCTTTCTAAAATAAGAAATAATAATTTTTGACTTCAGCAAATAAGCAGTCATGTTCAATTTGCACATGTTTTTGTATTAGGTGCGACCTTAATATCATGCATTTGTCACATAATCCTGCGATGTCAAAAAGTTGTTTCACATGCATGATGCCGTGGCATTCAGCCAGAGTTTGACAGTTTGACAGAAAGAATGACTTGGCTACATCATACATGTACATGAAGCTGTGCTGGAGAGTAAACTTCATGTTGTAGTATTTAATATCTTCATCATACGTCCTGGCTATTCCAACTCTGCAGTTCAACTTTGAACCGGATGAGGAATAGCACAGGACGCTAAATGCGAAATGTACCAATGCATGTTGTGAGTATTATGTTTTATTGTCATGTTTCGATTTGAAGTGTATGAATGCGCCATTTGATGTATTTTTATGTGTATATATTTGTAATAATTATTGTAATTTTTGTGTATATTTTATGTTTAAAATAATTTTGTGTTGTTGTGTAGATATCTTTATAGGCCTATGTATTATATAATTTTGGGGCAAATTAAGGGGTGAGGGGGTACACCTGCCCTATGGGTTACGGCAGTTCTACTGTTCAGGTGTCCTCCAGTACAACATTTTATTTCCTTAATTCTATACAGTAATGTACATGCTTTTTGTAAGAACTTCAGTTGTACAAATAAACATATTCTATTCTATTCTATTCTATATTTTTATAGCAATATCTAAGCAAATATGTGGCTCTGTAGGCCCAGGGCCGTGCAGAGCCTGCAGTAGGCCCAGGCCAAAATGAAAAAGTAGGCCCCCCCCCTTCTGCGGCTTCAGGTTAACAAATTATGACCATGTTAAATGTATTTTCTGGAGGCATAAAAACCAACCCAGGGCCATTACATGGGGTGATATGCGACTTTTCCTATCTCGCCTATGTGGGGGGGGGGGGAGGGCGCATGAGATTTGACCCAATGCCCCCCTAAGTATGCCATTGAACCAAGCATATTTCTCTTTGTGATATACTGTTAACTTATTCACACAAGGCTTGCTGAAATTTACTCACTCCAGGTTAAAATTTAGATTTCAAAGACCTTATAAAAAAAAGGATTTTGAATTACCAGCATACATTTAATAAATTCTACCAAATCAAGATAGGTGACAACTGACAAGGTGCAATTATTATAAATGCAATAAACTTTTTTTTTTACCTAGTCTCACAAAATTACCAAGCTGCTAATGGATGCTGAATATAAAAAGTTCAAGATTATCAAAGAGTTAGCCTGGGGCAATTAACATACATCAAAGTACAATTAACAGATTCATTAGTCATAAAAACAATAGTTGCAAAATTCTTCCAATAAAAATTCGAAATTGCAATACAGACTGAGATTCTGACTGTGATACTTTTGGGGTTACAGCCTTTCACAAATCACCAGAAAAATTTAGACTAGTATTTTTCACACAATTAAGTCCGGGACTCACTTGCAAAATAATCAGCGATTCTTAAAATTAATCTAGTGAAAGGTTTTATTGCTTCTTTCGAAAAAATATTCAATCAGATTTGAAAATTATAAAGTAAAACATTTTATTCATGTCAGAACATTAAAACTATGTTCATATGATGCAACAGTTGCCGAAATTGACAAAAATAGGAAGGGAAACTTGGATTTGGGAACATGTTACCAATTTTAAGTAAAAATATTCTTCAGGCTGACCAAAACAAAGTAAATTAAAGTTCACACGGAAGAATCTTTTCAGCAGCAGAATTTCACCCTCCAGATCTTGTGAAGAAACATCTCACAATTGATTGATGTTGTCTCTTTGTACAACTAGTGCATGTGGAACCTCAATATTCTATGAACAGATTGACCTCAACGACAAATACCGCATTACTCCTTGTTTCTCATGTTGCATCTTACATGAGCAGGAACATACAAATCTTGGGGTAGACTGGCCTATGTGGCAAAGTCACAGCTACTGCAGGCCCATTCACTCAGGGGACCCCTGCAAGATTCCAAAAAGATATAGAATTTGAGAAAAACTATCCATGAAACACTTCGGATTGTGTGGACCAAAAACCTTAAGATGGGGGCCCCAAATTGCCCAATGGAAGATGGTATATTGTACAGGGCCCTCTCACATTGAATGCCAAATGGTTCGCCCTGACAATAACTTTACGAAATACCCACCGATAGAAATCGCAGAGAAAAATAGACCATAAACGAAACATCTTAGATTTACTGAACAAGATGTTAAACCTGTATGAAAAAAAAAAGCGATCGGTTAAATGTTTTACCTTATACAGTACAATAATAAGTATGTAAATTTTAAATTGCCAACTGTAGAGATGTGAGGGGCCACCAACTTATTTTGCTGCAGAGCCCACAATGGCAAAAGTCTGACCCTGTATACATCGAGTACAATCTCATTTTCACAACGCGCGGCTGACCTTACTTTGGAAGTAGGCCCCCTGAAATTTGGGGGCCCCTGCCATTTGGCCCCCCTGGCCCCCCCTCTGCTCAGGCCTGCTGATGGTATGAACTGGCTTTTCAGTATCACGACACAGAACACAGATTAAAGCCATCGTTGGATAAATCACATATTTCCTTTCGCCAGGGAACAACGTACATGTGTAATCTGATTCTTCACCATATTGTTCCATTTTTATAAAGATACTGAACTTACAAAGTTTTCCACAAATGGTTTAGGCCTATGCAACAATTAAATAATTATGTGTTTTTCGTGTACTAAAATTACAATTATGTGTACTGTATTCTGAAAGTGTGAACTTTTTTTTCTCAATAAGTTTTGCTAGAGGTGAACAGATCAAATTAATGAATGTTTGTAATTAATCAAATCGGTCACATTCGCTGATGGAAAGGGTACCATAGACCATAGATCAGCAGACTGAAAAACTAACACAAATTTTGACAATTCAATAATTATATAGATTTTTAACGTACCAGAAATTCTATGTACAGATTCTACAGGTAAGAGCATAAACAATTTTTAATCTCAATAAGTTACAAAAGAGTTGGACTGATCAAAATGAATGTGTGCAATGAATAGAATTGGTTTTGCTGATGGGAAGTGTGCCATTGAGCATGATTCTAATATCCCAGAGGACCTTATTGTTATAACTCATGAATCAGTGTGAAACAAAAACATTCGTGCTAGTATACCTAAAGGATACAATGTGTGCTATCAATCTGTACATTGTATCATTGCATAGACACTTGTTGATTGTTACAGGGTGAAACAACAAAAATAGTGGTTGTGTAAAATGAACAAGCTTGTGAATAAAAGTGCATTTGCGGACAAAGTTAGCAAAAACCAAAGGGTCTCCAAGTGATCAGATATTGTCTCCTTGCCAATTTCTTTCTTCCTTTTTTTTGCTTTTGTATTTCATAATGGTTGTTTTGAGTGTCTTCTTATTTTCAACAAAAGGCATTCTTCACTCTATAATCAAAATAGTTCATGTGAAAAATGTGATTTATTTTATGTTGATGAATTTCAAATAATTACGTTTACCAGCCTCTTTGTGAAGATTCAACTTCTTTGTCAGTGATTATGTAAATCAAATGTTCATGTGCGTTGCGCAGGGATAAAAACTGACCTTCAATGTTATTGGATGGTCTTCTGTATGGCTCTTGAATATTTCCAGTGATGTGGCCTCAACAATGTTATTTGGCAGTATGTTCCGGTCTGTGATGGTTTTTTTAGATCTATAAAGTAATGTATTTGTAGGCATTGGGACAACTTCTGATTTAACATGCAGTCAATTCAACAGTTTTCTGCCCGAATCTTACTGTTTCCCAAACTTTGGGGGGGGGGGAAACCGCCCCTCCTGCCCCCCTCTCATATGCCTGCGCACAAAACTGATTAAATTAACTATCTTGACCTACACTGTAAAATTTGAAATTTTGAGTCAGCTCAAATGATTGAGTGAGATGGTTGCACAATTTCTTTGAGCCATGATAGCTTGTTGTTTTGAGTTATGATAATCTTTATGCTGTTATAACTTACAAACAACAAGCTATCTTACCTCAAAGAAGTTGTGCAACCATCTCGCTCAATCAATTAAGCTAACTCAAAATTCAAAATTTACAGTGTACACGCAAAATCTGTCACAATGAAAGCACACAGAAGGAACTTATCACAATCCACTCACTCTTTACAATGTTTATCGACCGTTTTTCCGACTGAAACTTTCCCATTGTAGGGCGAGCAAACTATAAAATATTCAGTTTTCTATGCCTGCGCAAAATAATGCAAGTTCTCGGAGTATTTGCCCTCATCATCAATCTGTTTGCATTCCTGCTCACTCAGCATATACATCATCCTTTCTTCTCAAGTCTCATAGGTATGTTATAAGCACTAATTAAAGCCAGCATTGTTTAAGGTTTGAATAGCTACTCATTTTGTGCAACAGTTCCTCCAGTGGCGTCAGTGTATGATGCCCAACCACTTTTTGGCCAAAGCATAGATGTTCATGCATGAAGAGAATTGTAAGTTTCCCCCAGACATCTTCCGTTAAGGCTTCAACTCAAGGAAGTAAACATATGCCCCAGTGGTGCAGCGTGAGCAGGAGTCGAACCCATGCGCTTACCATACTAATCAAAGAGGGCAGTTCCTCGTCATGCACACAGATTATTTTTTGTGAGCAAATCCTCCAGGAACTTGTGTTATTGTGCGAAGGCATAGATAACTGAATATTTTATAGTTTGCTTAGCCTACAATGGCAAAGCAAAGTGTCAGTTGGAAAAACGGTCGATAAACATTGCAAAGAGCGAGTCAATTGTGGAGAGTCCCAGCTTCTGTGCACCGTCACGGTGATGGGAAATTATTATTTCAACGTATAAACCAAGATTATGGAATGTAATAAAAATACAGTACTTTGCATGATTATGGTTACAATGATTTTCAGTGGGCGCGGCAATTTTAAAAAAAACCAGCTCTATGCTTCAGAGCATTTTTTATCTTTAGGATTATCTGCATGATTATCAATGGAACAACATTTGATGCTCAGTTTCATCAGTAGAAGGTAGATTAGGTATATTTAGCCTCTGATAAGTTTTGCAATCCTTTAGGAGTTTGATTTGTTGGTCTTACTGCTAAATTAGGAGTCGTGCCAAATGCCAATGTTTGCAAGAAGGACTGTTGCAGTCCTCATCATACTTATGTGGAATCTCAAGTTCTTTTCTGTGCTGTTGAACTGTGATGTCAGACATGACTCTATTCTAGCATTGCAATATTTGTAAATTAACTACTAACAGTGATGTCATTTCAAACTGGGTCAGATTCACCAGCTTCTAGCCAGTGTTGATCCTCCTGAACTGAGCATCACAGTTTCAACTAAGGTCCTCATCATACTTATGTGGAATCTCAAGTTCTTTTATGTACTGTTGAACTGTGATGTCAGACATGAATCTATTCTAGCAATGCAATATTTGTAAATTAACTACAAACTGTGATGTCATTTCAAACTGGGTCAGTTTCCCCAGCTTCTAGCCAATGTTGATCCTCCTGAACTGAGCATCACAGTTTCAACTCAGGTCCTCATCATACTTATGTGGAATTTTTTTATTTGATACATCAAAATGTTCGTCTGACCTTCCTCTACATCATCTTGGTCAATTTTTTTAACAGCAAAGTCTGTTCAGGCTCGCTGTGATTAGACAGTGGATAGCCAAACACAAGGATGATCCACATCAGCTTCAACATGACACCATGGGCACTGGCAAAGAAACATTGAAGGATGTATGGTATAAGATTGATAATAAGCTGACTCAGCTGACAAGTTGTTTACTTGTACAAGTTATTCACCACGGGAGAGGAAATATGTGATTTATCACCCAAGGGCTTTTTAAAAGCCTGAGTTATGATAAACACATATTCTGATCCCATGGTGAATAACTGGCTTATACCATGAGACAAATACTCAAACAGTCACAAATGAGACGATAAGGGGACAACAAAGAATATATGGGAATTACCACCTTGAAATACTGGCATGTGAATTGCTGACAAAGGCGTCGAATGGTATAAAGCCACATACATATCTAAAAAAATTCATCATCAAAACAATTTTCAAATTCAACATTGTAGGTTATTGCAGGCAGAAGCGTTCCATTTCAAACATGTTAGTATTGCATAAACACCAGCTGCTTTATTCCCATGCAACCAGGCTAATGCAGTACCTAAGTAATTCATTATCAAACACCAATTGTTGTCTTGTCAAAATCAGCTGTCAGTGAATAAAGTGGCGACTGACAGTCTGACACCGAAGCACCAATTATGCTAAGGATTCTTTTGTGATTTTTTCAAGGAAAAATGATGTTTATATAATATGCTATTATGGAGACCCGTTCACAAGAAAATATTACTACTTTATGTAATGCAGAGATGAGATAAAGTTGTATCTTTTACCTGTTCCAGATACTTTATAACACAAAGAATTAAAATTTTATGCGTCTTTGTACAATTTAACCTACCTAAAACCCTAAAAAAAGCCCGCCCATGTCCCCTTATTGCCTGTAACTGTTCGTAGGCCTAATTATTCAGTCTTAATTTATAGTTTGTGTTCAATGTGTTCATGTGCATCAATATTAGCCAGTATCAGTATTTTCTTTCTGCTACCAATGTTCCTTGTAGCCTAATGGTTAAGAGTGCTGTTTCATCCTTCCACTGGTTGGGGGTCATGGGTTATACTCCCGCTCCTGGAACTCAATTCTGAGCCCATGGGACATTAAAGGGGGGCGGGTTGTATCCGGTGAAAGGACCTTCTTGAATTTATGCGATACGTGCCAGACTCCCAGTCTTTTCATCGCCCATCATCACACGGCAGTCACCAACACCGGAGAATGCTTCAGCACGGGAACCTTGGGCCATGTTAGACTTTGTTTCTACCCATGGGCGCACAGGTTTCTATGGCTACCCAAGAATGCATCACTGTGTAAGACCCCCAAGAATCCCGTGCCTACAATGCAGAGTATGACTCAGGAATAGTTAATTATTAGCCTTGACAAGCTAAATTAAATTATAAATATGTGATTCATTTTATCTTACTTCTTCTTAAAATTTATTTTATCTGCCTATTTTTCATTTCTCTGTCTTTCTATATATAAACTGAAGGATAAAAGTAAGTTATCACTTTTCAATTTGAAATAATTTAAAGAAAAAAATTCTCCAAACTTATTTGTTGTGTGTTCTATGTTTAAGACATTAACAATGACCAATTATTCATGTTTATATATTCTTGTCATTGGTCATTTCCTCTACACTGGTACAGGTCATGAAATGGAGTAATTAGACTAATCCTTGATCTTTGACTGTGTTAGGATACGCCAACAGACTGCCATTGAGTTGACTCCCCGTTGAGCAATGAGGCCCCATAGTTGGGGTGCAGAAGGAGGTTGCACGTCAGAGGGGCTGCTCCCAGCCAGCAATAGGCAAGCTCATGACCAAGTTTGGTCTAACAAGCTGAATGAAAGACCTTCCAAAGCCAGGCAGTCCTGAAGTCACGACCCATATTCAAGACGGGCACAATATCCGTCTGAATCTGGGTGACCGTTTCAAGACCGCCACATCCACAGCTGCTGAAATTCCAGGCACTCACAACCCAAGAGTGAGTGCCAAAACAGTTATAAGATGGCTCGCAAGGCACTGTTAGCAGGCCTGGCAGCCAGACATCCATGCAAAACGGCTGTTTTGACAGATCTGTGAACTCTGATATCCGACCTCCTTATGTTTATTCATTATTGCAAAGGAGTGAATCACCCAAGATCTTGTTTGATCTTATTTGTTTAAAAAATACAGAATTACAAACTGTTTTCATGTGCCATCAAGGTATTTTTCCTCCAGGACTTCATACCACAGTCTCCAAAAGAGGCGATAACTTACTTTTGTCCTTCAGTTTATATCTGTCTTCCGACTTTGTTAAACAGTTAAATAACTGCCTTTCAAGCATTCATTGAATATGAAATAAAAATGAAAGTTATGGTAATGCTACAAGTCCTACAGAAACGTGATGTGCTGCGCGAATATCATGACTGTGCTATTTACTTATTAGTCTGCCAAACTCTTCTCTTTGGCTCTGATACATCATTGCTGAGAGGAAGTCCTGCAAAAGACTTAATTAGGCCTAAATAAATATCATGACATCAATACGTTGTTGCTTGTTTAGTATCTATCCATATCAAGGTCATGTAAGTACATAATACAGAAGACATTCGCCATGATAATGATTAATTAGGTATTTCTTTGATGGTATCCTTATGTAGTTATTAATTAATCAGATATCATTTGACCTCAAAAGGGGTAAATGCTACATCAAGACAACTATATGAATTAATTAAATTACGTACATCAAAATATAATAACATAGGCAGATATGATGGAATTTGCACATGTCATAAATACATGTAGGCCTATATATTTAAAGGATGCAAAAGAATAACAGAACGATTTCAACTTTGATTTCACCAAATTTTTATGATTGTAGAAAAGCATGAAATTCTGTTCAAGAATAATCTTTGAAATACAAAACTTCAATTTGTAATTGCCAAATTTTCGTTTTAAAGTGGGATAAAGAATCATAGTAAAAAGCTCAATAAATATTATGCCTGATGTGTCATGACAGTGTCCTCATTGTTGAGACCCTAGACTCCACATCAGGTTTTTCTTTTAAAATAAGAAATAATAATTTTTGATTTCAGCAAATAAACAGTCATGTAAAATGTGCGCACATGTTTGTGTACTAGGTGCGACCTTAATATCATGCATTTGTCACATATCCTGCGATGTCAAAAAGTTGTTTCACATGCATGATGCCGTGGCATTCAGCCAGAGTTTGGCAGTTTGACAGAAAGAATGACTTGGCTACATCATGTACATGAAGCTGTGCTGGAGAGTAAACTTCATGTTGTAGTATGTATTATCCCATGTCTAGCCAACTTTTGTCCCTCATACAGAGCTTTTCCCTGGTCAATACTGATTGAGAGAGGGAAATACAACAGAAAAAAACAGGGATATATTTAGTTCAACCAATCAAATTCCTTCGGCTAATTAGCCAGGAGGGATATACAGAAAGATAATGAGCTTAACAGGGATATACTGGAACTGACCAATCAGAAGACAACAGTGCCCCTATATATCATGCTTATTAGCATGTAGATACCAGCATATTTGCTGATTGTTGTGATTTAAGGCAATTAAGTGCTGCCAATTAAGAGTATTGATTTCTTTTTTGTGGCACAGCTGCATTCACATTAAGTGCTTCAAACTGTTTTACATTGATATAAAATAAAATCATTAAAAAAAAACATATGGGATAAAAAGGTTACATCATGGGGTCTCGGGATATACTGGGTCTTCGGTGACTATACCAGGGATATACTTCGCCCACCCATGATGTAACCTCATAATATCTTCATCATATTTTTAGAGCAATATCTAGGAGCAAATATGCGGGTCTGTAGCATAGTGGTTAGCACGTCTGCCTTGTGCATAGTGGATATGGATTCAAACACCACTCCAGCCATTCCAGGGGGTTGAGGTTGTCACTATAATGAATGGCAGGATTTTTCAAAAGATTTAAAGTCATTGATTGTCACCTTATACCAGAGCATGTATTTCAAACAGACTTGAATTGACTACATGCTGTTGCATGATTAAAACGACTCATCAGATGCAGATTTATTGCAAATAGAATAACGAATAGTGAAGAAGAAATCAGAGCTAGCACTGAGGATTGGGGCAGGGTAAATCAATAATCATGTCCTATGATAGGCTATGAATAAAATAAGAGAATATAAACACACAACAAGAAGGTAATGTTATCTTCTATTCTAATCTTTTCTATTCTATCCTATTAGCAAGAAGTATAAAAGTATTGGCTATACTTTTGGATTCCAAAGGGGGGCATTCATATAGTTCTGCTATTCAGTGCCTTTGTCAGCCAATGTTGAAACAGCATTTCACTGCGATATAACCTTAACTCTTTATTCTTTGTTTCTTACTTATTTTTTCAAGTTTACGTGTTTGAGTGTTGCCTGATGGTATGAACTGTGGGTTAGTGCCACAACTCCTGATCTAGCATGCAGTCAGCTCAACAGTTCATAAGTTTGGCTCTCAATTTTTGAAGTATACATTTTGGCTCTCAAATTTTGAAGTATATGTATTTTATGGTGACTGTATTTATAAATTCATTCATTTTGTGTTATGATAAACCAATGAATTGTCTCGGATAGTACTTCACTGGGTATCAATTTCTTTGTGCTGATTGATATGGTGTTCATTGATTGTACTGATGAAGACAAATATGTCAGCATTGGCCTAAAAAATAATTTCTGGTCACGTGCTTAACAGGGTGTTGTTTGACTTGGATGGGCCATTGTCAAATTTCGGGACAACGGGTATAGGAAAATTGTCCTGTAACGGAGGGGACAATGTGGTAACGGAGGGGAATTTTGATGTAAAAAACCAACTGTAGGAACAGCAACAAAAGGAAAAATGATAAAAGATTGATGTAACTATTATTTTCAGAAGTACTTCATCTCGTATCAGTAGTCCAAATGTCGATTTCTTGCTCATGATCTGGTAACGGAGTGGACGGTACCGGAGGGGAACAATTTTTCGCTTTTCGCTCATTACTGCTTTTTATTTTGGAGATTAGACAAAATAATTGCAGAATATTAAAACCTGCCACCCTCAGCAACATATACATTAAATCGCTCTGTAAAATTATCACTGGTAAGCTTGGAAATGAAGGAAACGGAGGGGACATTTTAGTGGGACCAAAAACATTCTTTATGAACATTATGTCATAATTTTTTGAATACATGTTTTATGAAGTCTGCAAGGCAGTTGTACTATGGCGCACATGCGTCTGATGATATTCAGTGAAAATAGCTCATAAAAAACAATAACGAACAGAGCTATGGCAAGTAACGGAGGGGACAAAAAAATTGACATAAATTAGTGACACAACTATTGTATCAATTCAATCAATGAAATTATACCCAAAAAAATTGAATATGAACTAAATATAAATTCAAGTCTATATTCCCATGAATCGTGCAAAGAAACTTTGAAAATAATGGTATATTAGGAGGAAAATGAACACTTGATTTTGTCATGTCAGGTCCAGTGACAGGGAAAAACCATTGATTTTGCACGGATTTCTGGACATGATGCATTAAAAAAAGTCCAATGAATGACTTTTTGCTCCAAATGCAGTGGTTCTAAGTAGAAATATAAATAACAGATGCAGAGTGACGCTTCAGATATTTATCGCATTCATATTAATGTCAGGGAGCTAGAGTGACGCAAATTGTCCCGAAATTTGAGAATGACCCAGATACAAAAGCTTGAGGATGTTGTACACTCGAAATAAATAATTACTGTTGCCATTATGTGAAATTGATAATTTCCAGTTTCCATACCTCTGAAAATCTACTGGTCACCGCCGCATTGACACAAAACTGATTGAATAAACCATCGTGACCTACACACAAAAACTCACAATGAAAGCACACACAATCCACTCACTCTTTGCAATGTTTATCGACCATTTTTCAGACAGACACTTTCCCATTGTAGGGCAAGTAAACTACAAAATATTCAGTTATCTATTTATATATGCCTTTGCATAATAATACAAGTTCTTGGAGTGTTTGCTCACAACGTCAATCTGTTAGCATGATGAGGAGCTGGTTTGGCAGAGTCTGTTGCACTCTTGCATTCCTGCTCACTTAGCATGTACACATCATCCTTTCTTCTCAATTCTCATAAATATGTTATAAGCAATAATCTAACTTTACACCCAGTATTGTTTAAGGTTTGAATAACTACACATTTTGTGCAACAGTTCCTCCAGGTGCATCAGTGTATGTGGGGCTGGTGGGGCAGATGCCTAACCACTTTTTGGCCAAAGCATAGATGTTCATGCATGAAGAAAATGTAAGTCCCCCCCCAGACATCTTCCGTTAAGGCTTCAGCCAAATTTGCCCCACCACTTTGAATAAAATGAAACTGACACCCCTGAGTTCCGCCAGTCTCTTCTTTGAATTGATAGTTTGTTTTTGAATTTATGAATTGCCTGTGAATAAAAGGTTGATGAACCTGATTCTTTTTCAGTTCAAACAATGGCGAAGACACTAATTTCACGCACGTATTGCAGTGCACGACTGAGAGTATAGTGTATAACATGGCAGCTTCAACAATGTAAATTTATGTGCAGGTCTATCCATGAAAATCCAAGTTGAGTTACCGGCTGATCTTTGGAACACCAGCACAACTCAAGCAAACAGGTATCGGCTACACTGACGCAACGTGAGCAGGAGTCAAACCCAGGCGCTTTTAAAACATAAGAATCTGAGAGCGCAACCATCTCTGCCAACCCAGCTCCTTATTATGCAAACAGATTGATGCTGAGAGCAAATACTCCAGGAACTTGTGTTATTATGCGAAGGCATAGATAACTGAATATTTTATAGTTTGCTTAGCCCACAATGGCAAAGTGTCAGTAGGAAAAAAGATCGACAAAACAGTGCAAAGAGTGAGTCGATTGCGGAGAGTTCCTTGAACTCTGAACCGTCACGCTGACAGTTTTTGTGTGAAGGTCAGGATGGTCTATTCAATCATCTTTGTGTCAACTTTGAGGCAACAGATTTTCAGGGGGCGTTGGAGTTTCTTGATGGGAGATTATTAATTTTAACGTGAAAATAATTATAGCGATAATGTTATCTTATTGGACAATGATTATGGAATGTCATAAAATTACATCATAGCACATGATTATGGTTACGATTATTTTCAGCGGGCCCGTCAATAATTTTCAAAAACAAGCTCTATGCTTCAGAACATTTTTTAAAGGATTATCCACTTGACCACCAATGGAACAACATTTGATGATCAGTTCCATCAGTACAAGATAGATTAGGTATATTTAGCCTCTGATAAGTTTTGCAATCCTTAGGAGCTAGTATGATTTGTTCCATTTACCGCTAATTGAGGAGTTCTGCCAACGTTTTTCAAGAAGGACTGTTAAGATATCATAAATTATGCAAAATAAGTGACATGAATTACAAAACTATTTTGAATATATATATACCTTCAGTGAAGAATGCCTTTGACACATGATTATGGCAAGTAAGAAGACAATTCAGATGATGGCCTGGAGACAAAATCTGATCCCTGCATATTAGTTTCCTTCTTACTTCGTCAAAAATGCACTCTTATGCTTATGCCTGTTTATGCTGCACAACAATATAATTTTGGTTTCAACCCGAAAAAATCAACAATTGTCAATGGAATGATACAGTGTGCGATCAATAGCACATAATGTATCCTTTTCCTATATATGGCATGCTGTTTCCATTTCACACTGATACATGAGTTATATAACAATTGAGTCCTCTAGGATATATTGTAGTGATATACATGTATGGTCTGCGGCACTCTTTCAATCAGCGAAATGTGACCAATTTGATTAATTACAAACATTCATTTTGATCTGTCCAGTGTTTTTGCAACTTATCCGGATAATAAAAAAGTTTTTATGAACTTTTTCAAACATATAGAATACAGCGTACACATAATTGCATTTCTGATACTAGAAATATACATAATAATATGGTGGTTGTTACAAACTATTTTAAGAAATCTGTGTTTGTTTTTTAGTTGTCTTTATAAAAAAAATAGAAAGGCAGAAAAAAATCAGATTACATATATACATGTTGTTCCCCCATCTGGCGACAGCTATAACTTATATTCTAAGTTTTTCTTTTTCTACATCCAATGTTGATAAATTACCGGTACAGACTTTCATCTGCTTGGCAAGCAAACTTCCTCAGTACTGATGTTATGACAATACACTATTGTAGAGGTGTGAAATCTGGAAACAACCTTCATCTCTGTTAATGGCCCCCCGTCGTTCTCTTTATCTAGATGGCTTCCCTCATGTGTCTCCTCCATCGGTCCGATTCTCTATCCATTATTCTTGGTTGTTTCCAGCTTTCACACAAATACAATAGTGTATTGTCACAACATCAGTACTGAGGAAGTCTGCTTGCCAAGCAGATGAAAGTCTCTGTAGGCAATTTATCAACATTGGATGTAGAAAAAGAAAAACTTAGAATATGAATCTACCATCCAGAGAAAATGTTCAGAAATGGCTTCAACTTGTGTTCCGTAATGTGATAAACACATATTGTCGACCCCGCAGTGAACGGTCAAATCATGCCATGAGATAAACAATCAAACATGTAAAGATGAAAGAATAAGTTCTCGCAACAGAGAATATATCGCAGTGAAATACTGTGTCATGCCGTTCGCTGGCAAAGGTGTTGATATCCCTTTTGAATACAGAAGTATTGCCGGGGGCAGACTGGCGGCATTTCGGGCCCTGTGGTAAAATTAGTCTAGGGGACCCCCGGAGTTCCTACTGTCAGCTTTATTTCAAAAGAGAAAAGAAATTACAAAAGGATAACATATTTTGGTAAATAGTTATTATGATGCATGGGGACCCATGTAAGAGGCTTCTGTCCTATTCAGATATTTTTACATCACAAAATCATAAATCTGACGGTTAAGTTTTGCTTTTCAGAATTTTTATATTTTTTTACATCTTGAATGGCCCTCCTAAGTGGATGGGCCCATGGCAGCTGCCACTCTGCCACATAGGCCAGCCCACTGAGTATGGCCAATACTTTTACACCTCAAACTAATGGGGTAGAAAATAAAGGAAAAGAAAAGAATTACATTACCTTCTTGTTGGGTGTTTTATGGGGTGTTTTATTCTCTTATTTTATTCATAGCCTATCATATGGCATGGTTATTGATTTACCGAGCCCCAATCCCCAGCGCTAGCTCTGTTTTCTTCTTTACTATTCGTCATTCTATCTGCAATAGATCTGCATCTGATGAGTAGTTTTAATCATTCAACAGCATGTAGTCGTACTAGTCAATCCAAGTCTGTTTGAAACATGCTCTCGTGTATACAAGATGAGAATCAATGTCTTTAAATGTTTTGAAAAGGTTCATTAGGACTGCCAGCAGGCTTTATGTGACGAGCCAGATTCTATTGTTGTGACTCGATCTGTGCACCAGCTCCTATCAAAAACCTTGCATCTTTACTGTGGCTCATTGAAAGCTCTTTTCGCTTTTGGCCAGTCTCTGTGACATTTTGATGATTTTGTTGAAATAACTAGTCAACAAAAACAAAATTTTCCGTCTGCTACCTGAAGAAAATGCCTCTATTAACCAATTCAAGCATGTTGATTCCAAAACTGAAATCAGAATTTCTTCAGAACGTCCATATTTTGAGTTATGGCCTTGTCAATATTTGGCAGATAATCTGGCGTGGTAAAAGAAAAGCACTTTGCACTGCTGAATACTTCAAATTAAACATATCTTAGTATTTGAATAAGTTATTTCAAGATACTGAAACAATAAAGCCAAAATATTTCAATATTGCTTTTCTAGCTGCTGTGACAACATTGGCAGCCATAAGGAGCGAGTGTTTACAGATTTATTGAAGAAAGGGAAGAAAGGAAAGAAAGAAGGAAGAAGGAGAAGAAAGGAACAAAAGAAGGAGAAGAAAGGAAAGAAAGAAGGAGAAGAAAGGAAGGAGATTAGGAGAAGAATAAGAAAGGAAGGAAGGACAAGAAAAAGAAAGGAAGGAAGGAGAAGAAAAAGAAAGGAAGGAAGGAGAAGAAAAAAAGGAAGGAAGGAGAAGAATAAGAAAAGAAGGAAGGAGAAGAAAGGAAGGAAGAAAGGAAGGAAGAAAGGAAGGAAGAAAGGAAGGATGGGGAAGAAAAGGAACGAAGGAGAAAGCAGGAAGGAAAGATGAAGAAGGCAGGGAGAAAGGAAAAGGAAGGAAGGAAGGAAGGAACAGAACATAAACAGACATAGGACAGAAGCTATAGTACAGAACATAGATACAATGTAGATATTCTGACTCGATAGATAGATACATAGATGGATCGATAGATGGACAGATCAATGGACAGGTGTATACGAACATAGATAGCTGACTATTTTAACTATAAATGACCACAAAGCAGGATCTAAGCAATAATTGACACAAACATTATTGAACAATCAGCTTGACCTTCACACAAAAACTGCCACAATGGTTGTTCGCAGGAGAGACTCTCCACAGTCGACTCACTCTTTGCACCGTTTATCGATCTTTTTTCCAACTGACACTTTGCCATTGTGGGCTAAGCTAAGCAAACTATAAAATATTCAGTTATCTATGCCTTTGCATAATAACACAAGTTCCTGGAGTATTTGCTCACAGCATCAATCTCTGTGAATGACGAGGAGCTGAGTTTGCAGAGTTGTGGCGCTCTTGGATTCTTATGGTAAGCGCCTGGATTCGACTCGGGGGGGGGGGGGGGGGGGAGTTTTGCTGGAAATTCCCGTCAAAAATTGATACCCCCCTTGAGTTTCATGCAGATTTTTAGTACCCCACCCTTAGGTTTCACGCGTATTTTTAGTACCCCCCCCCCTCGACATACAAAGCAATAAACACATATACTGTTGTACATGGCCGCGCGTACAGATTCGCTTCATTTTGCGTCATTTTGCGCTTTAAAAAGTCCAAATAAAATGAGTTTATATGAATGCATGTTTTTTAACATTTTTTCTTTGTTAAAATTTCTTACCCACCTCCCTTCAGAAGTGTTGTGAAAAATTAATACCACCCCCTTGAAACATATGTGAAAAGTTAGTACCCCCTCAGCCAAAACTCCCACCCCCCCCCCCCCAGTCATTAATTCTGAATGGTCCCTAATGTTTGATCACTGGGACCTATTAAAACACTTTCCCCTTAAAAGCCTGCCATCTGACCAGTTGAGCTAAAGGACCGGTCCCAGACCAAGTGCTAGGAAGATACCTATTATACACAACCTACAATACCGTAGCCCCCATCTTCCCTAAGATTTTGACGGACTGGGAGTCTGGCACATGCTCTATTCATTCAGAGATGCACTCTAAAAAATCCATGTTGGTTTTTTGCATTGAAATTTGGTTTTTCAAAAAACTATTTTGAATCTAAAAAACCAATTTTGCTGAAATTTTTTAGAGTGTGTCCAGGGTCTTTCAGCAGCCCATGTGCTAGAACACAGTGAACACTGGTTACAACTTGTCACCATTGAATGTCCCGTGGCCTCGGACCTGTCTTGTATATTAGTTTCAATCTAAATCCCTTGTCTCGTGTTGTATTCTGTCTCTCTTATAAAACCCCGCAAAAAGGGATTGTCACAGTACCAAAGCACTAAACAGCTCCGTGTTTTTATTCTGTAACAACCAGGCACATGCCTCAGTTGGGCGCTCTGTGCCCTTATACATTTTACATTAAAGAAGTGATTTTTGGCACGGCTGTCCAAGACAGTGTCAAAAGTAATTGTCATGACTTACAAACATATTTTAGGTCAATCAATCATGACAATCATGCATATGTTATATTGCCCTTGCATTACCGACTGAGCCATAGATGACTAAAATCCTTTATAATTTGGTTGCAAAAAAAACTCTATCTACGCTATCCACTGGCCTCATATTGAACTTTTTAAACAGAAACTTGTTGCAGCCAATATATCTGGGCATATCAAGTTCGATTTTGGTGACTTTCCAATAAAAATTGCAAGAGACTGAGTTTTTTTTTGCCACGCCATGTATTTTTTTCAGCTTTTCAAAATTTTAAAAATAGCAGACGAAAGTTAGAAAATGCATTATTGAGACTCAATAAATATTGGTAGCCACCAATTCTTGGTACCTTGGTGTTCTATATTAAATTTGGAAGATATTGATGTGTCATATAAATTTCTATTGCAAAGAATGACAACACAGTGTGCTATCAAAGTCAGCAGCTTAACCTCAATCCGCAAATTCTCAAAATAATTGTCACCCGATGTTTAGTAGAATATCCTTTTTTTTTGGTAGTGCGAGTATAGGTTTAGCTGAAATATCTGAATTTTACATGTAATTAGAAGCAAATGATATAGGGAATTATGTCAAGGTGAAATAAATTATGCAGAAGTGTTACTTTCCAAGTTATAGCCCCTTACATGTGACACTGTGAGAAATTGTGTCACCCTAAAATGTGCATTTTTGCCTGTTTTCGGACATATTTTGCCCAAAAACCTGACATAGGGATGAGATCTCGTCATTTCTGATGCCTTTATTGGAAAGTAGACAATTTTTGTCAGAAGGTAAGTTTAAAACCTTGTTCAAAAAATGAAAAATGAGCCCTCAGGATTTTTTTCAGTAAAATGTCACAATTTTGTGACTCAAAGCTTGAACCTTGTCATAGGCAGATATGTGGATTATTATTCCAGTCTTCATAATCAATTAGAATTATTACACATATTCATTTGCAAATTTCTATTAATTATTTCTGATTAACTGATGCATGTGTGCTCATTATAAATACACTTTAATATACTAGTTATGAGTATGCTGGTCCAAAATAGATACAGATTGATGACATATTGTTGTTCTCGTTATACATTATGTTGAATAATTGCTCATACTCACTTATGCCTATCAATTAATCTCGATTGGCAGATTAATGCATGTTGTTATACATTTTACCGTGCAATAATGCACTCTTTATAAAACATTTATGCATAAGTACTGTTTATTTTTTTATGTATCACTGATGAAACAATACTCTATAATACTGTGCATTAATGGGTTGGGAAAACCCTTCTAAATTTTTATAACAAAACAACCCAAGTCAGGGTCACTGAGTAGTAACAATATCACAAGCTGTTGTGTGAATTAATATCACTCGAGCCCGAAGCGAGTGATATTGTACGAAGTGCCCTGACGCGTGGTTGTTTTGTTTTTATCACCTGGTTTTACCTCAAATTTTTAGTTAAAAAGAGAGACTATTTTCTGCCATTACAAAAATGTGATGTTACCATAGAGCAACAATGGATATTACATCACAATCCTATTGTTTTGGCCATTGTTTGGTTTGTGATGTCATCAGGCAGCTGAAATGCTGGTGATGTCATAACCATTGTTAAAAAATATCGCCCTTGAAGGGTGGTATTTTTTACAATATCATAGGCCCTGATATTTTGACTGTACACAGCGCTCCTGAATAAAATGTAAGATTTTCAAAATATACCGAAAAAGTTATGAACGCACCGTGAAAGTAGAAGGTCTCAGCTTCGTATCGATGTAAAAATCAAAATATTCTGTTGGGAAAATTTTGAGATATTTGAATTTTAAATTTTTCATCTATCACAGCCCTTTAATTTACATCATTACCACTCAGTATCACCCAACAAATCACTCAACAATTCAATAATGCTGTAAATTTGTTGCTTTACATGTTTATTATGACATTTCATTGCAATCGAACTTAAGAAATAAACTAAATGGCACTTTTGTGATAAATATAGAATGGAGTGTGTTGCAAACTCTTATGATCATGTTTTTTTAGTAACAGTCAATCTTACTGCCTGCTTATTTACTTTTATGAGAGCCTGTACGTAATATGAATTGAAATGCATGATGGTACGGCAGAGATTGTTCAATAATTGGGGTGATTGATGTTCTTGATTCAGTAGCTATTGAAGAGTTTTTCAAGTTTTGAGTGACAAAACCCGACAACCTGCTCAGAAAAAAGGCCCAGTGCCTTCATAATCTGTTCAATGAACAGTGGCACATGATGGAAAGGATATGAACATTAGTAGTGAAAGAAATTGGTATGCTGTTTCAAGTTTTGCAATGTTGCCTTGGTAAGCATCATCAATTGTAAAGTCTAATGAGGCCTGAGGGCATCCAACAAAGTGTGACAAAAGCAGTGTGAAACTTCATTCAGTGTTGAGGTAACGTGTTGCTTGGCATTTCAAGGTTTGCAAGGACCTTGTTGCAGTAGTTACCCTCAAATGTACATCCATGGTGCTGCTCATTTTGGATGTAAAGAGCCTCAAACCAGTGATCAAGATCAGGGAAGAGTTTCTTCAACTCAGAATAAATTTTATTCCCAAACCACAACTTAATATGCAGTGCAGGAGGAGGTACTACAGCAACAACAGGGGTTGATGGCTAAAAATGTTGCCCCTCGACAGCTAGTGGTTAATTTGAAACAGTTGTAATTATGCTTTAATGTGGTTTTGCTGCCACTTTCATTTTTCCATTTCTGGTAGTTTTTTGAATGAAACTGCTTAATACAAAGGTCAGTATCACTTTATGTCAGTGGAACTTAGTCTCGACATCTTCCTATAGATAACAAATAACATAAACTTTTTCCCGGGCATCGGAATGTTCCATCTCAACACCAAAACCAAGTAAGTCCTTAAAATTAGAAGAAAATGAGAAGTTCAATGAAAACACTGCATGCTATGAAGCCCAGAGCACAGGCGAATGCAACCTTGAACTCTCAAACAGATGAAATACTAAATAAACTGTATCATAAATAAAGTAATGCAAGAGAGAAATTCAAACAGCACTAGGAAAATGCATGGATATGACCCATTCATGTAAATTTTGGCCAACAGAAGGATTATGACATCTAGAATTAATAGAACAGTTCAGGTTTGATTTTCATGTACACAATTGTCTAAACTACACATACTTTTAATCTCAAAATGCCAGAAAACATAAAATGTGATTTATATATAAACAAATGTAAAGATGGTCATTTTCCTTCAAAATAAATTTTCTGTTAGACGTAAATGATTTATATCATACTGTATGCTATCTACTGTTACATCTTATGAAGAAATTGTTGGTTACTCGCAAAAGAACCTGTGATAATGGTCCAAAACGCCATGTAATAAAAAAGAATTAAAAACTGAAATATCTCAAAATTTTCCTAACAGAATTTTTTAATTTTTACATTGATACAAAGCTGAGACCTTCTACTTTAACGCTATATTCGTAACTTTTTCGGGATATTTTGAAAATCTTGCATTTTATTCAGGAGCGCTGAGGGCACAATCGAATAAGGTGAGCAATAATGTAAAGGGGAAGGAAAAGGCAATGTAAAAAGTAACGGGTAAAATAAACTTTACTTAAATTAAAGAGCAAACAGGGCTACAACATGTGAATGAAAAAGAAAAGGTAGAGAGTAATGTGAGATGCATGACAGTGAATCAAACTTTTTTGAGTAAGAAATGCTCATTACAAGGGTATAACAGGTAATAAAACCTAACATCTCGTAAAAAATTCCTCAATTGTTCATCTCAACTCTCCGATCTTTTTAGGAGTGAAAAGCAAATAAAATTGTTTACAAACTTCTTCACAATAATTATTATAGACATTCAGGCTTCAGCCCGAATATGTTGTTTTTCCCAGGACATGTATTCTATAGGAAGAAGTGACATCAAATACATGTAACCTATGACATCACTATATACCCCATAGAATAACTTGTCCCAGAAAATATTTTGCTTTCAGGCACAGTGTCTAGAACTATGAAATAGGATGTGTGAGGCGTACACTCTAAAAAATGTGGGGACAAAATTGGTTTTTTAGATTCAAAATGGTTTTTTGAAAAAACAAATTTCAATGCAAAAAACCAACATGGATTTTTTTTAAATCACACATTTTTAAAAAATCCATGTTGGTTTTTTGCATTGAAATTTGGTTTTTCAAAAAACCATTTTGAATCTAAAAAACCAATTTTGTCTGAATTTTTTTAGAGTGTACCATGTTCTCTCTGAGCAGATCCCCAATAACTGCAGGGTAACATCAGAAGTGTGTAATCTCAATGACTGCATGCTCAATTTTGTTATGTTTAATTTTGACAAATTGTGTGATATCAATTATTTCTCAGCAAATACATTTAACACTTAGACCTGGTTGGTCTATACTCGTCTCGACAACTGCAGAATCGAGAAGCGTGCATACTAAATTTTGTCATGTTTAATTTCGTTTCGAAAATGTCTATGTATCTCAAGCAAACAACACGAAACTAAAGTGAATTGATTCACATGGAAAAGAAAGGAGAGAACACTACATCTAAAAACAATGGCCCGTTTTCACCAACACGGTATTAAGAGTTGAGCCAGGTCTGAGCTAAGACCTGGTCTGGCTAAGCCAATCGCTCAAGCGGAGCAGGATCAAGGAATTTCAGTTTAGTGAAAGCTTACACATATTGTGATAACATATCAGCTGTTACAAACACGATGTCTCAATTTCCCAAACAAATGCAAAGATATGGCTACACAAAAGAGGGAGGGGCTTGGAAATTTTTATAATAGATAATTGCCCAACCAGTCTTGGTAAAAAAAAACAAAGTTCAAAACTTCCCCCTTTCCCATTAACCAACCTATCATTACTATCAAGCAACCAAACAACACAACAACCTATGCTATGATTGACTGTCAAAGTATCATAGTCTCTCGCACAAACATCAACTTTCATATATTTACTTTTTTTTTCAATATTTAAGACGACATTCAAGGTGTTCATCACAGTCAACATTATCAACCAGCTCTACCCAAACCAAAATGAGTTCAAAGTTGGTAATCTAGATTTCCCACAAATGAGCAAAATGTGATGAGAAGTCACATTTTGGTGACATCTTGGTGTTGAGGTCTCTGACCTGCTGTACATTTTGAATTGCATCATCTAGACAGCATAAATTTCAGTAATATTTATTTGATTGCTGACATGAATTTTTAGCTTCATGTTACGTGTTTTTTTTTTGCCAGTTCATTTTGATATCTATAAGAATCTTCGCTCTATGATTTACCAAATTGTCATTCTCCCGTAGTCATCGGCTCACTTCCCGAACTGGCTCTGCCAGTGAGCCTCTGACTCTGTTGACTCTTTTTCATGAGGTTTTAGTCAAATTAAGAACTGCCACGCCCTGGCACCTCAGCCAATCAGGAGGCAGATTTCATATCAGTGATTGGACATGCCTGAATTCATTGCAAGCAACGAACAATGAAACAAAAGAAACAAACTGAAAACAAGAAACTGTCACTTGAAAGTTACACAAACTGTGAAATGTGTGCAGAGTTCTAAAAACAAATACTAAAACTGTGAAGAGTTCAGATGTCAACCATGATCAGCCATGCAATTAATTGTGTCTGATTGGATGAACAGGTGCAAAATATTGGAACTCACAAGTTTGGATTCTTCAAACCACCTGTCAATCATTTCTTTATCATGTTGTGGATTGGTTGACACCCAAGCCTTCAGTGACCAGTGATTAACTTGGAAGTCATCCGACCATGGAAAATATTATTCTATCAATTGCATGACCATGATATGAGCAACTCAGACCGCATTTATGTGTGAAAATAAGCAAATTAACATAATTCCAAATATGCTCTAAATTATTACACTCCCACATTATGCCATTAGGCTAACAGCTTCATATGTAAATTACAATACATGCAGATAGACCGATGGACTGACAAAAAGATAGATAGATAGATAGATAGATAGATAGATAGATAGATAGATAGATAGATAGATAGATAGATAGATAGATAGATAGATAGATAGATGGAATATCAATTCAATGAAGTATTGCCATAGGCCTATAATACAATTTGAGCTTTTAACATTCCATGAATAAAAGAAACTGCATAGATTTGCAACAAAAATTTGACATTGTTTTGGTTGTCAAAATTCACAGCAACTTAACAGCTTTCTACCATGTGTTACATAGAGCCAAACAAATGGATCAAAGACTACAGTTTACTGTTGTCAACAGTATGCAGTGTCTGGAATGACATAACCTTGCTTGGGTTATAACAGCCTCTCTGATTGTGCCTCCACTGGCCTTCGCAACCAATCAGATTGAACCTCAAAAACCACACTTTTTGTGGCCCACCAGGTCAGAGGCTCACTGGCAGAGCCAGCTCAAGTGAGCCGATGACCACGTGAGAATGCCAAATTGTGTGAAATGGTGAAACTGGCCTCATTTGCATAACATACATGTGTGAAAACGTGTGCATTGGCCAGCTTTGGAGGTGTGTCTGACTTATTCATTGGGTGGAAACAAACTTCTTCGTTTTTTATGTGCTGAACAAATTTTTATTTTCCAGTGTCATGTGCTGAACCTTTTTTTCATCAAAAGTCCAGCCCCCCCCCCTCTCCTCATGTACACTGAGCGCCATTAAAAACGCAACATCATTAAACCACAAAATTTTGTAAGTTCTTGTTGCTCAATAATTAAAATTCGGCATAGACCTCAAGTATGACGTTAAGAGCAATTGTGGAAAAAATCGTGAAAAACGTTTGACTTTTAACCACACACTACTCATTTTAGTGAGGTCTGTCTGAAACATCAATTCACGGACTGTGCTTCACTGAAAAATGAGGCTATGGAAATATTGGTTTTGTGGCTTTTTGGATTGAATAATCTTATGAAATTTTCACGTAACATGCACAAGACTTCAATAAGCTGTCCCACGGACGTTTTAAAAAAATATTGAGGATAAAGCAGATTTTGAATAAAAAACTCAAAATATAGGCTTGAGTATCTGGTATGAAGCATATGAACCCAAACTACTGAACAATGGACCTGTTGGTCATACCCGGGATAGAAACAAGGACACAGACAATCATCCCATAACAAAATTGGAAAAAATCTTAATAGAACATCTTTTTTGAAGATTTTAATAAAAAGCTCCTGTAGGGGGCAGGCCAGCATTGACACTAAAATTTTTTTTATTTCATCATCTTTAATTGTGGTTGGGTCAAATATCACTTTTTTCCACCCCATCAAGCAACTAAAATTGTAAACTATCCTGACTTATCAAACAATATGTGAAAAGAATAGCAAAGTTATTGGAATTAATGATCACAGGATCTTGAAATTTTGTGACTTGCATTTTCTACAATAGCCAGGACGATTTAATTTGACACAAGAGTATTGCTCTCAGAAATCAGTAATTTTTTGTGAACATAACTGATGGCAACAGCTAAATGTGGGCTAAATTTCATTGTGATATTTTGAGAGAAAGTACAATTTTTTTGCCATTTTGCGATGTTGCGTTTTTAATGGCGCTCAGTGTATTATCTGGTCAGCCCCAAAGGGACACCACTTTAACAGCTTGACATCACTAATCTGTAAGTTGTCTAACAATAAATTGTCAACCACTGAATCTTGACTAGTCTATAGACTAAAACTCAGTTGGTGAAAGGGACTTCACTAGACCAGGTATAAGGCTGTTAAGACCTGGACTAACTGTTAAAACTATCTTGGTGATATCGGCCCCAAAGGTTTTTCTAAACAGACAATATGAACGTAAGATGGTTTCCGTTAAAAATACTGTGTGTACATATATGCAGACAACATTTTCATGTGAAATAGTTAATTAAGGAAGCTGTCTATCCTGAACACATAATTGTGTTATCTGATCATAGAAATGTTAAGAATAAACATAGCTTTTGTCTAATTTTAGAGTTTTGACAGACACAAACTAATACACTCCTGGGCAAAAAAAGGGACCTTGTGGAATTCGCTTCTTTTAAAAAGGCTTTGATTTCTATGGGAAATACTCAATAACAATGCTTCATTTCCGGTTAGTAAATCAATTGCAATATTACAGCCGTGGCCGTAAGTTTTCACTCAGCAGCCATGCTTCACTGTGGTGCTATAATTTTGACCAAACATAACAAAGCAAATACTTGCTCAATCTTCACCAAAATATCAGGAATTATAGTTAGTGTGTACTTGGAGGTGTTCTGATAAAAATTGTTGAATGGAATAATGTTACATAAAAGCCGTGAGGCAAAATACTGAATTAGTTTAAATTTAAGCATATGATCAGTTCTGATCATATATTGTCATTCACATGATTGTAATATCCACCAAAGTGTCTGGATGTGTTGGGCACACGCCAAATTAAAAATTCATGAAAAAATTACAATTAAATATGTGACTTTAACGTTGCTTGATCGGGTTTCGCTTAATGTGTTTATGATTAGAAAAATTGTTAATTTCTGATGTAAGAATAAAGTAGTAAATTGTTTTTCATATGAAATTTAATTTGTTTCATAAAATACCACATCTATGGAAAGCATTTGACACAATTTTCTTTCAAAAGAAGAAGTGCAGTTATTTCTTCCACCTACATAAAATTTCACCGTATCTTAAGAAAAAACCAGTTCTAGTAAAACCCGACGAACGAAAAATTCAACAATGTATTTTATAGTAATTTTGTCATGAATGCTTAATTTTATGTGTACGTAAACACATCCACAAACTTTGGTGGCTGTTACTACCATTAGAAAAACATATAGCATCATAATTGATTTTATGTTCATAATTCAACTCATTATTTTGCCTCACTATTACTGTGAAAATATCATTTAATGCAATTATTTCTACCAGAACACCTGTTACTCCGTACAAACTATAATTGCTTACAATTTAGTGAGGATTGAGCAAGTATTTGCTTTGTTATGATTGGTCACAATAATTGCACCATAGTGCAGCATTGCAGATGAGTGAAAACTTACGGCCATGGTTGTATCTTAGTATGAAATCACTTTTCCTTTATATGTTTTTGCAAATAACACATATTTTGCCTACACTTTTTCACAATGTTCTGAGCTGAAAAGTCTATATTTTCCCATTAAATTTCACTGCTTTCCAAAGCTCCTATGTGTTACTAAACGTGTGTCCTCTTAGATTAACATAATGAGTCGAAAGGAAAAGCTATTCATACAAAGATAATGGTGCTACTGATTGACTGACAGGAATGAAACTTTGTTGTAGTGCATCGAAACAATGTGAAAACCTGCAGAGGTCTGTTTTTTTTTTTTGCCCACACTCTAAAAAATTTCGGGACAAAATTGGATTTTTTAGATTCAAAATGGTTTTTTGAAAAACCAAATTTCAATGCAAAACCTACATGGATTTTTTAAAAAATCCATGTTGGTTTTTTGTATTATGTATTACGTATTAGTTAGATTTGGAGGGTTCTAACATGCATTTTTGTCAGTTAGATCCCGACAAAGAGGTCTAACTGACTTAGACATCATACACTTCTTCTATTATACATTTTAACTCTTAAAATTTTGCAAAAGAGTGTTTGTTTGCTGTTGTTACTATTGTTAATCTCTAGCAGGGTGCTAACATGCAATATTGTCAGTTAGATACCAGCTTTTCCAATGGTATAAGTATCTTGGTGATGTCTAAAATGTTTTAGTCTTATTTTAAAAAGAAATGCACCCACCTGACACCAGGTGTCCTCGTGGACCCAGTCTATGTCATAACCAGGAAGCAGTTCTCTCCTCTTGACCTCCTTGATGGCCACAATGATGGCTGAGCCAATGAAAGGTCCAACTGCCCACTCATGGCTCCAGGACAACAGGTACCCAATGGTCAAAGTATTGTTCACTGCTCTGCCAGGCACTGTGCCACAGTATATAACAGCAGGTAACACAGCAAGCACTAAAAGTTTCAATCTTAGCAACAATGTCATTGTGTAGAATTGATTTGCTAATGTGTCTGAGAGTTATAAAGTGAAGAATGAACCTGTTGTCAGTCCCAGTAATAGCTGATGGATGTATGAGAATGATTGTTGAATATAGAACAGTCTTCAGCCACTTTGAAAACTGATCAGTATATTAACTATAATAACTATCTTAACAATGTCATGTTTTTGGATTTGTGATTTTGAATATCTGAAAGTTATTCAGTGAAAATTGACCAACATGAAATCATGAAAGACCAGTGCTAATAGCTACTGTTATATAATTATATGTTTGATACAAAAAATGTCTTCAGAAAGGATGAAAGCTGCTCAGGATTAGGACTAAAATTGGAAATCTGAACAACAATGTCATTTTGTGGAATAAGTGCATGTTTTTGTCTGCAGTGAAAAAAATGAATTTATGTATAATCCAAAAACTTATACCAGTACGAATAGCTGATGGAGGTATTGTTGTAAATATAAAGTCTTCAGCCATGAAAACTGGTCAGCATCATAGTAACTGACAGTGCCAATTTTAACAATGTTATTTTGTACAATCAGTGTATTTGTCTGCAAGTCATTCGGTGAGGAATTGGCGCATGGCAAGTACATAGGCTGACAATAGCTGCTGCATGGTTATAAATTCATACACAGTTGCTGGCTATAAAAAGTCTTAATCCAGTTTGAAAATTGATTAGATCGACAACGTTATATAGCAAAATGTTTTCATTCACAACGGTTTGTCACATAATCAAATGTTACAAAATCTGTGATTCAGGACATCATATAAAATTAATTGTGATATTTATATTCCTTTTGTTGAAGTACATTGTCTTTGATGCATTAAATATAAATCAGGTACTCAAAATGGTGAAGTATTTAATGACTGAATTTCGTGTCCAAAGCATACGATGCACTGTCTGATGAAGAGAAAGAGACGGAGACAATCACTAAATAAAACAATTTAGAAAAAGACGAAGAATACTGAATCCATTTATGCAGAATCTGATGTTGCTATAAAATAATCCAAGATATTGATGAAGCCATCAAAGAGGAGAGTACAAATAAAAGAACAGGGGTCCAGACTAATGATCTTGAGTAGTTGGTGGCTTTTATAGCCTCCAAAGCAGCCCTTTTAGTATACAGCAGCCAATCACAGGCCTAGAGTCTTTGATTGGCTGTGGGCAGGGCCATATATCATGCCACTATACAGCAGCATCATTGGCGAATATGGAGAAAAGTGCAGAGGACAGCATTATGATCAGCCTAGCTGTTCTTATATAATACGTCAATTATAGCTACATAATATGCCTTGGGTTGTATTGGCAGGAAAGTGCCATTATAGGCGACACCCAATTTTTGCCAAAGGGGATCTTCACCCAGTTGTCTTTGTTTTTGCCTGGCTGCCATCCATTACAGCAAAAAGCATAAGCCTTTTAGTAAGTAGAACCTATAAGTTTTAGTAAAAAAGGTGATGTTTTGTCATTGGGTAAATACTAAACATCCTCCACAAAACTGTCTGTCGAAGCATGAATTCTCATCCAATGAGAGGAAAATAAGAAAATTGTTGTAGGCCTATCATAAAGGACGAAATTTGAGGTATGTGGCACACATATGGCTACACATTTTCTTTGCTACACTCAAGAGTTCTGTATAAAAGTCAAAATCTTTGATAAGTGAGTGAACCCCAGTCCCCATTGAAATTGCATTTGCCTAAGGTTACTTTACTTACTTATCAGAGACTTTGACCCATACATTATTCTACAGAAAGAAAATAGGCAGCCATTTGTATCCGACATGCCTCAAAAATTGTCCTCATTGATTATGTTTTATTCTCATCAGATGAGTATCCTTGCTTGCAAAAGCAGTTTGTTTGACTCTTAGCATTGACCAATGGCAAAATATCACCTGTTTCACTTACTTATAGGCAAACTGTATATCCTATATTAAATTTGAAGGTTTTGCCCAGATTTTCTTCTTTTATGCACATCGCCAATTTTTCAAGTATTTCCACATGCTATACATCAATCTTCGTGTTTTCAAATGGGCTAAGAATTTTTATCTTTACAGTCATATAGGCCTATATCTTTCCTCTGACACCCTATCTATGACCTTCTATCCACACCTGTATATATCTGTCTATCCAGCCGCAGTGGTATAGTTGTAGTGTACTTTTCCCTGGACTCCAAACATGGAGGCATGGGCCAAATAATTTTATGCACATTCAATACTTAAATTTTAACACTACTAATTGCTTGTATTCATTTATTGGGAAAATCTAAAGGAGAATCAATTGCTTTGATTTTGTTGAAACCCGTAAAGTTGTTATAAAGGAAATTCTGCAGAACAACCTCTCTAATTAAGGGATGTCATTTCTGATATTTTCATGTCAAACAGACAGACAGACATACATGGCTAATATTTTCTCTCTATATTTATTATTGAATAAGAAAAGTTATTGGATTGGACTGATAATATTTGTTGACACAACACGGATGAAGTTACAACAAGACAAGAATCATAAGATGCTAATATCTCTTCAATGGATGGCCTCTTTATAGCAGTACATTAGCTGCCTCCAAAGGGTCTGGTAGAGTCAATATTTTGTTTATTTTCCTTTGTGTCTTGAGTCTTTAGTCTTGAACTTTGTGTAATCCTGGTAAATAAACGTCTACCTACAAAGGGAAAAGAGCACTGATTGCCTCGGGTTGTTTGAAAAAAATCATCGATGTTAGTTAGTAACTTACCCAAGACTCAATAAATTGTCTGTAATGTAACAGAAGTTCAAGGTGAGGTACAATAAAATAATGTACATCAAATTACAGCAGCTCTCATTATATCACATAGAAAGCAACTTCATTGGCTGTCTTTCCGGCAAGAATACAGTACTGTTTAAGCTGATTACAACAACCTTATTAACGGTCAAGCACCCTGCTACATTCAGCAATTATTGATGCAGCTTAAACCGAATCGAGACCATAATCTGAGAAGTAACAGTAATCATATTGACGTGGAATCTCAAGTTCTTTTCCATGCTGTTGAACTGTGATGTCGCAAATTAACTCAGTGTCACAGCTTGCATCCCTATTCTCTAGCATTGCAATACAATATAACTGCAAGCTGTGATGTCATTTTATACTTGGTCAGATTCCCCAGCTTCTAGCCAATAAGAATCCACCTCAACTGAGTGATCTGCATAATAGTTTCAACTCAATGTCAGAGTGAAAATTTGGTAAGGGACAGCCCCTGTCAGGACGGCATCACAGTCTGATGGCTAATGAGCTAACAATTTAACTATACATCACAGTTTTCATTTTGATGTTTTGAAAGAAGCATTACATTTTATTCCATAGTCAGAACAAAAGAGTTTAAGTGATCCCGATGATCTATCATTGCGGCTTTGTAAGCATTCACAGTTGACTTGTTATAATCCCAGCGGAGTTGTTGGATTAATCTGCAAACTTGCAAATTTGTATAGGTTATTCACCTAGGGAGAGGCAATATGTGATTTATCCAGCGAGGGCGTTAGCCCGAGCTGTGATAAACACATATTGCCGATCCCGCGGTGAATAACTGGCTTATACCATAAGACAAAACTGAAACTTGTGATTTGTTGCTGTGGGTTTTTCACAGCTTCACTTATTATTCTCCCATGGGAGGATAACTGGACAACAAAGAATATGGGTTTTATTGCAGTGAAATACTGGCTCATGATTGGCTGACAGAGGTGTCGAATGGTATAAACAACTTTAAACTACAATGGACCTTGCTTTGAACAAAAAGCTTTCTCAATTGCTTCTGTGATGCATAGTTATGCCTACAGGCCATTAGCTGACAGGCTGTTGTGTGGCACTGGCAGGGGCTATTGCAGACCCAATTCTCACGCTGACATTTAGTTGAAACTATAGTATAATGATTCTCAGCTGAGGCGAATTCTTATTGGCTAGAAGCTGGGGAATTAGTCCGTGTATAAAATGACATCACAGCTTGCAGTTATATTGTTATGTATTGCAACGCTAGAAAATAGGGATGCAAGCTGTGACACTGAGTTAATATGCGACATCACAGTTCAACAGCATTGTAGATTCCCACTACATGTTAGGCATAAAGTAAGGATGATAAATTATTGGGTTAGGTTAGAAAAAATGTCTGACCATAAAATACTTAAGAAATGTCTATCAATTCAAAAGGACATGCACAGAGATGGCAACCGTAACAGCTGGCTCGGTAAAGTGATCCAGATTCTAAATAACTGTAATATTCTTTATAACATGCATGACAGTGGGAGCCATATCATTGATCGTATAGGCAGTAGAACTAAACTAAAATTGTATGAAATTGAACAGATGAGATTAATCGAGTCCATAAATGACAGTACACAGCAACCTAAATTAAGAACATATAAACTATTTACAACAGACTGCAGGTTAGAGCCGTACTTGCTTTTAAGACATAGCGGTAAAATCATAACCAAAATTGCCAGATTTAGAACAAGCTCGCATAGTCTACGTATAGAAACGGGTCGCCATCAACGGCCAAAAATTCCGGCAGAAGATAGAATCTGTGAGAAATGTAGCTTAAATATGACTGAGGATGAAATACACTGCCTGATTATTTGCCCAAGCAATCAGAGCAACCGTAATGAACTATTTCAGATAGCAGAAAATCTGATAAATAACTTTAGATCACTTGATGACACAGATAAGTTTATAGCAATAATGAGCAGTAAAGAGGCCGAAATGCAAATTAGCCTTGGAAAGTTCCTGCAACAGGCTGATGTATAACAGAACATCTCCTACCTTCACATGAGTTATGTTACAATGTATAGATAATTTGATACACCATTTTACTTACAATATACACTTATTGTGCAAATCTCTGTAAATATTCTTGATGACATTTTGCAAGATTATAACTGCAAACTCTTTATGACACCATCGTGTACATTAGACCGAAATAATATATCATGAACATTCTGAAAAATGGACAATTGTATTAGCTTGCAAAAGAATATGATTATTAAGGGATATTATTATACATAAATGCTGAAAAGTAATGAATATACTATATATGAATATACTATATGGATGTGAATGATTTTTGATGCTTTGTCTCTGAAGTGGTTACAGGCCTATTATTTTTAGTTCACTATGATTATTGACAGATATTATGATATCAATGTTGAAAATGAATGTATGCACTGTATTATTATTTATTATTCCTTGTTGCTTTGTCTGGAAAATCGCTTTTTAAACATATTTATATTTTTGATAACTAGGTATAAATTGTTATATACTATTCATTAGATGTAACATGATTGATTAGTGGAAGTAAACGGTGGCTGGAACCTTAAGTAATATAACCTACATGTCCTATTTTATGAAAGTTATCATTTTTATTGTATATATATATATACTTATAAAATTTTTATACTATTAAATATTATCACATTTTACTAACCAATGTTTTCTCGCAATACTAACATTGACAAATGTATCATTACTGATATTCTTGTGTCAATAAAACAATATATATATATTGAAAAAAACTTGAGATTCCACGTCAATATGATCAGGATTGTAACTTCTTCAGTTTCAGTGGCTGTTTACAAATATTCCAGCTATCATTCTTACATGGATGGATTTTCATTTTGTAAAGGTTGATTATAGTACATATGGATTGTGGACTTGTCTGGTTGGTTAATAAATTACATCTTTTTGATTGATGATAGAATTTCTATGAAATTCCTGCAGGGGTCTAACTCTAAGAAATAGCAAACAACTGTTCAGTGGATCTTGCTTTTACATGAGGAATTGCTTAGTGCAGAAGGTTGATTCTGCAAAATGTAAGGTTGAAAAATGTCAACTTAAGTGATATTGACCCGAAGAGGTGAATAACACAGTTATGGTTGTGGGGTGTGGTCATGTCCATTATCACAAAATGATGACATGCTTTAGACCAATCAGAGTGCATGTTACATGTATAGGCCTATCAGGAGTCATGGAACAAAACGATTCCCAACAGATTATTTCAACTGCCAAAGATGCTTAATTGCATTGGAATAACATTTTTATCACTGGAATTTATTGTCAGAAGCTCATGCATCTTCTTCACTGTCAAACTGATATGATGATATAATATTCTAAAGAGTGTGACTGTTTCTGTTATGCCTCACTTTAACTTGAAATACAAGTAAAATAGTGGTTCGTCTACATCCTAATAAACACTGATGGCATTGGTAGTTAGAATGAAAATTATTACCTCAACAAATCTGGTAACCAATCACAATCCGGTGTTTTGCCTTGATAAATCACATGTTAATTTACCTCCATGGAGGCATATGAATAATTTATTAAGTGAAATTAAATAAATTCTAGAAAATTTGCTTCACAAGCTGGGGCAATGAAACTGACCTCTAAAAAGAGCTATTTTCAAGCCGAATTTAATGGTAAGAACATCAAAAACGGATCCCACATTTTCGGGATTTCCGCTGCTGTGTCCCACATTTTAATATCGAAAGTGGGCGATAATTGCAGGAGTGGGCACGATCTAACTATTTGTTAAAGTTCTAAGTGGCCCAAAAAGACATCTAGAGATGGGCAAATTTTTTCGATAGTTAGAACAGTGCCTTTAGGCAAAGTGTGCCAATAGGAACAATTAGGTTGTCAATAGTTAGAATAGCAAATTGCTCCTTTTGGCAAAGTTGAAGGATTTTGTCCAAACGGGAAATAATTTGCCAACAGCTAAAATCATCTGCCAATTGATAGTAGAAATAATCATGCCCGATTTTAAAATTTGGCACGATTTAGAGATTGGCTGCAGCAATGGTTAAGGGAGCAGATATTCTGACTGTATGATTATATACAGGGTGGTCACAAAAAAAGTTTACACTTATGAATAATTTTTTGGATAATGCTCATTGTAAGAATTACTTATTTTTCAATACAAAAACAACTTGTATGGCAAAGAACAACCTTTCTAGAGATAATTTATTCATTTGGAGGTCCTTTTGGACCGATGACTTTTCTATAGTGGGCCTAAATGATGCTGAGGTGTCAAAAATGTAACTTTGTGTCGTTTTTTCCAATACAAACTTAATGGAAGCCTTCATTGGGTAACTAAGGTCTGTGGTGTCTTGCAGGGATCTGCCTTTCAATTTGCCCACCAAGAATAATCACATTGATTGAGATCTTGCGATATTAGGGGCCATATTATCCTGCCGAGAAACTTGACAGAACGAATCTTGATCCAGTTCTGGGCTTTCCACGAGAGTGTGGCTGATGCCTCATCTTGTTTGAAGATCAAATTATCTGAAGTACTGTATGTCTTGTCTATCCAGGGCTTCAGACGCTCTTTTAAGATGTTAATATGTACTTTTCCTGTGATTTTAAAGGCCCTGTCACGCCTAGCCATTTCAGATTACGTGTTCATTGCGTACAACACGCTGGTATACGTTTCTTGTAAGTTGAATAAGTTACATATAAGGTTCTCATATACGTTAGAAACACGTTGATGCACGTTGAAATATGTTATTACGCGTCCTTGAAACAGTGAACGGAGAATTATTGAGCATGTTCAAAATCATTGACATTCATCAACGTGTGGATTGTATGGCCTAGTAAGTTACTCATAAGGAATCGGTAAGTTAGAGGATCGTTATGAATAAGTTGTCATTGTTTCCTGATCGTTTTTCTTTCGTTTTTCATAAGTCATTCACGTTTCCACATGTTTCTAATACGTCCAATTTTTCTTAGTTTTCTGCTGACAAAGGTGGCATAAATTATCCACAAGTTTTGTATAAGTTTTCCACTCGTTTCATACACGGTTTCCACTCGTTTTCAACTCGTTCTAGACACGTTTCTAACTCGTTTTTTATTCGTCCTGAGGGCAAAATAGCCCCAAATAAGCTACTGAAAAAACGTCACCTGTAAGTTACCTGGACGTTCCTCAGGACGTCAAGGTGTGACAGCCACTTAACAGTTAACACCCTGATCATCAACCTTCAGACGGCTTCATTTTTAAATCGTATAATGGCAATAGTTCAGGCTGAACTTGGTCTAGCACCTTCTGGTTTGCACTGAATTGTGCCTCTGGCTTCTCTTTTTCATTTTATGTCGTATTTATTTTGTTTTGTGACGCTCAGTTGCTTCAGAATTGCTGATGGGCCATGATCAACCCAGATTAGTACAAACGCAGGAGCATTCCTGGCTTCCATTTTATCTACAATCCAAACAGTAATGATCCGTTTTAATTGTTAACCAATTTTCCAAAGATCTAACACACTTGGCTTGTATGCACAATACCTGTATAAGTATCCTGGCACTGACTCATGGCAGCCTGGTAAATGACATATCAACTGTAAAGTTTTTTTGTGACCACCCTGTATATGTATGGATCTGTTGCGATACATATCGGTTCACAGTCTTATTCTGATAATTATTTAAAATTTCTTAATATGGCGATAAAGGCAAATTGCAACAAACAATTGCTGTTCATGCAATTTTTTCAATTTTTTACTGTACTGATTATGCTCAGTTTGGGTGGTGAAGAAACTACTGGAAAAGATTTCATGTGTGGAGTGCACACAGTTTCTGATCACCGAACAGCAGTCCGTCCGCTATCACGAGGCTCTCACCTTACTGCATGCGAAGAACTACTGAAGACTACTGATTCCGTCAGATGGTGTCATATCCATTCTTGGTTCTTCTGAGAAACATCTTAGACAATTGACTGGTCTCAAAGTCTCTAGATTCACACATCAGCACCTTGAACAACTGGTTCTTGCCGATATTGACCCAGACACCTTGGGCATGAGTGTCTAAGCACGGGAAACATCTATAGACAACCATTTCTCTGATGTTGTGCGTGCCTTGGTCCGCATATTCTTCAACGTTCGATCTCATCACATTGTTCGCTTGCACAACGACTCGGTACGAGGAAGGAGTATGAGACAGAAGTGCAATAAACTGGTTCTTTTCAAGGGCCAGTAAATGACAAATTGTAAATTATAACAAGTGAAAGACATTTATCTTTCATGTTGGTTAGGCCCGTGGCTTACACAGGTATAGATTGTTGTTATTGAAAATTTTCTACAGCACAATAATGCTGCAGATACTGAACTTCACCTCTGCATACATCAACATTTTGCAGAAACTGTACTGTACCTACTGTAAATTTTGCACCCTGATATCTCAAGTGTCCAATTTTGACCAAAAGTACAGGTACTATGGTTTAATTTTGTAGGGCAGGGCGACAGTATTCATTTATTTCAAGTGCGCGAAGTTCCCGAATATTCATTACTAATAATATTATTTAATAATTGATTTATTTCACCAAAACTGAGCAGGAAATTATTCATTAAAAAAACATAACGTGCACAAGGCACTTTAAAGCGGACCTCTTGGCTTCCAGTGAAAATTGCCATTAAATTTTAAATATGCTGATAATTGTGGAAAAAAATGAGTTATAACCCCCCCCCCCCAAAATTAACGCAGGAAATAGGAAAAGACTTAATTCACTCCTTCGTATGCCCCCCGGCCTATTCTGGATATGCCCCTGCATGAAAATAACTAAGGACAACACAGTTTCCTTTCACAGAAGTATTAAACATTAGTAAAGCATCCATGTAGCTTAAGGCATCCTTTGTGCATTCCAGATGCTTCAGCAGTCTTGAGCAGACGCTCTTTTGATGAGGGAGGGGGCATGCCAGTCTGTTATCAGACTGTTGCTTCAGCATACATATCAAAAATAACGCGCAAGCACTTCAAGCGTGCAAATGTCAAGCTATGCAATGTTTGTCACAGAAAGCAGGGGGCAGCGCCCCCCCCCCCCGTTAATATATATCAGTATTGTAAATTGACAAATAAATCGGGACAAAGGGGCTGAAAAAATGTATAGGCCTACATGATCAGAATTTGTTGCCAAGATACAAAAAGTTTACAAAATGTAGACTTTAAAAAAAAAAACCTCCTTTTCACAGTTTCTGTGGATTTCTAAAAATACATGTTGATCAGAATAATTAACTGACAAGTTTTATAATAAATTGTTCAACTGAATTAACAACAGTGTCAAAGAAGTGCAATTCAACTTCACAGCTTTTCCAGGGACTGTCAGCATTCTGCTGCCACTTGTCAGTCCCGAACAGAGACAGGGCTTTTAAAATATACAGACGGCAGGTGCTGTTGAGTGTCGCTCATGAGACGGACACGGTCAGGTAAGTAGGCCTAACTGGCCTATCTAAATTGCGTAATTTGAAAATGCCAATTCCAATTAACACTAATGCACTAGTCATTTGTAACCCCGACCCCCCCCCCCATCCCCGGGGATATTGGGGGCATTTCCAAAGGGTGGGGGTGGAAAAATCTGGAAATCCCCACCCCTGGAAGAAATTTTTATGCGGAAAATGCCTGAACTGCCCCCACCCCAACTCCCCTATACCCTGGGGCAACGAGCCAATATTTGATATCAATATTGTAAGTTTTCAAAAACCTCTAGATATCAACACTCACACAAATAGCAGCTAATAGCTAAGCATCCATAATCTGTTCCTTAATATCTGGGGCATTCTAAATCGCACTCCAATTGTTATTCGAGTATACACAGATTATTGTGATTTTGAAAAAAAAGAAGGCAATCTAGATTTTCGAAAAATGAGCAAAATATGTCAAAAAGTAACTTTTTGACTGTTTGTACAAAGTTCATGCGGAAGGCATTTTATTTCAATATTTAGCATAATTGTTACCAAAAATTGTTTTAAATTTATTAAGATTGGGCGTCATTCTTGATATTTATAGGTCTTTCTTTCAATGGCGGGAAATTCAAATACCATTTTCTCAAATTTCAATGTTTCATATCATGAAGGTTCAAGTTACTGTATGTTTACTATTGACATCTCAACATATGAGGCATCATTTTAAAGCCAAATTCCAGCAGAATAAAGTCATATTCACAACTAACTACACTGCGTTCCCAATTATTATGCAACTATGTTTTTTTACATTATCTCAAAAAGAAATAAGACTATTTAAATATCCTTTACACATAATGATAAGTGTACCATGGAGCTAATATCCTGCCAATTTTGGCCAATTCAATTGACTCAGTTGGGAGTTATGCCACATAATGATGTTTTGTGGTGTTACCAATTATTATGCAAATTCTTGGAAAAGCATCCATGGCCACTCAAAATGACCCAAACTAATCTGAAGATGCCATCAACATATACCCAATAACACAAAAGAAAAAGTGTAACCATCATTTCAAACATAGATGCATTCATAGCCAAGAAATTCATGTTATTTTACTGCATTGAAATAACATTGAAATTACAGTTTTATTGCAATAAAAACCCTCTGATAGCCAGACAAAATGAAAAATCATTACCTAACTCATTTACCACTTTCCTTAGGTTTAGAGCTCTCCTGTAAACCAATGGCAATTGAGTTGCACGACTATATTTGACAAATATCGTGAAATGAATTGAACGCATCCCATTGCCAATGCTATTCCAATGGGACACAGAAGTCTGGGTTTTTGATTTGGTGTCATATTCTGTAGAGATACCGGATCTGGTGTTTCATCTCACAGTATGACCGTGGTGTGCTTTAGATATATTCTAAGCTGGAATTTTATTGATATTAAATTTTTTAAGAGCATGGGAGGCTTTTTATTGAGAAAAAAGCCAATTTCAATGGTTTTCCAATGCAGATGTATTATATTGATTTCTTGGTCATGAAGGCCTCCACGTTTGAAATGATGGTTCCATTTTTTATATAGTGTTATGAGGTATATTCTAATGTCAATTCATAATCAACTTTCTTGATTTTGGGTGGCTATGGAAGCTTTTCAAGAAATTGCATAATAATTGGGAACACCCCAAAAACCTGATTGTATAGCATAACTCCTCACCGAAAGAACAGAATTAGACGAAAGTCACAGAATATTTGCTTCATGGCACACATATTATTATGTGTAAAGGATATCCCAATAGTTTTATTTCTTTTCGAGATATTGCAAAAAAAACATAGTTGCATAATAATTGGGAACGCAGTGTATGACAAGAGGACGACTTTGAACTCGTTTTGGTCGATTAGGTAACATATATGCAACTGTAGAATCTAAAACCATGAAAAGGAACAAGTACACTAGTCTATTAATGGTGCTATTTCATGCTTGTAGGTAATATCGTTTTTTAGATATGAACCAATATCGAAAAAGAGAAAAAATATTTTTTATCAATATTTCAATTTCAAAAAGGTATTGAATACCAATCAACCATACCATCAAAAGCGCACTAAACTAAATCGAAGATATGTGTCCAAGATTTCAATGATGTACATGCAATAGTGGCTGAGTTTTGCCTCAGATATAATAATCATGAAAAACATAATTTTTGTTATATATTTTTTAATATTCCAAAAGTGCAGCATACCTATCAATGCGATAATCAAAGAGCGCATCTGAGCAATATAGGCTATGTATGTGCATAAATTCATCCTTGTAGGCCCTACATGCAATTGTGGCTGATTCTTGACCAGGAAATGAAAATAAAAAATGATATTTTTCCTTGATTTTTCAAAAAGTATAGAACATCCATTAATCATATCATCAAAAGGCACAGCTAGACCATTATAAGCTACATAGGGTAAGGTTCCTTCAGTCGGAAACTTAAATTCTGTACATTTAAAAAAAGTGATATCTTGCTTGGCCTGTGAGTTATTGTCAACCAGGGCTTCAAATTAAACGTTTTTACTCAATCTAACAAAAAATTGACAATTGGCACAGCACGAGAACTAAATTAGTGGCTAAATTTCTGAAATAAAAAATTACGTAGGGTATCTTTGAGTCGGACAGCTGTGTTCTAAAAACATGACATCAAATATATATACTGGTGTTTTACTTTCAATTAAAAATCCCAATATTCGAGCACAGAATATTTTAATCTGACTCCTAACTGAATGACTAAGAAACTGAAGTCCGACAGATCAATACCATTGGCCAGCAAAAGATAAAATTTGAAACAGGACAATATTCTGCTAAAATTCAGAAATTTCTTACAGAAAATTTCGGAAATGCTCGGAAATCCCCGAGGGTTGGGGACATTTTAGGCTTGGAAATCCCCAGGTTAACCCGGGGAAATGCCCCACTAAACCCCCACCATCCATTGCTAGGGTCGGTCGGTAGGACAAAAAAAAAAGGTGAAAAAAAAAGTTTTTATAATGTCAAAAAAAAAAATTTTTTTTCCATCGTCAGGAAATATATTGTGTCGGCGGGTTCGCGAAGCTAAGAATCAATTATGTGTGGCCTAAATATAATTGATCTATAAGAGAGCTTCTCTGATTCTAGCAAAAAGAGGGACACAAGCATATTACTGCTAGTGTTACACTTTAGAAGAAAGGATGCCAGGTTTCTGCCTCAATGTAGAGGATAAAAGGATTTTACAACAGTTCATTTTATCAGTATACTTTGGGTATAAAAGTGGCACGTCTGCCGCTACGCGCCCGTTTGGTTCGAGGTTCCAGGGGTATCTTTTTAGAAGGTTGCCTCTGCCATAGTTCAATTTGATTACCAGAAAGTTTTGCCATATATTGGGACGAATTGGTGTAACCTCGACTGGTCACAAAGTTGCCGATTGTCTTCCGGTTGAAGTTTACGGTGTCTTGGTCAAGATGTCCTGCATAATTCCCATCACTTCCAGAGAGGTGGACGGCTAATAGGGTATCAGTAGCGTCCACGACAGCAACATCATTGTTAATTGCTGTCATGACAACATAATTATCATAAGTAGGACGGGCTATGATGACATCCGCTAATTTATCCCACACAAATCTATTATGGGCGATGAGGAAGTAATCAATAGCATACGGTAAAAATAGTTCCCCTTTTTGGTGAGCTGTTGTGCGGACATCTTCAGGTTTGTACAATTCTTCACCCATGAAATTGACGTTGTACCTCTGTCCGATAACAAGAACGTCTTCAAGGTAGTTGAGGTATTTTTCCACAGTGCTGAGAGTGTCCACTAACCCCTCATCGAATAAGATATCTCCATTTGCATATCCGTAAAATACGCTATCAGCATGTTTTGGTAGCTCGTAAAGCATCTCCTTGAAATATGGAACTTTAAACTGTGTGACTCGAGGGCAATCAACTATGAGCCAACCCGAACTCGCAGCTAATTTAACTAAATTTGCATCCGTTTCGTGAGTATAAAGTATCAGCTCAACTCGAGGTTTTAACATCGCCCAATTCCGTAGGGTACTGGAGTAAATACGGAATTTCGATGGGTCATTTTTGAATGTTGTGGACAACGTTAAAATAGTATGTGCTTGCATTGACTCTTTAGTCTTCTCCTTATAAATGATATACACCACAAATGTTATTGCAAGAAAAACCAGAAGGAAAAACAACTGCTTTTCCTCCATGCTTTAGCTTAACTGATTCATATTAGGACTGCACAAAATTCAGCCATCGTGTCATGCGCTAGTGTTCAAAAAATATCCAAAGGTTTTAACCAAGTCAGTTGAAATTGAGACATAAGTGAAGCCAGTCATTTGACACAACTCTGAAAATAGAAAAACATATTTCAGCTTGTTAAAATAAATGTGTGGCTTAGGTTTTCCACTTACAATAAAATAATTTGGACTAGGCAATTGCTGTATCAAGCAGAATGCAGACTGATGGACTACACTGCACATCTTATCTCCACAGGGTTCATGAAGATGCTGTTCCTGAATATCTCATGATAAGAGGGAAAAGTGATATCTGATCAAGCTACGAATCTACGATAGCCAACAAATTTAATGAATATTTTGTGAATTTGGGCCCTGCTATGGCTCAACAGATTCAAATTCCAAAGGACAAGTCATTATACTACTTAAAAAATCAAGCATAGCATTTTTTGAAATCAAAGTAGTTGAAAAGGATACAGTTTTAAAAGTAATTGACTCCCTCAAACTCTCATTTAATATATATATTACTTTATGTCACATTTAGTATTTAAATATATATATGGTCTAGCGCCCGAGTACTTGTCAAATGAGATTTCTTATGGCTATTGAAGTATCGAATAGACCAGATTGAAAAACAGTAGTTTGCAGTCTGAATCGGCCACCTTGTCTAAATATATTCTTAATAAGAATTTTTAAAAAATGGATGTATGATTTTTCAACTTGCTTTTGATTAAATCACAATTTCCTTATATTATTTTTATAGTATAGTTGCCTGTTGAATTTTCATAGATTTAGTGAGGTCATTAAATAACAAGCAGCCAGAATCTCAAAAATTGTATTGTGTTTTTATATGCCCCAGAATATGTAAACCATGCGATTACAGATAACATGTTTTTAACCATGTCAAATGATTACAAATATTTGTGGGGGGTCTATATAGTCTAGTAGGAACGGGGGGTTCCCATGCACCCGAAAGATATATTTTTTTAACTTTGGTTTTCAGAATCCTCATAATGTGTAGAAAATATTTTTTTATGTTCCCATCGCCAATTATTGTCCCATGTCATCCGTACAGCGGCCATCTTGGATTAACGTCGAAATTGCAATCATTTTGACGAAAAATCACTAGCTTCTAAACTACTTGTCACAAATAGGCATATGACACCATTTTTTCAGGGTAAATCCACCTGGAGAGTTGATTAAAGAGGTCTATTTTGTAATTTGTTCAATTCTAAACATATAAAGGTGAATAAATAGGCAAAAATGGTGAATTTTTCACCAAAAAATCAACGTTTTTTTAAATACAAATAAAGCCAATCTCTTCAGACACATTCTGATGGACAGATCACTAAGAAAAGACCAGCTGTGCATAGATCTATGGAAGACGTTTAAAATGACACTTAAATGAATAGTTTACTATGAGTAGAAGCAATTCTAGGTCAAGATAACTGAATTGAAGCGATTCAGTAGCGTCGCTGACGGCACAGTTTTAAATCTCAGACGCCACTTCTGAAGTACTTGTCATTTATTGGCACATGATACCACTTTTTCAGGGTAAAACAATCTGGGAAGTTGATTAATGAAGTCCATTTTGTGATTTATTCAGTTCTAAGTGCATTAATGTAAAAAATTATTCAAAAATGGTAATTTTTGTTTTTGGTCTTAACAAACCGTACAATTCAAGAAACATCGATTTCTGCAGGCACCGCAAATGGACAGCTGCACTTGAAAATGTTAGATGTAGTATTTGTATTCCATCCAAGACTTTTAAAATGAAACTGAAATATATAGCATGCTATTTGTAGTATGGATTCTAGATCTGAATCTAAGTTGGTAAAGATCATCCATGGTGGCGCTGTCATCAGTTTTCCTCGCAGCTACACCCACGTCTGGAATTGTTGGTCTACATCAATGGTTGGACACATGTAAATAGAAATTTAGAGGATGTTTGGAAAACGTAATTTGAATTGGTCATGGAAATCAGATATGCAAATTAATGGTAATTATTGAATTTGGTCTTGAACATGTAAGGAATTTACTTTCTTGATTTTGAGACAGCAGCCTGAATCGTTTTTGAAAAAAGGAATGTCACAAAGGCCTATAAACATTATACAAATCTAAACTTGGAAGATCAGAAGTGCTCCACAAAGGTAGTCAGGGTTGCAGGTAAACGAGAAGTGTGATGTTTGGCCAGGTGGAAGTCCAGAAACAGCTTGTTTTTTGTGGAGTAGGTCAATTATGAAGTCAACATCAATTTTGTTGATTTCTTATGATGTCACTAAATCTGAAAATTGTCCCCCAGGATAAGATTCCTTGAGTCAGACATCTTGAAACAGCCAACTTACCTGTATTGGTTACCTATATCTGGATTTGGTACCAATCTTTTGCTTAAGACTTCCTCTATTCATTAAATTTACCAGGAGACGGTGACAGCCGGTAGGCCTGTTTCAGTGCCGCTGACAGGGACTGGAAGCAGGGTGAGGCAAGAACCAACCAAGCCTGCATGTTGGTAGGCAGCCTGAACTAGGTAGGCCAAAGAAATGCCATCAACAGAGCTACTGGGTTGCCGCCATTAATGTACCATGGAGGGGCAACAACCTGAGCTAGGCAGAAAAACAGGGAACCACTAAAGGGTCCACCAGCTACAGATGTCAAGGCACATCTGCCGAAATAGGCCGAAGACGAACTGAGGATGAGACCAGGACCCGGACAACAGGGCTAGGACGACCATGGCCAAACCTGCACTAGTTCCGTCCTCTGCAGCGCGTCTATAGGACCCTGGGTGCTCTCCTCCCCTCCAAGTGTTGGAGGCCCGCAGTCTGGGGTAGCGGTCGTGTTCCAGTCTTCGATATCCTGCTGCCCTAAGCATACTCTGTAGTCAGTCACTCTTCAGCTAGGCGTCCAGTCCATGCTTGGGCACTTCTGGGTGATAGCAAGAGGTGGCAGACTAGGGCCCCGGGTCTCCCGCCTCCTGCTTGCTCATGCCTGGTTGTGCCCTGGGCTTGAGAAGTTGGGCTTAGAGGGCTGCACTTACCATATCTATCTATCTATCTATCTATATGGGGGAGGAGCATCCCTCCGGGGTCCAGCCTCTAGAAATGCTTGCAGTACACCTCCCTTCTGGGGCCTCCGGCCTTGGTCATGACGTATGGGTTTGCATCTGTTTCGGGCTTCTTCACTCAATTTGCTTTGGCCATTCCACCCTGGTGCGACCTCTGAGATATAATGTGCTGGCCATTGGGAATCCACCCGAGTGCCTTATCAGTGGATGTTCCTTTTTGCGTCCCTCAGGGAAGAAAATTCGGTCCTGGCCAGAAGGGTCAAGGTCACACACCAGGAAAGTGCCACACTCAAGAAGAGGAGATGTCATGTACCACGACGAAATAGAGGTACCAAGGACTATCACAGAAGGCATCCAGGAGTGGCACAAGGGCCACCTGTGTTAGTCCAATGGTGGGCGAAGAGGCAACTGACCATTGAGAGCAGAACAACCACCCTCAGAATAACCGTCTGAGAGACCAGCCCCAGAACGGAAGAGGCAGGGCATTCTGGAAGGATAGTCTGAGACCAACTTCAGTGCACCAAGGAGACTCCAGGAGATCCCTGCTGCCAGTGAGGCGGCCCCACCAGACGAAGGGCGCTGGCACACTTGCAGCAACAGTGGCCATGGAAAGTAGGGAAATGAAGAGCCCAAGAAGGAGAGGAGTGGATTAAGAGACAACAGGTCAAAAGAGGCCCCACCCAGGGCAAGTATACAACTTCAGAAGAAATCTCCCTACCCAGGCAAGGGAAAAACAGACAGGGCTTAAGTAAAGGAGACATTCAGCAGCTGAGCATGCCAGCCATCAGGGCCAACACCTCGCAGGCCATCGGGGAGCCTCTGTGAGACATGGAGACCAGCCGGTGATGCCGCCAGGAGGGCCAGCATCTAGGGGCACCATCTGACTCAGGCCATGGGAGAACCTTAGATGGACTACGGAGAGGTATTGCAGGATATGTCACATATAGGGGAGGGGTTGGGAAGTCAAAATGCAGAAGGGCCAAGTGAGGAACAAGCCAAACAAAGGCCACCAGGCCACCCTAACTATCACCCAGGAGAGCAATGCCAGAGCGAAGGCTAGGTCCAGGGCTCCACTTGCCAAGGGAAGGCTGCCCCGGAGAAGCTCAAGGGTGTGGGAGGCTGGAAAAAAGCACGAAGCTCAGGTCCAATGCTGGGAGAGAATGGGCTGAAGGGCAAGGGAGAGTACCTACCCAGGCAGGAGTCCAGGCCAAGGTTGTGAGGGTCGGAAAACCTACTGGAGAACCTACCAAATGCAGTAAACAAACCCCAGAGGGACCGAAAAGTAAGATGGTGAGACAGGGAGACATCAGGAGGAGCCTTGGCAACCCACAACAGAAGCAATCGAGTCAGAATACAATAGCCCAACACTCAACGGATATGAAAGATGACTGAGAAACCGCAGATAGATGAAGAAGCAGCCAAGGAAGAGGCAGCCAGATGACTAGGCAGCCAGCGAGGGGCCCTCACACAATGCCCCAGTGGCACGCAAAAGACCATGCACAGGGTAAAGCCACCACTGGCAACCCAGTCATATGACGAGACTAGGACCAGGACAAGATATGCCAGGGCGAGATTGGAAATTTGAGGATCAGCCAGGATGCTAGGACAGCCTCGACTCAAGACAAGGAGGGATATGAGGGCAGCAAGAGAAGTTCACGGAAGAGGGCCAGCTTCACAGGAAGGAGACCAAAGTCCCCAGCGGTGACCATGGTGAGTCTAGGGTGGGAGCCCACCCAGACACGTGGAGCAGCTGCAACTCCAGGAGCAGCAAAAGGGCCAAACAGCCTGGCAAAGAAAGAAGGGAGGCTCCACAAGATGAGCCTTGTCAGGAGAGAGGACCTGAACTTGAGAATCCTTGCAGCTGCCGAAGCCCACCTCCAGAGGTGGCACCGGGGGCCCTTCGACACCATGAGCAATGATCCACAGAAGGAAGGTTTCATGTAACAGGAAGCAGGTTGCGCTGGCACCAATTAGCGCAATATTAAAGAATTAGAGCAAGTACAATGTCTAGAATTACTCAAAAACCCAAGCAAAGGTCAAAATTCATTCAATCGGCTGTAAGCAAGCGGCCGTCCAGCACACGTCCCACACGTTGAAAAGCTGAGAAGAAAGAGGAAGGTTAAGGACTGTGGGTACTAGGAGGTATGGCAATGGTGCCAAATTTTAAATCTTGGCTGTGAAGAAGTGTGAAAGCTTGTTCGAGAACATATACACACAGGTAAGTGTTGTCACTCTCTTAGAAGAGTGACAATACGAGGGGTTTTCCATAAGTTCTGTCCAACTAGTCATAACTTTTGCTAGATTTGATGTAGAAACATTATATTTGGGTCAGATAACACTTAAGTAATTCTGAAATGACACCCAAAATATCAGATCATATAGATCAAAATAAATGCTTAATCTGTTGCCATGGAAACCAGAAGTCATGAAATGCGGCCCAGATTTTGTAGTGCTCACTAAAAAAGAATAGAACACCTGCTTACATAACTGTGTTTTGACTAATTGAATTAAGGTATATTCATAATTTATTTCTTGAAATACAATCAGTTGTTTGAGTTGTTTGTAAAATCATTAATAACAATGAAAACTGCTATAATCGTCACATCTCAGTTACTTTACCATCACCTGTGCAGTTTCTAATTGTTTTACGAGATGAGCAATTTTTGGGATATGGATGACACCATATATACATGTTATATTTCTTCAATTTAATTGGATAAAAACTATCAGAGAGAGTAAGAACCTTCTATCATGCATACAAGGAAGACAGTATGAGTGACAGAACCAAATAAAGATTGTACAACCTTTTTCTGAATGAAGAAAACACACGCTGGAAGACCTAAGAAAAGGCGACTGGACAATGCCAAAAAAGACCTTAACATGAAGACTGAGGTACCTTATTTAGACATGGTTAGAACGTAAGAGAAAACGTATTTGCAGGGTTGCAGTCATTAGTTTAGGTAGTTGTGAAATGGCTACTTATATTTTTAATATATTCTGTTCTATACCTCTTGCATTTATTACATATTTGACAAGATATATCAAGTATGTGTCTGTTAACAAGATCTCGGTCGCATTTCATGACTTTTGGTTTCCATAGCAACAATTCAACAATTTATTTTTAGTTCTATGATCTGATTTTTTGGGGATCATTTACAAATTACCTCAATATCAACTGACCCTAATATCATTTTTCCAGTGACAGTTATGACAGGTTGGACAGAACTTATGGAAAACCCATTGTAAAGCACAAAAAGTCTCCGAAACACCAACAGTGATCTCAATATGAGGACAATGATGCATTGACTTTTTAAGGGATACATAAAGTTAGAGGAAATGTACTAAGTGTCAAGTTTATTATTTTAAGAATTCGTGATATGTTGGGGATTATTTTTAATAAATTTCTTGCCCTGTATCCCTGGTAAAAAATGAATTTTTGACAAGATACAATGAATCTTGTGCATCTAAAAGTGCCCTGGGCCGCATTTAACAACTTTTGGTTTCCATGGTAACAAATGAACCATTTATTTTCATTTCTATGATCTGATTTTTTGGGGATCATTTGGAAATTACTTCAACATTATTTGACCCAAATATCATGCTCCTGTATTAAATATTGCAAAAGTTATGGCAAGTTGGACAGAACTTATGGAAAACCCCTCGTAAAGCTGTGGGGCCATGAGTGAAGTTAGAGATTACCATTTTTGTAAAAATTTTTACATTTATGCACATAGGACTGAATAAATCACAAAATGGGCTTCATTAATCAACTTCCCAGACTGATTTACCCTGAAAAGGTGGTATCAAATTACGTTTTCCAGACATCCTCTAAATTTCTATTTACGTGTGTCCAACCATTGATGTTGACCAACAATTCCAGTTGTGGGTGTGGCTGCGAGGAAAAATGATGACAGCGCCACCATGGATGATCTTTACCAACTTAGATTCAGATCTAGAATCCATACTACAAATAGAATGCTATATATTTCAGTTTCATTTTAAAAGTCTTGGATGGAATACAAATACATCTAACATTTTCAAGTGCAGCTGTCCATTTGCGGTGCCTGCAGAAATCGATGTTTCTTGAATTGCACGGTTGGTTAAAACCAAAAACAAAAATTACCATTTTTGAATAATTTTTTACATTAATGCACTTAGAACTGAATAAATCACAAAATGGACTTCATTAATCAACTTCCCAGATTGATTTACCCTGAAAAAGTGGTATCATATGCCAATAAATGACAAGTACTTCAGAAGTGACGTCCAGGTGAGATTTAAAACTGTGCCGTAAGCGACGCTACTGAATCGCTTCCATTCAGTTATCTTGACCTAGAATTGCTTCTACTCATAGTAAACTATTCATTTAAGTGTCATTTTAAACGTCTTTCATAGATCTATGCACAGCTAGTCTTTTCTTAGTAATCTGTCCATCAGAATGTGTCTGAAGAGATTGGCTTTATTTGTATTTTTAAAAACGTTGATTTTTTGGTGAAAAATTCACCATTTTTGCCTATTTATTCACCTTTATATGTTTAGAATTGAACAAATCACAAAATAGACCTCTTTAATCAACTCTCCAGGTGGATTTACCCTGAAAAAATGGTATCATATGCCTATTTGTGACAAGTAGTTTAGAAGCTAGTGATTTTTCGTCAAAATGATTGCAATTTCGACGTTAATCCAAGATGGCCGCCGTACGGATGACATGGGACAATAATTGGCGATGGGAACATAAAAAAATATTTTCTACACATTATGAGGATTCCGAAAACCAAAGTTAAAAAAATATATCTTTCGGGTGCATGGGAACCCCCCGTTCCTACCCAACTAATATCTCTGGACAGCTACTCCACAAACTTATATCCCAAGACTGACTGAATTTTTCCTCTCTTGTTGTATACTGTGGAACACAAAATTACCTCATCACCTGAAAATATGTCACTGGTGTTGCTCATTAAATAAAACGTGGCTGTAACAGGAATGTTCTCTGCTATCTTTGGTCTGATGTACCAGGGGGCTTCTTCTGATAGACAGGCATCCATGATAACTGCATGCAGATTTTGGCATATATACTTTTTAGCATACAGGGTGGCTTCACAATGTGATGAAAACATTCCTTTTCTGTGTCACTGGTGTTACCCTAAAAATAGTCAATGCTTCCAGAATTTTCAAAAACTGCCTCAGACAAAGGATATGTCATGTTTAATTATGTTTTTTCAATTTCTTTATTCCAGATGTAAACAGAATACACCGGTGTTACCATCACTGGTGTTACTCAAAACTGGTTAACGCCAGTGTCCAATAGTAACACCAGTGATAAATGGCAGGAGAAAATCCAATGAAATTCTTATTTTATTTGGAAATATTTCAAACAAATATTAATTTGATCACTGGTTTTGCTTTGAGTCTTTGTGTTTCTTAAATTGCACTGTAACACCAGTAACAGTTTTGTCTTAATTATTGTGGAATGACCCAGAGGCTGTTTGATTAGTCATGATCAAGGGAAGGCCATTTGATTTGTCGTAATTGATTTTTAGCCAATATTCCCAATTAAGAAGGGTATTCTTATCTCATTGAGTAGATTTTGCTTTGAGAAATTATTGCCAGCTGGGAAGCCGTAGGCATACATTGCAATGGTCAGGCAGCTGGCTGGGAAAATAATGAATCCTTACCAGCTTGTTGGCAGGTGCTGAATTATAACAGATCTATATTATCCTCCTAGTTACATAGAATTATGAACAGTGGCGTCCCTATGGGGGGGGCACGTTTCCCCCCCCCCCCATATTGAACCTATGCCCACCCAGGTGCCCCTCATATGAATTTTCCAACTCTGGCTAAAATATACAGTTAGTATCGTGGGTGCCCCCCCCCCAGAGGATTGCGTGCCCTCCCAGGTGCTCCCCTGCTCGAGGACCCCAAGTTACGCCACTGCACAAAAGATGTGCAACCAGCAGGAACTTAACGGAACTGATTTGGGAATGAGGGGAGACCATTTATTCTCAAGAGGGGGGGGGCTTGATTTTTTTATATAAATAGTTTCTTGCTCAGTTTTGGTGAAATAAATACATTCTTTTTGGGCAGTCTTGAAATAAATAATTTCTGATGGGGGTATTTCTTAAGAAGGTGTTACTTGATATAAGAATGAATATTCAAGGACTTCGAGTGCTTGAAATAAATAATTACAGCTGCCTTTACCATGAAATAAATAATTTCCAGCATAGGAAAACTCTGAGCCCCCCTCCCCTGGATATTAATTGGTCTCTCTCTAAGCGTCACAAAAGATGTGCAAACAGGAGGCTAATTGTACTGATTTGGGAATTACAATATTTATAGCAGGATGTCATGAAGTGTATATGCAAATATTGAGAAATAAATAGATTGCTTACTTGCTTCACAAATTCAAGGGAATAATCCAATTCTTATTCCTAGACTCCATAGATACTGTTATAACAATGAAGCACAACATTGTGACCCCCTTTATAGGGTTGGATGAATTTCCTATACTGAAAAAACACTTTGTGTGGAATAGCAAACAAAAACTATGTGCAAAATTAGCAATGCGTATTCTAGCGGGGCAGATTGGTCATGAATAGGGAAGTAATTATGCATTTATACATAGAAGCATGAAACTTGGCACACTGTTCAAAAACATCTTTTTTTTTCTTTTCTTTTTTTATACAGCATTTATATTGCGCCATCTTCACAGAGAATCTATGCTCTACCGTAGGGTGCCAATGAAATGCATTGGAAAAATAAAAATAGAGCAATGTCAAGGTCTCACCCCCTGAACTTTTTCCTTTGGATCTTAGGATCACCTGTGCCAAATTTCATGAAAATCAATTGGTTTTTAGAGGTTGCTCAATGGCATTGAAGTTTATAATGTAAATCCAATGGGGTTCGGAGTCAAAAATTAACTTAGAGGTTCCAGTAGATACACCAAAATGAAAATCTATTGGAATTATTGGTTTTGGGATCCTGTTAGTGTCCTTTTATCAAAATGCCATTTTTCATTAACCGGTGTTATTCCATAGACTTCATATGGCAGCCATTTTGAAAAATGGCTGTCAAAATCAATTTTTGCCTATATTTAGGCTGTAACTGGCCTTGGACTAATAACATTTGTATTCAAAGTGACAAAGACACATTAATTGGGATTAATATACATAAAACATATTTTTATTTAAAAATATTGTGATCTTATGACAATTTAAGTCACAATTTTAGGCGAAAATTGGTCTTTGTAGGCATTTTTCAAAATGGCTGCCATATAAGCGCCAGTCATTATTATTTTTGCGGAAACAAGATTGTTTTAATGAAAGGAAACTATGAGAGTCCCAAAACCAATAATTCCAATAGATTTTCATTTTGGTGTGTCTGCTGGGACTCGTAAGTTAATTTTTGACTCTGAACCCCATTGGATTTGCATTATAAACTTCAGTGCCGTTGAGCAACCTCTAAATATCAATTAATTTTTATGAAATTTGGCACAGTTTATCCCAAGACCAAAAGGAAAAAGTTTAGGGGGTAAGACCTTGACATTTCCAAAGTTGGCATTTCATTGGCACCCTACTCTACAGCACTTTACAATGGAGTCTGGCTGGAGGTGTTGCTGATCACACCTGACAGGAGGGTGACCCCTGCCTACACAAGTGGCCACCCTCCCCGGCCACAGCCACAACCAACTCACTCTAATTGAGTTCCAAGAGCGGGATTCGAAGCCGCGTCCTCAAGTGCCATTGGATTCGCAGTCAAGCGCTTTAACCATTAGGCTATGGGAACTCTAAAAGAATATTTTAGAAAGGGAGCCACTTTAGATTTGACCTGGTTGACCCATAGCGGCCATTTTCCGTTTAGTTTTTTAAAACTTTATTTATTCCCATAATCTTTAGATATTTTCTTTCTAATGTAGTTTAGATAACATTGCCAAGAAATAAGAGAATGACAAGAAATTTCACTGTATTGCAACATAATATGAATTATGTTTGCTGATCACAGACATTAGAATTATTAGATAGACACTAGTGTTGTAACACTCAGCCAGCCATGTATCAGAAACAAAGAGCAGCCAAATCATCAAACAGAGAAGAGTAATGTCAGCTAGCCATGTATTAGGAGCAAATAGCTGCCAAATCATAGAATAAAAAAGGATAATGACTCGATAACAAACAACAGAAACCCAAATGTATTCCCAAATGATAAACAGTCTATGAGAAACCCATACTGGAGCACCAGTGATGTAAGAGGGATAAAAATAGCGATGATGTCAGACAAAAACCCCAAGAAGAATCAGCAGCAACTACCATCTTGCCCCAGTTACCAACCAGCCAGGCATATAAACAGAACACAAACTAAGAGCCCTAAAATAAGCCCACAGAACCCCAAACCCAAACAGTACAGTATGATCATGCAGCCTCAGCGTGAAGGCCCACTTCCGGAAGCTGAGTCAGCTAAACGTTTACCCAACGTTGCTGCTAAAAGGGGGTCCAGAGAGGGGCATCCGAGGGGGTATATAAGGCCGAGAGGGAGAAGCCAGGGGGTCAAAAAATCTTCATACCAAATCACTTCGATTACCGCTTACACGCTCAAGAATCACTTCAGAATCACAGTAAGTACACAACAACTTTTAGAAAATCATTTTAGAAGTAAATTTAGTCTTGTATTGAACATTAGAATTAAATAATCTGAACTTATCCTAGCTTCTAGAACTCTTGGCTGATTGACCAGTACAGTGATCAGTGAGGTCGTATCTGTCTGATTAGCTACCAGACAGTTGCAACAGTCGCTTGATCTACTCCTTACTGACATCACGTCAATAACTTAGTTATTCATTGATACTATAGGCCTATAGTTGGGGGTTACTTGTTATTTGTCCTTGTTGTTTACACTTGTATTGTCATTGTTATAAAACTAGTTAAAATTTGTCTAGACTGCAGAAAGATTATACAAAACAGCGTAAGCTTATAAGAGACTAGCTAAAAGAGATTAATTATAAGAGATTACTTATAGGAGATCATTTCGAAGAGACTAGTCATAAGAGATCATTCTTAAGATATAACTACAAGAGATTGTTTGTGAAAAATAATTAATAAGAGCTCGATAGTGAGTAGATCAGGAATATCTACTGAGAAGTGCACGTATTTACAGAGAAAGTCAGGCCTGTGGATACCAACTGGTACATTTTAAGTAACGTAGTAATAGTCACAGGGTGTGTACCCCCTTTATAGATACACTGGTGGAGAAATACCCTCATAATAATACTTTACATATATGCATAATTAAGAGCCTGTTTTATTGGAGTCACATCAGTAAGAGTTTTCTTTATTTCCACCAGGAAATCCATCTTAGACAAGAGCAGCCATCTGGTGGACACATCGACAACCATCAAGGAGAACATCCATCACAGAACTCCCTTGGCTCACCCAATTCAGAAGAAGCATCTATTTACAAATAACCGCCTGTCATACAAGCACCTGAGTAAACATAGCATTACACTATAAGAGATAATACATAATCACTTCATCAGTTATAGTCAACAAGCAGAGTAGTGAAATTCCGTTGCATGGTGGAGAATAATAATTAGACTAATTTGACTAATTTCCGGAGTTAATCTACACTTCCACCTGATAGCTTGACTAGATCCTACATTTTGGCCTATTGAAAAACTTAAACTCATTAAAATATTAACGAATAGACCTTGGATTAAAAATTAAAAAAAACATCTTAATTATATAAACTATTATACTTCTCTGACTATAATTGGCTTTGAATTGGTTTTCACTTAAAATTTGTGTACAACAGGTAGATTTTTTGACTTGTAATTGTTCTTGGGTAGACGCTTAAAGCAGCCATGTTTAGCTTTTGGAAGAAGAAACGGAAACTTGACAATGCTATGATGTGGAAAGACCCTATGACAGAGGGAAGAACAAAACACAGGGACTATGAAGCAACGTACCCTGGAGAATACAGAGGTTCACTGGCTAAGAAGTGGGACAATGGAGTCAGTAAAGTGAGAGATGCAAACAGAATAGATGTATCTGTAATTAGAACAGGGAACAGACAGGAGCAGATTAAAGCATTAGCAAGCCACGTGGGAAAACAATTAGCAACTGGGATAAACTGGGATGGAGAAGTGGACTGGAGAGCGATTGATGACTCTCTGATACACCCAGTATTTAGGGCTGTCTTTGAAGTAAGGGCCCAATCTCCGATACCTGTAAACCTTGCAGCAGAACTTTTGGTGTTAGCTTCATCAGTAAGACATATAGGAATGCCAAGGGCAGCTGCACTAACTGATATGTTATGGAAGGTCCTGGCACCCAACAGGGCAGTGGTAATCAAAGAAATTAGTTATGTAATTGAAAACTTCACAAGAATCAAAGGAGAACCACCTTCACAGCTGTTTGTCTGGCAAACGGCACAGAAATTGAACAAGCTGATTATGAGACTGGGCAGACCATCATGCCTTGAAGAAATGAAAATCATGTTTATAAATTGTTATGAATATATACCAGCTAACATGGCCTTCCAATCAGCTAATGATTGTAACGAAGATATGGGACATAGGGCCTCATTTGATAGTGCACCCATGCACGATAAGGAATTTTATGAACACACGGATAGTCGTAGGAGCTTAAATAAATATGAAAGGGCAGCCACTGGACGTCAATATGAGAGACCTGTTGACAACCCGTTTAAAAGTTCTCAAATAGAAGACTCAGTTGTAACAAATTCACAGTTTAGGATGGGGGTATCTGGAACTGACCAGGCTATGCAGAAACCAGAACAATGGGGAAAGATTAGTCACCCCTCAGAAAGAATGATGAACTTTGAAACAATTACTAAAGAGCCTAGCATTAATGACACATCTGAACACATGGAACAAGTGGAAGGCTTTACAAGAAAAAACACAAAATTAAAAAGTGTTGGAGTTTCAACAGAAGACCTGGTCAAGTATGTAACTATAATGAATGCTGCACCAGTGGAGATGGATATTGAATCACATAAACCTGATCAATGCAAGGCTTTTGGCAATAACAGGGGAGCAACTTCCCAATGGGTAGGTGCTCCAGTAGATAAGAAACAAAAATTGGTTTGTGCAGGAGGCAGCAACAAACAAACTCCAAGTGACAAATTTGACAATGGCCATTTGGAAAAAGAACTCGAAATGTCAGATGACGTACGGCAAAGTTCAGAGGACAGTTGGTCCTATCCACAACTGACACAACAAACATCTAACCAAAAAAGTGATAATTATTTTGCCACATCCATGCCGAAACCTCCTGATTATGGCCAACTCCAAACGCATGCCATGCCATATAATCCATCTCCAAAAGATACCTCTGCACAGGTAGGCCCAATAGGGGAAAACCAATCACAGGTTCTGACACCACAAGCAAGACAGATTATTCAACAGAGTTCAGATAGTTCATCCATCGATATAAGTGGAGAAGTGGGAGCATGGAAACAGAGCAGCTCAACTATGACACAGCTTCCTTCCACAATTAGACCTTATACACTTGCAACAGATCCTTCGCTATGTAAGGCTTATGGACATGCAGCAGCTGAAACTCAGGGAGGGACTAAAATGCCACTTGAAAGTCAAAGTGAGGGAGTTGATGACTCAGGAAAAACAGTGGAAGCTAATATGTCACTGCCAAAAACGATCTTGCCCTTTTCCAATCATACACATAGAACATGGGAGAACGAGGCTCTAACATCCCTAACTGGTAAAAGAGGGCTCAATTCTAAACTGAAATCAACTTTTAATGGACAAAACGAAAGCCCTAAGGAAGCATTTGGTCACTTATTGTCAGTGGAAGACTATTTTGAGGACTTTGGTATTGTGGATGATGAGCAGAAAAAGGCAGTCTTTCGTGAAACAATGAAGGGAGCAGCCCGCGCCTGGTTAAGAAATAAAACACATGATAGAACATTTAAATCATTACGAGATGAATTTCTGTCAAAATATTATGACAAAAAGGGCTCAAGAAGTGACCAACTATACAAATTTATGACGTTTGGCAGAATTAATGAAGAGGACTGGTCACAAACAATATGCAGATTACAGGAGATCAATGAGGAACTCGGTTACAAGGAACAGGTTTTGATTGATAGAATTATCGAATTGCTTCCTGATAATTTGCATATGAAAATGGTAGAATTGGACATTACCACTGTCGAAAGGTTAAAAGAGCAGCTAGACAGGTACAGCAGGATGATAAACAGAAGAAAGGGTAAGCACAAGGTGGAATACATAGGTGACACATGGAATGGAGATACATTAATGACATTTGATACCTAAGGCCACCCTACATTAATTTTCAAAGGGCATATATATATATATTATATATATTTTGTGCCAATTATATGACAGCATGTATCTGTTAATTGTTAGAATCATTTAGAAATAAGTAATTTATCTGTAGATAAGAGTGCACAAATTAACTTTAATTAAGTATAAATTTGAAATATTAATCTGTTGAGGGCTCCATAAAATGACATATTTAAGATAGATGTATAATTGTATATCTGTAAATATTAATTGCTGCATGTACATGGAGTGTATTGTGCTCCGAATTTTATGGAAACCAAAGCAATAATCTCAAATTGCGATAAAGTATTATCTTTACTTAGTTCACAGAACCATTTTGCTACAAAAAATAACAATGCTGATATCCCAGAGCCAAGTAGTGTGAGCAACAGCACAGGAAGGAAATCCAGGTCAAAAACTAGGACATATGAACTTAAAGATCTTGAGCAAAATACCATTCCTTGGGAAGTGATAAGTAACATCTACATGTATGCGAATAAACGTATTGCTAAAAAGGTAAATGTAAGCAAAGACATATGCATTTAATGCCAAATTTGCTTTTATTGAAGAAGGTTAACTAAATTAAAGGTTTGGAAATCTGACACTTAATACTAATATGCAAAACTTCTCCAATATTCCATAAAACAAAAACAAACTTTTGGAAATATTAAGAAACATTATGAACTTTTATGACAGCAACAAAAATACCAGAAATTGATGATTATGATGTCTAGGTGATATTATCTTGGTGATTGTTTGACCTGAGGATCCTTCAATAGCTGAGTGCTCACATGACTTCACAGTGATTAGTGTGTGTTAATGCTGATGTTCTCTTTTAATTGCAAGTATTAAGATGATTTATAATCCTGTATATACACTGATGTAACCAATGTAAGTATACAACTGAGTAATCCTTTCTAGCATGCTTCCACATCTTATGATCCAGTGACTGGGTCAGTGTAACACATTCTTGAGGTTTCAGGTTTCAAGCACCCAAGCAACTGGCACAGATCCGGAGATGTAAACAAAACTGCAGTCTGCAATGCTATTGGCACATAGCCAGCTGGGGAAGCTGAAAGAATGAGGCTGAACCAATCATCCTTGCAGTCAAAAATGTCCTTGTTATGAAACGCACAGTAATGCAACAAAGTAATGCATGGAAATAGTCAACAATAACTTATAATTACAAAATTTCTAAATTTTCTTTTCCTCTTTTAAGTAATGTACACTGTATCATGATAAATAGCCACTAGATTGTCGATCTATTACCCTTAAAAACTACTCGCTTTCAATATTTTGATATTACCCTTATTTTGAAAGACATAAGATATTTTTACTGTGCCAAAAATAGAGATTTTGAATATCCTGGACATTAATGGACTTTTATTTTTCAGCAACATTGAATGCTTTATATTATGCAATGACTCTTAAAATATTTTATACAATAATTGATCAGATGATATTCTATAGATATATTGATATGAAAACGTATTAAATTTTAAAATCTTTATTCATCAAATATTATTTATTGGAAAAATAAGGTACCTGCTTTGAAATCACAAAAGTAATACTGAATGATGGCATTATGGTAAAGTAAACTTTTACAAGATACATGCCTAAAACATTTACCACCTATTATGACTTACGCATAATTAAACGCATAGGTACATATTTTATCAGGGTGTATCTAGCCCTATTAACTGAGATAAATTTTACTGCATTTTTAGGGTGTCTCCATTGATCTTCATGATGATTACTGCATGTGCTTGTTTGCTTTGTATGCTGTTATAAGATTTTTAACAAGATGTTTAATTATAATAAGTTTCACAATATACGGCACTATAACCCATATTTGACAATTTGGATATTGAATTGGTATTGTTGAATTATGAACAACTGAACGATAAGTTAACTTGACCTGATTTGTGAAGATGAAAGTGTAAAGGCAGTTCAAGTAGGCTACGTAAATTAAATCAAAGGAACCTACTTGGAATCAAAATTATAAAGAGTAATTTGAAAGAAAATATTTGTTCCAAAAGCTTACAACTTTTTAAGATAATTTAACTATTTTTCAAGATAGATTTTTACAAACGAAAAACTGTGTTATCCATTTATGCCAGTAATATGTCGAATGTGTTATTAAGTTGATTTATTAATAACCATTAAATCTCGCTGTTATTTGTGCACTATTATATGTAGATATAGCAAATACCCAAATTAACAAATAATTTTTCAAGCATGTCAGTATGGTGTGTCAACTGTTTGTACAAATTCCTGATCTTACCTCAGAATAATACATGAACCTTTATGATCTTTCGTCATCTATTAATTCATCCACATTTTGACAGAAGAATGGCCATGGAAAGCATTCGGAACAGCAATTTCACCAGAAAAATAGAGCACATAACAAAATTGGAATTTAAACCTGCCTAATCTGATAGACAAAAGCAAAAAGAGAGCCGTTTAAAACCTTTTTGGAAATTATCAAAATTTATGAAGTAAATTTTGCCAGAGAGATGGGGGACCAGTCAATAAAGGTCGGAAACCCACCTATTGACTACCCCGAAACAAATTCATTCGCCAGCAGCTCTAGAGTATCATTGTAAAATCTCTGATCAGAAAATCGAAAACGAAAATATCTTGGAAGATGAAAACACCTGATTATATGAAGCTAAAATAAAAGCACCAAGTTAAGATCCCTGTGAGGATGGCTCACTCAATGAAATCACAATACTCAATGAAATTTAATGAAAGCAAACACTCAATGAAGCAACAACATCAAATAGATTTGCACAGAAGCACAATGTGTCACTGGGGCTATGGGATGAGCAAAACACTGGTGAAGCTGATGCTCCGCAGCGCTGCTGAATGGCTACCAATGGGGTAGGGCTGGACCCTGGACTGGAGAGGACGAACCGAAGCCAGAAGCAAGCACCCTTACCACTCACAATAAGAGTACACTGATGCTCCAAATGGCGACCAGGCAGCCAAAAGACTCTGATGGGACCTAAAGAGAAAAAGGAAAGGTGAATTGTGAAACACGGACTACCTGGAGGGGAAGCCTGTGTGCCACTGAAATCACACAGATAAAGTCCACAAAACAGAGCAAACAGAGCTCCTGAACAGGCCAGGTGGATAAGGAAGTGCCAATAATATGGGGAAGATCATGGGGAGGACTCCCTGCCAGGGCCTTGCTCTTAACTAAGTGGTCCGCAGGCTGAAGTGAGGCGCAGATCGCTTGACAGCTGCCGTACTTTGACACCCGGATGGCATGATGTGTGGCATGGGCATACCTATGGCTCAATTTTACTACTCAAAATTGTTATTGTGACAAATTGGAAGCCAGACCTCAAAACCGACATACCCAACCTCGCACCCGACCTGGTACATCCAACAATACCTATAGTCCTATACATGTCTCAAGTTGTTACAGGATATCATTGAGACCCAACTATGATACATTCATAAGTCCCAGAAGCAATAGGAATAAGCATTAGCAGGGTAGAGAGAGAAATAAATAAAGGAGATGCATACCTACTAGAATCTTACAACCGTTAAACAAATATATTGTAAAATTTTACAACTAACGTGGCCATCTTTGCTGAAGATGTTATGAATACAATTGTGAATAACAGCATTTCTCAATGAATAACAGCATGGTTTCTCACTAAATAACAGCATGATTTCTCAATGAACAACAGTGATGTTTCTCAATGAATAACAGCAATATTTCTCATGAATAACAGCATAATTTCTCAATAAATAACAGCATGATTTCTCAATGACTATAGCATGATGTCCTCACACAGTAACAACCACTAACAAGTCAACATGTCAGCAGAGGTAAGTGCTGAGACCTGTTCCACTAACACCAGGTGAGTATTTACTAAACAACCCAGGTAAGTACCCAGACCTGAAGGGAGCCAGGTCTGACATCGCCTGAGAGACCAGAGAAAGGGGAGACCAAGAAATCAACTCGCAGGACTCGCTGGATGCTACCGCCATCTTGTGGCAAAACCTCAAACTGCACCTACAAGACGAACAACAACTGTTGGATACGGACACTGATCACTAACGCTTACACGAGGATTATTACCATGTGGTGCAATCGATAATAACACAAGGATTATAACCATGTGGTGCAACTGACAATGACAGAATGACACTGACAATGTGGTGCGACAACAACTGAAGGATTATGACAATATGGTACGACAGACAATAACAGAGACTTTGACAATATTGTGCGACAAACAATGACAGAAAGACTTTGACAATGTGGTGCAAAAACAACACAAGGATTATACGTAACAATGCGGTGCGACTGATAAAGCATGATAAAAGACACTCGAAACTCAAAGACACTCAATTTTGAATTTTGAATTTTTGAATTTTGAATTTTGAATTTCAGATGACTTTGTAAATGGACCAACTTGTAAAGGCAAAAGGTGAGTGAGTTATGATTGCTGGATGGTATTCTACACATGAACTTTCTTAGCATATATCAGGAATTTTACATCAGGAATTTTATTTAGAACAAGGAACCTCACAACATTTGTAATTCTGTGACCCAATAGTGCTTGCCCATCTTGGTTGCACTCAAACCAATACAAGCGCGAAGCTTGCCACCACATAGCGACACACCAACTATCTAGAACGAAAACTCACAAGTTAAGCATAAGATTTCAAAAGATTAGAGAATGAGCCAGAATATAGTCATAGGAAATGATGAAAAGAACCCACGGGTGACCAGAAGAACACTTAGGTATTAGCAATAGGATGGTAGTATGAAAGCAGAGGCGAAAACAGTAAAACAAGAACTCACAGGTCACCAAATCAAATACCCTAGATAATGATAAAAACAACAAGGAGCACAGAAAAATCAACAATTAAGAAGATGAAAACATCCATAGAATGTTTTCACCGGGAAGTAGGGGGATGCAACATAATATGAATTATGTTTGCTGATCACAGACATTAGAATTATTAGATAGACACTAGTGTTGTAACACTCAGCCAGCCATGTATCAGAAACAAAGAGCAGCCAAATCATCAAACAGAGAAGAGTAATGTCAGCTAGCCATGTATTAGGAGCAAATAGCTGCCAAATCATAGAATAAAAAAGGATAATGACTCGATAACAAACAACAGAAACCCAAATGTATTCCCAAATGATAAACAGTCTATGAGAAACCCATACTGGAGCACCAGTGATGTAAGAGGGATAAAAATAGCGATGATGTCAGACAAAAACCCCAAGAAGAATCAGCAGCAACTACCATCTTGCCCCAGTTACCAACCAGCCAGGCATATAAACAGAACACAAACTAAGAGCCCTAAAATAAGCCCACAGAACCCCAAACCCAAACAGTACAGTATGATCATGCAGCCTCAGCGTGAAGGCCCACTTCCGGAAGCTGAGTCAGCTAAACGTTTACCCAACGTTGCTGCTAAAAGGGGGTCCAGAGAGGGGCATCCGAGGGGGTATATAAGGCCGAGAGGGAGAAGCCAGGGGGTCAAAAAATCTTCATACCAAATCACTTCGATTACCGCTTACACGCTCAAGAATCACTTCAGAATCACAGTAAGTACACAACAACTTTTAGAAAATCATTTTAGAAGTAAATTTAGTCTTGTATTGAACATTAGAATTAAATAATCTGAACTTATCCTAGCTTCTAGAACTCTTGGCTGATTGACCAGTACAGTGATCAGTGAGGTCGTATCTGTCTGATTAGCTACCAGACAGTTGCAACAGTCGCTTGATCTACTCCTTACTGACATCACGTCAATAACTTAGTTATTCATTGATACTATAGGCCTATAGTTGGGGGTTACTTGTTATTTGTCCTTGTTGTTTACACTTGTATTGTCATTGTTATAAAACTAGTTAAAATTTGTCTAGACTGCAGAAAGATTATACAAAACAGCGTAAGCTTATAAGAGACTAGCTAAAAGAGATTAATTATAAGAGATTACTTATAGGAGATCATTTCGAAGAGACTAGTCATAAGAGATCATTCTTAAGATATAACTACAAGAGATTGTTTGTGAAAAATAATTAATAAGAGCTCGATAGTGAGTAGATCAGGAATATCTACTGAGAAGTGCACGTATTTACAGAGAAAGTCAGGCCTGTGGATACCAACTGGTACATTTTAAGTAACTAGTTTTCGCAGTACCAGTTGAAGAAGTCGCAACTGGGTATAAGTGTTGCGCGGTCACAACCCGGAAGTGTGTTGTGAGGCAACGGAGGTTGTTGCAAGGATACCAACTGTACAATTAGCTAGGCAATTTATTTTCGAGATACAGTTGAAGAAGTCGCAACTGGTGGTAAGTGTTGCGCGGTCACAACCCAGAGGTGTGTTGTGAGGCATAACCTGTGATAGTGTTGTGCGGTGCAACCAAGGGTGTTGCAGGGATACGAACTAAATCAAGGGTAGCACCTTGGAGTCACAGTAAAGAAGCAACCAGGAGTGTTGCTGAGGTAATTAGAGATAAGAGAGCTAAAGAACTAAGTTACGACCAGAAGAGTTGTGAGATATATTGTGAACTGAGACATAGGAAAGAAGTAACTATTTAAGGAAGAGAAAGAGAAGACACAGTAGATTAAATAGCTTGAGTTGGCAAGAAGCCAGCTGGTAAATAAATCAAGGAATATTACCCATTGCTAGCATAGGAATTAGTTTATCTAAAACAAGAACAAATTAGCCAAATAAATCATAAGGTATCTGAAACATCCATCCAGCAATTATTTACTCACCTTGTCTAATTAAGGTCTATTGTATATCTTGTGTGTATTTATACTGTTCATTAATAAATATTGAAACTTACAATTGTGTTATTCCTCATAGACAGTAGTCTAGTCAAGTTTGGCAAGTATCCGGTGGACTTAGTAGGCTAACATAAGCTAAGATCCCTGCACCTATCACAACAGTGTTATAAGATAGACAGATATTACAACTTGCCACTGTCATCTGGGACACTGGCCAAGCGAGCTTCCCTATATAAGTAAAGTACAATCAACAATATTTTGGGTGTGTATCCCCATAATAGATACACTGGTGGAGAATTAACCCTAATCACTATTAAAATAAATACAGAAGACACAGCAAAGGTAGTAGGATATTACATTTAGAGGACATCTGACAACAAGAAGTTAGAAGATTGTACTTGGATAGAACTATAAGAACAGAAAGTAACATCATCAGCCATTGTTAGAGTAGTGAAATTCCGTTGCAGTATTAATTAAAGATATATTTTTGTTATTAATTATGAGATTATTGTTTACATCTACTTTTTTATTTTTTATTAAAGATCATAAAGTTAGTTTTATCAATATTTGGAGATAACTTATTAGAGAGGATCCATTCATGAATTTTGGATAATTCCATATCAATAGTATTATAGATATTGGTAAAAAAATTTCCTTCAAAAAATAGGTTTTTAAAAGTCGTCAGCAAATAGAAGGGGAATAGTAATTGAAGAGACATTAGGTATATAATTAATATACATAACAGACAGGAATCAATCTGTGGCAACATCTGTTCAAATCATTGTATCACTCTGGGAGCAATTGGTATTTCAGTGCAAATTACCGTCACCGGTGTTACTCAAAAATGGTTAACACCAGTGTCCAATAGTAACAGATAGATAGATAGATATATTTATTTCCAACATACATAGTACATACATGGTATATTAATATAGCTTTCAAATTATAACAAGAAAATTACATATGTTGGGGGCAATCTACCCGAGTAAATGATTATTACTGTTCCCATTGGGGGGTGACTGCCCAAGTTAAATTAACAGTTAATTAAAAGGAGAATATATAAAAAAATCAAAAAAAATCATATATATACTAATAATTAATATGTCAATCCAACAAGTAGTTAATAATTATATACAGAGCATTTGCACCAATATACAAATCAGTTCATATAAAACAATAACATCACATTAACAATACAGTTGAAATTATTACTTACAACGACAGAACATTCATGCAAGGAAATGCAAATTGTTAATTATAATGTATATATTTCATTCAATAAAAATGTCAATAAAATTAAAATTATTATAATTTCTAACAGTTTTTCAATAGGATTCTAATTTTAAGATCACTACTTGCTTACTAAACAACTTAACATTCTTCTTATTTTTAACAATATTTGGTAACTGCAACCATAAATTCGGTGCCCTGCCGAGAAAACTTTTATTATAAATTTGTATAGTATGTTGTGCGACCCGTGGGCAGTCCCTGTTTCTAGTATTATATCCATGTACATTTTGTTCAAATAAGTTAACGATTCTTTTTGGTAGAGTATCATTCGTATATTTGAAAGAAATCTTCATAAGAGACAGAGATATTAAGTCTTCCACATTTAGAATTTTCGCTAATTTAAAATATGGTTTTAGGCAAGTTCTTCTATTAATTAAAAATAATGCCCGAATAGCTTTGTTCTGTTGAACCTGTAGCCTTTTTATATTACTGGTCGACGTCATGGGTCCCCATACACATAACGAATAAGTTAAGTGCGATTGAATGTTAGCAAAATACAACAACCTCTTTGAGCTCACAGACAACACATTTTTAACCATATTCAAACTATAAATTCCAGAATTCAACTTCATCGATAAATGCTTTACATGTTCATTCCAATTAAGATTTTCATCAATGTAAACCCCTAAAAATTTGGTACATGATACTTGTTTTATTTCTTGACCAGCAATTTCTATTTTACAAGGGATATCTGGTTTATTGTTAATTCTCTTGAACAAAATATAGCACGATTTCTCTATATTTAATGATAGAGAGTTATAATTAAACCATTCTTTCAAGTAATTCAGGTATTCATTAACCTTTCTAAAAAGGAATCTTGTATTACCACCAGTGATATAAATAGTAGTGTCATCCGCAAAAGTGATAGCATTGCAAAATTTTAAACATCTGGACATATCATTAGCTAGAATTGAGTACAACAAAGGACCCAGGACAGAACCTTGGGGTGTTCCATACGTGACTCTATATTCATCTGACAAGACATTATTAAACATTACTCATATATTTCTATTATTCAAATAACTCCTAAACCAGGCCAAAGCTGTTCCCCTTATACCATATGCCTCCATTTTCTCAAATAATATCTCATGTTTAATGCTGTCGAAAGCCTTTGTCATGTCTAAAAATAGTCCGACAGTGTACATTTTTTTATTAAAGCCGTCAAGGACATTTCCTGTAAAATCTAAGATTGCATCTGTTGTGCTTCTATGTATTCTGAATCCATATTGACCCTCATACATTAATTCATGTTTGCCAAAAAATTTACTAATTCGAAAATGCACAATTTTTTCTAAAATTTTTGAGATCACTGGAAGTAGAGATATCGGTCTATAATTACATATTTCCAAAACACTTTTTGCTTTATATAATGGTTTTACGATGGCTTGTTTCATGTCATCAGGGAAAACACCCATGGACAAAGATTTATTAAATATTATAACCAGGGCTTGAAGTATACCAGGGTAAATAGTCTTCAGCATTGTATTGGATAATTGGTCATGTCCCTTACTAGATTTTGATTTTAATCCCTTAATATAACGTTCAATTTCAGCCTTTGTAGTTTGAAAAAGAAAACAAGTGTGTTCGTTTCTAGAAATGGTTTTAATACATACAGCTTGAGGTCTCTGTTCTATTTTTTCTGCTATGCCCTTTCCAATTTCGCTATAATATTTTGCAAAAGCATTACTAATTATTTCCTTGTTACTTTCTTTAATGCCATTGATATACATTTCATTTGATATCTCATTTTTATTTCTAATTTTCCCAACAACTTTGTTTAAAATACCCCATAGTTTTTTTGCATCTTTGCCATTTTCTGCAATATAATTATTAATATATCGAAATTTAGCTTTCCGACGTAGTTTCTGATACATACTTCGATATTTCTTGTAATGAGAATATTCTGGAGAGTCATGGGGTAAACTAAATACTTTTTTATATAACTTCCAGCATTTGACGGATGACACCTTTAGACCAGTGGTAAACCAAGGATCCCTCTTTTTATATGTGCTATTTGTGGTTATAATTTTAACTGGAGCATAAAAATCTAAAGTCTTAGAAATTTCTACATTCAGCGAAGCACTAGCATCACTGACCGTCAGTTCATGTAAATAGTTCCAGTTCTTATTCATAAGAGTACCTTTTATATTCCGTAAAGTAGTTTCGTTCACTTTTCGAGTTGTGTAAGTTCGACATTGATTTTCAACAACCAGTTCAATGACAGTTAAACATAGGAAATGGTCGGAGATATCTGTGGTGAGAACATGAGATTTTGTATTATTACCCAATTCAGCATCAATATATATGTTATCAATTAAAGTGGCTGTGCTGTGAGTCACACGTGTTGGTTTCAATATAGTTGGTATGAGATTGTTGGTCAGGTTCAATTCAAAAAATTTTAATGTATTTTTATGCATATTAATCTTAAGATAGTCCAGATTTTGATCTGTTCCAATAATAATTCTTTTATTCTCATCTTTAACTTTACTTACAATTCTTTCATACTTGTCCATAAAATCTAATTCATTTGTTCCTGGTATACGATAGACTTCCCCAATTATAATGTTACTTTTATTCTTACGTGTTAATTCAATAAATATGGACTCAAATACACCTTCTTCAAATATGCGTAAGTCCTTCCTTTCCTGATATCTGAGATTATTTCTTATCATTATTGAAACCCCTCCCCTCGACCCACTTTTTCTGTACTCACTGATTAACTTAAAGTTTTGAAAATGAAACTTATCATAATTGTCTTTGTTAACGAAAGTTTCACACAAAAGTAATATATCAGGCAACAAGTTTTTTTCCTTCATTGAGTCAAGTAAATCAATCAAATCCTCATATTTGCTAGGAATGCTATGTATGTTTAAATGACTGACTATTATAGAACCTTGAGTAGTAGACTCCTTAGTGCAATCAGCTAGGTTAAGATAGGTGCAATTGTTGGTTATTATTTCATCCAATTCCACCAAATCACAAAAATTATTGTTATCTAATTTTCCAAACTATTCATAAGTTAGCCTTGCAAAGACTTTGATATCATATACACATAAACAATAAAGACACTTTAACTGTAATAATGACATGTTACAGCAATGCAAACTCAATCCAGAGCAACAAGTGATAAATGGCGGCAGAAAATCCAATGAAATTCTTATTTTATTGGGAAATATTTCAAACAAATATTAATTTGATCACTGGTTTTGCTTTGAGTCTTGGCGTTTCTTAGCTTGTTGGGAGGTGCTGAATAATAACAGATATTATCCTCCTAGTTACATAGAATTATGGATATAAGTGTCACAAAAGATGTGTGACCGGGAATTAGGGGAGACCATTTATTCTCAAGGGGGGGGGTTGGATTTTTTTTAAATAAATAATTTCTTGCTCAGTTAGTTTTGTTGAAATAAATAAATTCTTTTTGGGCAGTCTTGAAATAAATCATTTCTGATGGAGGCAGTGCTTCCGACTCCAGCTGTAGATCACGACAAGGGACGATTCTTAAAAATAGGGGTCATGCAGTCACCTTAATGAAAGTTTTAATTACTGCTGGACACAAAATCAATGCAAATTATGAAGTAAAAGCCAGTCATGATGATTTACTTGCAAATTCAGACAATCAGTGACACCAGTTTAAAGCTAAAGTAACATGTATTAACAAAAATCGATTCAAAATGAAAATTGTCTATGTCTATGTCTATGTCAAGACAGTCAAGCATACACAAATACATCACACATAAACATAATTGACCTATAAGAGAGCTTGTCTGATTTTAGCAAAAAGAGGGACACAAGCACTTTAGAAAAAATAAAATGTCAGGTTTTTTTCTTAATGTAGAGGATAAATGGATATTACAACAGTTTCTTGTTATCAGTAAAATCAAGGCAAACTAGAAGGCACACAAGTGTGCAATGGGCGGTAGTTATGGCATGGAGTGCTTTGCTGAGCACAGGTGATGGTGGTATATATTTCAGTTTAAGTGTAAGCAAACTTAAACGTTACTAGAATACCCGCTGGAAATAGATTTGTGACATATGAAGAGTTTGGTGTATGCATTTAATAAATGGCATGGTCATGAAATACGCGCAGCACTTAAACGTTTTTGTAGGACTTATTGTGTTACCATAATTTGCATTTTTAAGGCACCTTTGAAGATGAATTTGTTATGTTTTGTTAATTACGAAACTAAATTATTGATAAGAAGTTGGATGCACTTGACGCAATTCCCTGCTGTGGACTGTTGATGAACATTGAGAGCATTACTGCACAGATTTTTGAGTCATTTCTTGGGCTCAATTTGCCGCACGAATTGGAAACAGTGGCTTTAGTTGTATGTTGCAATGTTAATTGGTGGGACAGACTACTTAGCTGTCTATCTGTGTGTTTGTCTATCTATCCATCTATCTATCTATCTATATATCTATCTATCTATGTGAAATGTTTATGAAGAATATATCCTCGCTTACACAGTAAATGTATGATGTACTATTCTGAATGGAGATAAATTTTGAAGGGAACATTAAATTTTGAAAGAATCGGGAGATTCTATTATGAGAATGTGCATGTTTAGAAGTGTTAATTCTTATATTCTCGGAAAATAAACATATTGTAGTGATTTAGGAATAATGTAGGCCTATCTATCGTTAGGGCATAAATACCTATAGCAGACATTTGAAGTAGCGTAGTGAAATTGAGAACTATACAAACACTTGTTGATATTATGTTAGCTGAACTTTACACTGTTAAATGTTCATAGAAGGCCCGTGAAGATAATATGGGACAGTTGGCAACTCGTCATACTAATAAGATTTTGCAATTGACAGTCTTGTGTCACTAAAAGAAATTGAGATTGGAAATCCGTAGGTTAAATCTATCTATGTATCTATCTTTCCATCCATCTATCTATCTATCTATCCATTTATCATTTTATCTATCTATCTGTCTATCTATCCATCTTATCTATGTATTTTTCAGGCCTTCTCGCTTCCTCACTTTCTTGTTTCTCTCTCCTTGCAACAGCATTTTTTTTATTATGATGTGACAGTGAGTTTTTTTTGTGAGAACTGTTTTGTCACAGTTCAAGTTTATAGACGACAGCATTGCTGTGCATAATTCCTTAAAATGTCAGAACAGATATTTCTGGGGGTTTTATAGGCAAGGTGACAGAGAATTTTGATTAGGCTCCTGTGTTAGAATTAGCGACTGTTTGTTAAATGTGTGTGTATTGGGACATCTTTTAGAATAAGTCATTAGATGATTAGACAGATAGGGTCATAAGGTGCTGCAACTCAGTATATACCATAAACTGTACCTATAGGTCAAAGCCCGCGAAAATGTTGGATCAGAGCAATGGCCAGTTGTTGCTTTAGTGGCTGTGCCACCCTCCGAAATACATAGGCTCACTGAGAAGAGCAGGGGCGTTGGTGCAAGTAAAGAGAGTGTCCAATTAATGGCGTCACAGAGGTGCATGAAGGAATTTCGTGAGAAGGGCTGCATAAAAAGTTGATTTGCAAGAAATATGGGAGGGTTTCCAGGCATTTTATGAGCCACACAGAAAGGCAATGTCAGTCCGGAAACACATGCAAAGTTTGGTGTGTGTAGCTACAACAGGGTTTGCAAATTGGAGGTGACAACAAAGTTGAAGAGATGCGTCTTTTATTTTAAGATTATTATATTCATAAATGCAAATGATATGATGGTTACACAAAGTGTACTAGAAATGAGTGCACGAGACGCACACATACCTGTGCTAGCGGTGCAAGTGGCATAAACACCTACGGAGTCTGGGTTGGGTTGGCGGGGGAGGGGGGGGCCCACTCCTATCTGCCGGCCCCACTCCTATCAACCGCCCCCGACTCCTGTCCGCCGCCCAGACTCCTATCCACCTCCGACTCCTATCCACGCCCGAGCCCTATCCACCTCGACTCCTATCCAAGGCCACCGCCATAGATTCTGTCGCTTGTGAGTCATCATGTAGGGCCTACGTAAAATTTAACAAATATGGCCACCAAGGTCACAAAAATGGTTCAAGGTCATCCATGTTACAACTCATTCAAGGTGTTACTGCGATACAAAATCCCTGTGAGTTTGGTGGTCCCAGGGAGAATAATAGTGGAATTGTCGTGTATATAAGCTTTTTAAAAATATGGCTGCCAAGGTCACAGATATAGGTCAAGGTCACTGATGTCAAAACTAATTCAAGGTCTTACAATGATACATAATCCCTGTTAGTTTGGTGATCCTAGGGTAAATACAAGAGGAGTTATCGTGCACACAAGATATTCACAAATATGGCTGCCAAGGTCACAGAAGTAGGTCAAGGTCACTCATGTCAGAACTCATTCAAGGTCTTGCTGTCATACACAATCCCTGCTAGTTTCTCCCATTCCAGGATTAATAGAAATTGAGTTATCTTGTACACAAGCTTTTCACAAATACGGCCGCCAAGGTCACAGATGTAGGTCAAGGTCACTCATAAGTTATGCCTGGCGAGATGTCAGGGTATTTGATGTATTTGACTCATACTGGAAGTCTGCGGCAGCCTGTGCAAAGTGAAATCATCGTCAATAGGGAGGACAACTGAGACTACCAAACCTCACACTACAGCAATATGGGCGGGATGGCCTTTGGCCACCGCCCATAATTATGAAGTTAAAGCCATGTCAAGACGATTTACTTGCAAATTCAGACAGTCAATGACACCAGTTTCAAGCTAAAGTAACTTTTATTAACAAAAATCGATTCAAAATGAAAATTGTCTATGTCTATGTCTACCTATGTCAAGATAGTCAAGCATACACAAATACATTCACATAAATATAATTTACCTATAAGAGAGCTTGCCTGATTCCAGCAAAAAGAGGGACACAAGCATATTTCTGCTGATGTTACACTTTAGAAAAAAGAAAATGAAAGGCTTTTTGTCTTAATGTAGAGGATAAAAGGATATTACAACAGTTCATTGTCATCAGTAAACTTTGGGTATAAAAGTGGCACGTCTGCCGCTACGCGCCCGTTTGGTTCGAGGTTCCAGGGGTATCTTTTTAGAAGGATACCTCTGCCATAGTTCAATTTGATTACCAGAAAGTTTCGTAATATATTGAGATGAATTAGTGTAACCTCGACTCATCATAAACTTGCCGATCGTCTCCCGGTTGAAGTTTACGGTGCCTTTGTTTTTAGATCCTGCATAAATCCCATCACTTCCAGTGAGGTGGACGGCTAAAAGAGTATCAGTGGCGTCTACGACAGGAACATCATTGTTAATTGCTGTCGTGACAACATAGTTATCATACGCGGGACGGGCTATGATGACGTCTGCTAATTTATCCCACACAAATCTATTATGGGCTATGAGGAAGTAATCAATAGCAAATGGTGTAAACAGTTCCCCCTTTTCGTGAGCTGTTGTGCGGACATCTTCAGGTTTGTACAATTCTTCACCCATGAAATTGACGTTGTACCTCTGTCCGATAACAAGAACGTCTTCAAGGTAGTTGAGGTATTTTTCTACAGTAGTGAGAGTGTCCACTAACCCCTCATCGAATAAGATATCTCCATTTGAAAATCCATAAAATACGCTATCGGCATGTTTTGGTAGCTCGTAAAGCATCTCCTTGAAATATGGAACTTTAAACTCGGTGACTCGAGGGCAGTCAACTATGAGCCAACCCAAACTCGCAGCTAATTTAATTAAATTTTCATCTGTTTCGTGAGTATAAAGTATCAGCTGAACTCGAGGTTTTAACATCGCCCAATTCCGCAGGGTGCTGGAGTAGATATGGAATTTCGATGGGTCATTTTTGAATGTGGTAGACAATGTTAAAATAGTATGTGCTTGCATTGACTCTTTAGTCTTGTCCATCTTATAATTGATATACACCACAACCACAAAAGTTATCGCAAGAAAAACCAGAAGGAAAAACAACTGCTTTTCCTCCATGCTTTAGCTTAACTGATTCGTATTAGGACTGCACACAATTCAGCCATCTTGTCATGCCCCAGTGTTCAAGAAATATCCAAAGGTTTTAACCAAGTCAGTTGAGACTGAGACATAAGTGAAGCCAATCATTTGATACAACTCTGAAAATAGAAAAATATTTCAGTTTATCAAAACAAAATTTGTGGCTTAGGTTCAGGGGTGCCAGAACAGGGGGGGGGGCAGGGGGGCAATCGCCCCTCCTGCCCTTGTCCAGGGGGAGCAGGAGGGGCAAGGGTGCCCTTGAGATCTTAAATAAAAAATACATTATTAGCCCTTATTTTATTAATTTTAGGCACAAATTAGTAAGTATATTTTCAAATTATCATTGACTCTGTGTTTAAATTTTGTAGTGCGAAAATGGCGCGAATATGATTTGCCCTTTTTCGTCTGAGCGCCCCTGCTGCCGTGATTTCTTCCGGCACCCAATTATTTTGGGTGTGAATTAGACTAAGCAATTGCTGTATCAAACACAATGCAGACTCATGGGCTACACTGCACATCTTATATCTCCACAGGGTTCATGAAGATGCTGTGAGAACTGACAGCACCATGGAATTCTGAGAAGAATAACATTCCTGAATATCTCATGATAGAGGGAAAAGTGATATCTGTTCAAGCTACGAATCTATGACAGGGGCACCTCACGACAAGGTGTTATTATAATGCCCATATCAGTGTAAGCTCCTGGTTGCACATCTTTTGTGACACTTAGATTCATTTTTTTATGCAACTGGAAGAAAATATCGGTTGTGCTGCCAGCTGGGTTGCCAGCCAGCCCAAGCGTCATTCAGCACCTCCCAGCCAGCTGATATAAATAATTTTTTTTTCCCAGCCAGCCACCTCATATGCTTTCTCATTACCTGACTGCAAATTTCATTGGTTGGACACCAAAAATTGGATCCCAGCTGACAACTTTGCCAGCTGGGAACATCCTAGCTGACAGTCTGCCAGCCAGCCGGGCGCCTGCTGCATAACATATGATTGGTATAACAGATCATGGGGTGCCCCTGTCTATGATAGGCTACAAATTTAATGAATATATTGTGTGGGCCCTGCTATGGCTCAACAGATTCAAATTCCAAAGGAAAAGTCATTATACTACTTAAAAAATCAAGCATAGCATTCCTTTGAAATCAAAGTAGTTGAAAAGGAGAATGTATCAAAAGTAATTGACTCCCTCAAACCCAACTCTCATTTAATATAGGCCTATATACTCCTTTATGTCACACTTAGTTTTTATAAATATATATGCATGGTCTAGCACCCGAGTACTTGTCATATGAGCTTTCTTGTGGCTATTGAAGTATCGAATAGACCTTTTAAAACCATGAAATTACAGATAACATGTTTTTAACCCTGTCAAATGATTATAAATATTTGTGAGGGGGTCTAAGTCTCTGGACAGCTATTCCACAAACTTATATCCCAAGACTGACTGAATTTTTCCTCTCCTGTGTTGCTATACCGTGGAACAAAATTACCTCATCACCTGAAAATATGTCACTGGTGTTATTCTTTAAATAAACATATGACTATAACAGGAATGTTCTCTGCTATCTTTGGTCTAATGTATCAGTGGGCTTCTTCTGATAGGCTAGCATCCATGATAACTGCATGCAGATTTTGGTATTTATATGTTTTTAGCTTACAGGGTGGCTTCACAATGTGATGAAAGTATTCTTTTTCTGTGTCTAAACCCACCTGGTTTCTTGTTTTGATGCCTGTATAGCAGTTCCATATAACCATCGTGAAAAGTCAAGTATTACTTACCAGACTCAATGGCACACTGCACTGACTGCAGACTAGAGCACTGTCCCAGACTCCACAAATAGGTCATTCAGAGAAATAGGCCATCAAAACATTGGCTGCGCGCCAGCATACCCTCAGCTATTCAGCAGGCTATTCTGAGCTGCTGAGGCCAGTGAAATCCATTGACGTACTACCAGGGAGGGTTGGCAGCAGGATGCCCAGCCCCCCTCAAAAAATATGGGAAACAGTTAAAACATGTACAAAGACTGTAAAAATTTGAGTACATGAGATTATACACTTGAAGTGGTGTATAACTACCATCTTTCTTGCATGGGGTGGATGGTAACTACAGGAAATCTGGATAACAAAATTCAGGCAAGTGAGCCTATTGGTTGACCATAGCAGAATATCAGTACTATAAGTCTATAACTAGAGCTCATTTTGATGGCAATTGGCATTGATTTTTTTTGCCATGTTATTGGTTTAATGAGACTGAGACATGTAAATCACCAACGTTATATTGCAGATATACTTATTCACTTTTTATGGCTGACAGAAAGTGTTTTTAGATGAATGAAACGTCCACTTACTATTTTATGTTATGTGTTAATGTGTTTAATTTTGACACTTTTTTTTCCCAGCCTTCGCATTCAACAGATTCAAGGTAATGAAAAGAGATGTTGCAATGAAATAAAAGGGTCACCTCATTGCTATGTCCTCCTCCTGTCCTAATTAGCATTAGAGTTTCCAATGAGAGTGAGAGTTCTCGAGAAGTCTCGAGATCAGCAACGACTCAGCATTTTCTCGTCTCGCCGAGCGAGTCTCGAGAATTGAAATGTTGATCATTGTTTAACATGGTGTTCATGTGTTTAATGTTTATAACAGTTACAAACCATTGGGATGTTGTTTTGTTTTGCTTGATATTATTGTTATTGTGTAATTGCTCCATTGTTCAATTTAAATATCTGTTGATGATAATCCCCATTGTATACCTGATAAACGCTGAAGTTGAACTTGTACAAATGCTTTAAAATTGTGTAATATCTGGATGTTTAGCTGTGATTTATAGGAAACAAAACACACAGATTAACATTAAAACTATAAAGGATATCATAATAGCCAAAAAATTTGATCCATTGCAAGATTAAATCTCTCTTGTTTTATCATTGTGCCAATGGCAGGACAGTGTCCTAGATTTCTCGAGAAATTCTCGATTCTCGTGCACTAGACCATGTCATTCTCGAGAGGTGTCGATCGAGACTCATTGGAAACACTAAATTTAGCATAGGCATACGGCACGCGCAATTTTTGGGGGGGGGGGCAAGCAACATTTGCCCGAATTTCAAGATCAAAGTTGAATACTATTTTAAATGAAATTGCCTGGAAATCATTTATTTTTCAAATACATTTTTTAATTATCTGCCTAAACTTTTTAGCTTTTTTGCCTCGAATCTTACTGTTTCTCAAACTTTTGGGGGGGGGGCGACCAGGCCCCCTGCCCCCCCCCCTCCGATACACCTATCTGATTAGCCTACCAATTGCATAAATACAGGAGGTTAAGTTCCAATCATCCATCCATCCATGATTTTCTGGATGTATTAGATTACACAATACAGATGAACAAACAATCAATCAATCATCAAACAATTAATCAATCAATAAATCAATCATTGACAATCAATCAATTTCAATTCAGTTTCAATCTATCTATCCATCTATCTATCTATCAATTTAATTAATCGATCTATCTATCTATCTATCTATCTATCTATCTATCTATCTATCTATCTATCTATCGATCTAATCTATCGATCTGTCTATCTAACAACTAATAAATAGTGCAATATGAAACTTTATTTGCTAGGAAAAGTTCATAGTGGATCTTCCAGTCAAACAATAATTAATTAATCATTCATTCAATCAGTCCAATCAGTCAAGCAATCTTCAATCAGTTAAAGGCCTGATCTATATGTTTCAGTTGCAAGAAAGCAGGATTTTCCATTTATTTGAAATTTTCAACAAATTTTTTTTTTTTTGCAAAATGCATCAAAATGAGCGAAAATTACAAAATTCTTTATTCAGGGCATTCTTGAACTGTATGCCCACATCTTAGTACTTCTCATTAGTTAAAAACATAAAAAAATCAGTTCATTGTGTGCACCAGTTGATTTCATGGAAATTTGGTGTTTTCTTATAAAATTGCATTATTTACACTAGGGATCTGATTTTTACCCTCGACGGGTATTGTAGTTACTTTGGGAAAATTTGTCCGTCCGGTGGGCGGGCGGGCGGGCGGGTGGGTGGGCGGGCGGGCGGGCGGGCAGGCGTACGGATAACGGGCGTCCCACTTGTGTATTGGGAGTAATACCAAAACTATGGGATGTATACTTTCTATTTTTGGGACATTATTGTATCTTTTATCCTAGTTGTGCCTTTTAGGGGTTTAATCCACATGAGATCAATACTTTTTTCACAATTATTGAAAAATGAAAAAAAAAAAAGTGTTGTGTATTGGGTCTCAAGCCAAAGCTATAGCATGTATATTTATCATTTTTGGGTTAATATGGTATCTTTTATCCCAGTTGAGCCTTTTATAGGTCTAATCCCCTTGGCATTAATACTTTTCTCACAATCATTGAAAAATGTGAAAAATTGTTTTTTTCTGTTTCAGGGACAGGACTAAAAAACCACTGTACTTTTGACTCTGAAATTTGCATATTGTATGCATTAAATACCCAGAATGTGTTTTTTGTGGGTCTAAATGCTCTGAGAAAGTTGAACTGATGAAAATTTACAAACTGCATGATTCAGTCATTTTTGGAGTTAAATCTATAAAATTTTCCAATAAGGTTTCTAAATTATGTCTCTTTAAATATCTCAACTCAGTTGGAATGTTGGTCCTATGAATTTTTTAAAAAACTCAAAAATGAGAAAAAATCCCAATTTTCCAACATTTCTGAGTGAAAAGCCAAAATGGTAATGGGTAAATTATTTAAATTTAAAGCTTATTGTAGTTAGACACACTATGAACTACTATTCACAGCCATTGCATGAGTTATTGCAAATTTTTCCATTGAAAATTATGAGCTTTCAGATAGACATCCGTTTTGAAAATTTGAGTTTTCGGCCGTTTTTGGGGCTCTGCCACCAATTGGGTAATAAAGATATTTCAAATCTGACACCAGAAACTGAAAATATGGGTGCAATTGTCCTAGTAACCGAAATATTAGACCTGTAGTTGCAAAATGTGACTTTATAAACTGCTTCAAAATCAGACGAAAATGCATTTCCCGAAAAGTTACAAAATCACCCTAAATTTCTAATGGTCATATCTCCATGACTTTTGACAGCCCAGACTTCAAATTATGGTCAAGTGCTTAGATTAGGTAGCACTACATCTGAGATATTTTTCAATCTTTTTTGGAGATGATGGCCTGAGGCAAGTCTCTGATTCTGGCTGATTTGGCATGGAATGACCCAGATGCATTTGTTTGTTAATATTTTAAAATGTTGACATTAAATCTTGAACTCCCAATTATTATAACTTTATGGCTAATATCCAATCTAGTGATATAAACTTTAGAAGATAAAGTAATGTCAGTCCCTTTTATTTAGTTATTTGCATGAAAATTAAATGTGTATGAATCAGACAGACTGGCTTTTGTTGAATGGAGCACTGGAGAAGTCTTGATTGTGTAATGTTATGTCAGAGGGTCATAGTCTTCCCTGCTAATTCTTTCAATGACTGAAGCCAAGATCACTGGGGTAAAGACTTCAGTGGATATCAGGCTTGGCTGCTCCATGTGTCTGCATCGTGTAATTGTTATATAATCTTATGTCAGTCACACTTGGTGGTTAAGTGGCTGGCTAATATGCAGAACACATCAAAAGCAGCAGTCATGAAATTATGGAGATATTTTAATGAAGAAAAATGCTTTCAAAATATAATTTTCCAAATCTCCTTTTGTTAGTTAAAATCTACTTTATTCTGCAAATTTCATTTTATTTTACTTTATTTTTCTTCCCTAAAATGGCTATACACTCAATACTATATTGATTATCATTAGTTTTTTAAGTATATTTTTATGAAAATAAACATGCAATGTATATCAGTTGTGAAAATCATGGCAAACTGGAACTTGATTTTTAAACATCCTATTATTGTTAGACAACTACACGGTATGACTGACTTATTGTCCGAATCATACAGGCCAAAAGAAAATGTCGATAGAGAAAAAACTCAAATGATAAATAGATTCAGATAAAAATTGGTTCCCATGGAGATTAGTGGCTGAAATATTATATGCTGTCAAGTCAATCTGAATTCCAAAATTGCTAATGGCCTTTCAAAACCTTAATTATTGTCTGTACCCGAGTTTTAACTGTTCTCCAAATTGTTTTGGGAGGCGGCCTGTCCTCCCCAAACGGCCTGTCCTCCCACCCTGCAGAATAGCCTGCTGAATAGCCGAGGGTATGCTGCTGCGCAGCCTATGTTTTCCAAACAAAATCAATTTTGAATATGTTTCCCCTAAGTTAGATAATCATGACTCACATAATTTTCTTTGAGATAGCAGTCCCATCAATCACAGTGATTTGTCCCATCAGTCAAAACAGAAAAGAAAATGGATATCCAGCCAAGAAGGGATGCATAAGCTAATTGTTGGTTTCATTTGAAGGCCACACTCAGTAGGAAGTAAACGCACCTTGGGAAAAAGGTATGGCGTGCTTTTGAACACAGATTTTTATAGATAAGCAAGCACACCCAAAAACTGGTGGTCAAAAATGTCCCATCAGTCACAAGAATATTTTCCATTTAATAACAGAAAAGCAATTGACCTCTGGAGCTGTTTTTTTTCACTCATTAATTGTTTGAGGCACCAAGAATGATATATAGACTAGCCCCAAGATTCTCTTTAAATTTTTTCTATCAAATTTGGCCAGTGATATGGCCTGAAAATGTATCAATTGTCCCAAAAGTCACGGTGGAATTAACTGACGCGAGAGAAATATTGTTGTGTATATTTCCAAATATTGTCATAAATGCAGACTAATTTTAAATTACGCTACATATCTCTTGATTTTCTTAATACACACAAATCCAGTTTACTTAATTGGTATAGTAGCACAATATTATTTGGTAAATCATTTTCTTTCCTCATTAAATGGTCAACATTCCATTTTTTGCAGACAATGTGGCTAAAATGGCAACTCACAGAGACCAAGGAAAATTGTGTTTATTTCAAACAAGTAAATTTATATTTTGTTATTATATTTCCTGGTGGATATTATAATGAGACCCAGTGGTTACAATGTTTGGTGGTGTCTAAGATGTGCCCGAAGACAACTTGCGAAACGTTGAATCAATCTTCAGATGTTGCATGTTAGAAGTTGCAAATGTTATTTTTGGCCAAGGTTGTTGTGTTGCAAAAAGTTTAGCCTCAAATTGTATTGGTAACATTGAAGTGGTTACTCCAGAAAACTAGTTAATTTGCTGACTGAATAATTATCCAAAAGGAAGGAATAAATTAGAAAAAGTCTTCATTTCCGTGTTGTACTGTACCAGTAAACACCATATATGCTAACACATGGTATTTTACATGTTTGCTCTGAAGAACAAAATAAGGATCAATAAATGCAAACGTGGACAGTGTAATTCACAAATGCTTTTTACCTTACCGAAGTACGAAGAAGGTATTGTAATCACTTGGGTAAAAATGCTGTCCGTCCGCCGGGCGGGCGGGCGGGTGGGCGGTCGGGCGGCGGGCGGATAGATCGTTTCCGGCCCGGCACTCGGCCTCTATTGAATGTATGGGGATTAAATTTGGTACACATCTAGCCTGTATGGTCTAGTTGTGCCTTTTGATGGTCTGATGAATAGATCTTAAATACTTTTTGAAATAATTAACAAAATATAAAAATTTTTTTTTTTTAGTTTCCGGGCCAAGGCGCGGTCACTATTGCATGTGCATGGATGAAATTTGGTACACACGTGGCCTATATGGTTTAGTTATGCCTTTTGATGGTCTCATTGACAGATATTCTATACTTTCTGAAAAAATGAGAAAAGATATAAAAACATATTTTTTTTGTTTTTTGGGCTAAGACTCGCTCACTATTGCATGCACATGGATAAACTTTGGTACACATATGGTCAATATGGTCTAGTTGTGCCTTTTGAAAGGTCTGATGGAAAATATTATATACTTTTTCAAATATTGAAAAAAACGTAAAAATTATTATCTTTGTTTCTGGCCCAACATCCGGTCACTATTCCATATACATGGATGAAGTTTGGTACACATATGGCTTGTATGGTCTAGTTGTGTCTTTTCATGGTCTGACAGATGGCTATTCTATAGTTTTTGTAATATTGAGAAAAAATATTTAAAAGAATTTTTTTTATATCGGAGCCAAAACTTCCCCACTATTGCATATACAGTAATGCATTTTTTAAAACAAATCACCTATGCAATTAATTTAGCAGTGCTTTTTGATGCGTATATCACTTTATGAATCATTGGAAAAATAGAGATAATGGAAGGCCACTACTCGACCGCTATTGCATACCTGCAATTTCGTAAACGCACCAATTTTATGATATTATTGTATATAATCTTCTAAAGGTGTTATTCGCTGAAGGTTTGCTGCTGCGCAGCCTATGTTTATATCTATTACTATACAGGTGGGACCCAGAATGGATGAGTTTGTGAGATTGAGGAGAGATTCCTGCAGCAAAGGAGGTGCCACATGGTAGCAACAAGTTCCTGCTTTTGGCAGCTGCAGCATGGTCGAAGCAGAGCAGCATCATACATGTCCTGCTTTAATTTGGAAACATTATTTATAACTTGCCCGTTAAGATTAAGGAAATTTTTATTCATGCAGTGATAGCTATGGAGACCAACCTAAAATTAATACATTCATATTGTAAAAGAACTATACATTAGTATGCAAATATCCTGATGATTTATAAAAATAATTCATATAGACTTTTTTCTAAGCATATCATTAATAATACCCCAAGTACTGCACACTGGATCGATCTTTCCCATTTTGAATTGAAATTCATATGATCAATTGAAAACTTGTTTTGGTTATCATTGTATTTTGGAGAATGAAATATACCTTGTTTTTCTACATCTAAAGGGTTAAGGATTCATTGCTTGAACAGATCTTCCTGACAGTCACTTCAAACTAATTTTTCCATCTACAGAAAACATTTCATATTTATGAAATGCATTTCCTCTGGCAAAATCTAAAAAAACAAGGTGATGCGACACAAAATGAAAGCAAAACATCTTAGTTTAAATTGACAAGAAGAGAAGAGAAGAGAAGAGAAGAGAAGAGAAGAGAAGAGAAGAGAAGAGAGGAGAGGAGAGGAGAGGAGAGGAGAGGAGAGGAGAGGAGAGGAGAGGAGAGGAGAGGAGAGGAGAGGAGAGGAGAGGAGAGGAACCATGGATAATGGAAGACAAGGCATTTTTAAAACCAGAAAGAAGAAGTTGAAAAAGGGAATGTGGAATGACATGTCAACAAACTTCATGTGTATCAACCTTATTAATTTTTGGGTATAGGCATATTATAATCAAATATTCAGTAAAATAACATATGATATGCCATGATACCACAGGTAATATCTATATAAGGAGATAATGGTTCTTTGCTATGTATAATTGACTACACAACACTCTTGTGTTATCATAGTCATTAGGGGATTATGTCATTATAGAAGGGTGTATACCAAAATTGCGGATGTTCAACCTTTCCTTAATTATGGTCATTATTGCATTGTACAACTCCTTTGGCACGTGAGTATGCTTGCCAGGTATGTGTAAGAGTATTCAAATTCATAGGAATATTTAAAATTTGACCAATGATCGATCAAGTTACTCATTCGTGGCATAAAATGCAATAAATTTTTTTTTGGACGGAACATTGCTTACGTCATTTGACAGAGGTCTTTGTCTATATGCTCACAAGGAAGCCCAAGCTTGTACTTTAACAAATTAGTTTTCAAGATAGATGAAATTGAAAAATGGCAACCAGAAGTGGTGTGTGAAACTAAATATTCCCAAAAATAGTGCAATATGGATATTCTTTTTGGTTTTCAGTAAATAATTATTTAAAACTTAATGTGGGGCTTTGAGAACTGCTCGTTAAAGATGGCCTTATATGTGGCATAGCTGAGAGATAAGATGTCAAGCTGTCTGTAACAACTGAAGCTTTCATGTTTTCACAGCATATATGTTTCATTTGGACAACTCACAAGTTCACAACACAGTTTTCAAATTTGCAGTATTGAAAAGAAGTGTCAATTTGTCAATGAGTCACTTGTGAATTGATGAGTGCATTGACTCAGTAGGTGACTTGTTGTTGAAAGTATAGAACATGACCACACAAATTGCTTATGAGTCATAGAGAATAACATGGCATGGATAGGGATATGACCTCAGAAGACACATGACATTCGATGGCGGTAACAGTGTTAATACAACAGTAGGGCCTATATATATGCTTGTCAGCTTTATTTACATGTAAAATGCATAATTATACATATATGAAGATAGGTATTCAGTGAAATATCTAATTATAACATTTACAAAAGGGAGGCAAATGAACTTGACAGACCAAAGGAAAATAACATAAGAGAGTTTCACATTTCAAGGGACGTACACCTTGACCAAGTAGGCCTATCAATGAAATCATCGAGACGAAATGCATTTACAGAGTTAATTCCTTTTCCAGTTGGTTTAGTAATATTAATTCGACAGATATATACAACAAGTTCAAGTTGAGAAGAAGGTCTGAGTAATATGTATGTGTGGCAAGCCAGGTAGTCGATAAGCAAGATAAATGGGATGCTTGCATGTGTAGTAAATGTCACCCAGCTGGTCATCTCATATCAGTTTGTAGTATTTGGTACTTAGTACAGGATTTAAAGGGCCACAATCATCCACTTTTTTTATTTGATATATCAATCAAACATCATTTTTTATAAACATTGACACAGTCACTCAGATATTTGTGCCAAAAAAAGGTATAATAAATCCAATATCAATTTTCGATTTCTGGCCTGATTGATGGCACAATTAAAAGCGACCCCTAGTGAACCACTAGCAAGCTAACTACGTCATGCTGGGCAAAAAGTAAATAAAATGGCATTGTGGAAAGCTGAGGACAAAACTATGACAGTGGAGGCTGAAATAGTCCTGCAGCTTTAGACAAACTTAATGGGTGAATCAGACGTGCATAGAATGATAGAATCGCTTCTGCAACAAACAAGCACTCTTAGAGGTGCAGGACTGCCCATGCAAAAGTGTTTGCTTTTCAGTGGAATACACATGATTTCAAATATATGTATAGTGGATGAAAAAAAACAACTATCTAATTACTTCCCAGAAAATGGAATGAATTAGAAATCAGTAATTGTGTGGCAGCCTGGCAGGGTCTTGTAATCAATGGATTGCAGAGAATGTCTGTCATTGATGATGTGTTAAATGCAACTAGAAAGGCACACAGGTGTGCAATGGGCGCAAGAGAGGGCCTGTGTGAGACGCATGGGGATTTGGATGTATGGTGTGGAGAGGAAACAAGCATTATTTAAAGCAAAATGATACACGATAGCTACAGATCAGGTGAAGACCCCCGAGGTGCGACCCCCGAGGTGCGACCCCCGAGGTGCGATCCCGAGGTGCGACCCCCGAGGTGCGACCCCCGAGGTGCGACCCCGAGGTGCGACCCCCGAGGTGCGACCCCTGAGGTGCGACCCCCGAGATGCGACCCCCGAGGTGCGACCCCGAGGTGCGACCCCCGAGGTGCGACCCCCGAGGTGCGACCCCCGAGGTGCGATCCCCGAGGTGCGACCCCCGAGGTGCGACCCCCGAGGTGCGACCCCCGAGGTGCGACCCCCGAGGTGCGACCCCCTCCCGATATGCGACCCCCTCCCCCCTCCCGAGATGCGACCCCCTCCCCCTCCCGAGGTGCGACCCCCGAGGCACGACCCCCGAGGTGCGACCCCGAGGTGCGACCCCCGAGGTGCGACCCCCGAGCGACCCCTTCCCGATATGCGACCCCCTCCGCCCTCCCGAGATGCGACCCCCTCCCCCTCCCGAGGTGCGACCCCCGAGGTGCGACCCCCGAGGTGAGACCCACGAGGTGCGACCCACGAGGTGCGACCTCCTCCCCCTCCCGATATGCGTCCCCCTCCCCCTCCCGATATGCGACCCCCTCCCGAGGTGAGACCCCCTCCCTAGGTGAGACCCCCTCCCAAGGTGAGACCCCTTCCCGAGGTGCGACCCCTCCTCGAGGTGACCCCCCCTCCCGAGGTGCGACCCCCTCCCTGAGGTGACCCCCTGAGGTGACCCCCTGAGGTGACCCCTGAGGTGACCCCCTGAGGTGACAGGTGTATAAAACCTATCTGTTTACAGATGTATCTGTGTATCTGTCTTCTGTCCATTCCATCCATATTTGTTAAATTGGTGTAACCTTTCATTTGTAAAATCAACTTTTTTGGGAGACAATATATATAGGGCAAGTTGACCTAACTTCAGCCTCTCACCCAACTTCAGCCCCCCTACAGAAAACTCCTTGTAATTAAATTTCCATTTGGTCAAGGTGTCAGTTTTTGGGTTTAAAGTTATTGTCAATGTGTTTAGAATAAATTATCAAAAAGTTATGCCCATCATAACATATGATTCAGGAATTTTACTTTTTTTTTGGTGAACCGCATTTTTCTAATATTGCAACGCGAATAACACGCGAAACGAAAAAAAATTTGATAAAATGTTAAACCTGTCAGTTGGCTGTAACCAATTCATCCAAGCAGGAGCAACCAAAAAAAGTTTCATCACAAGGGGAAATTAATAATCTTCCATAAATTAAGGTTTTTTTCAATATTTTCTACTTGATCATTCAATGAATTAGGTGATTTATAAGACATGTCAATCTTACCTAACTTCAGCCCCCATGGTCCTAACTTCAGCCCCCAGGTTTCCCAAAATCTCACATGAGAAGTTTGTTTATTCATCCCTGAATATCTATAGATCTATCTAAAAATTTAATTTTTAAAGCATTTTTACGTCTGGCATACTGGAATAGACCAGTTGCCTGAAATGGAGTTTAAAATAAATTTTTATCCTCTTTCCGTGAAAACGATGACTTCTTTCCAAGCTTTTTTGAAATACATGTTTGGAGGACTGATTTTTGGAGGACCATCATGTTTCATATACAGGTAAGTAATTAAAGCCAAATTTAAACAGTCCGCTGTTTTTATGACAGAATAGGGTCAATTGTTGAAGTTAGGTACGGGGCTGAAGTTAGGTACAACCTAGGCTGAAGTTAGGTACTACACGGCTGAAGTTAGGTACATGTCCCGCTTTTGTCTTTGAAGCACATTTGCACTGCCTTATAAGGCATTCGGCTGTTTTTTCACAATATGGTCATGAAGAAGAGTGGAGGCTGGGGTTAGGTCCACAGCTACATGTTATTACCATGAATAGCCAGCCGATGACAAGCGATCAAAACCCAAAGTAGGCTGAAGTTAGGTCAACTTGCCCTAGCTTTAATAAATTAATTCAAAGCCTTTACAAATGCCAGTCAGTGTCACTCCACTTCCTTGCTTTCCTGCTATCTACGAATTATCCACTAGGTGGAGAATTTGTGAAATGCTACTGCGCCTGCCCCCTGGTGGTTATTGAGATTGGCTCGTTGTAAAATGGCGGCTGAAAAGAAGTCTGACCTGCCCTGTGCTATGCAATAGAGAGGATGTCAATAAAACTTATAATATTGCATTTAACTAAAAAAAGACAGAATTGGTCCAATCTACGATGTTATAAAGGAGTCATAATGATAAAATGAACCCTTGGAATGGCCTGGTTTGACCAGTAGGCCTCTGCCTCACATCGATTCGAGATCACTTCATTACTGCCCTATGCATAGCATGGGCAGTAAGGGCAGTAATTAACAAGATGCAAAGGCAACATGCCTCAAAATCTCGTACCTGCAAGTTAATATAATTCAAAAGATGGCAGCACTTTACAGTGCATTGCCATCAGAGATCAATGATCACATAATATGACCAAAATGTGAGCCACTGGTCTTTTTTTTCTAAAGCAATGCAATACCTTGTCTTTATATTTTGTTTAGTCTCTTCTACTGTACATCAATTTAAAATGCATCTTTGCAGGGCATATGCTGTTACATAGATCAGAATAATAGCATAAATTCAAAATCGGGACTAACATAATTGTTCAGGCTCCAGTCACCTAAATATGATTCAAATGATGATACAGGTCAACTGATGGTGCATCCTAATCCATCAATCCGAGTCTTTTTGTGAAGCCTGGTTCACCTCCAAATGTATATATGCCAGTCATGATTTAAAAAATGTGGACAGCATACTAGATGATAGTTGTCTGGGCATTTACCTTTTTTTATATTTCATCAACAAAATCAACCTATTCTTTACTAATTTTGACCTTCTGGGAATGTGTGGCAGATGATGCGCTTGCCATATTGGTCTTAGCAGTCAGAAACCTCACAGTCAATCAGCATGGTCAGCATTGGCATGATTGCCAGGCATGGCTAGTCAGTGGTCACCCTTGACTGGCTACCCAGCCCTACGTCACGCATATCAAATGGGCCATTTGTTTGAGGCCCACACAGCAGGCCAAAAAATGACAACTTCAAAGGTCCTTTGTAAAATGTTAACTTAAAATAATTTCTTTGAAACGAACTCCATGTACCCATAAGACTCAGTCCTGATGGATGAAGTTGTATTTATTGAAAGTCAGGATTTGGTGAGTGTGTGCCTTTAAAGGTTAGCTCACATTAGCTCACATTTCAACCAAGTACTGTCTCATAAATATAATGTGGCTAATGGAGGCACGACCAACTCAGGACTACAATATTCAGCACTCAGAGTTCATACTTAACAGCTTTTAAGAGATTGTACTCTACATACATTCACAAGTAACTGACAGGCAACTGCCCTTGTGGTGGACCAACTGCCCTTAAAATTGAAACTGACGCATTAAAGCCCATATTATCTCATGGTAAAATTTATTTTTGAATATCATTAAATACCAGAAACAGAGGCCCAAAGTTGGGAGTTTAGACAAAAAAGGACTGAATTTACTCATGCATGACCATGGATTCTGTCAGTCTCTTCACAGCTAGTGTAGGCCAACAATGCAATAACTCATCCCATATATTCATTTCACACGCTTCATCGACTGTCTTTTTCCAACATCATCATATTATTACATCATTTTTCTTCACAGTAGAGCTTCCAAACCTGAAGACCACAATTGGGTCAATGTGCCACCTTATATGTACCCATTCTGGGACCTTTCAATCTGCATTATCAGCTTGTCTTACTGACTCCAGGTTCTTGTGTCAAATGTATCACATTGTTTCTAAGCTAGCAAACGGCAAGGATATAAAGGAAGAGGTAATGCAAAAGCATTTGATAATCAATCATAATTAATTATGCCTCAAGATTCAGCCACTGCTAATGTATATGCCACAGGGCAATGGGCCACCAGTAAACAGCAGGGCTTGCCTCTGGATCATAATTAGGCCTATCACATCAACATTTCAGTTAAAGTCAGGTCATGTGACCACTGCTCTTGCCACCTATAATCGTCTTCCCTGGCCTTCCAACTCACCTCAACTATCGACTTATCCTTAGTCTTCTCTCCTGTCTTTCTGATAACAGTCAACTACTTCCTGACTGATGTCTTATTTATGTTTTCAACTGCACCTCTTTTAAAATCCAGGATCGCATGCATCTGTCATGACAAGTCAGGAAAAAGTTCACAAAACCTCTGCTCCTGCTTCAAATTCAAACAACCACACAAGTTATATTGTGCAAACCACTAAAACGCTATCAAATCCATATTATTTCACCAAATTCACACTTTTATGTGCAATTTAACTTTTTTTCTATTTGCTACGAAACTCCACTGCACAAGATCCATAAATCTGCCATGACAAGTCACACTTTTGTAACCTTTATTTGTAATCCAACGGCCTGACAGAATGTGGGTTCCAATCTCACTCCTGCAACTCAACTTAGCAGAATAACTAAATAGCAGTACACATTAACAAAATACTCTAATAGAATACTTCATTGAATCTCAATTTCATACTTAATTGAATTATGTACTCCAATTGTACTGCACAAATTCATATTCTTTTCTTCAAGGGAGTGTATTTGGAGCCAATGGATTTGCATGGGGATTGGGGAGTATAAATTAAGCGTAATTTATATAATTCGAACACTTCAAATGTTTTCCTTTCGTGCTGGGACCTTCCAACTGATCTCTTATTCCTCAAAATCACATGGGTCTCTCAAACCAGACACTCAATTCTTCTCGCTAAACACCAGCTTTCAGTTTTGAAAATGCAGCACTAAAACTTTAGGCAAACCTCTAAACCGCTATTAAGGCAATTTATTTCACCACATTTCTTGAAGTTACTCAATTTAACGGTCCCTACCCGACTGAACCATTACGATCCAAAGATCCAGGATTTTTCCGCCTTATTACATTTGTGCTAACCTGACTGCAAAAGGCCGTTATGGCGACTGTGTTCACTTCACTGCAATTCAAACAGTCTAATTAAACTACATGTATTAACCAATATCTTTACTGCACAAACATATGTCTTCAAGCATACACTACCTACAACTGTCCTTTCTTTCTCACACTGTAAAATTTGAAAACTGTGTTGAAGCAATAATTTGAGCTGTCTGAGAATGTTAATGATTTTCAAGCTATGATAGCTCAATCCTATAAGTTGTCAAGGTATGATAGCTCAATGCTGTAAGTTGTCCAAACGAATCATAACATTAAGCTGTGAAAACATGAAAGCTTCAGTTGTTGCAGATAGCTTGACATCTCAGTCATGCCACATATATCGCCATCTATAACAAGCACTTCTCATAAGACTGCATTTAGTTTTATATAGTTATTTACTTACGAGAAAAAAGAACATTTATATTACACTATCCCAGAGAAAAAATGAGTAGCACACCACTTTAGCTGGTAACATTTTAATTTTTATCTCTCTTAAATTAATTTGTGGGAGTAATTAGATGCATGCTTTCACACGTCAACCAACATTTCCAAGTCAGAGTGTGTTCAAATATAGGCTTCTAGCACTGTATACCAACTGAGATGAGGCACAGGCCATTGGGATTTATTCACAAGAAATTATTTTTAAATGTCTTTGTGATGCAATGGTCTTTGTTGAATGCATTTTGGGCCTGTCCATAGTGTGCTAAAATGAAGCATACTGGATCAGGTGGATCCCCTTGAGAGATCAAACAATATTTTGGGATTACAGCCCATATTCATGAAAAACTTAATAAGACAAATATAAATCAAAAACAACTAAAAATAAGTCAACACAGCTCAAAATTTTAAGTTGTGTCAGCTTGGATCAATAAGTCAACAAAACTCAATATTTTGAGCTGTAAGTCAACACAGCTCATTGTTTTGAGTTTTCTCAGCTTGAATACCTTAGTCAACATAGCTTAGTATTTGGAGCTATCTCAGCTCGGTATTTTGAGTTATCTCAGCTTAAAACATTAATCTATGTTAGCTCAATCAACTTGTGCAACCATCTCACTCAATCAATTGACCTGAATCAATGCCTCCGATTTTAAAGTGCAGTCTTTTTTTTATCAGGCACATAATATCATGCACAATTACAGCAGGGCCTATATTATATAATTTCACAACCTGCTACCTGTAGTATTTCTTTACATAAACACTAAAATACTATTATTTATAGTCATACATTTTACAATGGGTAATTCTAGTATTACATAAGACCATTATGAATAGGAATGATAGGCCTACGCTTTGTAAGTGTATTCTTAAGAGGGAAATCAGATGCTAAAACTAAGGTTTGGTAAGGATGCAATATGTATATAAATTCATAGAATTTCCAAAGAAATATGGGAAAGTAAACAAGAGTATGGGAAAGTAAACAAGAGTATAATTCCCCCCCCCCCCACGCTGATTTCCAAGACAAGGCATAAGACAAATTCTCCTATGGCCATGTCAACACAGAATTTTTTGCCAACTCACATTGAAACTGTAGAGGCAGTTAATCAAATTTCTAAGACGTTTCAAGATTATACTTTGCATCTAGGTTTGGTCCACAATGACTACATACACAGTTCTTAGTGGTTTTCTATAGCTGACAGCAATTTGATTTTATATGAATTGACTTTTTCTGAAACATGTGCTTTCTCTAAGACGATGTTTCGATCAAACAGGAAGTCATGACAGTCACAGTTGTTGCACCATGCATTGAGAAGATCAATGGATTAGATTGCCATGGTCAACCCAACACTATGTCACTCTTTAAGAGAGAGTATATGATGTCATACCATCTCTCGACCAATGAAAATTGCAGGAAAAATAATGTATTTTCTACCACAGGTGTCTACAAATATGAAATCATCTGTAATTACCACAGTTTAGATTAAGTTCTTTTATGTTCACTGTAAATTGCCAGCCGCAAGGATAATCCACGACTCGCCTCAACATGACTTCATGCTCTGAGCCAATGAAGAAATTTGAAGGATACATTGTTATTGGATGGATAATAAAACTCCATGCAGAAAATTTTCTTACTTATGAGTATGTCTTTATAATAATAATATTATAATAATGATAATAATTTTATTCTGCTTATAGCGCATGCCATTACATGGCATAATTACCTCAATGCACTTTGACATCAAAATTAATATGACAGTATGTATAAATAAAAACATAAACCAGACAAAAAGTATTTACAATAACATAACTAAATAGTGGGTCTTGATTCCTTTTTTAAAATCAACATTGTCTGTTTCTCTCCGAAGGCAGCTCATTCCAAAGTTTAGGGCCTATTGTCACAAATGCCCTATCACCGTAATTTTTCAAAGTTCTTGTTGATGGTCGAACAAGTGAGATGGCGTCACTACTCCTGAGGTTACCTTGCCCAGAGGACTTGATTTTTATTAACTCCTTCAAATAAAAAGGAGCTACTGACCAGTGAATACATTTGAAAAGAATACATACAATTTTAAAGTTCATTCTAGCTCTTACTGGCAACAAATTCAGTTGCTCAAGAATAGGACTGATATGCTGGCGGTCTCTCTTCCTAATGCAGAAAACTAATCGAGCCGCTGCATTCTGAATGGCCTGTAATTTACGAAGTTGGTAATCCTGAATGCCGATAAGTATGCTATTACAGTAATCGATATGCGAGTTAATAAAATACATTGAGACTTCATTGCACTTGTGAGATGAAGGTAACCTATTTTCAGTGTGAGGAAGCGCCATTTCACATGAGCTGTCCTTCACAAACAAAAGAGCCAGAAAACATAAAAGGATATCATGTGATTATCTGGTGACAGTCATCACATGTTCATCCAGTGAGAATGAGGGGAAATTCTGTCATGTGAGAAAAAAAACATGTGATAACTTTCAGTTATGTCATGAAAATAGCTAAGTGAGCTAAGTGATAGTCTGATGACAGTCAACATTACTCAACGTTCAACTAGTGTGTATTCCATGAAAATTTGTGAGTTTCTCTCACATGAACAAAAGTACGTTCTAAAGCTAATAACTCTCAGTTATGCCATCAAGGGTGGATACCAAAACTACGGATGTTGAACATTTCCTTAATTACACGTATTGCTATTATTTTGTACAATTCCTTTGACATGTGAGATGCTGAGCAGGTACGTGTAAGAGTATTGAGTCAGAGGCATACTAAAATTCGACGACGGATCACGTACATTAGGCAGCAAAATTATTCAACCCCTTTGATGTTTTCCCACAGACTCCAAGAGAAAACAGGTCTTGCAAAATTCTGAAAATTGAGTTTGACAACATCAAAATGAATCAAATCATAAAAAGTATGATAGCATGGCATGTGATGTAATATGTTGTCGGTTGTGAGGCAGTCAAATTTAGAAAATTAGATTCTCAATATTTTTATTTATGCTGAAAAAGCTATGTTATTTTTGTAATTATACGCAGGGGTGTAGATCCTGGGGGGATGGGGGGATGCATCCCCCCCTAGGATGAACCTGGGTGATGATGATTATCAGTCATATTTACCTTCAATAATCTAAAATATATAGGCTTTTGGGTCCTAGAAAGGCCCCCGAAACTACCGCGGCGCGACTTTCGACCCGTTAGGCCTCGCGGGAAGTTTGTGTTTGCCGAAATCACCCCCCCCCCGACAAAAATTAAAAATCTACGCCCCTGATTATACGGTAGGCTATATTAACTGATCAGAAATCATAACAGAACACCTCACTGGGTCTTGAAAATATAAACAAGACCTACTTAGTTAGTCAGTTTTCATTAAAGGTAAAATATCATCCCATTATAAGTATCAAGATTGGTATCCAATGAAGCCCTGTACTCATCACATTTACAAAAGGTACGTTAATGAGCTTGAGAGACACAAGAGCGTATCAATGGAACCATCGGGGTGAAATGCGTTTACAGAGTTAATCCCTCTTTCAATGGTTCTATAATTATTAATTTGTCTTACATGCACAGGAAGTTGTTGTTGTTGTTGTTGTTAGATGCTTATTTGAGCGACATATATATATGCGTACAGTGGATAATTGCTATTTCAAAAATAGGGGAGAGTTCCCTCGATCGGACCGGTGCCTCGATCGGAACACTCTGATTGTGACAAAATTATAAAGCTTATGAACAGCTGCCCTGTCTTGAGTGATTGCTTTTCAATCATTTGGAAATGGTCATGAATGTTTGCCTTGAAAAATCATCAATATTTTAAGTTAAGGTAACAAGTACACAGTTGTGCTGGAAAATTAGTGAACCCATAGAGATTTACCATTGAAGACAATGATAAAGTTGTCTCACCATACTGGCCATAACATAAATTATATTGCACGAATCATTGAACCAATGACTGTATTATACCATTGAGGTTTCCCACTACATGTACCAGCCTGGCCATTGGATTTGTATCAGGGGTCTTTGCGCTAGATAGGGGTTATAATTGTACAAAAGTAAGTGCACCCTAAGCGTAATGTTAAAAGATAGGAGCAGAGGGTGCACTTACTTTTGTACAATTATAACCTGTTATAACTCTATGGGTTCACTAATTTTCAAGCACAACTGTAAAATGGTAGTGTCTGATCTAACATTGTCATGCAGGTCCCACACTGTCAGAATTCACATACTGCTGAGAAATCCCTCAGAATCTGTTTCAGTGACCTCAATCTAATTGTCTTCTAAAACGAAAAAGAAAAATTAATTTATCTATAAAATACAGGGCACTGGCATAAATTTTGCAAATGACAGATATTCCCTCGATTGGACCAGGGGAGTGTCCTCGACCGGACCACCTCATGGATGTATGCTTATTCATAATACTGCTTGTAAACATGACAATTTTAGCTTTTTATGAAGAAATAACCCTAAAGACATCAAATTATGGCCCACAGATATATTAAATTAATTACGATCATTTAAAGGGCCACACTCATCAAAATGACAGTTTCATTCATTTTTTTCCCTTATAAAAGAATGGGCTACTACAAGTGGATCCTGTCAACCTTAAAAAAATTGGTTTTAAGTACAGATAAAGAAAAATATATGAACTTGGGATTTGAGCAATATTTTGTGTCCCCAAAGCATGTTCAGTCAGCTGATGAGTGACGTAGGGTAGGGTGGACCTCCCCCCTCTCCAATTAATTGAACAAATTAGAAGTGTCCACCTGATAAGCCTGTGACAAACTGTCAAGGAATTGAAAAATATGACTTGATGTGATATTTCTAGCTGTGAATTTGCTACACTTGGGAAGAGGCTCATTTGTGCAAATGACAATAGGTGTTAAAAAAACAGAATAAAACAATTTACAACTTACAATCATTCAGCCATGTACTGAAATCTGATTGGTTGATCTTCTAAAGGTTGAGTGAGTAAGCAGTGACTGATTTGGACCACAATTTGCAAGACCAGACCGCAAAATGTACAATTAGGGCCTAAATGTATGATATAATGATGAAGCAACACCCACATGCAGCATTCAAGATAAACTGTATCTATCTATCTATCTATCTATCTATCTATCTATCTATCTAGGGGGGAGGGTTGGTAGCGTGCTTGGCTGACAATCGCTGGGTCCGGGTTCGAATCCAGCTCTTGTTTATACACATGTGTGTCCATCATGAAATTCTATCTATCTAAAATACCAGTCTAAAATACCAGTTGCTGCCATCACAAGATGCGTTCTGGACTTGGCACATATGAGGCAAAATAACCAGTGCCAAATTAAGTCAAAAGAACCAGCCAATCAGCACCCCAGAATTTATAATTATTCGTATGGATGGGAGTTTGGGCGGAGTTGGCAGTACAATAGACCTTATCACAAGCGTTTAAAATATTTTACAGTTTCAGCTTGTCTCAGATTTACATTGTCAGCTTTTAAAGCTTCATCTCTTTGTTCATAAAACATTTCACAGCTAGGCCTCACAATTCTTTCATACCTCCAGAGGTCATAAAAGGTCATCTATTTGTTTATTCATTACCCAGTCCTATGTGACTTGCACAGTTTCTCCCTACAGGAGTCGCTTTTGCTTGTGCCAAAAATTTGGCCAAAAGCAGTAACTAAAAGAATTTTTTTCACGGGTTTATTTTAGGAGAAATTCAAAAGGATCACTGTCATGTTTCTGTAAATGGTATACTTGAAGCTCTCAACTAATAAAAAAATTGCACTATTGTGTGCCTTTAACTCCCATGCTAACATGCCCTCTTCAGGAATTTTCTCGAACAATGCTGAAAAGTAAAAAATTCCAAAATTGAAAGTTTATGTGATCTGAGCTCAGCTGACACAAACAGAAAATCATGTTTGTGGATTATTAAATGATGGAAATAACTTTTAATTATTTCAAACATTGCTCTCTGGGGTGGTCCAATCGAGGCAACTTGGTGGTCCAATCGAGGATACCAAGTTGGTGATTTGAGAATTTGAGCTTTCTTTTGGAAATGGTCTAGTGTCCATATACATGTAGATCAAGCTTTGTCCACAACACTGTAGCACAATATATTTAAACTCAATCTCCATCTTTGTGGCCCCTTTTAAGTTTCATAGCACTAATACCCTCTCCACACTGAGCAGCTGAAGTTAGGTGTTCCGATCGAGGGGACTCTCCCCTACAATGACAAAAAATTCTAAAATTTAGGTTGAACTATCTACATTTCAACAAGTAGAAAGTAATACGTCATCTTCCTGGTAACAAGTGCTATAAAATGCTTAAGTATTCTAAGGGGACTCCCAGATGATCCTTGGGGCCAGGGGCTATGGATTTTTGTTGGAAAAAAGAAGTTTGTTTCCCACTTGACACTAAAAATAAGTTTTTTCAGCGCATGAAAAAGGAAGAAGTTTGTTTCAACCCGCAGCTAGCTAGACACCGTAATGTAGCCCTGGGACCCATGTGTGAGCATGGGTCATGGGTCTTTCCATTCAAAAACTTGAATTCTGACCAATACAATCAGAGAAGGCCATTTTCTCAATTCATGACAAAATATCTTCTGTGGAGTTCAGAGGATAACTCTGAGGATGTCAGGAAGACTGAATTCATAGAAATAGGTGCCGTCAGTAGTAAATTTTATCTATTTTCAAAATGTGTTTTTGATTTTGGCATAAGTATAAAACTTCCCAAACCCTTTCTTTCAAATCTCATGATTTTTCAATGGGACGATTCATCACCCCTGTCGCACAGGGGTCCAGGGCTACCGCAATTTCGAAATCGTGATAAAAAAGTTTGTTGCTCATTCGCAAGCGAAAAAAATTGTTCGTTGACACTTTGCAAGCAAACAAAAATTTTGTACAGGTGGTAAAATCCATAGCCCCCCTCCCCCCAATCTGGTCGGCCCCCTTGACAGCTATTTTCTGGCATAAAATATCCATGATTTTAATAATTGTTTTTAATTTTCATCACAGAAACTATTTGAAACAAAAATTTAACTTTCAAACATACATTCAATAGGTTTTTTTCAAACATGCAATGACAATGACAATGACAAAGTTATTTTGTTTCGGTTTCGTAAACAATAGAAAATTAGCCATTGGCTAGTGTCACTGAAAATAAATTCCTTTGAATGACCTCAAACTGAGTTTTGTTTCTCAAGCCGAAGAAGTGTTAATCTATTTGTTAGAACTTCAAAAGTGCAGTAGACGTTGTCATGCTTACACCAGACCAACCTGAGAGGTGAGGATGAATGTGATGCTTGTTTTGCAAATGACACCTAGCTGGCAGTTCGTATTATTCAAACTTAGTATTTACAGCATTTAAAGTTCAGTTCACATTTAAACCAAGTACTGTACAAATATTAATATGTAAATGGCACAGCCATGAAATTCGCGCAGCACTTAAACGTTTTTGTAGGACTTATAGTGTTAATGGTACCATAACTTAGATACAGAGATAGATAGATAGATATTAAATAGATAAACAAGATTGGCAGATAATCAGCTAAATGGTAAAAAGGTAGAAGCTGCCAAATTCAAGTCTAGGTTAGATTGTTTATATTACATAATAGTAACAAAAAACAATGACATGATCTGCATGTTGGTAGATTAATTGCTCACTGTTACATAATCATCAGTTTAAAAAGATTATGTGACTTTAACTTTGTTATGTTTTCTTGTTGTCTGTTTTCAATTGAAACAAATCATGTGTTAATAATTTAATTTAGCTTGTCAAGGCCAATAATTAACTATTCCATAAAAAGTATTGGTAAAGGAAATATTACTGAAGAAAATTGAATTTTTAAGACACTTTTGAAGATTAATATGTTATGTTTTGTTAAATGCGAAACTAAATCATTGATAAGAAGCTGGACCCACTTGACCTAATTACCTGCTGTGGACTGTTGATGTTGACACCATCATTGCACAGATTTTTGAGTCCTCTCTTGTGCTCAATTCGCTTCGCGAAACGGCTTTCGTTGCGCAAATATGGCAAATGGAGTCACAACCAACTCAGGACTACAGTATAATAACTCAACCTATCTTTTCATTTCATACACTTCATCATCAACACTTTTTCTTACCAGTAAAGATTATGGCACAGAATATGATAAAATAGACATTTTTGGCACATAATATGAAAAGTGTAAAATTTCATATAAATAATCCATTTATGTTGACAAGAAATATAATATGCACAGCAAACAAATTTTATATCCTCCTTTAGGCCCTCCCAACGATCCCAAAAAATAAGTCACGCGAGATTGAGCTTTCAAACCTGAAGAGTGAAGACCATTTGCAATGTGCATTGTGTCACCTAATATGCACCCATTCAGGACTGGACCTTTCAATCTGCATTATCAGCTTGTCTTACTGTCTCCAGGTTCTTGTGTCAAATGTATCACATTGGTTGCTTTGCAGACAGACAGCAAGGATATAAAGGAAGAGGTAATGTAAAAGCATTTGATAATTAATCACAATTAATTATGTCTCAAGATTCAGCCACTGCTAATGTATATGCCACAGGGTGACTTACCGAAAGTAAACAGTATAGAACTTGCCTCAGGCCTATTTATTACACTCCTGCTCATAAATATGGAATACTTTTTTGAAAAAAAAGAGTCAAATAAATGTAAATTTCAGAGTGTGAATGTAAGCAAGGTCCATTTTAAAGATCAAGATATCTTCTCTAATCACTCTTTGAAAGCTTTAACTACATTTTTGCTTTAATGCATCTCACCCTAAAAAAACCCCCTTAATTTCCATATTTCGTGCTGCTGTAACTTTTCCTGGGGTTAACACTGCAGCATGCGTTTTAAACTACAACATGTTCTTATGCTAGTGGTCATTGGAAGTAGTTACCATTGAATCAGACTATCATCTGCTCCAGCAGAAGTTGCTAAAGTTGTCAATTTCAATGGAGAATGTTGAAGTATTCCATATTTATGTGCAACGGTGTACGTAAGACCATTGCGAAGAGGAACGATGGCCCATTGATTGACCAAAACATTGGAGGTAAATCATTATTATGGAAATCTGATGCCAAAAGATGCCCCCAGCCTGAAAGCATAATGTAAGCACTTGCTGAAAAATATGACAATGTTTCAATACATGAGATATGGGAAAGTGTACGCTGTATGAAGGGGCCACGAAGGAATGAATGAGGAGATGCAGCGAGATGATGAGTCCTAGCCCATGGACATTAAGGTGGCTCGATACTCATGAACTTACCAAGATAGGATTTCTTAAAAACAGTTTAGAATGATCCAAAATATAGTTTATATCAAGGATATGTAAACAAAAGTGATCGCTACCAGCCTTTAAAAAAAATATTAGGGGTATGTACCAGAAAGTCAGTCCACGCAAACCTGAAAAACTAAATTTTTTTTTGTTCTGCCATTCAGTGGTCATGCATCCCAATTTTAACTTTTTTTATAAACCATTGCGCTAAAAAAAATTAACTTTTTTTATAAACCATTGCGCTAAAAAAAATTCACAAGATAGGATTTTTCATTTCTTTGTCATTTATTTCCAAAAATAGTTGGAACAATATGATGATATAGACAAGCCTTCCTACCAAACTCTAAATTGATATAAACATTTATTTATATCGCAAAGTCATTTTTGATAAATTAGACCTGCTTGCCGAAAATCGCCTGTAAAAATTTTCTGTTTAGAGTATCAACTTTAGTCTCCGGCTGTGTATAGAACTCTTCATGGCGCATATAATGCTTCAAAAGCGAAGTCTCTAACCCCAACAGAAGTGGCGCAAATGGCAAACGAAGTGGCCGACGCATGGAATTATCAGAATTATCAGAATTTAAAAACATAGGCTGCGTAGCAGCAAACCTTCAGTGAAAAAACAACATTTTAAAAGGACACCATTACACCATGAAAGTGATGTGAACCGCATTGCATGTAGTATTTGTAATAATGGCCCGATCTTGGTCTGAAATTATCTATATGGTCCGCCATATGCCCGCCTGCATGCCAGGGTGTGTTGAACGATGGAAAGACCTTACTAGACCAGTATAGGCCTACACATAATAAGGACCAGTTTCATGCACAAACAAGGAATAAGTTGTGAGGCATGGGTCAGAATATTTCAAAAAGCATTAAGAGTAACTATCACTATCAAGCAGACCAACAAAAGGCACTAAAATATTATATAGGGAATGTGTATAAACTTTCCTCTATGGACACTCAATGATGGCCAAGTTTTGGCCGGAAACAAATATAATAATTTTAATTTTTTTTGTCAATATTTCAAAATGTATAGAATATCCATGAATCCACCCACACAAAAGACACAAATTTATCATAAAGGTGACAATTGTAACAAATTTCATCCATGTACATGCAATTGTGGTCAAGTTTTGGCCCGAAATGAAAAAAATAATTTTAATAAATTTTTCTCAATATTTCAAAAAGTATAGAATATCAATCAATCTGACCATAAAAAGGCACAACAAGACCATATAGGCTACATGTGTAAAAAAATTCTACCATGTAGGCCTACATGTTACAGTGGCTGAGTCCTTGCCCGGAAATGAAAATAATATTTTTTTTATATTTTTGTCAATATTTCAAAAAGTACAAAATATCCATCCATGAAATCATCAAAAGGCACAACTAGACCATACAGGCTACATGTGTACCAAATTGTATTCGTGTGCATGCAATAGGGGCTGAGTCCTAGCAAAGATGGAGGTTGAGCTGCCCCCAGCTGATTCGGGGTATATCGGCACAATAAAAGCAAGAACAGTATATATTAGACCAGGATTTAACGAGCCTCTGCAAACAAAACAATCCACTCTGTTACGAAACAGATTGCACAAGCTTACGTAAAAATTTTTAACATATTTACTGAAGGAAATGTTACTATCAGTATCGAATTTTCATGCAAATTATTGAAGAGCAAAATGCTACAATGATTAAAGGATTTATTGACTGTCAACGGAATAGAAGTCAAGTCAAGTCAAGTCAAGTAAAATTTATTTGAATTCGGTTTAAAATACAGAATACAGAAAACACAAGCCGTGGGCTTTTTGTACCGAATATAAATAGATAATAATAAAAACATGTAATAGATAAATATATATATGAAGACATGGTAAAAAACACATTAAAGGTAAAAACAGGTAAAGAACATGCACCAATTAGTAAAGAAATTATCACATAAATTTATGCAGGTACAAGAAAATGTATAAATATAAATAGTTTATATATAAGTTAATAAAATACATCACAGGTTAGTTTGATAATAAATAGTTGTTGAACTTAAGACTAGAATTTTGTAGAATAACAAACGTAAAATCTTAAGACTAGGAAAACAACAACTTTGAAACCTTATGGTCTATGTTAGCTTAGTTTAGGCTATATTAACATCTACATAAAGCACAGCGACATTCCTGGCCATTCCATTTCCTGATCATGGTTTTAAACTGAGGCAACGATGTTGCAGTTCGGAGGTGATCAGGGAGGGAATTCCAGGTAGTCGCTGCGAGGCTCTTAAAGCTATTGGTACCATACCTTACAGTTTTTGTTAGAGGTTTATCAAGTAGTTTGCTGTATCTGAAATGGTATGAATTTTGTTTTTCAGTAATGAAATCTTTCATATAGCATGGGCCGATCCCATTTAGGATCTTAAAAGTTTCAATTGCAACCATTTTAATTCTCGACAATTCGAGGCTGCATGAATTTGATTTTGACAGGAGCTCTTCATAAGTGGCATTAAAATCTTGATAAACAAAACGGAGAGCTCGATGATTTACTTTTTCCAGCTTCTTGGTGTTTGCTTTAGAGCAAAAATGCCAAACTAGGGGGCAGAAATTTAGGTTGGAGAGTATAAAGCTGTAGTAGATTGCCTTTCGGCATTCTAAGGTCAGATGTTTTGCTATACGACCCAGAGCATTTGCTTGCCTTGAGGCTTTTTGGCAAATGTTTTTGATGTGTTTGTCAAAATTTAGGAGGGGGTCTATATTCACACCAAGAAGCTTCACATCATCATTATCTGCAGCTTTTAGTTCAATGTCACCAATTTTGAAACAAATATTTTCCTTGCAGGTCTTTTTACCAACTGCTAACACCTGGAACTTGTCCGGGTTTGCCTGCATTTTGTTGTTTGTGAACCAGTTTATGAGGGTGACACATTCTGATTCAAGTGTCAGTTTGAGCGATGTGATGTCGTCATGGGCGTAAGATAACGTGTTGTCATCCGCATAGTTAAATAATTTGGCATTTTTTGTAAGGTAGAATATATCATTTATGTAGATGTTAAAAATTGTCGGCCCAAGGATGGATCCTTGGGGGACGCCCTTGATGACACCTTTAAAATCGCTCATACTGTCACTTACTCTAACACATTGTTTTCTATTTGACATGTAACATCTGATAAGTTTAACAGCATCATCATCCAAGCCATATGCAGTCAGCTTTTCCAAAAGGAGATCAGTCGGAACGCAATCGAAAGCTTTGGAGAGGTCCATTAGAATGGCTGCGGCATATTTGCCTTTGTCTAGTGCCTCTCGCCACTCTTCTGTTAAAGCTATTAATGTTGATTGACAGTTATACTCCTTTCGGAAAGCCGATAGATAAGGGTGGAACAGGGTGCTGAAGTAATCATCAAGTTGTACACTGATTGCCCTCTCAAATACTTTAGACAGTGCCGGTAATATGCTAAAAGGACTGTAGTTTTTCTTTTCAAGAGGGTTATCTTTTTTGAAGATTGGCGACACTCTGGCAATTTTGAGATCTTCCGGGAATTTTCCCGTTTTGAACATAGCATTGATTGTTTGGGTCACTGGTTTAGCTATAACATCGCAGGTAAGATGTAACAATTTTGGGGATAGGTTATCAATACCAGTGGCCTTTTTGACATTAATACATTTGATATACTTGGTAACATTTTTTTCATCAAGTTCTTTAAAAGTAAATTTTCTGTCATAGCCATCCATAGTTTTAACAATTTCAATCACACTCGGATGGTCCTTGCCTTGAGGGCAGCACACATTTGTACCAATATTTACAGTTGCATTTATAAAAGCTTCATTAAAAATTTCTGCTACTTCTTTTTAATTGTTTACAATTTTGTTTTCTTCTTGTAACACAATGTTATCATCATGAGTACTACTTTTGTTTGATGACAGAAAAGGGCGAATTGTGGGCCAAAAATCCTTAGATTTTGTGCCTCCTTCACATCTTTCAGTAAAATAGTTATTCAAGGCTTGTCTTTTAAGTTTTGTGACAAGATTTCTTTGTCTGCGATACGCATGCCATTTTCTGTCATCATGTCTGCATTTAATGTATTGTCTTCTGAGGTGACTTTTATAATTGATGGCTCTTCTAAGATTGCCATTCATAAAAGGAGCTTTATGTTTCCTTTCGAACTTTTCCTTAATTGGTAAGTGTTCATCAATTACCTCATTTAGGAGTTTACATTGGGCCCAATAAATGTCATTTGGGTCCTCGAAAGTTTGTGCTGTCTGGAATGGGATTTTCTCCAAGTCTCCGTTGAAGCAGTCTTCCTTGAAGTTCTTGAACGATCTGTACGAGATTTTCTTCCGTTTGTGTCTGGGCATGTTCTCTCTTAAAAGGGTAGTTACAAGATGGTGACAGTCACTTAGCCCGATATCGATACTGTTCGTACAATAAAATGAGTTTCGTTTGTTAGTCATAAAAATGTCAATGAGTGAGGGAGAACAGTTTTTCACGCAGCAAGTGGGGATTTTTACAAGGTTTGTCATATCGAATGAGTCACAAAGGTCAATTAAGTGTCTATTTCCACTGCTTTCCGTCAAATTCATGTCAATGTTCATGTCGCCAAACACAATCAGGTTATCAGTCGTTGTGAAGGCTTTGTCGATTCGGCTGTGGAGTTCATTTACGAAGCCCTCTATGTTAGCTTTGGGTGGCTTGTATACAGTCTTTAGAAGCCATTTCTTTTTATTTATAACGATTTCCACATTTATGTCTTCCGCAGTTTTTAGCTTCCGGTCGTCTCTTCTTCGTACTGGGATGTCATCTCTTACGTAAAGTATGATGCCTCAACCATGCGAGTTCCTGTCTTCTCTGAACATCTTATAGCCCGGGACATGGAATTGGCTGGAGGGAAAGGATTCGTCCAGTTTCGTTTCTTGGATGGCGAGGATGTCAACCAATCCGTCATAGAGTATTTCTTGTAGGGCGATAAATTTTAGTCTTAAGCTATTAATATTTACATGGGCCAGGATGATGTTCTTCTGGTGCTTCTTTCTTGTTTCTCGTAATTCAGGGAAAGAAATTTCTTCTGCAAAGACTGTGACATATGAGATTCCTGATTAATTAGACAGATGCTCATATTGAAGGAATACAAAATACAAATTATATGGTGTGACGTATTGAAAGTGAGTTCATGTCAACGATTGCCTTGAAGTAAGACATGACTGTGTGCATTTATAAGATGACCTCAGTCAGTAAAAAATTGACTGACACTTGCGATGATTTAATGCGCATATTTGGGCCGTCCCTGGCTCTTCAGAGCCCAGGGAAAACTACATTACTGCTACAATTACCATGTGAATAAACAGAAGTGTGGATAGCATATGCAGATAGGTTGTTAAAGACAGGGCTTTGGAGTCGGGTAGTAAGTGAACCGACTCCAACTCCTTATATTAGGTCTCCTGAATGACGACTCTGACTCTAACTCCAGACTTAACTTATCAGTATTTTCGCACACCAGTATTACATGGTTAACAGGGGACAAAAAGTAATTATACAGAGTTTTCATACGATTTTGTACATCAATACAGGGTTTAGGAAATTTTGTGTAAAATTTGGGATACATTTCACACTTTTGTAAGTTTTTTTAGAAATTATTTAAAAAAAATGATGTCAGGAATCACCAATTATAATTACATTATCGAATCCGACTCTCTCTGGAAATCAAAGTTTGACTCAGACTCCGACTCCACCCAAAAACCTGCCACTCCACCACTCCAACTCCTGACTTTGACTACGACTTCAAAGCCCTCTTGGATGACAGATACCATGTAGTTTTGTAAAGATAAAAATCCTAGTGTTTTTGAAAACATGAAGATTGATGCATACAGCATGTCAAGATCCATCAAGAATTTGTGTTTCACAAACAATAAAAAAAACTGTGCAAACAACAGAAAAACAATAGGCCTATAGGATGTGGCCCACATCAGACGATAATATGCTGGCATGAAACATTCCCATATCCTGAATTGGTAATTTTTATGGACAAAACCCGATTATGTTATGATAGTAATAAAAACCGAATATGGCAGAGTCAGACATTTATACATTATTTATTACCTGATAGCCAGACATTATATCTGTAGCTGCTAATATCCAAGAGTTACATGATCTACTGTTTCCAGTGAAAAACAACACCAACAATGAGGATGATGTGTAACGAATCGACCCAGGGATCAGGAATTTGTGCAGCACCATGAAGAACTGTTGCACTGCAATCCCGAAGATAAGAACTGTTGCACAGCAATCCACAAGATAAGAACTGTTGCACTGCAATCCCGAAGATAAGAACTGTTGCACAGCAATCCACAAGATCTAGATGGATGGATGGATGATTGGGGCTTTACATCCTGTATTTATGTACTGGGTATCAAAAGATCAAGAACTGTTGCACTGCAATACAAAAGAAAAACTTTTACACTGTAATCTCCAAGATGAAGAACTATTGCACTGCAATCCACAAGATGAAGAACTGTTACCGTAATATGGGGTGAATAGGAACATCGGGGTGAATCGGGACAAGCCAGGAAATAATTTTTATCTTCAAAAAGAAATGACTTCTACTTGTTACAGGAACTTGATTTTTGGCACGTTTTTAGAATATATTCCAATGGTGATTTATTTAGATTTTCTACCTGCAGGCGGCAATGAGCTGCAGCACCTCAAACATTGCCCTGCAGTATTTACATTTTCACATACTGGTCAAAACTTTGCTTGTACCTTAAAAACTATATAAGCTAGAGACACAAAATTCTCACAAAAGTTTAAGTATATAGTTGTGGCCACTTGCAGAAAAAATCATAAACTTTGGTAAATTTGCACTTACTATATTCAACAGGTAATAATGCACTTTCAGTTTCAGAGTTATTTTAGTGTTATTTTCAACCCCCAGGAATAACTCAAGAAACGAAATCATCAATATAATTGCCATCTTCGTATCGTTCTCTCTCTCTCTCAGAGGTAGCTAATTGATGTTACTGAGTAGATGGACTCATTACCGGGGATCCTGCGGGAGACACCTTAGCACTTGCCACCACGAAACACCTACTCAAGAAATACCAGAGGCTCGACAGTTTAGATTCACTTATCCATTTAATACTCAATTTATAGACAGTTACATTAAGAATCGTTCAAAGAACAGACGGTATTCAACTTATCAATACATTAAACAACGATCTTAACGAATTACATATACCATTAACTAAATGCCATCTCAATCAACCATGACCTGAGGTTCCTTTAAGAGAAACCCTTGATCATACCTCTAACAACAATACCCTTACCTGACGAATCGTCACCACGTCAGGGAGACAGGTAGCCCCCCTGCTGCCTCAGCGGGAGCGGGCTCTCTTCTGGCTGGGCAAACAAGCTTGCCCCCAGAGATTGCTACTAGGGTGTTCTGCGGCTGCGCAGAAACACGAGGGTAACTGTTGCCATGGAAACATGGGGTGAGTTCTACCCCGTTGCTATCATTATAACTCATTACACAATAATATAATATATTACGTTACTTTTATACAATAATAATATAAATGACATTACAGAATTAAGGTCTTGAGGTTCATGGTGATTTGAGGAAACTTCCTATAAGAGGAAAGAATGAAGACACCTCTGAAGCTAAAAGCTCAGCGGTGACATCCCGACCGATCAAGGATTTTTTATAAGATGGTTTTTCTCCGGTTTGAAGAAAACATCATTTTAAACTTACAATCGAATACGGATTACATTCGTGTGATAGTGAATTAACATATACTGTGCCTAATAACGTAACTCTCATTGAAAGAAATGCTTTTTACAATTGCTTTTAAGGATGGAAGCCTAAATGCTTCATGCTGATTAACAAAACGATTGAAAGGATTATTAATCGATTTTGTACAATGATTGAAAGGATTGTTAATCGATTTTGTGCAATGATTGAAAGGATTGTTAATCGATTTTGTGCTTGATACCAATTTAGGTACGAACAGAGGAAACGCGTCTCATTGCACCTGAATTTTGTGAGTGCTTTAATGAAAGTTGTGGTGACATCAGGATGATGTAACCACTACCACCGGGCAGGCGGAAGGGGGGGAAAAATTTTAAGATAAAAGTCGGGCGTGTGCAATATGCCCATGAAAGACAATTCGGAAGAAGGGAAAAATTTTGAAAGGGAAGCAAGAATATGACTTGCATCCGTGATATAAAGCAGAGGAGCTGAATGACAGTCCTTTAATGGTGTCAATGAGATGCTAAAGGGGAGCTCGGATAGGAAAGTGAAATCTAGATTTTTAATGATTGACGAAAAAGGACAAGTTATTCTTATGACCAATTTGACCAAATTTTGCAATTTTTTGTGAATCGTTGGGTTCCGCACCCAACGTTATTTTTGGAAGTAGAGCCAGTAATTACAGGGCTCCTCAGCAAAAGAGACTCAAGCACCGGGCGAGTCAAGTAGCCGTTTTTATCAAGGGCAGTTACGGGTATCATCCCTTGCGTGTCATTGGATATGCATAGAGCTAAACCAAAAGCATTAATTGCATTAAGACAGGACAGCCTTATAAATTTAAATGGGCTGGTATGTCCGATACCCTAAACTACAAAAGTAAGTAAAATGACATATAAGCGATAAGCAATTTTAAAAGCGACAATTAAATCATAAACAAAATATAGTCGAAACGCGAATATCAACAATAACATGGATCAAAACGACAATTAGCAATTTTAAGAGCGACAATTAGCAGAATAATAGGCAAAATGATAAAACAATAGTCCAGTATGGAGATAAATAAATCAATAGTGGACTATAGTTTCGTAAAACTTGTTACGTACACTCTAAACAATCCGAATGAACTGTAGGCATAAGGCGTACAGAAAATTAAAACAATGCGAAAATAGGTAAACAGTATATTGGTACAGTGAAGTGGTATTGAAAATACATGTATATACCAATACACCTGAGGAAACTTGTATAGAAGGCTGGCATGCACAATGCATAGACCAGAATAATTATCAAATGAGGGTATAACATAAGCTTAAACTAAGATAGACATATGAGAAATGAGACCAGGTGTTTACAGAAATAGTTCAGTGCAAGAGTTAACTTGTGATAACTGTTCGTGGACACGTTGAGACATAACCATTGGTAAAGATTTGCGTACTGATTTGGTCGATCTCAATCAAAATTGAATTACATCATCTAATTTAATTGTAATTTTGTTGGTCGATGCATAAATGTCTAATTAGTGATGCATTTTACACAATACGATGCGAGAGTCGAGAGTCAATACATGATGTAAAAGGTAACATGATCTGTATACGTGTGGACGAGAAGATTGGAAGAATCATTGATTGGAGGGGTCAGCGATATAAGTCGTTGATATAAGGGCGAAGGAGGCAACACCGACGCTCGGTGCGTGGTGCAGAGGATGGGACGTTGACAGCGATGTGCTTGCCAAGGTCACACAAGATATGTTTGTCAAGGGCAAACGAGGTGTCGACAGCGATGTGTTTCTCAGGGTCGAACAGGGTGTTGACCAGGCAACTTGAAAGATGCCGGACGTCGTGGACCTAATGGACGAGCTGCGAGAGTTCAAGGTCCTATTACCATCCACCCAAAACGATGAGGGGGTTGTTACTGTTCTAACAGATACAGAACAACAATGTCAACCTGGATGAGTGGTCATTCAACCGTGCTCAGCTGTACCGAAGGGGCGAAGTGAATGGAAGCCACGAGAGACTACCATTGCACGTCGGTAAATGTCAGTTCGGAGGAATATTGTCTCTGTGAATGGAGCACAGGCGAGGTGCAAACCGGAGTGGTGGAAATAGCGAGGTGTTGTGCCATAGGCACGACAACCTTAGCGGGGACAGGAAATGTTCTGAGCGAGTAACTGGTATTGTGGTGGTCATTCTGAAGACTCGAGGGACTGATATATCTGCAGTACTGCGAAGATTTGCCAGACCGGCCTCGTTGCATGACTGACCCAGGTTAGGATCAGGCAGAAGAGGAGGTGAACTGTTTATCACCACTTTTATGTTAGGGTCGGGCGAAGGAGGAGGTGACTCGTTTGTCACGACCTTTATGTGTTTATTCAGACGATCCCGATATTGGGTGGACCTTGATGGGTCATGGAGAAGAAGACGTCGTCATGAGTCTTTCGTTTATGCACTCTCTAAGATCACAATGTTTTTATTTTTTTTGTTTGCGGGCACAACCTTGTGCGAGAACGCTAGAGAATGCGTGGTGAGGAAACTCTTCTGAACTAGACACAATCCAGATTAGTGCCTGGCGATGGTAACCAATAGCAGGGGCAATCCGTGTTAGCCACCTGAATAAGCTAGTTACCCAGAGGAAAAGAGTGTCATTAAGAAGATGCATGCCAGAAGCGAGTTGGGACAATCCATATTAGTCATCAACTGGAAATGAGGCGATGCTCTTCAAGCACGATTGTTCGTTGATGCTTGCTTTAGAAACAGAGGCAATCCATGTTAGCCGACTGTTAAGAAGCTAAGCAGGAGATGACATCACCATATCATCATACAATGTGAGCTCGGTTGTGAATGGTGACATGTGCGACGAAGACTGCACAATGCCAAGCCAGACACAAAAGTTCAAAGAAAGTTCTGCAGTAATGTAGCCCCATGTTGGAACCAGGTCAAAGCAATGATATGCTTGCCGTGGTTACGACGGAAATGGAGTGAAACGGAATGTTTACACTAGTGGTCGCCCCGAAATGGTGCCCTCTTCATATTGCCATGAGATGATGACAGTAAGACGGCCGACTCGAAGTGGTCGTACGTCCTGCCGGAGCGTGGTCCCATGCGCGATCGTGGTGCCCAATTAGAGGTGGTGCCCAAATCGACTGACTTTCGGATGTCCAATCAGACGTGTCTCTTGATAGGATGCCCATGACAGTGGAAGTCATAGTGGAAGCACAGGTTCTGTAACGACTCTCTCAGATCAAAAATTAGAGAACATATGCATCGAATGTGTCTCTGATCATAGGTGCCCACAGCAAGTCTTGCACTGATGTTTGACGACCAGCCCGACCAGCAACTCGTGATCAAAGAGACATTCCCGCAAATTATGTGACAACACAGCATTAAAATGGTATGCAATAGTCATACTGAAATTACTTTAAGAAACAGGCTAGGAGCTCAACCAATGAGGTTGCTGCAAACAATATGTAAGAAAAGGCACGTGATATACAAAATATAAGATAAAGTAACTAACTTAATGATTAATAAATAGTAAAAGGGATATCATAATTGGTTGGATAAATAATGTGAATCCCAGCAAGATGCTGGTCGTTATGTGTTTCTAATTAAAAGGGAAAAAGAGTTGTTTAAATGTAAATAGAAAGATAGCAAATCACGGCAAAATTGATGCATCATCATGCTGATCAGCTCCCCAAGATCAAAATGAATCACATCAATAAAAGAAGAAGATCACTCTGCAACTTGAGTATAAGTTTGTGAAATTTTAGGATGAGAAATTTTGCATAAGACACATGCACGGAATATATGCATACTTTCAAGCATATGTCATTAAAATTTTACCCGTACAATTGAACCAACAAGGTGTGATTCTTCACAGACTGACTAAATATAAGGGTATACAAGCATGGTCATAAAAGGGTTAGATGCAAAAATACACGTGCAGATAAAAGTAGGAAAAGGGAAAAAGAAATACAGGTATAATGCAATTGTAAAACGGAAATACAGTGCAATGGTAAGTAATCATAATCATGCAATAAAATAAAATCAGACGCTGGTACTGGTATCGTTAGGAGAGGGGGGTGGTGGAACAGGAGGGGGGAAAGTTGGGCGGAGCAACAGTGACGTAGGACGAGTGGGGCGCGGTTCCAACTCGATATCAACTACTGAGCGATTAGGGGGGGTATCAACTCGGGTACCCATGCGAGGGGCCGATGGTTGCCTGGGTGAAGTGGACCGGCGAGGCGGGGTAGTCCGCCTTGGTGGGGTTGTACGCCTTGGTGGGGTTGTACGGGTCGGTATCCGAGTAGGGGGGGTCATTTTCTTTGACGCAGCCAGGCCAGAAGTGGTGGCATAAGGTTTTATCTGTACTGAATGGGTAGTATCCGGTTCCATAACATTGGTGGACCGAAATTCCATCTCCCTTTGACGAAGTTCTCTAATTAGAGCTGAGTACGGATTAAGCTCTTGCGTATTAATAACTTCTTGCATGTTATGACCCAATTTGTAAAGGTGAACTGAGTCAGATGCGAGCATAGTCACCGCAAACTGTCCTTGCATAATCTGCTGTAACTTTTTCTGCTTGTATAAAGGAACGTTAATGAGTCTAGGGAGTTCTACGTTAAGTGAGTCAATCTGCAAAGAGCATAATGCAGTATCCCAGTTGGGTTTAAGGATACTGTATAATCTATGATGGTCGCACTTGAAACTATTAGGACAAATGACACCTTTAAGAGAAAGTGAAGAAAGGTGGGACTTAATAGTAAGAACATATAGAAGTAAGCGCTGGTGTCCACTATTCAATTCCATGAATATTTCGATCTGTGGAAATTTGCGGGTTTCAGGCGAGCGATGCATCACTCTGAAGTCCCTGCAACATCTATGAAGACAACGCTTAGCCAAGCTCACTACCATGTAAAAGACGCAAATAGTAAAAAGGTGAAGGGTAGTGATATGTATAAGACTGACAGGACTTAGAGAAACAGGGTAAATTACATAGTTGACTGAATCGCAATTCAAAGGACGTCCGGGGATGACTAGGTTGGCATGGGATGGTTTAAAGTGAGTAGCCATTACCATAGAGGATAAAAGGCCACTAAGGTATCTACCACGACAATACATAAATATTACCAAAATTAGAGACAAATACCCAGCTATGGAACCGATGAAGGCAAATCCACGGATCCAATGGCGAAGGCTGAACCAAGCTGAAAGATAGAAGGAAGCTTCCAGCTCGGCCCATTTAAGGAGAAAATCGTCACCGTTTTGTTGAATAAGGCGACTAAGTTCTTTAAGTTTAATAATGCCATGTGTCATATTGGCGAGTGAAGTATTTGCTATTCTGGCAGCCACTGCAAATTTAGGCAAAGTAAAATTTGGCATGCCATAAGATTCATATGGTGGTAGACTTGAAAAGTTAAATTCACGTTCAAAAGAATGCATCGCAATTGCGTTGATAGTATAGTTGATTAAGAAGGGTTTATATTGGTTATTTTCGGATGCAGGGCATCCTGTAATACGCCTGGGAATGAAACCTGAAGGGGAGGAGAATTCGCAAAAACAAAACTGGCCACGCTGAAGTACAGCGTAAAGGCTACCAGGAACGGGACGTGCCACACGATCATTAGAGCAACGTCGAGTCCATGGGAGTGATAAGCCAGTAACTAAGAGCTGGTTACCTGCGTCTATAACGCGAGGTGCTGCTCTAAAAGGTTCAAAGAAGTAATCGACTTGGCAGAGGTCAGAAATGACGTCTGCAGTAGCATTTGTATATATTGCAGTGTTGCAGGATAGCTGCGAGCTATCAATTTGGATTGTTGACTCTGTACAAAGAAACTGATCGTCAATGTTGAGACATTCCTGGAGCTCTTCAAGACTGAGTTCCAAGAAGGAATCGTGCTGCACTCCGAGAAAAGGTTTGGGAATAGAGATACGAGTGTAATCATGGTTAGACTCGCGGTCTTGGAAAGCAGGGGTAGCTACCACAGGTACGTGGAGTGACTCTGTGTGATACAATGTGTAAGGTTTAGCATTCTTGGGTTGGATTGGCCAAAGGAGTTGGAGTAGGAAACCATGTCGAGTAGGTATAAAGATTGGTTGCGATTTCTGATAGATATGAGCCAAATCCGTAAAAGCTAGTTGATAACTATTGTGCCATGAATATAACACCGTTGATACTTTGTGAACCAATTTATGGACGTATGAGGCTGGAAGAACGTGTGGTGAGATTTTACCTGCAGCCAGCTCATGGAAGGCTGTAATTAATTTATCAGCTTCATTTAAAAGGATGTGAAGTTGCTGTATTTGTTGGGACCAAAGCCTGAGATATTTGGAAGTCAGCAGGCTAAGGATCCTTGTGGCTTGAATCTTACGTTGTAATGCGTTTATAGCGTTACTAACCACAGCAAATTGGGAAATAATTTCCTGATTAGTTTCGTTTAAAAGTGTATGAATTAGTCTGATGTTTCTGGAGGTATTGGTAAAGGTACTGGCTATGACGTCAATGGTAAGAACCAAATCAGAACGCATCTCGAGGAAGGCGTCCCTCATAAGATTCTGACGTGCAGACATAGACTCAATTGTATTTACAAAAATTTGATCTCTCTGTCGTCTAATATTAGCAGACATACCTGCTCCGGCTTGTGGGATAGTAACTGAAAGCCAGAAAGCAGTACTGTCTTCGGATTGCCAATCCTGGGTATTAATATTGACACGAAAAGTTTCGTTAGTAGATTGCATTAATTGTTTAGTTGTATTAGACGTATCATCGGTATTAGGTAAGGCAAGGGGATCTCGAGGTGTTGGTGTACGACCCGCTCGTTTAGGACGACTGGGTGGCGAGTATTGATCAAAGAAGGGGGGCATGGTGGGTGGAGGGGAATATGAGAATGTGTCATGGACAAAATGTGGATCGGGGGCTGCCCTCTTAGCATGATGGTGGACTGCTGAAAGAGGAGGTGGGGCAATGGGGGTAGAATGAGTTGGAGGAGGCCGACGATATTCTTCAAAATGTTGTTGAGTAAAAATAGTCGATATGTGTGCTAGTTTAGATTTTAAAGCTGTTTTATAAGAATCAACTTTATCGATAGTGTTCTTTAAGAGTGGAGCGAAATCAGAACATATTGCAGCAATTAAATCATCAGGGGATTGACACATGTCTTCAAACATTGTGAGGTCCCAAGTGAATGTGGGAATGTGGAAATCGGGATAGAAAATATTGGCATTGATGATAAAGAATTCAACGCTGGGAAAAATTTGTCCCCTATAACTATAACCAACGCCATAGTCTGGGCGGAGAAGCTGTGCGGGTGCAGAGCTCCAGCGTGAAGCTGCGTCTGGTGGAAAAAGACCAGAGCTGCTCGTGAGTGCGAGAGCGTCTTCGTGATTGACAGATGCAAGAAGCTGCATATGACGTAATTGGTCTCTAAGGGAACGGGGTGAACGGAGCAAGGGGATCGAATCACAGGCTTCGAAGGTCATATTTTGGATGGGGAAGGACACATTACTTTGACAAGTACCAGAAATCCTAGTGGTATCAGGCAACGTGTTCAAGAAAACTGCCAAATCGCAATTACAATTAAGGGGGTTAGATGTGAGGTCAAGTTCTTTCATTTCAGGTGAAGGAAAGTAAATTTGCTTGTTAACCCCATCTAAATACTGCAGATTGTTGCGTTGCAAGAATATATATTCCAGATGGTCTCTAATAAAGAAAGGACCAGAAATTCTATACAGGGAGTTGTAACTAAGGTCTATTACAGCTAAATGACGAATATCTCTATGTCTAATTTCAAAGGTATGAATCTGATTATGAGATAAATTTAAGTAGTAAAGTTGATCGACATATCTAAAATATGCTCTGGAAATATGTGTTAGCTTAGAATGAGTTAGTTCGAAACTGCGCAGATTTGGCGTGTTTGTTAATGGGTCTCTTAATGATCGTGAAGTGGTAATATTTCTGAGTCTAAGTACTCTAAGAGATGTTGGATAATTAAGATTATGTATTCCGCCAAGACAATCTTCTATAACTATTTTAACTAAATTTAGGACATTAAATTGTTGCGTTTTCTGAAAATAGAAACCCTGAAGAATGAGTGTTTGGAGAAATGGTTTCGGTCGTGTAAAATTAAAAGATTGTTGTGCAGTTAGATTAGGCAAGAGATTGGAAACTTCGAAAGGAACGTTAGAAGCTTGTAATTTTAATTGTTGTATATTATTGAAAGGCATAGAAGATGGGAGGCGAGTCATATCTGGTAGATGGAGTCTAAGGGATATCAGCTTAGTTTGTGAAACGCCGAGATGGTTCCACGGAAAAGATGTTGAACCGTGTATGGTAAGGTCTAAATGAGTTAATTGGGCTTGTGGTAATAGAGGTAAGGCAGGAGACGATAAATCTCTAAGTAAGGTAAGTTGTATGCGTCTTAAACGGTAAAGGGAAGTCCATGGAGCAAAGACGGAGGCGTCATCAAGGACTAAATTAGTAATAGCATGCAACTGTGAACGTGCTTGGACGTACTGTACATGAGTCACCTGAGTGTTTGGCAGATCTAAGAAATTGATCTCAGGAAATGAGTCAATAACGTCGGGAAACATTACTTCAGAAGTAAGATTTTGTAAAGTGAGATATCTCATAAAAGGCATAGTCGTGAAGAAAGACATAATGTCCTTAGTAAGTGCGCCAGAAGAAAGAATCAGTTTTGTGATACGAGGTGAATCGGGAGGCCATACACATGGAGGTGTAGAAAAATTGGCTCCCAAATCACATGCAAATATGTCTCGTTTGCGAGAACACCATTCATCAAACATAGAAACTCTACAAGAAGCCATAGGTTGATCTTGTGTTTGAAGCAAAGTACGCTTGGCCCAAACGGCGGCCGTATTTGGATTAATGGTAAATCCAAAATTCTTATAAAGAAAAGCGTCTTGCTCAGCAATTCGTTGCAAATCAGAGGGAGGTGGTGATTGAGCTGGAACCAAGGGAAGGAGTAGGAAGGGAAAAAGGACAATTAGCGTCATTGTTATGTTTATAATGAGGTAGCAAGGTATAGAGTTGGCTAAAAGGTTTTAGCGTCACTAGTAAAATCAGGTAATACTATAACTATCAACCAGTAAGGTGGTGAGAAAGACATGATTAAGTGAACGTAGACATGCACATAAACAAAGATAAGAAGTAAAAGGAGTTCATAAGCAAAGGTACATAATGGTAATGATTAGCATACGAAGCTTGCAAAATTCATCAATCAGGTCGACATACCCTATGTAAAACGAATATAACTATCAATACACAAATAATTATCAATGGAAATAAGTATTCATAACATTTAGGCAACACGAGTTTTCCAACCACTTTCCCTATCATATGAAAGAATGCTGTGTATGTCAACAGAAAATGCAAGAGATGTACTCTAAGATCATACTGAATTACTGAAATCGAAAGACTCGACCAGACCTGAAAATATAACAATATCCGTCAAAGAATGTAAGTTAATGAAGCACTTTCCCGCAAATTACACGCGTGTAAGAAAAATTGGGAGTATCATTACTGTGAACTTTCCTTAACACGACACGACTTCTGAACTTCATCAACAATACTCAATGCCTATAGAAATTCCCAGTTTACGAATTAGTAAACGTATATGCAGATTGGTGGTCCTAAATGACCGGTAAATGACTCTTTGAAAAAGGTGTACTTACATAATGTTGCAAGCTGTATGTAGGACTGCTGCCTCTCTACAGGTGTAAAGATTAGAGCAGGTAAGCTAAGGTTTTACTGGCTCCGCAAGAGCTGGGCCCTGTGGGCTGAGCCGAAAATTTTTTGCAGCAGGTAGCGTGCCATATAAGGTGCAAGGGTGCTACCAAGGCAACAAGAAACTGCTTCCCACGGCAGTCTCGGTGAAGCCATGGCAACACGGAAAGCGCTCCCTTGCGGGCTATGTTGTGATGCCATACCATGTAATGAACTATGAAAAAGGAGTTAGCTAGCTAGCTATAATTTGTGTATAATAAGTTGGTCATTTACAAAAAAAATTCTCTTTCCCCAAAATGCGAAGCGATGCTACAATCACTGGGTGAGCAAAATCCACAGAAACGCATTGAAAGTTGTGCTAATTTGTAGTAGAAACACACGACCACATCGGCATGAGCCGGAACACATGAAATAGCACAAGATATCCCCAAATTATGGTCGGGCTCCCAGTCCGACAGGCAGAGAACTTGCAACATACTGAGATACATACTCAACACAATATGCTGCACAATGATTATAAGAAAGGATGCTCAAAGGTAATACCTGATCAGAGCAGTATAATAATGCTCAATCAAAGCAGTACCTACACGGCATGACGGAAAAGTGGTGGACGATTTGTAAGAAAACACTCTATCAACAAATGCATATAGCACTTCTCAAATGGCAAGATATTTGACGGCTAATATCTGCAATAAACGACACTCACGACAGAAGCAGAAATGCAGAAAAAGACACTAGTCAGTAATATTCAAGTAAAATGGAATATCTACAAAATGCAGAATGGAATATGTACAAAATGCTAATGATACGAACGCAGTAAATTTAACAAAATTAATTCAACAAGTGTTACCCAATATCATAACTACGTTATCCAAAGAGAAAAAAAAAAAAATGTTACCACAAAAGAAAACCTTCACAAAATAGTCTTATCATAAAATAGTTGCTGAACTGAAAAGATAAGTCTAAGTAGTCATAAAAGGTTACAAAAGGCCATTGAATGCTGAAAGGCAATCAGATTTACTAAGGAAAGATCTTGATGGATCTTTTGTGGAGAGTCTCTGTCTCTGAAATATGCGTACCAAATAATGGTGTTTGCCGAGGATAAAATGATAAGCCGATAAAGTACTATATCAAGAAGGCAATCGAATGCAAAGAATTGCAGTCAGGCTGAAAGAACAAAAGGCTAGAACAAGGGAATACGTGGTCAATGCTGCGAGGAGACAGTGGCCAAACGTATGGAAATACTATCGATTGGTCACAAGGAACACAGGGATAAGAAATGGAGAACAATTCTCAACGAAGAATGGCAAGGTTTAAGAGCGTTGTTGGTGGGCTCAAAGCAGATGAATAATCCGGCTGAATGCGTGTGAGCTACAGAAAAGACTTAACGGTGGTTAACCGTATTGGTCTGGGAACGAAATGAAGGGACTACACCCTCCTGGTGGCATGTAAGCAACAAGTTGGCGATGCAACAAATGCAAGGTACCATCGCACATTATTGAAATGTGCGGGTCGAAAACTCTTGTTGAGGTTTAAGGCCTGTTAAGGTGTACTAATGCAAATATTTGAAGACTATATGGTTATAAAGAATAGACGAAGCATTATAATTTGTTAATGGTTTGTAAATTTAATGAATAGATGTATAAGTCAGCAATATAACGTTTATATTGAAGGAAAAATGTAGTAGGTGTTGTGACTACATTTGGTCAGGAAGTGTTCGAGATAACGGAGTTCTATATTATATCATACAATTGTTCGATTAACAAGAAGAAAATGCATTCAATGGAGAATACTGTTCCTTGTTGTAATGAAGTGTATATTTTAAAGAAGTAAATGGATTTGAATGAGTCCACTAGTTCATAAGATTGAAAAGAAACCTGATCACTGTTGTTTCAGAATCGACTTCAATTCGGTTCGCTGTTCTTCTGCGTCATTAAAATCTTCAGGTATTTCCTGTATCTGATGGAGACGCTGAGAAAGCATCAACAGTGGAGGTGACGACACTGGAGTCGATGTGTAAATCGGCAGTGATGTAACCATATGTACTTCCTGTTCATCGTTAAAGAAATGGCGATGGCGAAAAGGCTTTGGACGTAATGGTGGCAAAAAATGTGTAGGCTGAGCAGCTGCTTCGGCTGTCATAGTGTAGCCCGGGAGGTCCTCATCTATTGACCATGATGAATCGGGTGTTGGTGTAGGACTAGGACAATCAGAGTCCCATACATTGACAAGAGGTTTTTGCTGAGCATATGTGCAAGCCACGTAATTGGCTGCAGAGTTAAAGGCATCAATATCGAGGGTTGGAGGCGAATGGAAGATGCATGTAGCCTCGGACTGAGTAGCTACAGAAACCATCTGCTTAGGTCTCTGAAACTGAGCAAGTTGCTGTAGCTGAGCAACTTCCACACCAATTGATGTAAGCCATTCCATATTGCTGTGTGAAGGTGGATAGGACATTCGCCTTCGATGCATTGTTCCAGATACACTGAGGAAGCAGTAGTGGAGTAAACGGAAGACAAATACCAAATGATGGAGGGGCCGTAAACAAGGGGTAGAATATCAAGGAGGGGAGGGGGGTGGGGGTATAAGTGAGGAATCGCAGATGGTGTGAAGATAGGTCTGGCTAATTTAGATTTAAGTGATTACACATGTGTTCGGATTATGTAATCAGGATGAAACTGCTTGAATGTTGTTGGAACGCTGTGTTTTTGTGTGTGTGTCCGTCACTGCTTGCTGGCAGGCCGGTCCGAGCGATGAATTCATATGTCATGAATTCATATGTCTCATTAAGCCATATGAGATCTTAAAGGCAACTACAAGTCTGTATAACAGAGGAGAATGATAACTAACTTTGTTCATGAGAAATTCATGAAGTATCACACAGATACATGTGACGTGAATATGTGCAAAAGAGGAATACGACATAAGGAGAAGGTCATTCATAAAGTGAATTATTAAACTAATTATTAGCTGAGAGAAGACTGATAAGCTGCGGGAAACTGATGTTGGGCTCCCATTGGCTCATGGGTGCTAGCTAATGTACTGAAATTATAACGTTTAGTTGTTAGCAATACATCCATTCGACGAGAACGGAAGTGATCAGTCCACAGTCAACTGAAATAACTCCAAATATTTATGGACAGAAAAGCTTGTGAAATTATGTGGGATATTAAATTAAATATCTGTTATTTATTTGAGATGAGTTGTGAGGCAGGATGCCGACGAAACAGGACATTGCAATGGAACAGAACGTCGAAAAGATACACAGGATGCTGAGCTACAATCGAAGTTAGCATGTTTAGCAGGCTAAGACAGTGCCAGTAACGACACTCTCCGATACCTTTTGACGGAAGTCTTTTTGAGGAAAACATGTCCTAAAGGAAGGAGATGATCCTATGATAGGAGACATTCTTTGAGAGCTATATGCGTCTCAAGGGAAAGGCTTGGAGCAAGGAAACTTAGCAACTTAGCTAGAATTGTGCTCTTATATGGCTACTAGCAAAAATCAAATAAGGTATATTGTGTATAAAAGATTATTATGGAATACATGTAAATATGAAATCGAGAGACTAAGCATTTTGGCACGGCCAATATGCTACGTGCGGACGACCCTTTAAATTGTCTATGGACAAAATATAAAGGCTAGGACTATTGAAGCAAGACACTGTCACTATGACACTTACTGATGATACTTTTCAGTGAGCTGGTGAAGTAGACCACGAGCAGGTGATCCCTTCAGTTGTTATTTGACGATAATAAGCAACCTATGCATGATTTTGCTGACATACAGGTATGCACTATACACAGGTTGACTTAAAAGATTTTTCGATTTACACAGCTGTCATTGCAAACTGTTCCTATCTATATATTTACCCATTTTTCTATCTATATGAGTTTGTCTATAGATATTTTGGTTGACCTAAGGTCAATATTGTGCAAAAGAGAGTAGGTACCAGAGTACCAAAAGAAGACACTGATGTCATAGGATTATGGTCCAATGGTATTTGAATTACCTAGGATCACATTAAAGTAACGAAAGGAAAATTAAATTGAATCTTGTGTTTACCGATTTATTGACATGTCTATGATAACTGAAATTCTAATGGAACTATTAAAGGTATGCATGTGGATATACCATATGCAAATGGACATAATTGCCAGAGCTACAACTCTTAACAACAAAGGAGCCAGGAGGTATTCCTGTCGATTTCCCGGTATCTTTATTATTCGTAAGAGAATATCTTTCTCTATGGAACTGCATTACTTTTTATTATGGAAGAAGCTTAATGCAAATAATCCTGTCACACGAGAGAAAGTGAAGGAAATGAAAGAAGGAAACCCTCTGTCACATTCTCACAGAAATAAGTAGGACAAAGCAACAAATACAAAAGCCTGGTTCGGACTTTGGAGGATAGGAGGTGTTTTATCATCAAGCGTAACTCACTGAGCCATTGCTTGTGTGAATGTGGATGTAATTTTCTTTATGTCTGATATGCCAGGAGAGCTGTGGAAATTAGCAGTCCAGAGCGACATGGCCCCGACGGGATTCGAAGCGACGAACGGCAACTTCCTCATGCGAGAGTCCTAGTCACAATTCACACATGATGTCTTTACCTCTAGACCAAGGCCGAACCGGCCAACAGCATATTTTTAAGACTTCTAGTGACCGATGTATGCTGCTGAGCTGGCGGAGAGCCTCGTTTTCATTTCAGACTGAGAAAGTGATCTAAAAATAGACACTGAAGATAGCGAGTAATGATTCATGCACGTGGCAAAAATAGGTGTGCTGTGACAATGTAATTATTGTATTATATGAAAAGAAAGGAAATTAATGCTAACAGGTTGGACGATGTGATATTAAAAGAGCTAAGAAGATATAATAAACGTCGTGCATTTGTCAGCTTATGACAACACTGAATGTGAAAGCAAAGGTAAAGTTAATTTTAATCCAATTATAAGAGCTACAAGTCAGTGGACTCGGTGGCGACATTGGTAGCGCGTCCGGACACTAACGTTAAGATTTTTGATTTTGAACGAAGAAAGGGTATATGCGAGGTCGCGGGTTCGAATCGCAGGGACACTGCAATGAACTTCATATAGAGAATGACTTGTAAATGGAATTGGAATATAAGGCATCTATTGAATGGTAGGACATAAGATGTACTTCATGTACAATGGTAACACGATGGTCAGCCTTGTAATGAAGAGGAAAGAATACCTGAATATTGTTCTTGTATGCTGGTAACCATGAACATTTGTGAAGGGTCAGCACAAAAGAAAATTTGTGATTTGTGAGGATAAAAGTTTTACATGGAGGAATAAAAGCACGTTGTCCCATCCAGAGATTCCAGAGTAGGACTAATAAGGTTAAGTTAACACTACTATTGTACAGTTCTGTTATCATTCTGTCGATATAGTATTGTCCATATATTGATTGCCATGTTTCACTTCATTTCTCTTTGAACCTAGAATTGAAGATCCTAAACATGATCTTGAATTATATGGGTGGAGAGTTGTTCACCTGTTTTATTGGGAAGGTTGGAAGCATTCGATTCAAGAGGATAGTGAATCTGTATTCCAATCAGAACAAGGACAATACCGCAAAAGGAAGAAACGGTGTGATTGCCAAAGAACTCACCAGGCACTTCAATCACTGATTGGACAAAGTCGGATCCAGTCTCACTACTATTATCAAATTGGCAAAAGACAAGATGAAAGTACTGTAGGATGACTGCCGCCCTGTCTGGCAGGTCCAAAAGGGAATCATTGTCAGAGATCACTGAATGGAGAATTATGGAAGAATGCTATAGTGAAGCTTTATGAAGAGGATATTTCACTTGATGATGTCTGGAGGTTGAGGTCTTGTTAATAGTGCACAAGAAATTTTTGGACGATGACCAAGCCATGCGTGGCTGGAGGAAATCCAGACGATGACAATGCATTATGTACTCAAAAGCTGAGACAAGGAAAAATGATGAGTGCATCGTATAAGCCTTGAGAAAACAAGAAAGAATAGCCCAATGCCTCCATGGTTTTATGATGCGAATTTTAGGAGATCATTCTTGTGTGCAAATGACTCATTTGTTCTGCGTCGATGCTCAGAAGTTATCTTTAATTATCATTAACTATCACCTGTGATAGTGACGACGGAGGCAGCGCTATATTTGCAATGTGCTGGACATCGTCATTCGAGGATTACATATGAGTCGGTGCTCGTTCCTGACTTTTGTTGGTCATAATGGACTTTGTGCACCTATTCATGTGCAGTGGCAACTGTGCGTATTGATATGTGTCTATGGCTATTGACTTCGCCATATGGCTTGATATGCCGTAAGGAAAGAGCAGTTGCAAACAGACCAGGAAAGTGATGCAAGCACCTGTTCATTAGGCAAAATTGAGATTGCATCAGACCGCGCGGCATTACTTAGGTATTATTGCAAAGGCATGCTTGAAATGAAAGCCTGGGGGACAATGACATAAGTTATAGATAAGAAATTATGGAAGAAATGCTTGACGTTCATGAGACCATATGTGGCAGCATGTGGAAACATGCAGAAATGCTAATTAAGAACTTTACTGGAAACAACAATCATTGCAGCCATTCAACATTGATGATACATAAGGCAATTTATAGTCATTATTTTATCTTTGAAGCTTACTTTGATATTTGATTTTTAATATCTAAGTCAGGTTTTTAATTGTGCAATTACTATTAAGGATGTGCAATTCCAACACAAGGTAACATCGCAAATAACAACGACTACAGTCGACTATGCAAGGAGTGTTGATTGGGGAGTCTGACTGGTGTGTTATTCACATACCGCGAAGGTGACTGGTGAGACACTATAAAGTGTGTGTCTGAAACAGATATGTGTTCTGGAAGAAATGATGTGTCGTGTTGGGTAAACACATGGAGGAGGTAAAATGCAGGACATGAAGTATCGTCTGGCAAATGGACAAACGAAACTACAGTAAGTTTAGCTTAAGTAAACATGAGAAATGTGGGGAAAGCATTTTTCAAGTAGGGGTGGCTAGGAAAACGTTTCAGCTTACTAAATCTGATAAATAGAAAGTAAAAATAGCAACTTTAGGAGGAGGGGTGAATAAACTGTTGAAGGTGTGCCATTCCTGTGAAAAGAGAGCAGTGGAAACGTTTTAGAGTACTCCCTGGGGAGATGCTTTTATTTATATAAACAGATTCTGAAAAGTCTGCAAATTCTTTGCTAAAAGGTTATAGAGTAGTTCCAGGTATGTCTATGGCTTACAGGAAGGAAGAGAGGTCGCCATCCTTCTCGAAATTATTGACTTTGCTATAAGTCTGAGCTCTGGTATAACAGGATAAATATTATATTGAAAATAAGACTTAATTCTCAGAGGTTACTATACAATATTAACACAATGATTGCTTTATTTAATAAAATTAGCAATTGGTCAATAGGGTAGGCATCAGGTGAGACTGACTGCGGGTTATTCACTGAAACTATTAATTGGATTGTTGTGGAGTTATAATCATGACTGTAATTGTACATTTAAATCATAAATGGCAATCACAGATGGATGATATAGTTTCAATGCACGGAGGTAAGGGTCAGGTTGGATATCTTTATCATGATTCTTATTGGACATTAAAAATGGATCAAAACATACATTGGTGTGTTGAGTTGTGATCACCACAACAAGGTTAGGTCTAGGTTGCATAAACATATTAAAGGTGATGAATTAAAAGACATATGTTATTGTGGTTAAGCAGCAGATTTATTGCTTTTACCCTTTTCTATATTACTTGATTTACTGCTGCTGTAGTGCAGCTCTGTTTTCATTATTCATAAGTATAATTTATCGTGTACTTAAGTGCTTGTCCTGACGAGCAAATTGCCAAAGTTATAAGTCGAGAGCTCCTTACTTGTTTTCTTGCGAACTTCAATATCATCATTGAAATTACATTAATGCTGTGTTGAGGGCAGGTTGGATGAGAGTGTATTACGATCTCGCACCTCCACAAGCCAAGCAAATCCATAGGGAAGAAGGAAGGAAGATAGTATTGATACAAATAAAGGTTTAATGACTTAAGTCATAGGAAAGAAAGGTCGGCCTGTAGGTCGCAGGTTCGAAATGCAGTCGAACAATGGAAACAGACCATATTCCTGAAATACAAAATGCCAAGCAGATACACATGATATCTGAGATGGATAGTTGATATATACTTGGGGATGACCGTCACGCCAACGGGATGATGTTATTGTTGAGGTGACTGCACTGTCATCATCGAGAGCACAGGGCCACTCATGAAGCGCAGACCCAGGGCCTGGTTGAGTATCATCTTGCCGAGATTTAAAATATAAAAGAAGAGCGTCAGGATTAGGAATAGACATGCTATAAGAAGGCTGGGGTAATTGATGCGAAGGATGTGAAAGGTCATTGGAATCAAGCAATGATTGGGACAAAGGCCCAGGCTTGGCCTGTGGGGCTGGGGTAGAGACTGGTAATGGAGGCCCTTGAGGTTCGTTACTGTGTAATTGCATAGTGGCTGCAGCCACATCATCAATTTTGAGATTTTCAGACAGAATTTGAATGCGCAATTGTTGCTGGTTATAAATTGGTGAACCATTCTTGGAACGAACCATACAATGCTTCAATCTACCTATATGAAATAGACCTGGTAGAGTGCGGTCGTCAATTGTCTTAAGCAAAAATTGATTCAAAAGTGGCTCTGATGCAATATACAATGGCCCAATAAGCTTAATGCTTAATTTGGTGGAATATTGCACCCCGGTGTATTTAGGTGCCAGTAATAAGACAAGGTCTCCTTCTTTAAATGAATGTAGTTTTGGCATACGCTTTGCGTGTTGCTGGGTCTGTCTAATCTTAATTTTATTATGAGAAACTACAGCTTGTTGTCTAACAAATCGCAATTTCTCTCTAATGGAAGACACGTACTGATCATAAGAAGTAGCAACCACAGAAAGAGCCTCAGGATTAATATCTACAAGATTGCGGTCTTCTCTAAGGAAAACAAGGAAATTAGGAGAATATTTGGTAACTGCGTGAGGCAACGAATTATAAGTTTTACAAGCATATGGAATAAGGGAAGGCCATTGAGAATACTTATACTCTATCATAGTTAACAATAGGTTCGAAACAGATTGAATAGCCCTTTCAGCCATATTACTTGAATGTATCATTGTAGGGACAAGGTGAACATGAACATTCAACGACTTAAACACTGCTGTCATAATTTTACCAACGAAAGAAGCTTCTTTATCACAAGTTACCCTATGAGGTATCATGTATGGTAAACAAAAATGCTCAATAAATTTCTTGGCTATCTCATCAGCTTTTCTACTGCGTAACGGAATCGCTACGACATAACGGGAGAAAATATCTTGTAGGATGAGACAATGAATAATTTGAGCAGTAGCATGGGGAAAGGTTTTGATATTAAAATGTATATGCACAAAGGGAGTACAATCAGTAAGCAGTCTAGGAACGAATTCCCTTTGCTTATTTGTTTCAATAACCTGAGACGAGCGTTGGCAAATCAAACATGTCCTAGCATAATCTAAAATGTATTTCATCAGATTCTTAATATGAAAATTCGATGTAATGACATCATACAATTTATTAGATTTTACATGAGCACCCAAATTTAAGTGAAAGAATTCAATGATGTCGAAAATATAGATGTTAGGAATAGCCAATTTAAGAATGACGTCATGTCTTTTAGGACTAGATTGAACATAGAATAAAAGTGAATCGATTAAAGCAAAATGATTAGATAATACAACTGCCTGATTTGCCACTTGCTTACTAGTTGGTAACGTGCTGTATGCTATGAAATTATAAACCGGTCCCAAATACAAATCCTGCTTTTGAGCATTTATAAGCTGGACTCTATCATGAGGTATCTTGACGTAATGAAATGCATCTGTGATGTATTTACGAATAGCTGGTTCTAAATCAGCTTGATGAGGCATTTTAGTCAAGATAGTAGGTTGATTACTATTGATGGTCTTGTATTTCATTTCGGTAATTGGTAAGACTGGTCCAGTGGTATGGGTACATTCACTGGTAAGGTGTGACAGTGGTTTCGTAGCCTTTGTGGGCTGTGAGGTAGGGCGGGAGATATCATTATCTGAGTGTTCCTTGGCCTGGGCCCTTGTTGTAACACAAAATAGAGAATAGCCCGAAAAGTTGGCATAGAGGTTCTCATAGTAAGTTTGACGAGATGTCAAAAGGGGATGAGTATTGGTATCCAGGAAATTATAATAAGAATGTTGCTCTTCGTCATTAATGCTCCTATCTTTGTCAGCCACTGCTATTGGAATAATGGGTTCAGCATCTGCTGGCCATTGGGTGTTATGATGACGAGATAACATATCAACTAATTTCAACTCAGTAGTGGTTGGTTTTACATAATAAATTCGATAAGGGTAATCTTGTAATTTCCAATAGAATTTTGCTATGCGAGGTGTTACAAAATGACTGGAAGATTTAAGAATTTGAGCAATAGGGGCGTGGTCCGTCAGAATTGTAAACCTACCACGTCCAGCTAAAAAAAATTTAAATGATTGGACAGCAAAGTAAATTGACATCATTTCTAATTCCGATATACTGTAATTATGGGTAGCAATATTACCATGTAATCGACTAGCATAACCTAATAAAACTCTCTTAGGTGGATCATCAGTACCATTAGATTGTAACTGATAAAGAGCTGCACCGGAGGCGGTCCTGGATGCATCAGACACCAGGATCATTTCACCTTCAGGTCTTGGAAATGACAAAATAGGTGGGGATGTAAGAATTTTCTTAATGGCATCCCAGGCAACCTGTTGTTCATCAGTCCAAAGAAATTCGTTAGCTTTGCGCAACAGGCGCGTCAAAGGTTCAGCTGTCTTTTGATAAGATGGTATAAACGAAGAAATGAATTGAATTGAGCCTAAGAATGATTTTATCTGTTTTCTATTTTGAGGAACCTGCAAGTTCATAATAGCATCAATTCTAGACTGTCTAATACGAATAGTAGGTCCGGTAGGTCCCTGTAAATCAACATCAAAGCCAAGGAATTGGAAAGTAGAATTAGAAGCAAAAGAACACTTAGCCAAGTTAAGGACCAGGCCATGTTTATGAAAAAGGGCAAGAACAGCATCAATGAGAGCTAGGTGCTCCTCAGAGGATTCACTAAGAAGCAAATAATCATCATAATAGTTGTAAACACATTCTGCATAAGTTCGTGGCAATTCTTCAGTGATTAAAGTCATTATTTCAGCGAATAGCGCCCCCGAATTGATATATCCCATCGGTAATCTCGTATAGGTAATGGACTCTGCGTTATAGAATGTAACGACGCCGAGGTACTGACGAGACTGAGGAGTTACTTGACATGCAAAAAATGCCTGTTTTAAATCAATGGCCGTAGCGAAACGAAAAGGACGACTGCCCATTTGCTGCTTAAAGGAATCAATATTAGCACAAGGTCTCTGCAAAAGCTGAAAGGCTTTGTTGACAGAACGCATATCTCCGACCAAGCGGGGATTTTCGTCCGTGCGTGATTTGCGGACTAAAAATAGTGCACTGGTAGCTTGTGTGAGTTCCTTCTTGAAAATTCCCAGTTGTAAAAGCTTCTGTACCTGTTTACGTACGTAAGCGATATCAGCTTGGGAAGTGATATAAGGGCGTGCTTTAAAAGAACAATCAGTGATAAGCTGTTGGGTGATATCACAAACATATCGGGTGATGGTTCCTATCTGACCATATAAGCTAAAAGCTGGAGTGTGCGATAAAATTATGTCACGGAGTTTATCTACGTCGTTAGGTTGAAGTGCACACTTATCGAGCTTCAATTGCTGATTAACTATATCGAATTCAGTCATGCGTAGAGTTGGATCGTCAGGTTGAAGCCATGGATAATTACGTAGTCTAGTTTGAGCGCGGGTGTCAGGATCCATAGCATCATAATCTGGGTATGAAAGCTGAGAAATAGCATTAGGGCCGTTATCTATGATGACATAATTAGTGTTATCAAGTAAATTATCATCAACAGATTTAGTATCTGGCTGTTGGACCACGGAAGGTGCCGTTGTAAACGGGATATCCATAACTAGTGCTCCTAGAATGATATCAGCAGGCAAATGTATATCCTCAGAATCTACATTATTAATTCTGATTGAACCAAAGCCACTGCGTAAATCGACAAGTGCCTTATAATTCTTCTCAGAGATAATGCGAGATATGTTAACCTCAAATGGACCATTAAAATATTGTGCCAAATGATTAACTCGAACTGGCACATCGCAGGATGTATTAGGTGTTATAGTGGTCGAGTTATGTACTACGAGTAAAATTTGGTCGACAGAAATATCCATGCGTGATTCTGCTGAACGAAAAACACATTTATATCTAATTTGAGCGTCCAAGCCCATAACACAATCAATTGGCGAAGCCACATCGATAATAAAGGTCTTAATGGGAACTTTACACTCACCGAACTGTATGACAAAATAGATAAATTGAGAAATAGAAATAGAAGAACCATTGCCGACCATAAGCTTGATTGGCTCTGCATCAACGCGAGGAAGGTCCTGCAAAAAGGGACTACGTTTGATAAGAGACGTGCTAACCAAATTGTGTGAGCTGCCAGTATCAAACAAGGTAAAGAATTTAGTGCCATCGGGCAAAAGTGATGGGATAAAGTTGCAATCATGGATCTTGATAGATAAAGGAGTAAGAGGAATAGGAGGCTGAAGTACTGCATATAAGATGTCAGGGAAGGCGTCCCCAACAATTACATCTGAATCAGGAAAATCATGAAAAATAAAGGTTTCAGAGGGAGCAGAAGTGGTAAGATCATTAGATTCGATAGGAGAAAAGTGGTGAGGATCTAAAGTGTTGGCAGGTGTTGAGTTAGGACGAGACACGGCTGTATCTGAGCACAGTCAGAATGATCCATTACGTCGTGGTTGCTGATGTGGTGGTCCCTGTGAACGATTCTGAGGTGGTGGTCGTTGATTACGAGGGAAAGGGCCAGCGCTCTGAGAGCGGTAAGCAGTTCTAATGCCATTAGGGTACTGAACACGTGAGTTATTAGGGGCATTACTGTTATACTGCTGTTGCGCAGGATTTGTATTGCCATGCTGATGAGTATTAAAGTTCTGGTTATTCTGGGAGAATAGTCTATTGTTACCAGATCTGTTTGAATTAGCAAATCCATTGGCTGGAAGATTCCTGTTCAAGTTACCGAACCTATTAGGAAAGGGTCTGCTAGGTCGATTATACCGTTGAGTGAATGCATTGTTTGTAGAATTATCACGATTGTATGAACGTCCGTCAGACTGGTAATCAGAAGATGTTGGTAGACTATATTGCTGGTTGGGGATGAATCTGCGACACTGAGTAGCTATATGCCCTCGGAGTCCACAACGGAAGCAAGTAAGACCAGGAAAGGAAGATTGACCATAAGGCATTTGCTGAGAGACATATTGGGGTTGGGTGTCATCCATGGAAACATCTCGAGGTGCGAGTATCTGAGGCAATTGCTGTAGAGATTGGTTCAGAGCGCCCATAGATTCCTGTAAAGTGAGCAATTTACCTGTATCGAATTTTGAACTAGGAATTTTAGTGACATCAACGTGCTGAGCGATAACTTCGCGCTCCATAATGCTTTGGACTATTGGAATTAATTCATCAAGAGGTTTGTTATCATCAATTAACTGGAGAGAATGCTGTAAGGTCAGGGGCAATCCCTTACGAAAGTATAAAGCCACGACTGATTCAGGTAGGCCTAAACGTGACACCAATTCCTTAATCTCATCCAAGTATTTGCCAACGTTATCACCATAGGTGATACGTTTCTGAGACAAAGCATCGAGGATAGACGCTCGACTCCTTAGCAATGAAAATTTATCTAAGAACAACTTCTCAAGTTTAGCCAAAGTCATAGGCTTCAGAGCATTACACCAATTGCGGGCATGTCCTTCAGTGAACAGTTGCAGGCGATGCAATATCTGCTGGTCATTTAGATTATGTAATTGGACATGATCCTTGAATTTTGTGATCCATGCCTGTGGTGTCAAACTATCAGACTCTCCATTAAATACTGGAGGTTTCATCTCTGAAAAATTAAGAGGCTTAGTTCTAGGCTGTGTTTCAGGCATTTGGGTATTAAATGCTGTTGCAGAAAAAGAAGAAGGCAGGGAACCTGAACGAGACACAGGAAAGGAAGAAGAAATTGGACCGTGAATAGATTGAGTAGCTCGATAAGACGCATCTCTGGTATCCTGATAAGAAGGTGGGTAGGGCACAGATGTGCGCAAGCCAGTAAGGTCTTGTGGCTGAGATTGAGCCTGGGAATTAAGATTATTGAAAGTAGGATCAAAGTTATTGAGGTCCTGGAAAGTCTGGTTAGTTGAAACGGCTTGAGACTGGGTAACCTGTTGGGAAAAATGTGAGGGCTGATTAGCATGTTCAAATAATAATTCATCACCAGTACGAGTTGCAGGTGCATGAGAAAAGGCGCCCGATGTGGCATTGTAATTGGAAGGAGTAGAAACACCCAGATTTTGGTTGTTTGAAGACATATTGGAACCAGAAGGAGACTGAGCAGATAGGCGATGCAAAAGTGTCTGATGGCTGGGATCGGTGTAACCTATAACTGGCTTACGACTAGAATGAGGAGTGTGAGAAGGGAACAGTACTTGAGTGGTGGTATTAGCTGTACGTGGTCTGGTGATAGTATTTACAGTATATGAGACTGTAGCAAACTGAACTGTATTTGTAAGAGAAGTCTGTGCAGAAGTTAAGGATGCAGGCTGGCTTCTCTGAGTAGAAGTATTAGATTGGGCGGGGGGTACAGTGAAGGAAGAGGGTCCTGGTGCAGGCCGGGTGGTGCTGGGCGACGAGTCAGACCGCGGGGGAGGCTGTTGTGCGTGGCCCGGGGGAGACGATGGGGGGTGTTGTTGAGATGGAGGATCCTGATAAGAGTGATTAAATTGAAGGTTATTAAGAGACTGGTCGAATTCCTGGTTTTGATAAGCGGTATTAGAAACGTTATCGAGCAGAAAAGGGTCCTCAGGAGGAGGGACTTGATGCTGTTGACGGAGACCTCCCAATGAAGGAATTTGGTCGTCGCTCAATTCTGATCCAGGCACACGTGAAGGGGTATGATGTCGAGGGGAGGATCGTGGACTGTCGTCTGGGGTGTGTTGGTGATGAGTATCAGAGCCGTGTAGAGAATGACCAGGAGAAACAGGAGGTGATTGGGGGTGTTCACTGTTGTCCACAGTAGACGTAACAGGAGGGGTTTGTGCAGCAGCACCAGGTTGTGAAACAGGCGTTTGTTGATTAGTATTAGCAAATGATGATGCACCAGGTTGTTGAGAGTCTAATTGATGTATAAGAGAGGCGTCAGGTTGACCAGCCTGAGAGGCAGACTTATCCTCACCTGTCTCAGCCCTATGAGAATTTGCAGGAATGTCAGCAATATTAGAATGATGCTCCTGACGTTCAGAATCAGAGAGAGCTGGGGATCTATCCCTATCAAGAGGCTGTTTATCAGAGTTATCACTATCAAAGGTATGGCCAGCAGAATTATTTTTATCGGAATTATCAGCTTTATCCCTAGCGATCTTAAGAGCAAGATGTGAATTTTCCTCGTCAGAATCAGAATCGTGTCGGCCAGGTGAGTCTTCACGAGATTTTAAACTATCATGAGAGGGTGTGGAAACACGGGACCCGTCAGCAATATCCCCAACTTTTACATGTAAAGGAACAGTCAATGAGGATTTATCTGGTTGTTGGGCAATGTGTTGGCCCGAGATATTAGGCTGTTCACCTGAAAGTGCTGTGTCAGTGTAAATATCAGTCACATCAAGATGTCCCTTATCGCCCTGACTTGTACTAGCAGAGGATGAGTCAGTTTCTGACATCATGAGGGTAAGAGGGTAAAGCCATACATTGGTAGGTTTTCTCAAATACGTCTTATAACGAGCAAAAGAAGCCTCACGAAACAGAGCAAGTTCTGGTAAAGGAAGAGACAAATAGCCAAGCTGGTCTAGTATCGACTCGTAGACATGCCATTGAGTGTTCTTATTAGTGGCAGCCAACAATAACCATTTATTAAAGAGAAGAGTAGGAGTGTGATGTTTGATATAACGAGAGGCACGAGCAGACAAATATCCCTCATCAACCGCTGTCTGAGCTTCCAAACGGAACTTAAGTAACCACTGCTGAAGTGTCAGCTGTGTCAACGGGACAGACATTCAGAGCGAAAATAGAGGTAAGAAGAGTAAGCGTACCGTGCATACTAGCACTTACTAGAGCAAAAATATAACTAATTTGAGGGAGAGTACGTATGAAAAGAGAGCCTAAAATCAAAATAAGAGTAAAGGCTACAAAATGTGCCACAGCGATTCCCTGCAATAAGCGTGGGTGTAACTCATAACACATGTTAACTAATGACCCGAAAAATAAGGAAATTAACATATAACTTGAAAGCCATATGGGATAAGAAATATCAGTGATAGTGAAATAAGTAATTACTTGTCTCGCTTTGAATATATATATATAGAATCCGGGAATAACTGTAACACGTCACTGGACATGGAGGAAATAGGAAATGCCAACTTGTTCCTCCAAGTCAATAAGAAAAAAAAAAACTCACTAGATAGCCTGATTGAAAGAAAACGGAAATAACTAACATTGGCTAGGTAAAAGTAGAGCAGTAGACCCGATGTAACAAAATACAACACGATACACTATCAATGATCAATGCGCACAACGTCAATAAATGAATGGGAACATGCATAAATGAAGAAGAGCATGCCGTTATTCAAGATAACAATAATGGAATGACAATCAGTATGTGATAATCAAATTCTCTAGAATGTTCGCCGGACGGGCAATAGCGATTTTGAATTTAAAAAGAAAATGAAGTGTTACATATTTAAGTTGCAAAATGAGGAAAGAAGAAGGCAGAACAGCGTGGCCATGAGACCAGGCTATTAGACCTTAAGTGCCGTGTATAGAAAATTTAAATAGTATGCTATGTGATTGGAAATGGACAGACATATTGTTAATGTAATGTTAAAATATAAGAGTAAATTACAGATAGCCTAAGAAAACATTATAAATTAAGGAAGTAAGAATCAAGTGCCTTTCCTATTAATGTTTGCAAAATGAGCTCCTACCGTATTGGAAGATGTGCTGTGTTGCAAGGAAGGCCTAATGATGCGAGAGATGCCCCAGAGACTTGAGTGCGTTGTCTGGTCCGGGTCTGGATGAGGTGTGTAAGTAAAGTTGTGAGAAGTGTGGAAGATGAGAGGCAGGCATATCGAAGCTGAACATGAGCTAATAGGTAACCAAATAAAGATATGGGCGAAGCCCCTGAGCTACCTGGTAGGAATATTGCGCCCCCTATACTAGTAGGTGAATTAAGGAGGGATAACATGGCTAGCGTACTAAAACTTGAATTTTTGTATGCGTACGAAGGAAAAATCAACTATCATTGATGACATGGCAGAACAATAGCTAATTAGGAGACCAAAACAGCGATTAATGGCATGACGTTGAACCAATGCTCTCTAGCCATAGCTGGCGAACCCGCTATGCATGATATGAAGTTGTGACATAATCGAATTTCCACATCAAGGAAGTGGACTTTCTTCATACGAAGAAACCATAGGCCCATAGCATTGCAAGGCTAGTGTTTCGGAAGGAAACGTCACTAAATGTGAATCTTGCATCGTACAAACATCAAACATTGAGTTGCTGTGTATGATCATTTATAGATATGAATAATTCATAGAGTTCTGATTTTACAGTTCTACATGTGCTGTCAATGCCTAAGTTAGCATTGTTAATTCTTTACATTCAATGTTACAAGAGCTGAATATGTCTGCTATTCTTTAAATTTGAAAAACATAGTAAATCAAGAGACAGTGTGACATAGCAGACAAGCGCCAAGAAGCCGCAGACCGGACTCTCCTCCATGCCATCTTCGTATCGTTCTCTCTCTCTCTCAGAGGTAGCTAATTGATGTTACTGAGTAGATGGACTCATTACCGGGGATCCTGCGGGAGACACCTTAGCACTTGCCACCACGAAACACCTACTCAAGAAATACCAGAGGCTCGACAGTTTAGATTCACTTATCCATTTAATACTCAATTTATAGACAGTTACATTAAGAATCGTTCAAAGAACAGACGGTATTCAACTTATCAATACATTAAACAACGATCTTAACGAATTACATATACCATTAACTAAATGCCATCTCAATCAACCATGACCTGAGGTTCCTTTAAGAGAAACCCTTGATCATACCTCTAACAACAATACCCTTACCTGACGAATCGTCACCACGTCAGGGAGACAGGTAGCCCCCCTGCTGCCTCAGCGGGAGCGGGCTCTCTTCTGGCTGGGCAAACAAGCTTACCCCCAGAGATTGCTACTAGGGTGTTCTGCGGCTGCGCAGAAACACGAGGGTAACTGTTGCCATGGAAACATGGGGTGAGTTCTACCCCGTTGCTATCATTATAACTCATTACACAATAATATAATATATTACGTTACTTTTATACAATAATAATATAAATGACATTACAGAATTAAGGTCTTGAGGTTCATGGTGATTTGAGGAAACTTCCTATAAGAGGAAAGAATGAAGACACCTCTGAAGCTAAAAGCTCAGCGGTGACAATAATGTTATAAATAGAATGTTGGATGGGGTACTACCATGCTGAAAAATCATTTTTATCTTGTAGAAATGTTGTAAAAGTGTCAAACTCTGCAAAATTGTAATAAATATGCACTTTTGGAACCTGACAAAAAATGATGTAATATAACATTAAATAAAAGTAGGAAAATAAAGATTTTACAGTCCAAATCGATTTAAACAGTTTTAAGAGACCAAAAGAGTTGCTGAGATGTGATATTTAGTCTGTTTAGTCTTGGGTTCGGATCCAAGTTAATGGCAGAATTACAGAGCTTGCCAAAAAAAACCTTACTAAGTTTCAATCCAGCGTATTTTCATGCATTTTGGGTTTAAATTGTTTAAATTGGAATCATTTGTTGTGGATTTAGTCCAAGATTATTCATCACTTGTAAAATTAGCAGATAACTACATTTTTGTCAATTTACTGTGATTTATTACATCTTGTTAAAAACTCAATATTCTGCACTTAATAGACTTAAAAGTGACTTTTTTGGGTGCTAAACATCTTTTCTAATGTTTATTAACAAGTATAAATCAATTAAACAGGGTAGGGAGTACAAGTTATTTAGATAAGTCTCTGTCCCGATTCACCCCAAAGTTAGGGGTGAATTGGGACAGTGGTTTTCTGGGCCCTGATCCTTGGAAATTTAAGACATCAATCGAAGCTCATAGGGATAATTACACCTTTTGGTCTGACACAATTTCACACCATATTTTGATTTCTGAGTTGATTTGTCTCAATTCTATAGCAAAAAAACGGCCAAAACTGTCTCAATTCACCCCATATTATGGTACACGGCAATCCACAAGATCAAGAACTGTTGCACTGCAATCCACAAGATCAAGAACTGTTGCACTGCAATGCAAAAGAAAAACTGTTACACCGCAATCTCCTAGATGAAGAACTATTGCACTACAATCCACAAGATGAAGAACTGTTGCACTGCAATCCACAAGATGAAGAACTGTTGCACTGCAATCCACAAGATGAAGAATTGTTGCACTGCAATCCACAAGATGAAGAACTGTTGCACTGCAATCCACAAGATCAAGAACTATTGCACTACAATCCACAAGATCAAGAACTATTGCACTACAATCCACAAGATGAAGAACTGTTGCACTGCAATCCACAAGATGAAGAACTGTTGCACTGCAATCCACAAGATCAAGAACTGTTGCACTGCAATCCAGAAGATCAAGAACTGTTGCACTGCAATCCACAAGATCAAGAACTATTGCACTACAATCCACAAGATGAAGAACTATTGCACTACAATCCACAAGATCAAGAACTGTTGCACTGCAATCCACAAGATCAAGAACTGTTGCACTGCAATCCACAAGATCAAGAACTATTGCACTACAATCCACAAGATCAAGAACTATTGCACTACAATCCACAAGATGAAGAACTGTTGCACTGCAATCCACAAGATGAAGAACTGTTGCACTACAATCCACAAGATCAAGAACTGTTGCACTGCAATCCACAAGATCAAGAACTGTTGCACTGCAATCCACAAGATGAAGAACTGCTACACTAATTTTTCAAAACTGATTTTATAGTAAGAATCAGATGCATAATCCTTTTGTTTGGCTGTCGCAAACAAGCAGTATTAATCTCATTGAAAATATTGGGCAATGGGCATGATCATGACAAATCATCAGTGTGATTACTCATGAAGTGCTGTTTTCACAGTGCAACAGTCCACTCTTTATGCAAAAGAATTTTACAGACTGTAAATTGAACATTACCCAACAAAAAATTCTGAAATATTGTATTGGTATTTGAGATAACCATTGTACCATTTCTCTCAGATTCACCAGGAGGGGAGGGTGGAGGGGAGGGTTGGTCTAGTGGTAGCATGCTGGACTGCCAATCGCTGGGTCCAGGGTTCGAATCCAGCTCTTGCCGGGTCCCCTGGGCCTATGTTGGACGGCTGCTTCAATAATCCTTTGCCTCATTGCCGTGTCCACCTCCTGTCCTAATTAGCCTACCAAGTCAATAAATTCAGGACGTAAAGCCCCAATCATCATCATCATCTCAGATTCAACAGAAACCCTGCGGCTCCAAAAGAAAGTTTACCAGGTATTCACTCTGAAAAAGTTTCACTGAAGTGGGACAAACCCCGTGAGCAAACAATTAAAGTGCTTAGGTTTCATGATGAATTGATAACGGTTTGAATGCAACACAGAAGTTGCAACATCAAGACAGAGACACGCCATTCAATATGGGTTGGTCATGTAAATTAGCCCTGCATCTTCACTGGGTTCCCTATGGACACATCGATGTTAGCAACGTTGCAACAACATCAGCCTGTTGGTCAAATGACGTAGAATTGTATGGTGGAAATTATGTTGTCACAACGTTGTGAAGCAATGTCAAAGATATGACGTTAGCATGCACCGTTGTGGCGACGTTTTCACAACATTGTGAGGCAATGTCAATGGTTCAACTTCAGCTTGCAACGTTGTGGCAATATTGTAAAAAAAAACCAACGTCGTGTTCACATTGTGGCAACATAATCGCTACCATACATATCTGCGTGACCAACAGACCAGCCCTCCACCAATTAGCAACATCGGGGTTTACATCGTGTGTCCATTGGGATTGAATGGTTAAAGGAGGGCTTGCATGGGTTCAAAGAAAATTCTTTGGATCTGACATGTTTTACCAGCATGCAGGAGATATCTAAATTAATCGGCTATGTAAGTTCCTTGTATTTCTGGATTATACTGTTGATGCCGTAAACTCTTGTGAACCAGATGGATGGCTCGAATCCACCAATATGTTACTTCTCATGGACGATACCGCTGTCCTAGCTACATCAAGACATCAGATGGAGAAAAAAACTGAATATTTTAAAGCAAGCAACTGATGACATTGGCATGGTAATGCATCCTACAAAGTCGCGTTTTATGTGCGTGAATGCCATGGATTATGAGAAGTTCATTCTCAATGATGTTGAAATTACATATACAGACCAATACACCTATCTTGGAGCTACGATTCTTCCCGGCAGCTTTAAGGCACAAGTGGACCAACATTTTAAGTCAAAAATTGGTCACGCCTTTAAATTTACGTCCTTCTTGACAAAGAACAGTGAAGCGCCATTTGAAGTTAAGAAAACTGTCTGGGAAAGTGCTTTAGCAAGTGCTTTGTTCTATTCATGTGAAACGTGGCTAACGGAGGACTTACGTGCAACTGAATCAATTCACATGTCCGCCCTCAAAAACGTGCTCAATATGAGAATTACAACATGTAATGACTTGGTGTTAGCTGAACTGGGTCTAAGTGACGCAAAGAGCTTTATACGCCAGAGACAACTTCGTTTCTTTCACAAACTGACATCCCGTAATGACTTCTCAGATACAACAGTGGGAAAGGTTATCGCTCAAGCAATTGATGAACGAACCAAGTCCGGTTTATTGATAAAAAATTTACTGGAGAAAGACCCCAATCATAATTTTGTCTTGGAAAATCTCCAAGCTATCCAGCAGAAAATCAGAGTGTACTCGTGTGGCCCTGCTATTCAAGAACACCATCGGATCGCATGTACACGACTTCGTCTCTCCAGCCACCGTCTCCGGGTAGAAACAGGGCGTTGGTCGCGGACTCAATTAGGAGACCGCTTGTGTGAATGTGGTGAAGTGCAAACAGAGCATCATGTGCTCATAAAATGTCCAGTAACTGAAAACCTAAGAACAACATACAATATTGACAATAACATCAGCCTTCTTGAATTTTTCTCTAAAGACTTTGCTCAGATTTCTCCATTTTGCTTTGATGTTCTACACTGTTTTGACCGTGCTTAATTGTATATGTTTTTGTACTTTGGTCGGTGCGACAATAAATACCTACCTACCTATATACATGTATGCATCATACACACTTTTAAAACTTCCTAACTACAGGAAGGGTACCAGCATGGAACGAGTCACTTTATGGTGGTTTTTTATGATTTTATTCACCTAGATGCTTGGCTGAAAAGCTCTTTCCGAAAGTTTATTTGCCTCAGCTCAGCATCCTAAGTGGAGGTCTGAAAATTGTTTCTGGAAGACTAATTTTCTGCAGAAAAGTAAATGATAGGTAGGCTACAAATAATTGAACAAATTACACCACTTCACTTATTATTTTGTTCAATTATGACAAAGACAATTCGTGCTTATACAAGTCTGCTCCATTTGGAACTATTTAAATAATTTTGTGTGATTATGAGATGCAATCTTTGAATGATCAGAAAAGCCACCGGATTATCCGCGGGGCACACAAAGTAAACACAATATTGCTAATTGGTGGCGGGGCTTGTCCGTTATCACCCAGAAATGTGTGACAGAAATTATGTCGTGACAACGTTACCAAAATATCACAAACTAAAGTCATACTAAAGGTCCCCTGTGGCCTAATGGTTAAGCACGCTAATCCACTGTCTCTGAGAGCTTAGGTTCTAATCTCATCCAAAGAAATCATTTAGTCCAAGCCCATTTGACATTAAATGGAATTGGGTTGTATCAAGTATTTTATCCATTATTCGTCCCTGAATCAATAGGGCATGTGCCAGACTCCCAGTCGTCTCATCGTCTCATCGTATCATCATATGGCGGTCATCAACAATGAAAGTGCAGTTCCCTCCACATTTTCTTTGTTGTGCTGGTATACATTATTAAATGGCCATGTTTCACACTCTTTATCTACAGTGCCGCCTGTAAGTAAGTGAAACGCATGATATTGTGCCATTGCATCAATGTTAAACATCCTTAACCAAAATGCTTCTGGAAGGACGAATTCTCATCCGATGAGAGGAAAACATTTTGGGTCATAAAAGCCGATATGTGAGGCATGTGGGATAAAAATAGCAGCAAAATTTCTTTGCTGTAGTTGGAGTTAGGTATTGGTCAAAGTCTTTGATAAGTAAGTGAAACGCAGGCCCAATGTTAAAACATAGGGAAGGGTGGTTCACTTACTTATCAAAGACTTTGACCCATACCTAACTCCGACTACAGCTAAGAAAATGGGCTGCTATTTTTATCCTACTTGCCTCACACATCGGCCTTTGTGACCCACTTTGTTTCCCTTTCATCCGATGAGAATTCATGCCTCCACAAGCAGTTTGGCTGAGGATGTTTAGTATTGATGCAATGGCACAATGTCATGCGTTTCACTTACTTACAGGCGGCACTGTATTGGGTATGAGAGGCCCATGTATACTGGCGAATCCACCCGTGACAATCTATAGACCAATTTCACGGATGGTTCTCTCAGTTAACACTAGGGGAAAAGTGGTGAATACTTAAATCTCATTGGCTAATAGATTTCCCGCCCTTGCATCTGATTGGTGCAACCAACGTGATTCCAAGCTGGAGTATTTTTAGTGCATTTTAATGTAACTTTAAGGCTTTATAACTTGGTCATCCTTTCAGCTTAAATTTTAAAAGTTGTGTTTTTGGATTTAGAGTGTATACATCTCCTGTGTGTGAAAAGCAAATGAAGAATCGCAGAATTACAAAAAAGTTATTTAGGATCAATGTTCAGGCCATTCAGCGAAATAGGTCTATTCTACCTAATTTACACCAACACTGCGCGGTTATGTCACAACATTCCTGCAACATACAAGTGCCCATTGGGTATCTTGTCAGCAACAGCTGCGAATAATCGTTCCATTTATATGAGCTGTGGCCACATCTGTGCTGATGTATTGTAAGGACACCGCATGTGAATGTGAATAGTAAGTCAAGGATTGCTGTCATTGATTGATTGCGTGCGACATCAAGGAAGCCACAGATTTCAGTTCGCAAGGCACATAGATACGAGGGGCGTTAAGAAAGTTCGAGGCTTTTTTTTATATGGACATTTAGTTTCAATCTAGAACTATAAATTTTTCACAGGATAAAATTAAGCATATTTCGAATGGATTTCTAGAATTAGGAACTTTCAGTTTCCATGGCAACCACAGAATGACTTAGAAATGTCCAAATTGTCCAAAATTTTGGAAATCCATTCCAAATATGCTGAATTTTATCCTGTGAAAAATTCATAGTTCCAGATTGAAAATGAGTGTCCAAATAAAAAAAAGCCTCAAACTTTCAGAAAGTTCGTCGTAGTTTCAGGTTGAGTTTCAAGCCGGACTGAATACCACTTGGTTGGTCATTTTTCAACATAACCATCACATCGTGGCTCACTGTCAGTATATCCTTATTAGGCCCATATATGGACCTCTAAATTCAGTCCTTCTGCATTCAAGTTTTGCTATGCATTGGTATCGAACAAGCCAGGAATTGGAGGCATATCGAGCAACTTCGGTAAAAGATAAAGGTAAAGGTACTTTGTTTAACATGGGTAGCCAAGCTAAGGCAGTGACTTATTTTCAGTTGGGCCCACGCACCTCGAATTTACGTCTGATGCGAACGACGACGACATGGAATGACATCATGGACAGCCTGGGGATTGAACCCAGGTCCCTCGCTTGTGAGGCAAGCACTCTGACTGAGCAATAGGGGCTGACTTGAATCTATACATCTGAGACCAATGGGAGAAGGTGGAATGTTTTCCAGAGGACCCATTTTCTTTCTTGTCGGATATCAGTCTTTTGGGAAGTGGCCAATCGGAGACTTGGTCAGAGACTTGCATCAGGACTGCAAAATGTGGTTTCCTGTTGCAGGCTAGCATAGAATTTCCACAGAATAGTATGTTGCAGCTGCACTCTAAAAAATAGTGTTGGCCATAAACATGTTATAGTGTTATTTCGTAAACACTTATGTGTTTATATTCACTTAGGTGATTGAAAATAGACACTTTAGTGTTAAAACAACAACACTATGGTGTTTATACAGGACAAGCTGAAGTGTTAATGGGACTTAAAAATTTGAGCCAATTGGAATGTATATACTATGCTAAGGGAATTAAGAAAAAATCAATTTTTTTATGTATATATATATCTTCAGAATATGGAATCAGGCATTTTTGCCAACCAGTACATATTTTGTTTGCTTTTATAACGTAAAAAGTCCAAGTTGAAAAAAAAATTCTAAGTTTCATAAACACTAGTGTTTATGATGTGTCTAATCATAAACACATAATCAAACACTTAAGCTTCAAACTTAATACATTCACCAACAGAAACGTTCACCCAACCATGAAGGTGAATGTTGGCCACTTTCAAAAAGCTGTTGGTTCTGTTCAATGTTTGATTGTTTGAGCTATTGGAGACCCTTAAGAAGTCTTATAACCCAAGTTTTGACAAGGTAAGTTTAAAAAAAAGTAAATATCCTTATTTATTAATCAAGGCAACTGTTCTCAGTGTTAAGCTGTCATTTTGAAATGTTGTGGAGATAATATTTATTTTCAAATATAAATACACTAGAATAATGTCAAATATTGTTTTGTGAAGGATCCTGCCACAGGGGTGGATCGAGGAATTTTGAAAGGGGGAGGTCACATTTTACCTGAAAAAGAACCCGCGGGTTTGCTTAATTCCACTGGTTTATGATGCAAAATGATGCAGATTCATTTTGTACCTTATGTTTTTCAGGAAGAAAATGCCAGTTTTAAAATCTGGAGGTATTTTCAAAGGATGAAGAAATCGTAATTGTGAATAATGGAGTACTACCACGAAAAGGTGATTATTACTAAAGTCTGGTTGGAAGGGTGTCTAATGTGTCATAAAAATTTAACCTAAACTAGAACCTCTGGGTTGCCTAATGCAGGTGGCTTCTTGTGATAAATATAGTTGGAGAGATGTCTCAGGGTTGATCTAGAGGTAGCGTTCTGGGCTTCCAATCACTGGTCCAGGGTTCGATTCCAGCTCTTGTCAGGTCACCTGGGCCTATGTTGGATGGCTGTTTCAATCGTCCTTCACCTCATTGCCGGGTCCTCCTCCTGTCCTAATTAGCCTACTGAGTGCGTTAATACAGGACGTAAAGCCCCAATCATCCATTCATCGATCTCACTTGTCATAATTTAACCTGAACAGCAACCCACGGCTTGCCTGATGTAGGTGTTTGTAGGTGTTTTCTTCTAAAATGATTAACTTTTAAGTATGGTCAAATGCTAAATGATGCAGATTCATTATGTTTTTTATGTTTTTTCAGGAAGTAAATGTCTGTTTTCAAACTGGAGGTTTTTCACTGAATGAAGAAATTGAAATTTCAAAGCATGGAAAACTGCCACAAAAAGGTGATTAGGCCTATATATAAAATCTGGTTAGAAACTAGAAAGTTGTCTAATATTTCACTATAATTTAATCCAGGCAAGAATCTCTGGGTTGCCTAATGTAGGCAGCTTCTTCTGATGTCTACTGTGTCATCAATATTTAACCTAAACAAGAACCGATGGGTTTCCTAATGCAGGTGGTTTCTGCTGATATAATGTTTAACTTTTAAGCAAAATCAAATGCTATATCATGCAGATTGTGTATGTATCTCATGTTTTTTGTCAGAAAGAAAATGTTTGTTTTTATACTCTGGAGGTATTTTCACTGGATGAAGAAATTTTAATTGGAAATCATGGAGAACTGTCACAAAAAGGTAATTACAATGTATTTCTAAAGTCTGGTTGGAAAGGTGTTTAATATGTCGTCAAAGTTTAACCGAAACAAGAAGCTCAGAGTTGTCTGAAACAGGTGGCTTCTTCTAATAAATATAGTTGGTTACTGAGCGCACAAATACAGGACGTAAAGCCCCTGTCATCCATCCATCAATCTAAAGGGTTGTCCAAATAAAACCTGAAGAGGAACCCACAGCTTGCCTGATGTAGAGGATTTCTATTAATATTTAACTTTTAAGTATGGTCAAATGCTAAATGATGCGGATTCATTAAATTTATATTATGTTTTTTCAGGAGGAAAACTTCTGTTTTTAAACTCTGGAGGTTTTTTCACTGGATGAATTGCGACTGTAAACCATGGAAAAGTGCCACACAAAAAGGTGATTATTTCCAAAATCTGGTTAGAAAGGTGTCTAATATGTCACTAAAATTTAATCCAGGCAAGAATCTCTGGGTTGCCTAATATTGGCGGCTTCTTCTGATAAATCCAGTAGGAGAGATGTCTACTGTGTCATCAAAATTTAGCCTGAACAAGAACCCGTGGCTTGACTAATGTAGGTTGTTTCTGCTGATATAATGTTGTGTAACGTTTAAGTAAGGTCAAATGCAATATGATGCAGATTCATTATGTATCTTGTTTTTCAGGAAGAAAATGTCTGTTTTTAAACTCTGGAGGTATTTTCACTGGATGAAGAAATTGTGATTGCAAATCATGAAGAATTGTCACAAAAAGGTGATTATTTCTAAAATCTGGTTAGAAAGGTCAAGTAGCACAACTTGCCCTGCTGCCGGGGTAAGTTGTGCCCCATGATGGATAAGTTGTCCCTGAGGTTTACACCAGAAAAACCTTGTATTTCACCAGGGGTGCGGGACCAAGAGGGTGGAGGTGGCAATTGCTCTTCGAGCACTTGTCTAAGGGGGGCAGAGGGGACAAGGTGTTCCATTTTGATCTTAATAAAAAACATTATTCTGCCATATTTTAGCTATTTTAGGCTCAAATTAAATAATAATTTTATCATCAAAATTATTATTGACACTCTTCTTAAATTTTGTTATGCAAAATTGGCATGAATATTTTTTACCCTTTTACATCCGACCACGCCTGTCACCCGCATTTCCTTCAGGCACACCTGTATTTCACCTGTTTCTTCAGATAGATCATTTGTATATGGCTTTAGCTATATGCTACATGTATGAAACTAATCAAATATTTAATAGCCATGTTACGCAAAAATTCAAAATTATGCAGAAACTAAAATGTTTTTTGTTTAGATGGTGGTATAACACTTTCTTATTTACCTGCAAACAGAAATCGAATAATGAAAACTATATCCTATGTTATATCATAGGCACAAACTCACCCCAATCCAAACAGCACAACTTTCCCTTTACTGATTTTCAGGAGAAAACTGGTAGTCAAAAAGAAATCAATGATGCACGATTAAATCTTTCAAAACAATGTCTAGATATAACTCCTAACTCCATCCTACCAGAAACACTTTATCTTTTAACAAATACCAAATGACCGAGAAGCAAGAATGTCAGTCTTGTTACATCAGATTTTCAAGAAAAAAAAAAAAAATTTATGAGTGTAGCTTTCCATAGCTTTACATTTAACAGGTTTTTTCAAGGCGCATAATGATGTTGACCAATTTCTTTTTTACCCAGTTCTTCATTTTACCCCAATAGTGGGCAGGGAGGGAGCAACTTACGCCGTGGCACAACGTACCCCTGTCTCCCCCACATTTACGAATTAAAATGTGCACAATGTGACAAGAGTGCTAATTGTTCCAGGTTATGGATGACATGTGAAATAAAAAGGGAAAAACAAGAAACAGCACTGTCCACTTCTCCAAAATAGAAGGTAAACATTTATATATTTTTAAAATTATTTTTCAGTTCCCTTTGTCATAATTTTAATTAACACTTCTTACTCAAGGATTGACCTCTTTTTGCATAATTACTTAGTGCACTTTAGGAATACTACACTAACTGGAAGTTTTCAAATTCAACCCTTAAGTAAAATTTGTCACTCATTGGATAAATGCATAACATATTTAAAAAGGCTCCCATGTATCTATCTTTTGTTGCTCAAGTAAAGTTTAATAATAACAGTAATTTTAAATTTTTACTATACAAATAGACAGAGCTTATAACTTGTATTTCTTTAAAAAAATAAAAATAAAATAACCAAACATTTTCTAAAGTATTTCTTATCTATCATTACAGGTTCTATGCATCATCTGTATCTTATGTGTCATCTGCATCATTTATGTCGTCATCTTGACGTTTCTGGTAGTGATTATGCTGATTTTATTACTTGAGTTAGAACACTCATCTGTCGAAGATCTGCCTTCTGCGATGCAAATATGCAATACTGACTTAATGGAACATTTCTTCATTTTTACTATTGTGACAATTTGACAAGACACCTTGAACCTTATCCACAAAAGAACAGATGAGCGTTCAGCTAATTTTGATTTGTCCTGTGTTATGTATATTATTCTTATAAACATTTCACAACATATCAGTATATATAGTAAAAAATACGATCTGGTTACTTTCATGCCAGGTTTTCATTGGAGGAACTAACATGCAATTGTTGTTGTACAATCACTAAAAGTAGGACCTTTACATTTATTTTATGATGCGTTGAACCAGTAAAATATATTTTGCATGCCTACTTAAAAAGATTTTCTTTGTTGCTATTGAGTCTGATGCATCCTTGTAATATTTACTAATAAAAAATTGGAATTATTAAATTGTGGAATTACTGATAATTTTTGTTGATTTTCTATGAAGATGAGCTTCAAACAAGCTGTTGCACAACTTGGCCTGTTTCTCTGTGCATCATTGACGCAATGAATTGCCTTGACCATTAAAGTAAACCATTCTTTTTCGGGATGCAGATCTGAAACTTCCAATAATTCTCTGAAAGCAAGACTAGTGGCAATTCTGCCAACTTGATGATGCTTGCGAGGCTGGTCACTTTTACTTTTTAAAGTTCTGTCTGCAACGCTTAAAATTAGCGTTCAATTTAGAACTCTTAGGAGACAGTGTCATATGAAGCATTCATATTTAATATAAAGAGCACATAAATCTGCAAAAATACTATTAATATAAGGTATTGATAAAGCTGCAGTGCCTATTTTATGGTTTTCATTACCAATAGGGCAAGCTTTTCAATGAAAACCTGAGTTTTTGTGTAGTTTTAATACGACCATAATTGGTAAAAACCCCAACGGGTGATAAAAAGAAGTCAACAAGAAATTGTCATTCTTGCTTGATGTCATGTGTTATACTGTATGAAACACATTGACTCTAGGATCAATGTACTAATTTTCATTTTCAAGCTATAAACAATCATTTATTTTTTCTTTTCATAAACTGTTGAACCTAGTTGAAACAGTAACTTTATCAACCTTGATGGATAAATGATATAGGCTTTACATCATGTATTCATGCATTTTTACTATTGTAATTAGAACAGGAGCAGGGCACAGCAACATTTGATGAGAAGGTTGATTGAAACTGCTGTCTGACATAGTATGTCCGATTGGTGACATGGCCAGAGCTGGAATGAGACCCAGGAACCAGCAATTGCATAGAAGTTAAGAGCACTACCAACTGAGCTGATCCTTTTCCCAGTAAAGTAAGTCAGATTATGTACTTTACCTTTGTAGTCTGCTTGAGCAAAAGGGGAATACAGAATGTCAAAATTTTATTTAAGGAGGTCATTTTACAGTGCGGTGTAAAAGATTTGAGGCAACCACAAATTTTTGTTTCTTTTACATTCCCTTTGAGCACACATGACCGTCATCTCTATGGTTCCCTTCCTAAGTATCTCTATACAAGTACCCATAAAAGCTTTTTAAAATGGATGTTGGAGAAACATTCCTGAACACTATACTAATAAGAAAACAACACCATTCGGACTCAAAACATAGTTTGGAAATCAAACATAAAAAATGTGGATGCGGCTCAAGACTTTTGAACATTACTGTATTTTCGGTGTTTCATTACTGGCTCCCCCCCCCTTTTGCTGCTAAGGAATACAAAGTAAAATCTGCTCTTACTGTACTTCACCTTTGTGGGGCTATATTTTTCAAGGAGTATTTTTGCCCAAAGGAAATGCCCATGACAGACTGACAGACAGCTATTCAGACAGACAGACACACAGAAACAGTACCCCCACTCTTCTTTGGAAGTTAGCAAAATAGTACTATATAAACTGAACAAAGATGCTGTTGTAAATTTCTTTACTATCTATTTGAATTTTTGAGTATATTTATTTGTATATGCTATTTTTCACAAACTAGATGCAGTATAATTAGACCTGATTAGCAGAGATTGCTTGTGGTGATTATTGTGTGTTTGTATACAACTGTTTTGTGTTTCTAATCCGTCTGATCTCAATGACTGTTTCAGATCAACGCTTCTTCTCCCTTCATAAAGATAAACACCTTGTGTTTATTTTAAAACACTTCTAGAGTCAAAGACACGTTGAAGTGTTTAAAAAGTGTAACAAGCTCATTAAGGTGTTGTCGTGTTTATAATTCATAAACACCTCAACATGTTTATCTTTATGAATATAAACACTTCAACATGTTTAAAAAGTGTAACTAAAAAGTGTTTATTTTGGTGTTAAAATAACAACACTTGTTTTTAGAGTGTGACATTCAAATTTTGTTTCAAGATTTTTCCAGTAGGTGGAGCTTAAGTAAATTATTTTTCTGAGAATGGCATTAATGTATGTGCAAGGCTCAGTGCTTTTACCTATTACGGTCTAAAAATGATCACAATTCTTTCTATAGTAAAATATTTGTTAGTTCTTTTTTTTGGTTTGATTTCATAGCACAAAGGTCTGTTATTTTGCAGCCACCAGGAGCTTTCACCCATCTCCAGTGGGCTTCTTCAGCTGTCTGAGCTGGCTCAGTGGGTCTCATGACTGCCCACTTTGCCCAGGGTCAAATCATTCTGCAGCTTCCTGTCAAATGATTTGACCTTGAGTAGTCATGTGACCCACTGAGCCAGCTGAAGAAGCCCATGGGAGATGGGTGAAAGCTCCTGGTGAGTTCAAAATAACACCCCTTTGTGCTAAGAAATCAAACCAAAATATACTTCCAAAGGTCAGGATTAAACTTACATTAATACAGAGTTCGATTTCTTAGTTATTGAGCCATACATGTGAGCAGGTGTCTTGTGAAAAGACACAAAATAGTGGTTGGTTGATTTACTTGTTTAATTTGGTGGAAACTAATTCGATGCATGTGTCAAAGCTTTTAACGATCAAGATATAATATTGGATGTCCCTTTTGGTGGTCACACAACTTGTGAAGATATTTCAGCAATCAAGGAAAGATTGAGGTTTATGTGACGTCAGAGCCCCATGTGGTATTCAGAAGTGCAATGGACCCTATTTACAAGCAAAGCTTGGTGATCAATATGACCAGGACCACTCAAAGACAAACTTGAATGCCTCTTGGTGTCATGTTCTGCCAATTATTGAATCTTATTATATGGCAAAAATGTCAACTTTTCAATAGAAGTATCAGGTAACATCAAAGTAGAAAGACATGTTTTTGTATGTACTTTGACATGTTTGTGGTATACTTGTTGACACCATACTTTAAGACTGAAATTGGGTTACCCTCTTCTCATCAAAAAGGAGATGTACATCTGCACCACCAAATAAAAACTAGAATATTGACAAATTAACTAAAGCAAAGATGTCCAATATCCATGTCCGACAGGAATTGTCAATGTTCAAGGCAATTTTTTTTACTAGGCTATAAAGTTTATTTTCCAAATATAGCCCATTTCAAGATTTCAAGTCTGGCTAAAGTAATAACATGTAATGCTGAAGATAATATTTTGGTTTACATAAATGACACACAGCTACAGATAGTTAACTTATTTTCTTTGGTTCTCAGACAACCTCAGACACAGGGTTTTTTCACAGCATGTGTGTCCCTTTAATTTTTTATTAAGAAACAAATCCGGTGTGATGCTAATGACGCAATATTGGAGACATTGACACAACAACCTCCTTAATTGAATCAGGATCCCGTACTAGTTTTTGTGATATGATCTTTCAAAGAAAATGTTGGTGGAGACAGGCCATTTTCAGGGGGGTTGGCCACTTCAATGCTATTTATGGATGGGATAAAAATATTCTGCCATATATTTTTTGTGTTATAAGTTTTGCTAATATCCTTGTCTATGACAAATGACAGCAAGAGGTACTCTATGTGCTTACCTGCCATCATGAATTACTGTTAAACACTGGAGAGAAGAATTTCAGACTTACCAAATATTGACCCATATTGTATGCCAATTGAGCAATTGGCTGATGCATTGCTGAAAAAATGTATACTATACATGAATGTGAACCATTTTCAGACATAAATAATGGCGCAGCCACCGCCTAACTACTACGAAAGCCAAGGACAACCCCCACCTGGTGAGTTTATCAAAACCAAATGTACTGTGTAAACGTAAAATCAATATCTATTTTTTCCATTGTCCGTCACATCGACAATACGATCATACTCTTCCCAACAGTGAAGTAAAAGTTACTTGCACTACACAACTAGGACAGTTAAGAAGTAAAACTTCATAAATATCTGTCAGGTACACGATGCGCCTTGCACATCATAGGGTAAATGACGATTACAGTGCCCTCCAGTATTTATATATCCGTGACATGGTCAGCTATTCACCATTTTCCAAGGCCGGACGAAGTATTTTAAACTCAGCAAATCATCAATGACAATGATTGCTGGCGTATATGAGTGTATTCTACAGAGAAGGAAATTCATCAAATAAATGCATTTAATCCAGGTTACCGAAATCAACCCCCTGGATCCTATCTCCCTGGGCAGCCGGGATATCCACCAGGGCAACCAGGATATCCACCAGGACAACCAGGATATCCACCAGGACAACCGATCCCAGGGCAGCAAGCGGTAGTTGTAGTTCAGCAACCGGGGACTGCGGTCTTCGTGGGAGAAAGTTGTCGAAAATGTGGGGTAGGCGAATAAACCATAATATTAACTGTACCATCATTATACGAAAAGTATCGAGCAAGCACTAAAAAGCGGTGATTGTAAAATTTCTCACTGATGAAGTGAATACAACATACACAGGGGTAGAAATCAGCTACCCCCCCCCCCCACTAAAAATCTGGCAGCATTGTTAATTGACATTAAAATTTTGGTGAAGGTCCGAAAAATTTGGGTATTGAGCCTTATTGCAAACAACGCATTGCCCCCACTCCTGAGAGTCTTTTAATTTACAATTAAATGAGCAGGCTATTTATCTGCCTGTCTATCTATCTATCTATCTACCTGGCTCTGTACAAAATCTCAATGTTGGAACGGAAATCCCAACCCTCCACTCAGATTAGAAGGAACATATCCAGCAGAAGAAGAAAACTGCATTACTTCTGAAACTAAAATTCATTTTGGCATGTTAGGTCACCATAATTAACTTGATAGACTCAAGTTAAGTAGAACTGTATGCTAAGTTTGAAGAGGTTTGTTAGATTGGACAGCCTGCAAAGTGCTAACCAGATTTTTCAATAAATATTTTGTAATGAAAGCAATGGCCGCCAATGCGAAAAATGCCAATATCACAGTCCCAAATTACAGTCGAACGACAAATTTATCATCAATTGCAGGGTTTTCTGGCCTGAGGAATTCAATTAAGACACTAGAAAGTGAGGTAGTAGATTCTAGGACCAATATAACAGGCACAATTTATACAAAATTTAGATTTGTTACCATCCAATAGTTTGAAAGCATGCAGTTAAGAAACCTGAAAACATTTTGTCATTTGTGAAATAAAACAACAAGATGTACTAGCATTAGGACACTCTTATCATATTACTGTTATTTAATATTTTAACAAGTTTGTGATCAGTCTCTCAAGATAGACTCCAGGTCAAGTTAAATATATGATTATCCTTTATATAATTATCCTTTTAAAAGTTGCAATTTCTCATACAAGGCCAATAACAAAATATGAGGAATATAACAGAAGGACAAATTATGAGACTGCCTAGCCTCGATATAGCCCAATTAGGTGATGAAGAGGTGTGAAACAACCAAACTTTTTCACAAAAAAGTTCTGAAAAACTTCAAGAATACTTGAATACGAGGGGCGTTCAGAAAGTTCGAGGCTTTTTTTTATATGGACACTTATTTTCAAGCTAGAACTATGAATTTTTCACAGGATAAAATTCAGCATATTTGGAATGGATTTCCAAAATTTTGGACAATTTGGACATTTTTAAGTTATTCTGTGGTTGCCATGGAAACTGAAAGTTCAGCTTCTTGGGGCAGATAATACTGAAACCACTAAAGCCAATGAATTTTAGCTGTGAGAGACCTCTCTCTATCACTTGCATTAGTGAGATCGACAATATTTGACACAAGAAATATGATATTAGCCTTAAAAAATACTCCCAAGCTCACCATAAGCATTGATTCATACACCTGACCCATTGAAGTGAATGTTCCTTGAAGTCCTACAAACAAAGTTCTGTGAAAGAAGTTCGGTCATCCAAAGCCTTTTCTCTTCCAGTGCCTGAAACTATAACCCCCATTAGCAGAGTGGCAGGAGGCCAAAAAGTGGCTTAGTTTTCGTCGTTACTGCCCCCGCTCTGCAACCTCACAAATTGTATATCAAATCGATCCTTATGACCCGAAGTTTTAAAAAAACCCGTCTGACGTTGAAAAATTAACGTAGCACTTTGCCGTCTCAGGGGTCAAAGGTCACGACCTCCATAGAAAAATGCCAATTTTCAAGCACAGTCATGAAATTTACTTTACAGGCTCTCCTGCGTGATCTAGTTCAGATACAGAGGCGTATGACACATCAAATGAAAGATCACATTGAGTTCAATAATTTGATTACAGCCACTTGACCTTTGACCTAATTTGCATATTGCAGGAGTCATAAATAGGTCAAAAATCAGCAAAAAATTACCTAATTATTTCAAATGGAAAGAAAGAAAGTTTCTGTACTATGTTATTATCCAACCCCTAAATTTCATGTGCATGCATCACAGGACATTGTGATGCAAATTTATGCAAATTTATTCACCATAGGTCACAACAAGGTCAAAGGTCACACAACTCAAAGAAAGCTCCCATTTTGCTCAAAATTTCAGCAGAAATGTATTATTTCAGGCCCATTGTGTCATAGGCATTTTGCACTTGGTCATATTGTACACCATATGAAGGGTCTCAATAAGAACAATAATTTTGTGATACTCAATTGACCTTTGACCTCATTTGCATATTGCAGGAAAAATAAATAGGTCAAAATCACAAAAAAATTAGCCACTTTTTTGAAATGGAAAGAAAGATAGTTTCCCTACTATGTTATTTTCATAGATGCAGCCCCTAAATTTCATATGCATGCATCACAGGACATTGTCATGAAAATTATGCAAATTTTTTCATATATTTCCATAGGTCACAGTAAGGTCAAGTCAAAGGTCACATAACCCTAACATAGCTTCCATATTTCTCAAAATTTCAGCGGAAATGCATTATTTCAGGCCGATCGTGTCATAGGCATTTGTACAGGGTCATATTGTACACCATATGAAGGGTCTCAATTAGCACAATAATTTGGTGATACTCAATTGACCTTTGACCTCATTTGCATGTTACAGGAGTCATAAATAGGTCAGAAATCACTAATTATAATATTTACCAATTTTTTTTCAACTTGTGAAACAAAGTTTCCCTGCTATGTTGTTTTCATAGATTGTAGCCCTAAATTCCATGTGCAATCTTTACAGGACATTGTGATACAAATTTATGCCAATTTATTCAACATAGGTCACAACAAGGTCAAAGGTCACATAACCCAAGTATAGCTCCCATATTTCTCAAAATTTCACTAGAAACACATTATTTCAGGCCCATTGGGTCATAGGCATTTCGTACTTGGTCATATTATGCACCATATGAAGGGTCTCAATTAGCACAATAATTTGGATATACCTAATTGACCTTTGACCTCATTTGCATATTGACAATTTTTTTTCAATTTGTAAGAAACACAGTTTCCCTTTTTAAATGTTGTTTTGATAGATTTTAGCCCTAAATTTCATGTGAATGCATCACAGGTCTATGTGAAATCTATGCAAATTTATTCAACATAGGTCACAACAAGGTCAAAGGTCACATAACACAACCATAGCTCCTATATTTCTCCAAATTTCAGCAGAAGTGCATTATTTCAGGCCCATGATGTCACAATTATGCATTTCCTGTATGGACTTGTCAAACACCAAATGAAAGGTGTCAATGAGTACTATAATTGAATGATGCTCACTTAACCTTTCACCTCATTTGCATATTACAGAAGTTAGAAATAGGTAAAAAGTCACAAAAAATTATTTTTTCCAATTTGAAGAAGGGAAGTTTCTCCGACCATATCATTTTTCATAGACCTTACCTCCTAAATTGATGTACATTCAACACGGAATGCTGTGACTTATATTTATGCAAATTTATTTGATATTGGTCACACAACGGTCAGAGGTCACATGACCCAAATGTATATCCCATACCTACTTTGTTTAGAATAACTTTCCTGTGTTACCATAACTCCCGGTTTTCTTTAAATCTGAACAGGAATGCAATATTTCAGGCCCATTGTGCCATATCCATTTTCTGAACGAACTTGTTGTACACCAAAAGAAAGGTTTAGATAAATTCTATAATTACTTGATATACTCATTTGACAATTGACATTATTTGCATATTACAAGAGTGATAAAAGTTTCAAAAGCCACAAATGCTGCGTTATTTTCATAGATCTTACACCTAAGATTTGTGCGCATACTTATGTTATGTTGTCGCCTAAAATTTAGCTAATAAAGGTTGCATGACCCAAAAATTACCCCGGTATTTCTCTAAATCTAAACAGAAATGCTTATTTTTCAGGCCCTTCATGTCAAATGTATTCATTTTCTGCCTTGGTTTCTTGTACAACAGGTGAAAGATTGACAGTATACTCCAGTCTGCAAATCGCAAGAATCAATAAATTTGGTAAATCTACCTTTCTTCTTTTTTTTTAATGAGCACTGTGATTCTTTTGAACATTTTTTCACCTATAAACTTGTCATACTACTAATTTTGACTTAAATATAATAACATATAATATTTTTACGCATTAATTATATCTTTGACGGTATTGGCATATTGCTTACTAAAAACATGAATCAGGGTTTGCATGGCTGTTATTACAAAAGTTTATTACAGGATAAACAAAGACAGCACATACTTCCAGAATTTTTTTTTTAGATTTTCTTACAGATTTTTAAAATAGCAGTTTAACTTCAAGGCTTTGTAATATGCTCAATTGCTCGTCAAGCAAAAACTATAACATCATATTTTCTATTTCGGACTATGGTACTTCAATATACAACCAAATATGCTAACACAAACAGTGTTACTTTGTTTGTTTGTTTGTTTGTGTTTTACACCTCTACAGCACCTTAGTGGGCTATATCGAGGTAGGCGACCGCCGTATGATGATGAGATGAGAAGACTGTGAGTCTGGCACATACCCTATTAATTCAGGGATGCCCAGGGTATTTCAGTTGCCCTAGCATAGAATACTGGATTCAACCCGCCTCCATTTAATGTCCCATGGGCTCGGACTAAAGTGAGCCCTCAAAGCCAGTTGACAAGCGCACTAACCAATTAGGCCACGGGGGAACTACCACAAACAGTGCCATTTCATGTTAGTAACATGATGTTACATTAAGTTGTATAACAAAAACATCTCAGCAATAGGCAACCATGCTGGCACTTGGATAATGGAGACCGTCAGGTCTCTGCGCGCAGCGCAGAGACCAGAGGTCTTCTAATGGTAGGAGACAGAGCTACCCACACAGGGATATACTAAGAAACTTTTTTGCATGTGCCAAAGCTGACATAAAGTGGCACCGTTTATGTGACGTCATAAATAATTGGCCTGATGTGCTCCCATGGCAACAGCATGGCAGGTGGCTTCATGAACAGGACAGCCTCACTTTCATATTTGTGACGTTGCCTCCTTGACCTGGAGCTACAAGTCCTTGTAATTTGCAAGGTCACATCAGATGCCTATGCTCTTAATAAACCACCAGAATGCTGGCTGGATCGATCAAAGGTCACTATCAAGCAAAAAGAGAAATACTTTATTTAGTTTTATGAAGACCACATGGGCCTACAGGGCAAACATTTGAAGGTGTAAAGATAGGGACCAACTAGATGATACTTGGAGGGGGGTTATGAAATTTATCTATCAATCTATCTGCTTATAAATAATATCGCTAGGCCTATTAGTATTTAAAACACTTCAAAATAATTTCACGTTTCTGACGGTCGCGCTATGCTCTTTGGCATCATCATATTCCCGCCAAGCACCTTGGTGGCTGATGGTTAAGGCTTACTCCACTGATATTCCTTGTACAACAAACAGTAACATTTCATGTGACTTTAAGTTGTGCCACAAAAATATTTCGATACCAAACAATCAGATACGCTAGAAATGCTGGCACTTGGATAATACAACAGACAGTGCCATTCGATACTACATTAAGTTGTATCACAAAAACATCTCAGCAATAGGCAACCATAATACAACAAACAGTGCCATTTCATGTTACATTAAGTTGTATCACAAAAATATATCAATAACAAAAGACCAGATATGTTGCAGTTATCATAACACTGCAAGTTGCATCACAAAATCATCTCAGCAACAGACAACCAACAAATCTAGCACTTGGATAATAGTGCCATTTCATGTTGCATTAAGTTGTATTGCAAAAATATATTAATAACAAACAACTAGATATCCAAGATATTCTGGCACTTGGATAAAACAACCAACAGTGCCATTTTGCGTTACATCTCGTTGTATCACAAAAATATATCAACAACAAACAATCAGATATGCAAGATAAGCTGGCAATTGGATAATACAACAAACAGTGCCATTAAGTTTTACCAACAAATCATCACAACAATAAACAACCAGATACTATCACTTGGATAACACAACAAACAGTGCTATTCACATCAACTAAGTTGTATGACAAAATTATATCAACAATGAATGACCAGATATGCTGGCACTTGGATAATACAACAGTGCCATTTCATGCTGCTTTAATTTGTATTACAAAATAATCTCAGTAAGAAGCAACCAGATGTGCAAGATATGCTAGCACTCTCGTTGTATCACAAAAATATAACAATAACAAACAATCAGATATGCAAGATAAGCTGGCAATTGGATAATACAACAAACAGTGCCATTAAGTTTTACCAACAAATCATCACAACAATAAACAACCAGATACTATCACTTGGATAACACAACAAACAGTGCTATTCACATCAACTAAGTTGTATGACAAAATTATATCAACAATGAATGACCAGATATGCTGGCACTTGGATAATACAACAGTGCCATTTCATGCTGCTTTAATTTGTATTACAAAAAAATCTCAGTAAGAAGCAACCAGATGTGCAAGATATGCTAGCACTTGAATAATAACAAACAGTGCTATTTGACGTCAAATCAATTAAGATGTATCACAAAGTCATGTCAACTATAAACAACCCAAAATGCTGGCACTTGATTAATACAAACTGTGCCATTTCAGAAAATGCTGTCATTCAACAAAGCTAAGTATGCCAGGACGGTAGTGGTTTCATACCACACTGTCATTCAACGAAGATAGGTATCACAGGACATCCTCAGCAACGAACGACTAGGGATGCTGCCGGTCTCATACGATACTGTCATTCAACAAAGATTAGTGTCACAGGACGGGTCAATTGAGCATCACCAAATTATAGTACCCAGAGATTCCTTTCACTTTGTGTACAAGTCCGTACAGGAAATGCATATGACACCATGGGCCTGAAATAATACGATTCTGCTGAAATTTTGAGAAAGATGGGAGCTATGTTTGGGTTATGTGACCTTTGACCTTGTTGTGACCTATTGTTGAATAAATTAGCATAAATTAGTATCACAATGTCCTATAAAGAATGCAATTGGAATTTAGGGGTACAATCTATGAAAAAAACATAGAAGGGAAACTTTCTTTCTTACAAGTTGAAAAAAATTGGTAAATGATTAGTGATTTTCGACCCATTTATGACACTTGTAATATTCAAATGAGGTCAAAGGTCAATTGAGTATCACAAAATTATTTGCCAATTGAGACCCTTCATATGGTGTACAATATGACCAAGTACACAGTGCCTATGACACAATCGGCCTGAAAAGAAGCATTCCTGCGGAAATTTAGAGAAATATGGGAGCTTTGTTTGGGTTATGTGACCTTTGACCTTATTGTGACCTATGGAAATATGAATAAATTTGCATAATTTTCATGACAATGTCCTGTGATGCATGCACATGAAATTTAGGAGCTGCATCTATGAAAATAACATAGTAGGGAATCTTTCTTTTTTTTCCATTTGAAAAAAGTAGGTAATTTTATACTGATTTTTGACCTATTTATGACTTCTGCGATATGCAAATGAGGTCAAAGGTCAATTGAGTATCACAAAATTATTGTACTATTTGAGACCTTTCACATGGTGTACAATAAGACCATGTACAAATGCCTATAACACAATGGGCCTGAAATAATGCATTTCTGCTGAAATTTTGAGAAATACGGGAGCTATGTTTGAGTTATGTGACCTTTGACCTTGTTGTGACCTTTGGTGAATAAATTTGCATCACACTGTCCTGTGATGTGTGCACATGAAATTTAGGGGTAGGACCTGTGAAAATAACATAGTAGGGAAACTTTCTTTCTTTCCATTTGAAAAAATTAGGTAATTTTTTTACTGATTTTCGACCTATTTATGACTCCTGCGATATGCAAATGAGGTCAAACGTCAAGTGGCTGTAATCAAATTATTGAGCTCAATGTGACCTTTCATTTGATGTATCATACGCCTCTGTATCTGAATCAGATCACACAGGACAGCCTGTAAAGTGAATTTCATGTCCGTGCTTGAAACTTGGCATTTTTCTATGGAGGTCGTGACCTTTGACCCCTGAGACGGCAAAGTGCCACGTTAATTTTTCAACGTCAGACGGGTTTATTTTAACCCTCAGGTCATAAGGATCGATTTGATATGCAATTTGTGAGGTTGCAGAGCGGGGGCAGTCACAGCCCTAATTTGGGCCTCCAACCACTCTGCTACATGTACTAAAGTAAGGGAAAGCCAGAACTTATGTAAAGCAGCATGTCACAGGAATAGCTAGGATGGATAATGCTGTCCATTTTGGTCTCTTGTTCATACTAGTGAATGCATGCTTTCACAAGTCCTTATGTAGTCAGGGAAACGAGCCTTTGCCTCCTGAATTTCCCTCGCCAAATCTGGCATGCAGGAGTGCCTTCCTACATGGGTTCTGTGTTAAGAATACACACATTATGTGCTTGAAAGCATATTAAGAAGCTAATACCATATTTCTTGTGTCAAATATTGTCAATCACACTAATACAAGTGACAGAGAGAAGTCTCCCACAGTCACAATCTCTTGGCATTCTTGGTTTCAGTTTCCATGGCAACCACAGAATGACTTTAAAAATGTCCAAATTGTCCAAAATGTTGGAAATCCATGCCAAATATTCTGAACTTTATCCTGTGAAAAATTCATAGTTCTAGATTGAAAATAAGTGTCCATATAATAAAAATCCTCGAACTTTCTAAACGCCCCTCGTATTGGCTGGTCCTTACATTAGTTTATGAATAAATTTACATTTATAGGTTAAAGGCAAAAATATTAGTGGCTTATGTTCACATTTTGAAAGATAAATGATGATTTTAAAATACATAATCAAATTATACCTTTTTTCCAGAGAGGACCTGTAACAGAAGACTACAGCACTTGTGGGATCTGCCTGGCTGTTTGTTGTTTCCCCTTCGGAATACTCTGTTGTTTGGTGATGAAAGAAAAGAAATGTTCCTCTTGCAGCGCTACGTTCTAGTTTTGAAATGATTGGGTGTACCTACATAGCATTGCTCTTATTTGTACTCAGAATTATAGAATTATATATTAATACAGTTTACACACATATATCATTATTATATATGCAGAATACACACATAACGTATATACCGTAATATGGGGTGAATAGGGACAGAATTGGGACTTTTTCTGTCATAGCATGGGTACAAATCATCTCATAATTCTAAACATAGTGTCAAAATATGTCCTGGCCTCAGCTCTTGAAGATATCTTACATTTCCAATTATTTAGGCCCAGAAAACTGCTGTCCCTATTCACCCCTCACTTAGGGGTGAATAGGGACAGACTCTTATTTCCACAATTACTACTTCCTATCTTGTCTAGATGGTTGACACTTGTGAATAAACATCAGAAAACGTGTTTAATATGAAAAAACTATATATTTAATAAATCTGAAATTCTATTTCCTGTAAAATAGGTATTATTAAAAAAATCGGATAAATTACAGAAATATATAAAAATCTGTAGTGTTTTTGAAAATTTTACTGATGATAACTGATTCTGGACTAAATCTACTACAGATGAAACCATTTTCGAAAATTTTAACCTAAATAAACATGAAAATGAGTTTAAATGAAAAATAGGTGGTTTTTTCTTGCTATTTTTGGAACTCCGCAGAGAGTTTGGATCTGAACTCATGACCGTGGAGGCAGAATCTCATATCCTGTCCACCGTTCTTGTCACTTCAAACTATTTGAAACCAGTCTGTGTCAAAATTGCTTTTCTTTTTATGTTCATCTCTTTGAGAATTCACACTATCTCTGGAAAATGCAGGTTTACCGCAAATTTTAAGGCATTTAACCTATATTTATGAATTTCTGACAGTTTCAGCAAATGTACAACCATCTAACTGCTATCTCCAAGATGTTTTTGATAATACCCCATCTCTGGTTTGGTTTCTGGTGCAATTATTATATTATTACTGCTGTCCCTTGACACCCCCAAAATTAGCCTAAAATTGCCTTCGGCTTGGTTTTATTTGAATAACATATGTGCTAATTTAACTATATCAGTCAAATTCGACAGAAACACCTATAACTATATAATAAAAGTGTCCTGTGAGTTTAGTGTTTGTAGCTCTTACACTTTTTGTGCCAGAACGAAAGTTTTGACCACTTTGCGAAAATCTAAATTCTGCAGGCATAGGTTTAAGGTGCTGCAGTTCCTACCTGCCTGCAGGCTGAAGTGACAAGAACCCATCAGAGGATTCAGTAGTACACCTACTAAAACTTTGCCAAAAATCATGTTTCTGAGTCAAGTGGAAGTTTTCCATTTTTGAAGAAATAAAAGATTTCTGGTTCTGTCCCTATTCACCCCCTTGTCCCTATTCAACCCATATTACGGTACCAGTGAATAAATTAAATTTAAATAAAAGTACAACTTGCAAGACGAAAGCCAAAAAACACACTTGACTTTGACCACAGGCGGAATGATCACAATGGCCTAGCAGTTCCAGAGATAGAGAGGAAGGTGTATGGTTCAAGAGCCACAATGCTTTCAGGCTCAAATTAAACCTTCTTACCTATGTGTGCACCAACATCAAATTACATCATCAGGGGATTCCCTCTGACAGCCAATCAAAATTCAGGAGATCACAGAGCCATCTGTTGAATAAACTGCAACCTAAATCGACCACAGTGCACAGCACTCCTGAAGAAACATTGGGGTTTAAAAAATGAACCAAAAATGGACCTATAACGCCTGAAACTACACGATCATATGAACATTTCAAGACAAAAACGAAAAAAATCAGTTGGGAATTTTTTGAGAAATTCAAGTTTTTAAAAATCTTGTTTATCTCATCACTTGAATACCTGTAAAATGGCTTATAATGCAATAAACAAGCTTGCAAACGAGATGAAACTTGTTAGCTTAGCTCTCTAAGGAATTTCAATTAAGTTAAAACAGTGAAACAAAAACATTTAGCGACTTTTTAAGAGTAAATGTGACACATTGTTTATCACACACCTAATAAATGCAATAAACAAGCTTGAAAACACAATGAAACAATTAGTTTTCAAACATATTACAACAATGAAATGAAAATATTTTGTGACTTTATTGAAATAAATATGACATATTGTTTATCACATATAGTGAAAATTCAAAAAAGCTAAAAGTAACACATTTCCTAATTTTTTTTTCACTCTTTATTGTTAAGAAGTTTTAAATCACTTGACATGTTTATAGAACGCTTTAAATGTTAAAAGGGTCTAAAAATTATGTTTGGTCAAGCAGACTGCAGCAGATTGTCAACTTTCAAACATTATTATGCAGGAACACAAATATGGAAAGTTTCCAGACTCATTTAAAAGGAGAATGGTACCGCTTTCCTTCTCTCTTATCAAAATGGTTATTATTAATATATCGACAGTGAGCTGTTACAGCTCTTTCCAAATCCAAATGACTGACTTAAAAATGCAGGTTCACATCCATTTGCTCATTGTGAAAGAGAAAATTAGCAGGTCAGCCTCTGAGGGAAATTATTTTATCCACTATTGGTCTCGAGTAACTCTCAAGCCTTGATATGCAGTGCAGAATACGTTGCCTAAAAAACTTACAGCTGTTGCATTCTATGATTCTGTGCATGCAATCATGCTTTGGTATCTCCCTAAATCGGTTCTATTCTAAGAGATTCTCAGATTAAGACGTCCATATAAGGTGCATGATATATATTCAAAAGACCACCACAGTGTTCACTACATGTACAGTTAGGCATGTACTAGGTACCTCAAAAAGTGTAGCAAGCCTCAAGCCTAATTTCTGCACACAGCCAAGAACAGCCATGCCTAGTTTCATAGCCTATATTATGTCTAAGGATTTGAGGTTATTCCGTTTAATATTAAATAGTTCTTAATTTTGAAACATATTTATGGTAATTTAGGCCTCCAATTCAGATGCAGAAGAAAAATGTCAAGCGCTTTCACAAACCTATGTTAGAAAATTTAATTCTGACATGTTTACTTTAGCCTCAGATATTACTCTAGATATTACTGTGAAATACTTGAGCCTGCATCACCTTCGCTCTATTTGAACTATTGTATATAGATAGATAATTATCCCATGTCTAGGCACATTTTCTCCCTGATACTGTGTTTTTCCCTGGGCAATACAGCAGGGAAAAGGTCAGTATAGGGGAGAAAAAGCAGTATATGGTCACCAGACCTGTATACGACGTTTTTTCCCTGGAAATTACAGGGAATATACTGAAAACAACCAATCAGAGAGCAGTATTCAGACACACCCCCACAAACTGGTATAGCGAACAATCTCTGCTGCTGCTCCGCATCTTTTCTTGCAATTTTGACAACACACAAAAATGATCAGTCTTTTTCAATTTTAGAAGAATCTATTGGGGTTACAGACAAATGGATTAAAGCATTGGAAGTGCAGAAAAAAGCTGGTGTGGGCTGTAATAGTTTTGACTTTCCATCTGTTATAGATAATTTTCCAATGTGATTTTCGGTAAATTTGTTTACATTTTTCAAAGTGACTTTGTAGTAAAAATACTGATTTATATGAATTTCCATCGGGATGAGGACCCCTTTTTATTTTGTTTTATTGTTTAAGACAATATTTCACAACATATGACAAAGTAATAATGTTAAATTCTGTTGACTAGTACCGTTTCAGCCCCATGGATCTTTGATTTCAGAAACGTTTTCTGCCTTGCACTGCCGTTTTATTTTATTTCTCTAGATCTAACCAATGCTGATACATCAGATTCACACAGTTGGTTGAACATATAGTATAGATTACAAATCCAAAATTTCAAGACAATATCCCAAAAACTCTTGCCACAAAAAAAAACATAACTGAAACAAGAATTTTCACTTCATGCGTAAAATCACTGATTTGAGTCAACGTTTTTTTTAGTTCCATGGCCGTTTTATTTTATATCTCAGGACCTGGAAACACCAGACCTACTAAATTATCTTATATTTTTTAACATATAGTACAGATTACAAATCCAAAATTTCAAGGCGATATCTCAAAAACTAATGCCACAAAAAAATCATAACTGAAACAAGAATTTTCAGTTCAATCGTAAAATCATAGATTTGAATAGACGTTTATTTATTTAGTTCCATGACCGTTTAACTTTATATCTCAAAAATGTGCCTAGTATACATTGTATATAGGCCTACATGTATATCTAAATTGTAAAATGTTATATTAAGTCACATCCCATCAGAATTGAATCTGAAAAACGTGTAATTTGCAGAAAAGAAAAGAAAAAACTGAGTGTGTGTAAGTTGTTTTATCCCATGTCTAGCCAACTTTTTTCCCTCATACTGAGCTTTTCCCTGGTCAATACAGATTGAGAGAGGGAAATACAACAAAAAGAAACAGGGATATATTTAGTTCAACCAATCAAATTCCTTTGGCTAATTAGCCAGCAGGGCTATACTGAAAGATAATGAGATCAACAGGGATATACTGGAACTGACCAATCAAAAGACAACAGTGCCCCTATATATCATGCTTATTAGCATGTAGGTACCAGCATATTTGCTGATTGTTGTGATTTAAGGCAATTAAGTGCTGCCAATTAAGAGTATTGATTTTTTTCGTAGCACAGCTGCATTCACATTGAGTGCTTCAAACTGTTTTATATTGATATAAAATAAAAGTATTAAAAAAAAAAAGACATGGGATAAAAAGGTTATACCATGGGTTGCGGCAGTATATCCCTTGTATAGTCACCCTCGACCCCGTATATCCCTCGACCCTTCGGGTCTCGGGATATACTGGATCTTGGGTGACTATACCAGGGATATACTGCCTCCACCCATGGTATAACCTCATATTATGACAGTCTGAGTGCTTTAAAGTTAAAACTAAATAAAGCACAGTTCAATTTACAGTTGTATCATAATATTATGATTTGTAGAAATTTGGTGTTGCCTTTGCTGTTGCCATGGTAAAATAAACTTGTCTAGATTTTATTTGTTATATTAATATCCAGTTCTATAACTATGAAATCTTGAAAGGAGTTCAACTGACTCACTCTGAGTCTGTTGTTGTCAATTTCATGTTTACCAAAAATGAAATAAATCACAATATTTTCAAGTTGGGTAATTGGACTTGGACGTCAGGCAATGCTCAATAACAGTATTGCCAATTATATTATTATTCAAATGGATGGTATCAATTAGTATGTTTCATGTCAAGTACTGCCAGAAGTACCATAAACTCAGCCAAATTAAAAACGCAAAACTATTTCCAGGGCTTTATTTGTCTGTAGTTGCTTCAGATGGGCTATTTAATGTATGCATGTGTGCAATTGTGTGTCAAAGGACTCATTTGCAAAAAAAAACATTCAAGTGTGACCATTATTTGCTCATATGTGGCCACTGGCCAAGTTTATCACATTGGGGTACAGCCAGTGGACCGGGGCATCAGGCGCCCCACAGAGCAAATCTAATGATTTCATGTGAAAGCTTGAAGAAAATGATGGAAAGGCCACATAATTCACTTCAATAAGTGCCACCTAACTTGTTAAATATTTAGGATTTTGGGGAGTCAGACCAGAGTTTTTCACACACAATGATATTTCAATGCAGCAACAGAAACAAGTCCTCAAACAGGCTATACAATAGCTGTGGCATCAAAAAGGCTCAGGGTCTATCAGAGAGACCCTACACAGCCTCTGTAACAGCTTCCCAGGTAAACATTGGCATTGTGTGTGTCGGCATGCCCTCCTTGTGCTATTCTCACAACCTGACATCTGCCCCCATGAATAGCCATAAGAAAAGTCATGAAGAGGGCACACTTGGTATTAAGATACCACGAGGACTAAAAAAGTGACATGATAATTTTATTTTCACCAATGCTCATTGGGGGAGCTGTATAGCAGAGTACAGCTCCCCTGTTTTTGTCAAGGGACTCCCCCAAACTCCCCCCACCCCCATTTCCATCACTGGTTATGACCCAAAAGAGTTGTCTTGCAAAGTATCTTGCATAGTTCAGTGCAATGGAACCAAAAGGGGTCAAAGGCAACAATCTTGACTTTAACATGGTCAGTTGGTCACACAGAGCAATTTTCTTATGGTAATCACATTTTGGCAGTCTGGTGAAAATGAGAACTGCATGCTGCTGCCACCTGGCACAAAAGCTAGTTTTGTATGCTTCAGCATTGAGCTCCAAAGAAATAGTTCCAATTTCATGGCACATGAACAAAGTTTCTATACAACATGGAGGTAAACAAGAGTAAGACTCGCCAATCACATGCTCTAAGGAAGTAACAAGGCTATCGGCATACTCAGAAAGAGAGCTGGTTTCTTCCAGACAAAATTTTGTTACTTCTCCACCATAGGTTTTTGTGGACCGCTCGCTGGAGCTCGTAGAATTTCACACTTGTCACTAGGTAACAGCATATGTTCTGCGAGGGTTGGAAAGAGAAGTGGCAATGTAAGAGCGGTCCACTTGCAGACAGACATTTCGGTGTCAAGTTCAGACTTTGTTGACCAGAGGTTCAAGACAGGTGATTATAACAAACAACCAATACCACACAACGCTAAACATAGTAAACAAGATAATCCAGTTTTTCCTTTTGTGAAGAAGGCTCTTTTAAAAATAGTGCTAGAACACAAGAAAATGTGACAAAGCCAGTGACTAATTTCCTAAGATTTATTTATCAGCACATTTGAACATTCATTTATCCACATGGACCTGTACATAAATTACAGCCCAGTTAGCTCAGTCAATAGAGCACTAGCCTAACAAGCGAGGGACCCGGGTTCATTCCCAAGGTTGGCCATCATGTCATTCCACGGCATTGTCGTTCGAATCAGACATTAATTGGAGGTGCCGTGGGCCCAGCTGTAAATAAGTCTCTGACTTAGTCGGTTTACCCGGTTAAATAACATCTACCTTTACCTTTACCTTTACACCTACATTGCATGGGATATATCTTCAATGAAGTAACTCATTATAACACCCCTGGGACAACAAATTGAAAGGTGAGAGTTTGTAAGTTCTCCCATAACGACGTTAGCACTGAAAAAAGAGTTGTTTATCCATCTTTCAGCAGTCAGTTAATTGGTGCATGAACAGGGGGCACAATACATTTCAGAACATCATTCAGTAAATTTTATGTTTATTAGACTACATCGTCTGCCTCTAAACTTCCAAAACAAAATGCATTTTTGCTCTTTTACTTAACAAGAGCAGCACTGCTTAAGGTGAGATTAATATTGCTGTCGATTTACCAGGGCACTAGAGAGTTAACAATACTTGAGTAATCTTACTAAATTTTTGGTAAGTGGCTGTACATAATGAATTATATTCTGCATCAAATTTTAATGTCAATCATGGAGATCAGTCACACAGCAAGCCAATAAATAACAATATTGGTGTCTTAAAAGTGTTATTGGTGTGTGGAGAGTGATATTGGTGTGCCCCCTGTCTACAAGTGGACTGCTCTTGCAGTGCCACAGATCAGAACATATGCTGTCTTGTGTTGCCACCTACTGACTAGTGTGCTATTCAGCGAGCTCCTGCGAGCAGTCCACCAACTTTGGACCAGAAGAACACACACAATTTTGTCTGGAAGACACCGGGGCTGTTTCTGAGTGTGCTGATGGCCTTGTCTACTTCCTTAGAGAATGTGATTGCCGAGTCTGACTCTGGTATACATCAATGTTGAATAGAAATTTTGTGAATGTGCAATTAAATTGGAACTATTTCTTGGGACAGCAATGCTGTAGCATAGGAAATCAACTTTTGTGCCAGGTGGCAGCAGCATGCAGTTCTCAGTTTCACCAGACTGGGTGTGCCCCTATGCTCTTAGCAGTAACCATGCACTTAATTGCTATTACTTAGGCCTAAGGGAGGGCCCGGTTAGCAGGGGCACCCCATGATCTGTTATACCAATTATCTGTTATGCATGCCTGGCTGGCTGGCAGACTGTCAGCTAGGATGTTCCCAGCTGGCAAAGTTGTCAGCTGGGAGTCTATTTTTGGCTTTCAACTGATGACATTTGCAGTCAGGTTTACAATGAGAAAGCAGATGAGGTGCTGGCTGGGAAAAAAAAATTATCAGCTGGCTGGGAGGTGCTGAATGATGTTTGGCCTGGCTGGCAACCCATCTGGCAGCATAACAGATAATTTCTCCCAGTTGCATAAAAAAATGAATATAAGTGTCACAAAAGATGTGCAGCCAGGAGCTTATACTGATATTGGCATTATAAAAACACACTGTCGTGAGGTGCCCCTGGGTTAGGAGGAAATCCCACTTCTTGAAATGTCAATCCATCATCTTATAATTATATTCATTATGACACATGTATCTGTTATGATATACGGATGTCAATAAAAGTTTATATATATGTAAATAATGGGAACAATTAAGTATATTTCATATAAAAAAAATTAAATATCTTTAGAAAAACCATTATTTTACAAAATATGTATAAGTCAGAAAATTTTGGTGCAGAATACAACAAATAGTGGATGTTGAGTCGACCAATATTGAGTTTTATTGGCCTTAGCAGGTAATATTAGTCTGGGCCTATAGCCTCGACCAATATTACTGCTTCAGCCAATAAAACTCAATATTGGTCTCCTCACCATCCACTATCTATATAGTATTGCATTGTATTATAATACTGTCAGTCATGTACGACAATGCTGGCACGAAGTTTGTGGAGAGCCTTCAACAGTGATACAGCTCAGGGCAGCCACAGTATGTTGCCCATGGGCAGAGACAAGGGGAACATTGCCCAAGGTTCCCATGCCTTAGGCATTTTGTTGATTTTTATTTTCCAATTTCTAGGGAATAATAGCTTTGATTTGATTTCCAACTTGAATTGTTTGTGCAGCAAGAAAACCTTGTACATGTATGGTTGCTGACAGAATGATTTTTAATTCCTCTTCTTCTCTGTAGTACTTTGCTGGTGTTCTTGGATGAATCAAATAATATAAGTCAAATTGCTTGATGTATCTCCTCAATATCCATTGTCTTGATTGGGCTACTAAGCTACACAATTTTTGAAGTTATAAATAACAAACATCTAGTTGTAGATAATCTATGAATGTACAATCTTATATTCATAAATATCAGATAATGGCCGAACCTGGTGGACCTGGATCTTACCCACTCCCTGGATCTAACAATTCCACTGTGGCAAAACTGGACCAGGGTAACTGTGGCAAAACTGGACCAGGGTAACTGAGTTACTCTCGTCCCTGAATTAGCCTTAAATATTATGTAATGTTGAATTTGAGCTTATATTACTTCTTCTAAAACTAATCAAGGTGATATACAGTCATCATTAGGGGCAGAGAATATAAATTCAAAGGAAAGTGACCATGTATCTGAGCTAGTCAAGCAGTTCACTAATACTTTACAGGTCGAATTTTCCGCACAGGATATGTTGCGGCACTTAGGTGCCCCCCCTCTCTTGTAATATTTGAGAAATAGACAACTGCTATTTTGTCCACCAGTCATAACTGTAATATACTGGATTTGATTGATTTGTCAAGTTGTCAAAACAAAACTTAATAAGCTGAAACTGTGGAAGCAATTGTGTATATTTCGCATATGAGTTCTATCAAGTGATCAACTGTTAAACAGCTCACAGGAGCCCTGATTGGCTGGTTGTTGTGAAATTTTTGACTGATTAATTTGCTCCATAAATTTCATATCCAGGTCGCATTTTGTGACCGACTGAAATGAGTTCTGACAGACAGATAGATAGTTAGATATATAAATAGATAGATATAAATAGATAGATAGATATTGATTGATTGATTGATTAGACAAGTTATATGATACTTTCCAGATAGACAGATAGATGGATAGATAGATAGATAGATAGATAGATAGATAGATAGATAGATAGATAGATAGATTGATCTAGATAGATAGATTGATAGATAGATGATTATGTTCTCTCACATATAATCTTCGATCACCGTTGGCAAGAGCTATAGGGGATTGCTCTATTCCCAGGCCACAGATCTGTAATTCATTTACTCTCAGTTGTTTTCTGAGATATTTTGCGGTCTGGTTAAATTATCTGTGGGCGAATCATGCAATCACTGTTCACTTTATGACCTTGAGAGGATTAGCCAATGTGATTCCTCTGCATAACTGAATGTCTGAAATCAAGATCCGAGGCAATCTCTGTTGTACATTGTTTCACTTACGTTCACACATCTTTGTTTTTTACCAGTTTCACAGTTAGAGTGATAAATTCCTGCACGCTTCAAAAAGGATATATTTATATCTATCCAGAGGCTGTGACCTCAAGTGACAGTGAGGCTATAGACATGTTGACGAAAATTTGTGAAGTTTGAAGGAGTTGGGAACTGTTTATCTTGAAGTTCTGTCATTTTACTGATGACATCCAATCAACAGTATTGTGCCAAATGAATGCTAACATCTTCAACATCGCAGGTAAGTATAGTTTGAGGGCTGGTAAAGCACATGGACTTAACAGACAGTGTAGGAACTGATATGTTTTGAATATGCAATGCCATTTCGACCGATTTTCGGCCCTGCTGGGGCTTGACGCACAATCATATTGTGCCAAAAAGGTTCTTGACTATATCTGAGCTGTGTGAGTCAAAAAATGGCTTAAAGCACACCTCAAATGATGAGGGTAACTGCATCTCAAGACGAAGGCAACCCTATCAGTGTGCCTCGGCGGTCCAATGTCGGCCCGAGGCTGGTCCGATGCTACTGACATCGGACTGACGCTGGGCCGACGTTGGACCGCTGAGGCATGCTGACAGGGAACTGTGATCATGATATTGATATGACGAGGGTAACTGCCCTTTCTTTGCATGAAGTAGACGGACTGCAGGCAGTTCCTATGCAATAAGGAAAATCCCAGATTTCCTAGATTTACTTATAAATTTGCACAACTTAGGATATGCACACTGTCCGTGTCTCATATTCTGGAACCATATGAGCCTATGTAACTTAAAAACCTCCATGTATGCATGTTACATTATCTTATCCAGAACTGAGGTACAACAAAATAATTATGATAACATCAAAAACTCTCATTATGGTCGTTTCAATATGAAGAGAGAGGCAACCTTCTTATTGTGCACCATGCATTTGACTGATTTAATCATACTTTTTAACTTGGAACCACAAAGCAGTAGATATGATAATCACACATCATCAGCATCATAACCACAAAGTCATATTTTTTACAGTGAAACTGTCCCCTCCTTCCCTATGAAATATGGATGTACTGAACAGGATAATAAGAAATTAAAGTTCCAAAAATATTGAATGTGTTGAAAATATGTTGCACTGAAAACATAATTAAGATCCATGCATGGGTCATAAAACGTTATCAAACTTGACCCAATGATTGATGTATTTTTATTCAAAAGTTTCTCAGAGCTAATTATTGAAATCTTTGACTTGCAGGGCCACGCATAGTGTCTTTTTATTCATATCAATAAAAACAACGTGTGTATAAATCATTTTAAACAAATTTCGCACTCACACTCTTTTTTCATACATGTAATGTGACTAAAGCAACACCTCAACGTTTTTTAGATAGCTTTTTCAAAAAGCAATAAAATCGTCTTCTTTTTATTCAAATGCCAGTTTCTGCACAACATAAGAAATATGCCAAACAGTTTTGAATATTTCAGACAACTCAAGAATAATTTTGTGCAAATTCGTACTGACTTGACAGCATCAATTCTGACTGCAAAACAAGTTTGATTCATCCTACAAAGAAGAGAGGTGTTATGGACCTATGTTCGGCAAAAATAAGTCCCCCCCCCCCTTAAATTAACTTGGAGTATTTTAAAGATTCCTTCTCTAATTTTTATGACAGTTGGCTGAATTAAAGGCCTGTATATCGACCTAAATATGTGGAATTGTTCCTCAGTAGGCTACCACATTATATTACAGCAGCCTGCGAGTGCATGGGCACACTCCTGTTCGCAAAAATCTGTCGCTTTTCCGATGGAACAATTTGACCATGCGGGGGAACCACCAGCTCGAAAGACTGGAGAAAATTTGCTTCTCAATCCTATTTGGTGGACAACTAAAGACTTTTTTGGCACCATTTTTGACTGTTTGGGTTCCTTGGATGATATATACACTCTAGAAAATGTCGGGACAAAATTGGTTTTTTAGATTCAAAACGGTTTTTTGAAAAACCAAATTTCAATGCAAAACCAACATGGATTTTTAAAAAAATCCATGTTGGTTTTTTGCATTGAAATTTGGTTTTTCAAAAAACCATTTTGAATCTTAAAAAACCAATTTTGTCTGGAATTTTTTAGAGTGTATTTGATATCATTTGAGTGCACATGGAGAACCGTTTTGTAAATATATATATTTTTTTTGGACAAGCCTAAAATCAAAATTTTGAAAAAGAGGGGTATGTGCATTCGAGGTCAACTGGCTCAGACAAAGATACGGCAATGGAGCTACAAATTCACACAAACTGTGTCAATTACAGGCCTGTGAACTGCTTCACTTTCATATACAAGGAACGGAGAGGCAGTCTTTGAGATATAGGCCGTGATAGTGGAACTCTCCTTTTTCCAGCTCTCCTGTGTTGACGAGCAGAATAAAACTATTTCCGGGAACAAGCTGCCATTTTTTACCATTGCTGAGTCAGTGGAGCTGGCATTCCAGGCCCCAGGGCACTTTTAATCTATTGAAAACATTACGGATATGCATTGCCAAGTCTTAAATGGAATGTTTAGGATGGATTGCCACCATATTCCAGTACTGTCAGGCTGATTAGACTTTGTTACGGACCTTAGAAACCCCGGTTCCATTGTAAATTCCCAGGCTGATGTTTCCGGAAATAGTTTTATTCTGCTCGTCAATACAGGAGAGCTAGAAAAAGTAGAGTTCCACTAACGCCCGCTATTTAACGGGCAGACTACAAAACCTGATGTTCCTTCTCAAAAAATACTGTGCAAGCATGCACGTAAACCCCACTGGCTCTATGTGAAGCCATTGAGACCATTCGGATACTGTTACATGTATACAAAAGTAATAAATTCCAGTATTGTTTGCAAAGAAAAATGAGCATTAATAAACACTTGAAAAGGGCATTGGTTTCACATTGGCAAATGGCATCATATTTTGGCCTTTTATCTTGATAATCTGTGAAATAGCATTTTTTTCCAAATTTGATGAACTTTCTTTCCAGAACTATTAATTCATATGACCAGTCCTTCCCATACTACGTTTACTACTACAATAGATTAAAAATTCAAGATAAGAAGTTTGTAGATAATGCAATTCTGGAGTTTTAGCTAATTGAAAAAGTTGCATTAATAATTTACGCCAAATGGAAGAGACTTTTGGAATGCCTGCAGAGATAAATCAAGATGAGAGATACCCCTAAAAGGTTTTCAAAGCCACTTCATGGACCCCACATTTCATGTCTGGACACAATCAAGGTTGTATCTTTCTTGAGATCCCAAATATTAACATTTGAAAAGCGACTTTCATATGAAAAAAAAGCCATAAAAAGAGTCTGTTTTGAAAATGTTTCTAAATTAAACTGTTCAAGATATTGAGCCTAAACTATTCAAACATCTATTACACTACTAAAGGCTAGTTTGAGAAATGTTTGAGACGAATCTAAGGGGGTCCAGCGGAAAAAAGGCCTGAAATTTATTGAACTAACATGGAATGACGCACATCTAATTGCCAGAAATGCCTGGAAACTTGTCATTCCCGTCTGAATGACAAAATAAGATAACAGGCAAAGTTTGAATGAAATATGAGCAACACAAAGTGAGTTATGATTGACGAAATCCCCAGCTACCCATCATGTGGAGGACTGCAGTACCCCGTAGGCTATTACATAGCCAGCGGGGTAAAAAATTGAATCTTTTTGGGGGGGGGGCTAAATCACCTTTCTACGGTCCATAAACTTTTGCGAAACGAACAGCCCACGAGGGCCTCAGGTTCAGAGGCACCTCTCTATTTATGCACAGAAGCACGATAAATTGAGATTCCAGAAAAATTAAATAATTTTCTTGTGATTAATGGCAACTTGGCCTCATTATAGCATATAAGTGGCATAAATATAAATATAATTTTTCTTTATTGTAAAATAACCGGTTTTTAGCACGGATCTTGCATTGTAGTATCCAAATAGAAATCGCAAGAACGATGCCAATTGTGTTTAAGGACTAAAACTAAACTGAACATATATGCATAGGCCAACATTTCCCCAAAATTTCCAAATTCAACCCAAAGATTAACCTTCAATAGCCTGAAATCCTTGGCCTCATGAACAAAGAACAGAAGACCACCTTACCAGTCACAACCATTGCTCCGCCATGAAAGATGCTTTGGCTGAAAGTCTATTCTATGCATGGGTTTAAATGAATTACTGGCCCATCCTTTGTTTTCTATTATTAGGCAATTTTGGATCTGTGCCGTGAAAATATCTTTATGTAATTATATAAATGTAATCCATTTTCAGAAATATCAGATAATGGCCCAACTCGGTAAACCTGGATCTTACCCACCCCCTGGATCTAACAATCCAGAGAATGCTGGATACGATCAAGGGGAGCCGCCAGCATACACTTCAGGGCAGGTCATTGTTCAGCAACCAATTGTTGTCGTCATGGGAGAGATTTGTGCAATATGTGGGGTAGGTACTATGATAAAACTTAATGGGAGTGTGGTTCACAGCAATGAACCTCATGAATGTCAGGTCGCGGAAGAATACAACACGAGTCCGAAGGACGAGTGTTTATTCTGCAGAAGACCTGACATGAAACTTAATGGGAGTGTGGTTCACAGCAATGAACCTCATGAATGTCAGGTCGCGGAAGAATACAACACGAGTCCGAAGGACGAGTGTTTATTCTGCAGAAGACCTGACATGAGTGAGGTTCATTGCTGTGAACCACACTCCCATTAAGTTTTATTTATATCCCACAATAAAAATAGACCTCCAGTAAAAAGAATTAATAATTTCAAGAGGCACTATTTTGTTTGAATGGCCGGAAAAAGGTCCCTAGCAACCACACCGACCAATCAGAGCGTCAAAACATTATGACGTCATCACTTCACTGCCCATTGTTTACATAACAACGTCAGATAATGAGATGCATGTGGTTCACAACTTTGAACCACATGGTGTGAATTGCATGGTTTTTTGCCAGAACTACACTGCCTATTGTGGGATATTTTATAAGGCACATAATTATTGTGTGACTTGTGTCTGGGATACAGGGGAAACGTGAAATAATTTCAAATAAGTCATCTCAATGATACGATGCTGGTCAAAAGTTCTTGATACTCAACATACATGGACCTATATAATAATATGATGATGCCAAAGCATAGAGAGACCGTCAGAGGATTATCCACACTTTAGGATTTGTAACTATGGGTTCATTTTTAAACTGTAGTTCTGAGGCCCCATTAAACATTTGTATAACTCAAAGCCTTGGCATTTCTTATCTGGGTGATGTCATCAGATTTAGATTTATAAGCGACATAATGATTCGTAGAATTCTGTTGCCCCACAGGGACCTGCACAAGATCATCCTGAAGGAGGGATTATCTCTAAACTATTGTTTCAAGAAGAAGTGGTGACTCTGTTCAGGGTGGCCTAAGACGACTTAATTTATCTGTCAATTTGGTGCAACTACAATAAAATATATAAGGCCTAACAACTGTTCAAACTCCAAAATTAATCAATCTCTAATTCCAAATAATGTAATCCACGTTACACAAAAATGAAGGCCTGTATAATTACCTATATTAATGTAGTTAACACACATGAACACATGGCTATGTATTTCCAGCAACCTGGAGCAGTCTGTATACTTGGCCATGCAGCATAAAGAGGCCTGTACTGTTAAAAATGTAGGCTATTTGGCATTGCAGACTTTTTGCAGTGCATGATGCGTGAGTTGGGTCAACGTATTCAATTCAATTCAATTCAAAACTTTATTGGCAGACGCATAGTACATGACATGACTTTGGTCCATAATAACATCTACTGGAATCTACAGGAATATGGAACTACAATTACAATAATACAAAAGAGTATACATCATCAGCCTAACTATTAGTATGAAGGCATGAGATCCAGTATTTCCGGATTCTCGATAACCAATATACATCAGATTTGAGTACTGTACACGTTGTGTCATGATCTATTTATAACTTCATAAATGTGACGTCACCTCTGGCAAAGTGTTGTGACGTCATCACCATTGTGCTCTCGCTACAATGAATGACGTCAAATAAACGCCCACACTTTTTTTGTTTGGCGCATGCAAAAAAGTTTCTTAGTATATCCCTGTGTTGGTAGCTCTGTCTTCTACCATTTGCAGACCTCTGGCGGTCTCCATAAGTTCCCATTTAATGATTATGACACCCTAGTGGGAATGGAGAGAAATTCATAATAGAGCAAGTTAGAGAAAGAATAAGGGTAATTTAAGAAAGAAAAGAGGTCTGTAGAAGAAGAAAGAAAGAGAAGAGGTTTGAAAGAGGCAGCATTTGATGAAGACATCAGGGAGGATCAGGGTTGAACACCTGGGAAGAGCAGGAGGGAGACAGGGATGATTAAAACCGTGAAAAAAGCAAGGCAGTTACCCTGGTGCTACACTTTTATATAGTTGGATAGATGGATAGATATATAAAGGCCTATTTATTATAATATTCATAATTCCTTGATTATTTTCGGTGATTTTCAGATCACAACATCCCTGAATAAACTTTTCGTTTCTTTATTTTGTGAGATAAAACAACATAGTATCATTTGCATACTCTTACTACAGTAGTTCAATATTTTTAAGTTTGTGATGAGTCTGTCAAAATTGTAATGAAGAGGTGTGAAACAACCACACAAACTTCTTCACACAATTTTACAAGTCAGAAAGACTTACAAACACTGGGATATTGCCTGGTCTTCACATTAGTAAAAAGCAAAAATGTTAGTGGCTTATGTTCATATTTTTTAAAGATAAATTATGATTTTAAAGTACATAATCAAACTATGCTTTTTTCCAGGGAGGACCTGTAAGAGAACACTACAGCGCTTGTGGGATCATCCTGGCCATTTGTTTTTTCCCCTGGGGAATTCTCTGTTTATTGGTGATGAAAGAAAAGATATGTTCCTCTTGCGGCGCTAAATACTAGTTTTTAGATCTCATAAAGCAAAGCTTTATGAGATCTATTACATTTCTGAAGTTCTCTGTGCTAATCTGTGTCTAGTTGTCAATGAGGTCATTGTGACCTAGATATTGCAAAGGAGTGTGTAAAAGCTATCCGCTCAATTCTTATTCTGGAACGGAGGCAAGTTCAATGAGAGTTTCTCTTAGTTGGATCAACAGAGGACCATGGTAGCATCACTAAACAAAAACCGGGAAATTTTAGTTTTACAATATTTGAGTGCTATTTTGCAACACTTTAGTTATTTTGCAACACTTGTCTAATATATACATATATGGCTCTCAATCCTAAGTAGGTCACCAGAGCACTGAGCCGCGACAATTTTATTATTGCAGCAATGCAATCCACAGGGGCTTCTGAATCAAGTCTGTGATTGAAATGTTCAGCCCCATCAAGCTACCGATCAATGTAAGACATACATTTTTGTGCCATCTGCCCTCAGTCGCACTAAGAAAATAAATGGATGATAATTGTACTGTTTGTTACCGAAATTGGTCATGATATTAACTGGCAGCAATTCAATAAGTACCACTTTAGCTTCACCTGAACTGTTGAATCAGTGTTTATTTATTGTTCATATGTAGTGGGCAGCCCAAAATCTCATGCTTATCAAAACTGCTGTGACTAATACTTTGTCATTCTCGGTCATGGAGTATGATGTAAAATAGTGTGATTAACATAGAGCCCGGAGTCACTGACTCCTAGCATCATGACATGACATTAGTGCTTGGTGACTTGACGTCAGGGACTTTCATGCCTTAGAAATTTGCCATGACTTGAGTGTTTCATGACTTGACTTAACTAACTTCAGCGGCCTATTTATTTCACTTTTCAAGTCAAATTAAAATCACCAAACTAGGAAATAATAAATATAGTTGATGAGTGATAATTTGCTGATTGATTTCAGTCCCTTTGCCAAATCGAAATAATCAAATAATTATGAGTCATCAATCAAATAATTATGAGTCATCACTGAAACAATTTCAGCAAATTAAATCACTTCATGATTAATTATCATGGTGTCCTAGAACAAAAACGAATATAATTCAATGGCCAATACATTGCTAAGTGCAATCAGCTTTGACACCTACATGACAGTTCATCAATGGAAATTATTATTATTATGGTGAAAAAAGGCTTAAGGACCTTAAGAATTGCAATTGACATTTTTCAACTGCTTCTGCCATTAATTAATGATCGCAGAAAAGCAGTCAAACACTGCAATAGGTAGTGCTGACTTATTAGAGTGATTATGGCTTGACTTGACTTGAGCTTGATATGACTGTCATCGGCTTATACAGCAGCAGCTATCAGTGAGTGTGTATACATGTATTAACTACTGTGCGACTTTACATGCTGAGCAATTGGGCCAAACATCAGTTCATTTCACGGTTGACAATTGGACATGATTATGATGAATACACACATAATGTATATACCACTGAATAGATTAAATTTAAATGAAAGTACAACTTGCAAGACGAAAGCCAAACATTTCTCTTATTTGTACTCAGAATTATACAATTATATATCAATACAGCCTACACATACATAGTACATATACAGAATGGTACCAGTGAATAAATGAAAATTATTATCATTAAATGAAATAAAACTGTGAATTGTACTCTAATGTATAATTGTATATAGAATTATAATATAGCCCAAATCAATGTATATATATATATTATGTACATGGCGAACAAGCGTGTTTGTAATTGTTAGAATGGAATGTAAAAATGCGCAACTGGAAGGAACCTGAAAATTTCAACCAGAACCTGTGAATTGCACACAAAAAAAACACCAAAAAATAATGTGCAAGGCGAAAGCCATACAAGATACTTGACTTCAATGCAACAGTAGAGGTAGTTGTATATTAGGTTGTTTTGCATATTGTAGTTTTTGTATTTTGACTTGACACAATATTAGGTGATTGTGTGTCACTTTTTATATTCTCATCATTAAAAGTTAAAAAATTATATTGTAAAATATTGTAAAAAAGTATACATTGCTGTAGCTAGGTATAGGTCAAAGTCTTTGATAAGTAAGTGAACCACCCTTCCCTATGATTTAGCATTGGGCCTGACCCATACCTAACTCCAATTGCAGCAAAGAACATTGGCTGCCATTGTTATCCTACTTGCGCACATATTGGACTTTATGACCCAATATGTTTTCCTGTCATCGAATGAGAATTTTGCTCCCACAAGCAGTTTGGTTGAGGGTGTTTAGCATTGACGCAATGGCACAATGTCAGGCGTTTCACTTATTTACAGGCGGACTGTATAAGGTTATACAATCAGAGAATACTCCATGGGCACATCGGCACATCGACGTTGCAGCAACGTCACACTTTTCGTCAAATGACGTAGAATTGTATTGTAGAAATTATGTTGTCACAACTTTGTGAAGCAACGTCAAAGATATGACGTTAGCATGCAAAGTTGTGGCGACGTTTTACAACATTGTGAGGCAATGTCAGGAGTTCGACGTTAGCTTGCGACATTGTGACAATGTTGTAAAAAAACCCTGATGTCGTGTTCACGTTGGGGCGACATAATTTCTACCATACATATCTACGTGACCAACAGACCAGCCCTCTACCAATTAGCAACGTCTGGGTTTACGTCGTATGTCTACTGGGTAATGAGAGAAGGGCCACATTCACACAATCAGAGACCAATGAGAGAAGGGCCACATTCGCACAATGAGCCAATGAGAGAAGGGCCACATTCGCACAATGAGCCAATGAGAGAAGGGCCGCACTCAGACAATATGAGACTAATGAGAGAAGGGCCACATTCACACAATCAGAGACCAATGAAAGAAGGATCACATTCACACTATGAGAGAGCAATGAGAGAAGGGCCACATTCACACAATGAGAGACCCATGAGAGAAGAGCCACATTTACACAATGAGAGAGCAATGAGAGAAGGACCACATTCACACAATGAGAGACCAATGAGAGAAGGGCCACATTCACACAATCAGAGACCAATGAGAGAAGGGCCACATTCACACAATCAGAAACCAATGAGAGAAGGGCCACATTCACACAATCAGAAACCAATGAGAGAAAGGCCACATTCACACAATCAGAAACCAATGAGAGAAAGGCCACATTCACACAATCAGAAACCAATGAGAGAAAGGCCACATTCACACAATCTGCAACCAATGAGAGAAGTGCCACATTAACATAATTTGAAACCAATGACAGAACGGCCACAATCACACAATCAGAAACCAAAGAGAGAAGGGCCATACTAACACAATCGGAGACCAGTGAGAGAAGGGCCACATTCACACAACCAGAAACAAATGAGAGAACGGCCACATTCACACAATCTGAGACCAATAAGAGAAGGGCCACACTTAAAAAATCTGAGACCAATGAGAGAAATGCTACATTGACACAATCAGAAACAAATGAGAGAACGGCCACATTCACATAATCAGAAACCAATGAGATAGGGCCACACTAACACAATCTGAGACCAATGAGAAAAATGCTACATTCACACAATCAGAAACCAATGAGAGAAGGGCCACACTAACATAATCAGAGACCGATGAGAGAAGGGCCACATTCACACAATGAGACCGATGAGAGAAGGGCCACATTTACACAATCAGAGACCAATGAGAGAAGGGCCACATTTGCACAATGAGAGACCCATGAGAGAAGAGCCACATTTACACAATGAGAGAGCAATGATAGAAGGGTCGCACTCAGACAATATGAGACTAATGAGAGAAGGGCCACATTCACACAATCAGAGACCAACGAGAGAAAGGCCACCTTCACACAATCAGAAACCAATGAGAGAAGGGCTACATTCACACAATGAGAGAGCAATGAGAGACGGGCCACATTCACACAATGAGAGAGCAATGAGAGAAGGGCCACATTCGCACAATGAGAGAGCAATGAGAGAAGGGCCACATTCGCACAATGAGCCAATGAGAGAAGGGCCGCACTCAGACAATATGAGACTTATGAGAATAGGGCCGCATTCACACAATCAGAGACCAATGAGAGAAGGGTCACATTCACAGAATCAGAGACCAATGAGAGAAGGGGAACATTCACACAATGAGAGAGCAATCAGAGAAGGGCCACATTCGCACAATGAGCCAATGAGAGAAGGGCCGCACTCAGACAATATGAGACTTATGAGAATAGGGCCGCATTCACACAATCAGAAACCAATGAGAGAAGGGCCACATTCACACAATGAGAGACCAATGAGAGACGGACCAAATTCACACAATCAGAGAGCAATGAGAGAAGGGCCACATTCACACAATCAGAAACCAATGAGAGAAGGGCCACATTCACACAATGAGAGAGCAATGAGAGAAGGGCCGCACTCAGACAATATGAGACTATTGAGAGAAAGGCCACATTCACACAATCAGAAACCAATGAGAGAAGGGCCACATTCACACAATCAGAGACCAATGAGAGAAGGGCCACATTCACACAATCAGAAACCAATGAGAGAAGGGCCACATTCACACAATCAGAGACCAATTGGCCACATTCACACAATCAGAGACCAATGCGAGAAAGGCCACATTCACACAATCAGAGACCAATGAGAGAACGGCCAAAATCACACAAGGAGAGACTATTGAGAGAAGGGCCACATTCGCACAATCAGAGAGCAATGAGAGAAGGGCCATATTCACACAATGAGAGACCAAATTTTAGAGAAGGGCCACATTCACACAATCAGAGACCAATGAGAGAAGGGCCAAATTCACACAATCAGAGACAAATGAGAGAAGGGCCAAATTCACACAAGGAGAGACTATTGAGAGAAGGGCCACATTTGCACAATCAGAGAGCAACGAGAGAAGGGCCATATTAACACAATGAGAGACCAAATTTTAGAGAAGGGCCACATTCACACAATCAGAGACCAATGAGAGAAGGGCCAAATTCACACAATCAGAGACAAATGAGAGAAGGGCCAAATTCACACAAGGAGAGACTATTGAGAGAAGGGCCACATTTGCACAATCAGAGAGCAATGAGAGAAGGGCCATATTAACACAATGAGAGACCAAATTTTAGAGAAGGGCCACTATCACACAATCAGAGACCAATGAGAGAAGGGCCAAATTCACACAATCAGAGACAAATGGGAGAAGGGCCAAATTCACACAATGAGTGACCAATGAGAGAAGGGCCATACTCACACAATGAGAGAACAATCGGAGAAGGGCCAAATTCACACAATGGAGAGACTATTGATAGAAGGGCCACACTACCCACACACACACTGTCAGAGACCAATGAAAGAAGGGCCCATTCACATGCCCTAACCATAAAAATCTGAGACTGGTGAGCCACAATTCACAAACATCAAAATACCAATAACCCCTTTGACACTTTAGTTTGATGAAAATCACAGGCTCCCCAAAAGGAAATTGGGAAACCTTTTAATATTTAGATATTTTCCCCCATTAAGTTAAATCAAGGGCAGAAATATGGGGACCCATCATATTGAGCTTGTGTTTTCAATTTTCCACTGGAAGTCCAGTGGAAGACAACCTCAACAACTTTCATAAATATTGCATCGCAATTGATGCATTGCATATATGACATCATAGATGCCAACATCATCATTTTGATCTCCATGTATCAAATTGTAATATTTGAGAACAACTATGATCGGTAAAATTCTTGCTTCTAGCTTCACCATGCAAAACAATTCCGATTTACTAAAATATCACAAAACGAAAGAAACTGAGAAAATGACGATAAAAGTTTGCAGTTGAAGACATCTTTAATACAGATCTTCATTGAAGAAGTGACAAAATATAAACGGATAGAAAATGCGAAGCATTTAATTTGTTCCTGAGCAGCTATGCCACATATAATTTCATAGAAATTATAAATCAATTTTATATATTTTGATGTTTTTGGAAATTTCAAAGATCTTTATACATTCATAGATCTTTATGTATACATGTAATAACTGGTACATCTCACATCGTAACAGTAACAGTCGTTAGCGCTTCAGCAAGTAAAGTCTTTTGAACAAGGTATCACAATACATGATGAATAATAGTCATAATATAATAGGTTATATAACTATATTCTTTCCGACACCCAAATAGCGCCCTTACATCCAACTTTAATGACAGAAGTGAGCGCTTCGTACATGGGCGCCTTCTCTGCATTGTGTTCCAATCCAGTGTCATGGTGCTCCATTTCTTCATCACGGAATTTGCTGATGATTTTCAAGAGTTCTTTGTGTTTTTCTGGCCCGTCTTTTCCGTCGGCCATCAGTGCACGGATCTGGCTGTCATAATGTTCACCAATTACTGTTTCTACAGCAACAGTACACGCCATCGCCCCTTCTTTTCCGAGGAGCGCGGTACCGGCCCCGAGGACAAATCCAGCGACGTCCCACAGGGGCATCATGACAGTTGGCCTTACCCTGTATTTTGGCAATAACCTCTCGAATGTACTCAGATGGTGTTTTTCTTGATCCCACATATGCTGGATCAAGGGTCCCACAGATGTGTTACCCAACACAGCCATCTGCCCTTGGTATATCCTGTATGCTCCAAGTTCCCCAGCATGATCTACCCTCAGCATCCTATCCAACAATGCTTTAGAACTGTTCTTCGACTCCCTCACTCCTGTGTGGACACACCTCTGCCATGCTTGGGTTGCCAGAATAAGAGACATTGTTGGTTTTCATCCAGATCAACACAAATCAACTGTTGATCATGACCAACTTATGAAAGCAAAGGGCCAGTCGTTTGAAAATGATTTTCGAATAAAAAATAATAACTAATTCCATCAAAAAATCTCAATGTATAATGACTGTCAACTCCAAAATAATATAAACTTGCACTTATTAAGAAATATGATGCAAAATAGACTAAAATTAATCAATTTTCGACTAAAAAGAGCATCTGCAAAAATTACTGCAGATGGCGCCTTCATCACTTTCTACACTGATGCGCCACCTGCTAGAAGCTTCATTCAATAAAGGACAAAGGACAAGAAAATATATTTCAGTATACATTTTATTTTATGAGGATGAACTGTGACCTATGTACACAATGAATGCATAAATTACAAGCATGAATGTTACATGAACGATTTTCAGTAGCGTTTTAATTGTTTCTTAAATTTTTCATAATGGAAGTCGTCGGTTGCATTTTCTGATTTTGACTTCTTCTTTGGTCCCACATCACCTGTAAAAATTAATGAAAATACCATATCAGAAAATGTCTAAACAGGTGAAAATTATTCTGAAATTAATAGCAGGGCGTTTCATCAGCAAATTTAGTCTCAGATTATTTGGCCTCATTAATCATTATATTTAAAATGAGTCAGGCTTGACTCGGATTACCAGGCCTATTCATTCGACAGTTCTGCCATGGATTGTTACGTCTGGAGACATATGGTCATTGGTCAGTACTTGGGAGCACACTTGATAAAGAATAACTTAAAAATAAAATTATCTTAAAATCACCGAATTTGTTAAAATAATAAAATTTATTTTAAATTCTCAAACCTGTAAAGGGTCTCTCGGCATCGCCGACTCGCAATGGAGCAGGTTTTGGAGCTTCTTCTTTCTTTGCAACTGGCGTTGTGTCCTCAACAGTAACTGAAATAGAGAAAGTTCATATTAAAATTGTTATTAATTGGTCACAAAATTTGGTAACTGCTGTTTTTATCTGATTGAGTATTTAACTTATGAGACTCCAGTTACTTACAAAAGTCAGGGTTCAGATTTTTTGGGAGTCCCATGCAGGGCATTGCAGGCTATGCTCCCAAAATTTAAACATGAACTCCTGAATCATTTACTGGAGTAAGCAATCAAAAAAGAAAATTAAGATGCAGTATTTTGTCTGCGGCCTCGCATAACATTTTGAAAAATGTTGACTCCTGAAAAACACCTGGTCCTCTTCAACTTGTTGGACCTTGCAAGAAACAACTCATATAAGTTTCCGAAGTTGCAATAGCCTAACCATCAGAATAATTTATATTTTAAAATGAAACTTTCTTTCCTGTAATTTTTTGTATTTGTTCGATGAAACATCTCAAAATTTCATAGATTTTAATAATTTCTGGCGAAGACTCACATCTCTTATGCTGGACGAAGTTGACAGCCATATTAGTCGGAATGAAGTCCACGATTCCATCATTCTTCTTTTTTCGCTTTTCGTCCAACAATTTCTGCTTGGCCTCCTCTGTCGCTTCTATGTTACGAATCTTAGTGCTGTAAAATAACAATATTATTAAATCACAATAACTTTTTATTTCTATTACATTTTACTATGATATGTGAACTAAATTGAAATTGAAAACAGCTGATTCTTCAGATAGTTAATAAAAATACAGTTACTAAAGTTAGAAGTAATTTAAACATTTCTTTGATTAACTTCTCAAATATGCGATAATTAGCGGTAGTTATCACACAGTCTTTATGGTAAAACCATGAGAAATTAACATATTGGCACAATTCACACCAAATATGATGAAAACACTAAGGGCGGACATAATTGATTTTTAGCTTCTCTAATCTTTCGACATATTTTCGGTCAATCAAAAAAAGGAAGCTTCACACGATTTTACTTAATTGAGACACCATAAAAATAGAGATCCCAACCTTTTTTTTGTCTTACCAACTAACCTAGACAAAAAAAATCTGAGAACCTAACAAGAATCCGCGGATTCAAAACCGACCTAACGCAAAGAAATTGAAGATGCCATTGCTTAGGCAACTGAACAACTGATATTGGAAGATAGGAGAAATAGTTGATTGGAAGATGCTAGACTATTAGTATAGAATCAATGCAGTTTGAACAGATTTCTTAAAAAAAGGAAAGATGGCTCTTGGATTTCTCAACATGTTCCTCATCCATACCCAGAGGCCAATACCTGTACCAAATTTCATAACTGTAAGTGAAATATTAAGGTCACAATGGTCAGTTCAAGAATGAAGAAAGATGGCTGCCACAAAGTGGCTACCATCTTGGATTTCTCAACATGTTCCCGTCTGATACCCACAGCCCCATACCTATACCAAATTTCATAACTCTTAAGTGAAATATTGAGGTCACAATGGGCAGTTCATGATATGAAGAAAGATGGCTGCCAAAATGGCCGCCATCTTGTATTTCTCAACATGTCCCTGATCCATACCCACAGGCCCATACCTGTAACAAATTTTATAACTCTAAGCGAAATATTGAGGTCACTATGAGCAGTTCAATGATGAAAAAAGATGGCTGTTGGATTTCTCGACATGTTCCCAATCCATACCAAGAGTACTATACCTGTACCAAATTTCATAACTGTAGGTGAAATATTAAGGTCACAATGGGCAGTTCAAGAATGAAGAAAGATGGCTGCCAAAATGGCCAACACAAAAAGGCTGCCATCTTGGATTTCTCGACATGTTCCCAATCCATACCCAGAGGCCCATACCTGTACCAAATTTCATAACTGTAAGTGAAACATTACGGTCACAATTGGCAGTTCAAGAATGAAGAAAGATGGCTGCCAAAATGGCCACCACAAAAAGGCCGCCATCTTGGATTTCTCGACATGTTCCCAATCCATACCAAAGGCCCATACCTGTACAAAATTTCATAACTGTAAGTGAAATATTAAGGTCACAATGGGCAGTTCAAGAATGAAGAAAGATGGCTGCCAAAATGGCCGCCACAAAACGGCAGCCATCTTGGGTTTCTCGACATGTTCCCAATCCATACCCGGAGTCCCATACCTGCACCAAATTTCATAACTGTAAGTAAAATATTAAGGTCACAATGGGGAAAAACCTTGTCTGTCATCGCCAAACGTGGTTTACATCTTTTTGTGGTTGCAGTTTATGCCTACTGTTTATGGTTTCACCTGATCCATTTACAGCTCCTGTATTAACCGGCCTCCGCTGTTAGGCCGGTTAAAAATATAATATGTTTAGCCTTACTCTATTCCAAGATCCACTTCCGGAATTCCAGACAGCATCTGATTGGACAACATGTCTTCCGATTTCTTCATCTTGTCATCGGCTGCCTTCAAGTGGTCCGGAAGTTCATACAGAGCATCTTCCGCCTTTTTCGATAATCTGAAATACCAATTGAAGAGTTAAGCACTGTTCCGTGATTATTCGAACCCTTGACCCAGCGATTGGCAGCCCAGCACGCTACCGCTAGACCAACCTTCCACACGAGGATGGACGTTTAAACTCAGTTCCATGTTTACAAGCTATCACTAAAACATATGGTTCACGCAGATGTTATTGGAATGACCTTTATATAACTCATACCAGAGTCCGCGAAAAGTGCGTAAACAGTTGACACATTTACCTTGCAATGCAGAAAGCAAAAATAATTAATCTAAATTACAAACAAGAAATTAAATTTAATCCTGAGGAAAATTAAAATATATTATATAGGAATTCCTGCAACAAATTTCTCACCTCTCCTCTTCACCCATGTGCTGTCCTTTCTTCCTGGCTAACTCCTCTTCAACATATTTCAACCTGAAAACGAAAAGTAAAATTACAAATCCATGATCCCAAAAAAGTACAATTTGGAAGAGAGAAAGAAGGACAGGCAAGAAATATATTCATAACAGAGAGAAAATCTTGAAAAAATATCTATAAATGAAACATAATCTCACATGTCAGCATCTTCGTCTCTTCGATTCGTCTCAGCAGCAAAACTGGTCCCAATCTGTTCCATGTCTTCTGCTGCCATCTGCTTTCTAAAATTATTGAAGAAATTTTACAACAATGTAAACAACAAAATATAAATTATTTACTGTAGAAAGTTCTACAAATTTGAAAAAATATTAGCATGCTTTTTTTGCAATAATAGCGTGAGGCAAAAAATGCATGCATGTAAAAGAAGCTTATTCAAAAATTTCAATGGGCATGGTACAAACAAATACATTTATAAATACACATTGAATTAGATTGCAATACCTTTTGACGCCCTTCATTTCTACCAAACCACCAGTTTTCAATTTGTATGGATCTTGCTGAAAATTTTTAAAAAAGGTATTATATAGGCCTTAATTATATGTACATGTACATGGTCGCAAAAGAGCAGGCTACTCAGCTACTGTAGCCAGCATCCATGCAATAATGGATTTTCAAGGACTTCTTCTGCTGATAATTCAGGATTCCAGAACCACCTATTTTTTTTTCAGTTTTAAGCTACTTTTCCATGACTTTCCAAATCCAGTTTCTTTTAACAACTTTAAGTATTTCGAAAGACAGTGGAAACCCTGTAAACAATATTTTTCATCTCTTCCCATAAAATTCTAATGCGCATGTGTTATGTACCTCCTCCTTTTTCTTCTCTGTGGTTTCTTTTCCAGCAGCCAAAGATTCAGCGCTCACTCCGTGAGTTCTTTGTCTCAAACTTTGTAAAATTTTCATTTCTTCAATTGCCGCTCTGAAAAATTGAGATAACGTTTGGTGAGGACACAGATGGTCTGTTTAAACTTTAGGTAGGCAATCTTGCGTGTGTGCTAGCCTAATGGGACTTGATGCCCAGATATTTGCCCGAATTTAATGTAGGCTCGCTTCACTGCTGGGTGACAGCTATTCATACAGTCTTAGATGCAGCGACGACAACTCCCCCGTGAGCCCAGCAATGAAGCCCCGAGGTACTGGTGGAGTGCTTACAATGTGGAGACAGGAATTTGACAGCATAGTAAATCCCCTCAATGACGGATCCGACAGAAACCTACCTATCTCAATTACCTGCGCCGATGCTGAGATAGTGCTCCTAAATTCCTACATGCCAACAAATGGCTCCACCATCTCCTACCCTGAAATACTGGATGAAGCAAATGAGATCATGGAAAAATACGGCACTGCGCTGATCATCTGGTGTGGAGACTTAAATGGTGACCTGGATAGATATCCCCCATCCCAAAATGACAGATGGCTGAGGGAATTCTGTGTGGAGAAAATGCTCGCCCCGCCGGAACAAGATAAAACCCCCACCTATCATCATTTCATGGGTGGCATCACCTCCAGGATAGACCACTTCCTTACTCCAAGAGACTACACTAGACTGACCACCTGCTATTCTGTTGATCCAAGAAATCCAATAAACTTAAGCAGCCACGACCCCATAATGCTTACAGTTACTGCAGCAATAAAAATTGCTTACGGTGAGGAAGATGAAGCTGAGACTATGATGGCCCGAAAGAAGCCCAGGTGGGACCGCATTGACGAGGAACAGTACAGAGACTTGACGGAGGAGCGCTTAAGCTGTCTTATACGAAGTGGAGGACTCAACCTTCCGAATGAAGTCCTAGTTGATAGACTTAATCACATCCTACTGGAGTCTGCAGATCTCTGCCAGCCCCCCCCCCAGGAAGAACAAGAGGAGGAGAAAGCAACGCAAATATCCCTGGAGTGAGGAGCTGAAACCATTGGTGTCAGAGATAAAGCACTCGTTCTATATGTGGAAGCTTCAAAACAAAGACCCTGGACATCCCCTAGCAAGAAGAGTGAAGTCCCTAAAGGTTGATCTCCGATCCCAACAAAGACAACTCGCTGCTACAAGGAGAAAGGAGGAGTTACAGGAAATAGCCCATGCCTCGTCCGAAAATAAACAGCTATTCTACAAGCTGGTAGGCCGGCAAAGAGGCACCCACTCGAAGATGTCACAACATGTTATATTTGAAGACGAGAAAGCTTCCCAGCTTAATGGATGGGCTTCTTACTTCGAAGATCTCGCTGCGAATACCCCATCACCCAGCTTTGATGAAAGCTGCCAACGCTCTGCGAAGACAATACTACACTGCCGCTCCTCAGAGGCAGCGAAAGCATGCAAGACCCTCGATGCCCAAGTAGCAACAGAAGGCGACGTCGCGAGGCACCTGAAGAAACTCAAACAAGGTAAAGCTGCGGATGTCTTCGGTGTGACCTGCGAACATCTAAAAAAGGCCTCAGCCCAGATTGTGACAGTCCTAACCACAGTGATCAACAACTCATTAGAAGCCGGCAGACTTCCAGACCAATTCAAGCAGGGAGCTATAGTACCATGTCTGAAGAAGAATAAATCTGCAAGAGCCCCAGATAGTTATAGAAGAATCACCGTAGCGTCCACAGTGGGAAAAGTAGTTGAGAAACACATGCTCAGAGACACCAAGCAGAAGTCAATAGCCAGACAGAGCAGCATGCAATATGGCTTCACTGAAGACTGCTCCCCATCGATCTGTGCGCTGCTGATAACGGAGGCAGTTGCCGAGGCGAAGGACACACGAACACCCCTCTTCATGACATTTCTGGACTCATCGAAGGCGTTCGACATGGTTGACCATGTGGTATTGCTGAACTCACTACACGACCTTGGTATCGACCCGCATCTATGGTCCCTGTACTCTGATATGTATGCTGATGTTACCTCAAGAGTGCGTCTAAACGGTCAGCTATCCAGGATCATCCATGGGGGAAGGGGCATTAGACAGGGAGGAGAGACTTCTACGGAGGGATTCAAGGCGAAGGATAATCGCTTTCTGAAGAAGGTGCAGGCTCATCCGTCATCCTTGAGGATCGGATCAATCCCCATTGGCATACCAACTGTTGCGGATGATAATTGCCTCCTCTCCAACTCTCCGCTAAACGCTCAGGTACAACTGTTAATGGCTGAGTATAATGCCAGCAGAGATCGCTACGTCTTCAGCTCCACAAAGTCAAAAGTGGTCCACATCCGAGGCAAAGAGAACAAGGAAAGTGTTCCCCTGATGTTCAACAACAGCACAATAGCGTACTCCAGCAAAGAGACTCACCTAGGGCTCATACGCACATCAGACGGATCTAACACCCAAGCTATTACAGCCAGAATCACCTGTGGCCGAAGGACTGCCTACCAGTTAATGGGTGCTGGCCTACACGGGATCAACGGGATATCTCCAGCCGTCTCCAAGTCACTTGTACAAGTGTATGTGATGCCAGCCATGACGTACGGCCTTGAGTCGCTGAGTCTTACAAAGAAAGACCTGGAAGCATTGGACTCCTATCAACGAGGACTACTGAAAATGCTGCAATCAATGCCTTCAAGCACCGCCACTCCTGCTGTGTACCTGCTGATAGGTTGCTTGCCTGCAACAGCCATTATCCACAGGAAGATTCTGTCCCTACTAGGAACAGTGCTGTCTCGTCCAAATAGTCCCGAGTATGAAGTAATTGTGAGACAACTAGCCGTAAAAGACCTGAGATCACACAGCTGGACTGTCCAAGTCCGAGAAATATTACAGCAATACAGCCTACCGCCAGCACTTCAGTTGGTGAAGCACCCCCCCAGCAAAGAAGAATTGAAGAAAGATGTCAAAAGGAAAACTGAAGAATACTGGCAGAGAGTCCTAGTAAGTGAGGCAGAAAGAATGAAGAGTCTCAAACTGCTGAACCTCAAAATGTGTTGCATCAACAGAGGCCATCCTGTGTGGGATACAGGGACTGACCCAAGGCATGTACCAATGGCGGCGGTGAGAGCTCAGCTTCTTACAGGGCGCTATCCACTGACTGGCCAGAGGTGTTCCGGAAAGAATTGGACCGATAGCTGCCCATACTGTGATGTAAAGGAGCCCGAGACTATCAACCATTTCGTCCTGAGGTGCACCCTCCACAGCGACAGCAGGACGGCATACATAAAGAAACTCGAAGACATCACCAACAAGAAAATCAGAGAGCTCACTGAGGAAACTAGACTGCGAGTCCTTGTCGACCCGAGCCATCTTACCCTGCACAGAGAGCAAGCAAATGAGCTGGAGAAGATCGCAAGAGTGACATTCTTCAGGATGCACCACAAGAGAGCTATGTATGATGGAAGAGGATCGATGAAGTCCTGGGCAACAAAGAAGTCCTCCAGATGTAGACCAAGCCCCCGGAATCCCCCCCCCAGGCACCAATGATGTACCCCCCATGGCGATAGCAAGGCGGATTGATGGAGACAGCCCCCCGTCTAACTACGTACCCCCCCCTACAACGTACCTGGTCCGCCAGGGTTCTCCTGCGTGAAGAGGAGGAACTTACCACACAAGTATGCAAGTAAGTAAGTAGGCTAAATTTTACTAAAAAAAATATTTAGAAGGCTGAGAAATTCTAAGGAAGGCAGCTGCCCCCTTGTTTCTACTCTACTCCTATGAAAAAAAAAAAACAAGTTTATTTGTATTAAGTTAATTTTTACTGAACAAATATTTACCCAACATCATTCTGTTCCTCTTGTTGCTGTGCCTGTGGCTCCTCTTCATCACTTTCTGACCGTTTTCTCTGCCTCAAGCCTTGTTTTCTTTTCACAGACTTGAACATCTTGCTCTACTCCTTTAATACACAATTTTGACACCCTTTTGTGGCCAACTACTTCTTCAAAACACTGAAAATTAAGCTTTAAAACGATAAGTTCACGTTTGTTGTGTGGGCGACAATTCAAGAAAATTTTGCAAATTGCATAAAACACAAGCCGCAACAACACACTTCAGCGTTGCAACACTTTGAGTGAAAATGGATGAAAATGGCTTGAAGGAGTCACTGGAGCTCTACAAATCACAGGTATATGAAGTCACTGGGCTGCTGAGGAAAGATATTGCTGTGTGAAATTGTAAATAAGACTTACTGCTAACTTTTGTGGTCTAAAAATTGTGGAGTTATGGTTGAACTGTTGAGAAAAAATAATTTCATTGACAAGATTTGCAATGCTACTACTGGACTAAAATTTAGACTAGTCTGAAGTCAACTTAGTCAAGACTGGCAAGATAGAGAGACTTGTCATTTGCACCAGCAGCTACTAGCAAATTTGCTCCAAAGGATCATTTAAGCAAAAGCCAAAACATGCGAGTAAAATGCAATGCTCTCTTTGCTCAGTGACACTAATTGATAGAGTGCGCAGGCAGGCCGTAGGCATATGGGTCTCAGTTTCATTCAGAGGAATATATATCTAGAAATTGTTTGATGGGGTGAATACCAGGGGCGTAACACTTACATGGAAAATGGGGGGAGGGGGCAGAATCGCGATCCCTACCAATTTCAGTCCAAGGGCCATTACCACAACATATCTTGTTTTCACAAAAAAAGGTGGGAAAGGTGGGAAGGGGGGAGTTTCTCATGTCCCCCAGGTCATAAATGCGAGGGGAACATGTCCCGCCTGTCGTCCACCAAATTGCTACTGGTGAATATGCGCCGCTCCTTAGCATTTCCTGTCTCTTCCATGTTAATATTTGGGCCTATTAAAGGGGGGTGGGTCCATTGGGCCCCTGGTTTCATTTTAAGGTGGTGGGGCAAATCTAGTCTTTATGGAAGATGTCTGGGAGAAACTTACAAATTTTTCATGCATAAATACATATATGCTTTGGCAAAAAAGTAGGTGGGGCATTTGGGTCACAAGTCCTGCACTTGTTACTTTAACAAGTTTCCATCTTTATGATACCATATTTTTCAAAATTTTGATATTTTGTTTTTTTGCAGCTTGCGCAAATTACTCTTGCCCTATCTTCAACAGAAGACGATGCAACAATTGAAGAATTGACAAAACTCCAGGAAGATATTAAATCATTGATCTCATTAACTGAAGGTGAGGACGTGAGGTTAATTCCTTGATTAGAAGGCTTGATATCTATAAAGTAAATTTTGATGTTTTCTGCCTTAGCTAGGAGTATTTATCGTTAAGAGTCAGAGACTCAAACTGAGTCGAACGTATCAATTTTAGTCAATATCAACAGCACACCAATTCTCAGGCTTACTGGTAGCCACTGGCCAGTTATATATATTTTACCAAATATCATATGTTGTAACATAAGACATCGACAAATTGACGAGAAGTGCACAATCACATAAATTTCCTTCTTTGTGTTCAGACAGTTTGCTATCATTAAAGAAGAGCATTTTACTGGCACAACTTGAGCCAAATAGACCGTCATCTAGTAGTGGTCAACATGGAGACTCTTCAAATGCTGAAAATGACATGGACGCGGAGTTTGCTGCTTTCCAGGTAAGTCTAGCTTACAAATGGTTCAATGTTTTGACCTTTAGGAATGCCCTGCTTTGACCGTTTTCGTTATGTTCATTTAACAAATTTATGGTTCAATGTTTTGATCACCAACATGGTCAGCTTCCAAATTAGATAAATGTTTTGTCCATGTATGATTACATCAACCACATCATACTTCATGAACTACGCAGTATCCAAAATGGATCAATGTTTTGACAAATAGGAATGCCCTGCATGAGTGCATCAACCGCTTTATACCTCATTCATCATGCAGTATCCAAAGTTGCTAATTGTTTGACCAATAGGAATGCCCTGCATGAGAGCATCGACCACTTAAAAACCCTGATCAGCAATCAAAAATTCAACCAGTTACTGCCTCAATGGTTATTACTGAGGCATAATTAGTGTTTTCTTTGTGATATTCAGGCGGCCATAGCTGATGAACCAGGCCCTTCTTTGACAAATTCTCACGACCAAGAAGAAATTCAAGAATGCCAAGAAGAGGACGGGGAAGAAGAGGATGAGGAAGAAAACGAGGAAAATTCTGAACTTGCCGGAATTATTGGCACAAAATGCCGAGCCCCTTTCAAGTCTGATTGGGGTGGGACACAGTATCACAATGGCATTATTGTCAGCGTGGAACCAATGGTGGCTGACTCAGATCCTATGGTAAGTTTTTGTTCATTTATTTTTGGTTGGAACCTCAACCTGAATGCTTTCTTATGTAGATTTGCAAGGCGGTTAGCTTACTTGGTAGTACTCTGGGCTTTTAATCGCTTTGTCTTGATTCCATTTCTTGATCGGTCCTGACAGTAGTTTCAATCATCTTTAGAGTGCATAAATACGTGCCGTAAATCCCCTATCTTCCGTCTATCCGCGATTTGATCAACTCTTACTTTATAAATTTTCATTGCACGATATTTCGAGTACCTTTAAGCTTTTAACTGATGGTAATTTTGTAGAATGATTTATTGCATTAAATTTTAATTTATCTTAACACATGATTAAAATGAACAGATTCTCTCACTGACTAAACCATTCTGTGTTTGTAATTTCCAGGTTAGAGTTTTATTTTGTAACCCAACTCAGAAATCCATGCTTCCATGTCCGTTCTTTCTTGAAGACAAGTGCAAGTTTTCTGAAAAGGATTGCAGGTAAACAGACTGTTGTTTATTCTTCTGATTATTTTAGTTTGAAAACACAGAATACAGAAATCTTCTGAAGAGAATAAACTTGATTCTGATTATAGCTTTGCAGGGAGTTCTGACTTTGGTGTTTCTGTGGCGAAAGTTTGCACAATTTCTTTGCATAACATTATTTTCATTGTTGATAGGTATTCCCATGGTTACCAGGTGCTGGTCGCTGAACTACAGGAGTACCTTGAACCTGACCACAGGTAAAATTTTTCTATCTCTCTGCTTGGAAAATTTCTCTGACTATGTTAATATATTCAATCCAAAAATTTCTGACTGACCAAAACCTGACTATCGATTAGACTCCTCAGACTCCTACCTTTCAAAATCCTATTGATCAATTTCTCTGATTTGGTTGTCATGGATACCCACACAAGTGTTTCACATCAAATCATAGAAGAGACTCGGGGCTTTGTTAAAAACACATTTACATGCAAATAGCAGTGTTATATGAGCTGCAGGGGCTGGTGAAATTTCAAATTGTCTAAAAATATGCAAATGTTTGACCTTTGACCAGTTTTATTACAGGAAGTTAACCTTTGACCCCAGTGGTCACATGGCGACAAGAATCCTTATTCCCTTGAATATTTATAAAGTTACTTCTATTAAATCTATATGTTGAATGCACGCTACAATTGAACGATTTATCAAAAATGGCAAAAATCTGATTTTGGTTGCTATGGCAACCATTTTTGCAAAATCTGGCCATTAAAAAAAAGGAAACAAGTGTTTTCGGATTCCTCAGAATCTCGACTTTCCGAAAATGTATAGTTTATATAATCAACAAGCAAATCCAACAAAAGTTTTTTTGATGTCATAAGGAACCGCACTAAATCGATCCTACTCCTCGGACTTCTACCTTTCAAAATCCTACTGATCAATTTCTCTGATTCTCAAATCTTGAGTGTGGGGGGGAGGACTGGTCTAGTGGTAGTGTGCTAGGCTACCAATCCTGGGTCAAGCGTTCGAATACGGCTCTTGCTGGGTCACCTGGGCCTATGTAGGACGGGTGTTTCAATCATCCTTTGCCTCATTGCTGTGTCCTCCTGTCCTAATTTGCCTACCAAGCGCATAAATATAGGACGTAAAGCCTCAATCATCCTTCCGTCTTTGCTTGAAAAAATGTCTCTATATTCAATGCAGAAAATTCCGGCTGACCAAAACTTGACAATCGATTCGACTCCTCGGACACTCCTCGGACTCCACCTCCAAAAATTCTACTTGTCAATTTCTCTGATTCCCATGTCTCATTGCACTACATTATATTTGCTGTGAGACTGAAGTTTACGAAAATATAATTCTATTTGCAGTGACCTGAAACTGGAGAGCAAGTGCTTAGCTCACTATGAAGAGGACGGTTTGTGGTACAAAGCAATCGTGGTTGAAGTCATGGAGGACCAGAAGTTCCAGGTCATGTTCGATTCCTACAACAACACAGAGACCGTCAGCGTAGAGGATATTTTACCATTAGGTAAGCCAAACTTGTATTTGGTTAATGAAAACATAGGCTGCGCAGCAGCAAACCTTCAGCGAATAACACATTTAGAAGATTACAATTACATCATAAAATTGGTGTGTTTACCAAATTCCGTATATTATAGGTATGCAACAGTGGTCGAGTAATGGCATTCTATTATCTGTTATTTGCCTGCTGCCCTGCGATCTACCTGTGTGCTTGCCAGGGTTTGTAAAAGCAGGGAAAGGCCTTATTATACTAATTTACTTATATTATGGTACGGTTTTATGCATGCACCAATTTTTTTCCGATCATTCAAAAAGTGTTAAATACAAGTAAAAAAGCACTGCTACATTTTATAGGTGATGCTGTATATGCAATAGTGGGCACGTTTTGGCTCCTATAAGAAAATAAGTATTTTTAATATTTTTTCTCAATATTACAAAAAGTATAGAATATGTATCAGTCAGACCATGAAAAGGCACAACTAAACCACATAAGTCATATGTGTAGCAAACTTTATCCATGTACATGCAATAGTGACCAAGTCTTGGGCCAGAAACAAAAAATACATTTTTTATCTTTTTTTTTCAATATTTCAAATAGCATTTAATATTTTCCACCAGACCTTTCAAAGGGCACAACTAGACCTTATAGGCCATGTGTGTACCAAACCTTATCCATTTACATGCAATAGTGACCGAGTCTCAGCCCAAAAAACTAAAAAAATACATATTTTTCTATTTTCCAAATTTTTGCAAAAAGTATAGAATATCCATCAATGAGACCATCAAAAGGCACAACTAGACCATATAGGCCACATCTGTACCAAATTTCATAAGTGCACATGCAATAGTGACTGAGATTTGGCCCGGAAACGAACAAAAATAATTTATATATTTTCTCAATTATTTCAAAAGGTATTGAATATCTATCAATTAGACCATCAAAAGGCACAACTAGACCATACAGGCTAGATGTGTACCAAATTTCATCCATGTACACTCAATAGAGGCCGAGTGCTGGCCCGGAAACGATCTATCCGCCCGCCGCCCGACCGCCCGCCCGCCCGGCGGACGGACAACATTTTTACCCTCGGCAATGTATACATTGCCGACGGGTATTGTAGTTACTTTGGGAAAATTTGTCCGTCCGGCGGGCGGGCGGGCGGGCGGGCGGGCGGGCGGGCGGACGGGCGGGCGGGCGTCCGGATAACGGGCGTCCCACTTGTGTATTGGGAGTAATGCCAAAACTATGGAATGTATACTTTTTATTTTTGGGACATTATTATATCTTTTATCCTAGTTGTACCTATTAGAGGTTTAATCCACATGAGATTAATACTTTTCTCACAATTATTGAAAAATGTGAAAAAATATTTTTTTGTGTATTGGGTGTCAAGCCAAAACTATGGCATGCATATTCATCATTTTTGGGTAAATATTGTATCTTTTATCCCAGTTGAGCCTTTCATAGGTCTAATCCCCATGACATTAATACTTTTCTCACAATCATTGAAAAATGTGAAAAATTGTTTATTTTTTGTTTCTGTGACAGAGCTAAAAAACTGCAGTACTTTTGACACTGAAATTGGCATATTGTATGTATTAAATACCCAAGATGTGTTTTTTGTGGGTCTAAATGCTCTGAGAAAGTTGAACGGACGACAATTTACCAAAAATATGAAAAAATACTATTATTTTAAACTTGTATAATTCAGTCAATTTTGAAGTTAAATCTATGAAATTTTCCACTTAGGTGTCTAACTTATGCCTCTTTAAACATCTCTAATCAGTTGGAATGTTGGTCCTATGAATTTTTATAAAAACCCAAAAATTCGAAAAAATGCCAATTTTCCAATATTTCTGCATGAAAAGCCAAATGGTAATAGGTAAGTTAGTTAACTTTAGGTTTTATTGTAGTTAGACACACTATTGACTAATATTCACAGCCATTGCATGAGTTGTTGCAATTTTTTCCATTTAAATGTATGATTGAAAAAAGGCAAAAAATCATTAAAATGTCTATTTACTCTCCATTTCCTTCTGATGTCATACCAGTCGTTGACATTTTTTTTGTCAAAATAAACCTGACATGTTTCACATCATCATCATGCTGATTTTGAACAATATGAAAACTTTTATTGGCAGCATAGGTCAATATTAACAAAATTAGATAAATATTAAGGATTTTCAGATAATCATATATCAGTAAATATTGGCCCTGGTCAATCAAATTTGCCACAATTATGTCTAAATTTTACTTTTTCTACCTCTCCTCATGAAATATTATCAATAAGAAATATATAAATTTTATATATAATTACATCACTGAGTTTAGATATTAACCATAAAGTTATAATAATTGGCAGTTTTAAAAAGATTTAGTGTCAACATTTTAAAATATTAACACACAAATGCATGTTTTTGAATATAAACATGCATTTGTGTGTTAATATTTTAAAATGTTGACACTAAATCTTTTTAAAACTGCCAATTATTATAACTTTATGGTTAATATCTAAACTCAGTGATGTAAATTTTTAGAAGATGAATAAATGTCAGCCCCTTTTATTTAGTTGTTTGCATGAAAATTAAATGTGATTGAATCAGACAGATTGGCTTTTGTTGAATGGAGCACTGGAGAAGTCTTGATTATGTAATGTTATGTCACAGGGTAATTGTCTTCCCTGCTAATCCTTTGACAAGAAATCTTAAACTCTCAATTGTAAAGTTCTTAATGGTTTAAATCTAACATCAGTTATGTACATTTTAACATATAAAGTACTGTCAGCTTACTTTTATCTTGGTCTTTAATGAAAAACATATAAGACAGACTGGCAATAAGACCGCTATGTATATATAGAGGGTTATCAAAGAAAATTACTTGGCATGCAAATCCAATTTCTGCAAATTTCAGTGTGTAATTTTACATTTCAAGACATTATTGGATAAATCTGTCTTTTAATTCATTTTAAAACTCACTCCAATTGTATTTTTAGCATTTTAAAGAAATATTGTTTAGGGGGTAAAAGTGTCATCATTGGAAGGGGTCCAGTTTTTTTGTGAATGGGCCTGGAGACAGTATGTCTGTGCTTCATTGTACCCCTCCCCTCCAGCCATTCATGTTATGTAACATTGTGTCACTAATCCTGTCCAGTGACCAAAGCTGGGAACAAAGGAGCACAAAAGCAGTGCACAGCACCCTCAACTTTTTAACAAATTTTCTTTTTTCTTAGAAATATGTCCAAACTGCATTGACACCAACTTAGTTGTCTTATATTGAACAAATAAAGAAATTTCCAATTTTAATAAAATATTTAGGCCAACTAGAAGCTGAGATATGACTTTTTGTAGCCCATACAGGCTGTACACAGAGTTGGGACATCTTTCTCTTGTTTTGTTTTTCTTTACAGCTATTGTTATTCTCCAAAGTTTGACCAGCATTTAACCTTTGTATTAACTAGCAACTTGCTTAGTCTTAAAAGATATATATATACTGGCATAAACCTTGTTTTAGTGTTACTATTTACAATGGTTTTGGTTGGAGACATCTTATCTATAATTTATGTTTTTAGACCCATATTCCATATTTGTAATTTATGATAAGAATAGCTAAGACTAGATAGACTAGATAGATGGATGGATAGATAGATAGATAGATAGATAGATAGATAGATAGATAGATAGATAGATGGATAGATAGATAGATAGATAGATAGATAGATAGATAGATAGATAGATAGATAGATAGATGGATAGATAGATAGATGGATAGATGGATAGATAGATAGATAGATAGATAGGTAGATTGATAGATAGATAGATAGATAGAAAGATAGAAAGATAGAAGGATAGAGATAGATAGATAGATAGATAGATAGATAGATAGATAGATAGATAGATAGATAGATAGATAGATAGGTAGATAGATAGATAGATAGACACATGTAGATAGATAGATATATATGTAGATAGATAGATAGATTGATAGATGCATACATAGATGGATAGATTATTAGAGTAATTTTAATCCTGTACAATTTCTAAAGCTTTACAATGATTCAAGATTCCTATACATGGATATATCACAAAATCCAATCACCAACTGGAATTATTCTATTTTCTCAGTTTAATCTCTTTTTACAAAAAGCACAAAATCAGCCATAGGCCTACTTGCCTGAATCACATGATCCAGATTTCATTTTGACTAGAAGATATATCATTTCAAGTTTAATCTCTTGGTAACCATTGACTTTCAGTGATGTTTCATTGGACCCCCCCCCCCTCATCACAGTGGCACACTTCTGAGGTGTGTGAAGTATGCCACCCTCCATTCTTTTGTCAGGTTACATAATGGCATTGCATAAGGTGATTAAAAGATTGGGGTACAGCAGACAATAGCCAATTTATATGGGTGTTTAGCAGCTGAGGAGGGGGACTAAGGAAGCCCCTTTAACCCCTTTAAGGGGAATGTCTGCAAGGATAATGTAATTTAACTGAAATTGTTACAACATCCAACAATTTACATGGCTACATTCTAAAATGGATCCAGGATCAAGATGATGTAGAACTGAAGTCAATGACACTGTTTGATTAGATATAAGATTTACAGACAGAAATTTATTGAACTGATAGATATCTAATTTTTGTTCAAACAATAGCTACCCTTATTGCAATTCAGTTTTATGCAGTTTAAATAAAATAGTAATTTTATCTTTTCTGCAGGAATTATGACACATCTTAATAGAAAAACTGATAGTTGGATAGATCAAACTACCAAAAATCTATCTATCTATCTATCTATCTATCTATCTATCTATCTATCTATCTATCTATATATCCATCTATCTATCTATCTATCTAAACAGTCCCCTACATGTCCTGATCGTTTTCTGACTGTCTTTATCTCAGTTGTTGTCCATTTCTAGCTGTCTTTTTAATGGTCATTACCTGTCTATTGTGCACTGCATTGCTTTATTTTCCTGTCTGTCACCACTGTATATTACATTCAGACAAAAATAAGTTTGATAAAAAACCAACTTTCTAAAATGGTAGTGGAAGAGGGGACGAATTACTGTGGGTAATCCATGCCGGATAATATTGTTCTTAATATTGTCACCGAAACCAGTCATCTTCTTGACTTCATTTTTTTTAAATTTTATTTCTCAAATTGCTCGTTCACAAAAAGGCACAGATTTTGCCACAGGCCACCAATATGCATAGTGGAATACTTGCCTGAATTTCATTATCCAGATTATACCAAATTATACCACTTCAACAGTACAATGTAACGTCTTGCTAATTGCTAACCATTGATTTTCAGTTCATTTGATCTTGTGCCACACTTTTTGACTCCTTGCCCAAATTTTAACTGTTTCCCCTCTTTTTCTGGGGGGGGGGACCCATCCTGCAAGCTGATTGCATGTGGATTTTGAATTCCCGTCAATACAAAATGGCAGACAGGAAACATTTATATTATTTTGCTCACAGCTCTTGGCCATTCAATGAAAGTTTTTCAACGGGAATTTCATGTTCATGAGGATATTAGAGTACCCAGTGGGGTCCTGCCTCAATGTATCCCACTGTCTGGAGAATAGCCGCTGAGTAGCCGAGGGTATGCTGCCGCGCAGCCTATGTTTACCCAAGTGATTACAATACCTTCTTCGAACTTCGTTCGCTGAAGGTAAAAATATGGTCTGTATGGTAGCTTCTTTGACAGTAATGTAGGCTGCTGTAGGTCTTCGTAGATTTGACCAACTTAGAGTAAAGTCTGCATTTAAAAAGCTGACATAATCCTAGATTCAAAATTTGTCAATTGGTTATCGTAAAAAAGTTATGATAACAAGACTTTGCCATGACCTAGCTTTCATGCCTTTCATCTGTACGCAAAGTCAATTATACTTATGATGGAAAAAGTTAAATTACCTTATAAACATACTGAACTTTACTCAAAATTGCTCCGCAAGTCATCTGATCTCTTGTATTATGACCAAATTTGAATGTATCGTGACTTAGAAAGAATTTTGTGTTTTCCGCCTGTCTTCAGTCTTCTTTTGGTAGGCCTAATAAATATCGTCAGTGATCACAAAACTAATTGTGAACTTCTAGTTTCAACTTTCAACCTTGTGATTTTAATGTCATTATTTTTCAGAACAAGAAGAAGAAAGTGAAGATGAACAAGAATCTGACAACGACGCAGAAAATGACCTCCCAGTCTTCCTCTGGCGACCTTCGCAGACGACCGATTCATTCGGGGAATGGGAGCAACATACTAAAGTGAGATTGGAACCGAGTGAAAACGTTTTGTATCATAAAGAGTCAACTGAATAACTTATGGATGACATTCTCTCTCATTTTAGGGTGTTGGATCGAAATTGATGGCAAAGATGGGTTACATCACCGGACAAGGACTGGGAAAGAACGGAGAAGGAAGGGCGGAACCTGTTCCTATTCAATTATTACCTGCTGGTGAGTAAGGGAAATGGATTATAATTCAAAATCCTGTTTACTTGCTATTTTAGACGTAGAATTGCGACTTTGTATTAATTTTTAGCAAGAAACGAGAGGCAATATGTTTTCTCTGTTTGGTCCACAATGTAAAATTTATACTGAAATTTTTGAGAAGCGGAGTGCACCAAAAGTTGAAAACATAAGTCACCTTCTTTGTACATTGTAAAAAGTTTATTTTTCGTATTGTAATCTATACATTTTTTTACCACTTTACATAATATATATATAATATCCATTATATGACTATCTATTTCGTTTAACAGGGAAGTCCCTGGACAAGATCATGGAATTGAAGGAGAAAGCAGGAGACAGAGATTTGTACGATGTCATGAAGAGACAAAAACGGAGACAGAAGAAAGTCAACAACAGCGCAGCCGAAGGTTACAAGAAAGTGAAGCCGGACTCTAATGAAGTGTTTGACTTCATCAATACTAGGCTAGGAGACAAAAAAGGTAGAGTAAATGAAGATATTGTAAGAAAAAGAACATTAATTGAATATGAGAAACAAAATGTTTAAAGAAAGGGAAAAGTTCTGAAAGACAATATTTGAATATAGAAAAAGAATATTTGAAGGTAAAAAGAATGTTTGAAAATTAGAAAAAGGAGGTTTGAAGCCAGGAAAGGAATGCTTAAAGATAGGAAAAATAATGTTTGAAGAAAGGAAAAAGAATGTTGAATATAGGAAAAATACTGTTTGAAGATAAGAAAAGAATGTTTGAAGATAGGAAAAAGAATGTGTATAGGAAAAAGAACAGTTAAAAAATCATGCAATGGTCGGCCAAAATGGTTTTTGAGTCACCAGGCCAATATTCTGCAACTTAAAAAATAATAAAAATGCAGCATTATAAAGCTGGAATATCTGCAGATTTGGCCAAAATCTGAAAATTGTGTAAATTGATAAATTTAAAGTCATTCTAACACAATCTTACCAAAAAATGGATTTATTGCTTTTCCAGATGTATATATTATTTTTGTTTTAATGGAAAGGATTGTCTTTTCTTTAGACTTTAATCTCTTTATCTTTCTTTTTTCAGAACATGTTAAAGAATTTCTCAGCAGGGTTCATCCGAAGACTTCACAAAATCGCCACATTACAAAAAAAGACCTCAATAAGAAGTCTGATAGAGAGTTAAATGTACAGGTAAAAACTGATAATAAATTTGAATATAGATATTTCAGCTTTTAATTTTGGTTATTTGTCAATCTAATAATTTGAAAATAAGGCAAGTCTCCCACAAGTTATTTAGGTAGTTTAGTGGATTTTAAAAACTTTTACAAGATTTGTCTTAACTTTTTTTGACAAATAGACATATCAAGTATAGATAGTGTATCAAGCACAAAATAGAAGTAAAACGTGTATATAAGGGTATTCTACTCTACTAAAATCTTTAATAACTTGTTAATTATATTAATGCAAGTCTGTTGATTACAAATCTTGGGGCTTTTCTGTATTCTGATCATTTCTTTTTTTCAGATTTATAAAACTCAAGAAGAAATTAGGAATGTTGAACGTGAATTGGCCAGGACAAAGCAGACTTTACGCAGACATGACGGGTAAATATTTTCTAAATAAATATTAATAACAATGAATGTTAAACACATGTACGTCTACATCTCTTTATTATTTGGTCTGTATATATTTAAAATAATTTAAATCTTGATTTAGATTTTAAATATCTATATATAGATTTTGAAAATCTGATACTTTTTTATAAAAAAAAAAAATTATAAAAATCGCAAGGTTGATGACAAAAATAGGAAAAGGATTTTAAAAGATATCTAAATGTAAGTTCTGTTTATTTTTCAGTGATAAATTAACGTCCAGCAAAGTCCAAGCAAAGGTTACATCTTTAGAAAATTACTTGAGGCAGTTGAAATCATCTGAGACATCTCTACAGAGGCACCAGACGGGGAGAAGTGACAAGAAAAAATTGACAGTGTTTTGATATTTTTGGAAATATAATAAATTTCTGAAATTGTTCATTTAGTCATGTCAATCATGTGTATAAATTGTTTATAATTGTTTTGTTTTGTAAATAGTGTAAATGTGATATTATTTATTATTGTATAAAGGAGATGTATGTTGATAATAAATTTGTTTTTTTACTGAATTTCCTTGCAATTGTGTTATTTGTGTAAACTTACAACTCCAGCTATAGCCCTTTACGATAGTTTACTGTGTGCAATATTGGTTAATTCAATCATCATTATCTGTATGGTGAGGGACCGAGAACTCTGGTATTATTTGACTGAGAAATTAAATTCTAAATGCCGGCAGGAATTTCAATAGAATAAAAGTTTGCTGCTGATCTCGCAAACCTCTGAAACACTGCTTGTTGAACTCTGTTCTTCCAAAAATTATGACATTATGCTGGACAAATTGGTGAATGAAAAAGTTTTTTAAAAAAATCTCCATTTCTGGTCCATATTTACAAAAAAATAGTACAATAATATTTTAAAAGGCTTGTGACATTTTACATCAAACTCCCACAAAAAAAGGACTTGGGTTATTCAGCCTTACATGGTGTATGTACCAGGCCCTAGAAGGCAAACTCTTGTCACACCCCCCAAATTAGAAGTGATAATTCTAATTTACCACCTAATCATCTCTTATTAAGCTTTATTAGCTCCAATTAAAAATTACCAATTTCTCTTACTGCTGGTGCCACCTGGCGGATTTTCTTGTAAATTTTTCCACCAGGGGGCCAGGGTTGCATTCTGGGCAAAGTACAGATTTCTTGAAGAGCAGTCTGAGATTTCTTGCTGATATTTTGCAAATTTGCGTCTAATTGCGAGGTAAATATGGTCTGAAGGTGCAGTATAACTGTGTGCAGGGCGATGTGTCCATATTTGGTGTGGTTGGCATGTTCACAAACAATTGTGGCACTGTAGATTTTTACCCGCCATTCACGTTCTCAATCTCTTTCTCTGCATGGCCATGATTGCACGTTCTGATATAGCAGCCAGGCCAGCCCAGTTGATGTGTAATTGTAGGGTTCAGCTGCACTGTCTTTGCCTTGAGAGTAGCAGAAAAATTATTCAGCATATGTTGTTGTCTATCTAGACCTATTGATGAATTTGTGATGTCCTGTCATCAGCTGGTCGGGGTTTAGTTATAGACCGAGGATATATGCAGAGCCCGGCTCTGCGAATAGTGAGGTCAGGCGATTGGCAGAGCCGGCTGGCTCTGTGAATAGGCTGACCTGTCTATTGGCAGAGCTGGGCTCTGCAAATAGCAATTTCTGTCTATTCACAGAGCCGGGCTCTGCCAATAGCCAACTGTCTATTTGCAGAGGCATGCTCTATGAATAGGTAGACCTGTCTATTGGCAGAGCCTGGCTCTGAATAGGGTGACCAGTCTATTGGCAGAGCCGGGCTCTGTGCATAGCATAGAAATACATAGAAGGGACATGAGGCTCTGGTAGATGAAGCAACCAAATCCACCATCTTGGAACTGCCCTGAATACTGGCACAATGGACCGTGACGTCACTAATAACTGTGATGTCACTTATAACAATGGCATGACGTCACATCATAATTAGTCTATTGTGACGTCATGTCTCAGGGCAGTTCCAATATGGCTGATTTGGTGACCTCATCTTGAGGTGGCATCATACAGCCTCATGTCCCTTCTATGTATTTCTATGGTGCATAGCCATTCCTGTCTATTGGCAGAGCCCGGCTCTGCCAATAGACAGCTGTCTATATGCAGAGCCCGGCTCTGTGAACTCAAGTTATGTGCCCCATCATTTTCATTATAACATATAACTGGAGTTTAAAAGTACAATGTAAACAAATGATATTTGTTTTCAATTATTTGGATCCAAAACATAATAAATTCACTCATCCAGAAAATCCTAGGGCTCCGTGAAAAGAAAAGTTAATCTAAAAACTGAGCGGCTCTGCATATAGCCAGGTGAGGCTATTGCCAGTATTGGCAGAGTCCGGCTCTGCGTATAGCCACTACCTTAGTTATAAGGGCCACAGACCTTCTATCTAGGGGATGAAAAAAGGTTGCATTCAAGTGGAAGGCCTATTTGGGTGGCCCTTCTGGTCTGTGGCCGTTATAACCATACTCCTGCTGGTCATCCTGTATTCATTATTTGATGGTAGGTAGGTGCTGTTGCCAGAGGCAGAACTTTATATGGGCTACAAACAATGATAATGTCTTTTTGAAATTTTGTATTGCACAATCAATATGACAATGTATGCCAATGGCCAATTGTGCCTGTAACCCCCTGGCCCAAAAATATATTCATGCCCGAGGTTATTGGAGAATATTGACTCGTATCTATTCTGTCTGTCTTTTTCTCAAATGGGTATCCCCAGTATTCAAGATTTCTTTCTGTGTGTGCACCAAATTTGTCTTACAGTAATTTTTTAAAACGGACTTATTTTTCAAATTTATGTTTCATGCTGGTACATCAATTATAACTTGGGGATAATTGGACACTTTCACGGTGTGGGTAGGCCCATTGTTCTGAAAAGGTGTTAATGCATTGACTTTGATGTTTTAATTTAGCAATTCATTACATAATCTTTAAAAGCAATCATGAATGTCATTTAATTTCATTGTTTAAAGAAAGTGGCATGTTTATTTTTGTTTAGCAATAGCCAAAAGTAAAATATAGGGCAAAGAGAATCTTGATTGGTACCAAAAGTTAGCATAATATTATGTAATATTTCTTTTATAAATCTGTGATCACAGTACAAGAAAGTGTATGCAAACTTCTTTTTGTTTCTTTTAGTTCTGCCCAGGATGGTTCAGACCGCTGTTAGACTGAGGGTCTGATGGGAGCCGTATGAAATCGACGCTTCTTAACTGCAGGATGTAATTGTAAATGTGTAAGTTGCTGACTTCGGAAGAGAAGTTCAGCTAACAAATTGCCATGGCAGGTGAGGAACAATTGTTTGCTTGTTTGTTGATTTATTGTAATGTTAACAAATTGCAGTGGCAGATCAGGCAGAATTTATTGGTTATTGTAAAATTTGGTCAGGAAGAGTCTTGGAATTTTGGTTGTAAAATTTTGTGGGAACCCTGAGCGTTAATGAGTGAATAAGAACTGTATTGACAAATAAAACTTGCAAGTGACAGCAGCTATTTGTATTTCTCCCGACTTATAATTATATATCATTAAAATAATTAAAGTAATAAAGCCTGAAAAATTTGTTTTATATAAGAATATTTTGTAATGCGAACTTAAGATGTCTCAGTTTCCTCTCAAGACATTTTCAGTAGTTCGACCATGTGTCTTTATTCTTTTAATAAGTTGCTGTCTTAAAAATAGTTATTAATCCTTAAAGATATTATGGCAGTGTTCCAGCTAGGCCATTTGAGCATGGCGCAACGCCATGCCCAACCTCATGTGCACCATGCCAAACTTCTTGTGCACCATGCCCATTTTTAGGTAAAAAGAAAAAAAATTTGCAAATAAAGGTCATTACTATAGAAAAGTGCCCTTCAAATCTGGAAAGTGCCCTCTTTTTCAGGACACTTGTATGCCCAAAAAGAATTCTGGCTGGAACACTGTATGGCGAGATTGGTATACTATAAATTTGAAATTCCTGTTTCAGATAATCAAGCGGAGGTCTTCAAATGTCCTGTTCAGAAATGCATGGCTCTGAACCAGGCAGTATTTTCTACATTTGGGAACCTGTGCTACCATTGGATGGTGTACCATGACCCTGCCACCCAGTTCTACACTTGCAGTCACTGTCCGAACGTGCGGAAGACGCCTAGGGAGGCTTATGTTGCACATTTAGTTGTTGTGAGTATGATCTTAAAAAGTCATGAGACACGGAGCCACGGATAGCTCACTTCAGAGGTGTTTGTGGTTAAAAAATAAATAAAATAAAAATCCATCAGGTTTTGACTTGATCAAAGTGATCCAATGACTCCCTTTTAAAATGGTGCAGGTAATCCCAAGAAATGTGTAAATATGCAGCCAACAGTGCAGCAAACTTGTAATAGTGATAACACTTAATAGCTGGGTATTATTGCTAGTTGACTGTTTTTCTCTAGAAATTTTCTCGAGTTCAACCCTGTATTTTCAATAAGTGCCTGTCTTTTAAATAATATTACAAAATGATTTCTGACGGGACCAGTTAGTCACAAGTACTGCCTTCTATATCACGCTGAAGGTACTGATCACCAATCCCACCTAGTATTGTCCTCCAAAGACACAGATTTGCCAATTCTGCTATTCTTACTTGACTTTCAGAGGTATGCTGAAGAACCACCTTTTCTATATTCGATTCAGTGCTTTTGTGCTTTAGAAAAAAAATTCCCTTCAGGGAAAAATCAGGGAATTTAAAATTTGGCCTCAAATAAACGGAAAGCACAGGGAATTTGGTTTTACATGTGTTAATGCTTGAAACAAGCCCTCTATTTTAAGCTCAAATCAATAAAAGTTGTAGTTTTTGGTTTCCGATTAGTGGTAATAACACAGCGATAAACAAATAACTAAAATCAGCGAAAATACAGGGAATTTTCTCACGAAATTTCAGTGGCTACCCTGTAAAACCGCAAGGCAATTTGCCACAAAGGTCAATTCCGAGTGAAATGTATACATGTGTGGATAATTCGTGCCTTAATATGCAATTTAGATAAGCCATACAGAGGATCATTAGATGCTGGTGTGGCTAGTGGCTACGGAAAGCAATGATGTGACTCTTGTTTCTAATTGACTTAAATCTCTTACAGAAGCATAATATACACTACTGCAAGGGTCTGGAAGCAGGTTCCACTGGAGCCCCGTTCCTGCACCCTGAAGGGTTCTACCCCCCTCAGGGATACAAGGAGTGGGCCGTCAGTCGTCTTTGGAAGGGGTTCACCTCCACTCAGTCTGCCAAGCAGTTCATCCAGGTCAAGTGGAAGGTAACTTGTTCTTATTCATAATTCTTTGTTGCTTAATATCTGTAAGATGCATGAGGGGGAGGAAGCATTAGCTCAGTTATTAGCGCACTGGGGTAAGGGCCTAAGAGGAGAATATATGTAACATGTTCAGGTAATATACAATTTGTGCAGGGTGACCTGGGTCCCTGGTTCGATTCCTGCTCGGGCCGAGTCACCACAACTTATGTTAGACAGCAGGTTCCACCATCCTACGCCTCATTGCTGTGCCCTCCTGTCCTTATTAGTCTGCCAAGTGCATAAATTTATAGAGCGTAAAGCCCTAGTCTCTATCTTCGCTCATGGCCCACAGACTTATTGTCCCTCATCTAAGAGAGGGACAACGCTTTCTTGTGCATTTATCTTCTCAAACAAGCGTTTCGCTTGTCCACAGCCGAGATTTTAAATTTGGCGCCATTGCCAGACCACCTAATACCCATAATCCCATGCGCTTAGACGTCCTCTTTCTTCTCGGCTGTCCTACGCATCGGACGTGTGCTAGACAGCCGCTTGTTTACGGTCGATTGGGGCATTGACAATGGGTTATTTACGTTGTATTTCGTTTTCTAGGTTTCCTTATACGGTTTACAGAGCTAAACTGTACTCAGGTAAGTTTATTTTACCCTATTTGTCGCCTCAAACTTCGTCGTTTTCGTTGCAGTCTGGCCGTCATGGCGGCCGCTGTGATGTATTATACGGCGGTTGCACGTGGTTTTCGAGTGGGTTTCGACATTGTACATGCTCTCCCACTTGTATTCCGTGCTTATTGGTGCCTGCTTTCCTTGTTTTTCGACCATTTACTTGGTTATTTGCTTCGTCTTCTACGAATTCCGACGTATTATTTATTTTGCCTGGCTTGGGGGTGCGGTGGCTCGGCCGTCCTGCCTCTTGGTCAGCTTTGTCTTTGGGGCTGGCTCCCGTCGCCTGGTGTGCATCCTCCCCCTCGGCGGCTCCTGGGCTTCTCACCGCGGGCCTTGGGCCTCGGACGGTCTACCCACTTGGTATTGGCCCTTGGCTTCTGCTGCTTCCTCTTGCTTCCCGTGCTGGATTCCACTGGACTGTATGGACTTCTGAGGCTGCCTGCCGCCCTCCCATTGGGCTGTCGTCTCTGGCTCTCCTCCTCTCCTGGTGGGTTCGGTGTTTCCCTGCGCTGTCCTGGGCCACGGCCTCTCCTGCTGCGAGTGCTTCCGTGTCCGCATGCCTCTCGGAGTTCTCCCTGGCCTCCCCGTCAGGGATTTACTGGAGCTTCCCCGGGCTCTGGAGTTGGTTGGGGTCTGCTGCCCGGCAGATCCGCTGTCATCCGTTCTTCGGCTGTTCCCCCCCGCGGGCCTTCCTGGCAGTGGCCCTGCACGGCCCTTTCAGCGCTCCCAGCGCTGCCTGCTGCTGGGCTTCCTGCTGTCGGCCTCCCACAGGCCTACCACTTGGGGACTATGGCTAGTTCCTGGTGCTCCTTGGTGTCCTCGGCCCCATGGCCTCCTCTTCTTCGCTTACGCTGTGGACTTTGGAGTTGGCTCTTTTTCTTCGGCTCCTGGGTGGTTACTCTGTCACAAGGTCTGGCAAGCCGGTTTCCACTCTGGCCACCCCGGCCTGCCGTTCGGGCCGCCCTGGCGCCTTCGGGATTTCATCCGGGTGTGCTTGTCCCGCTGTGGGCTTCCTTGCCTTGCTGACCTTGGCCTGGGTTCCTTCCTCCGCAGTTCACCATGTGGCTTTGTGTGGATGGGCTCGCCTTCCGGCAGTGGGGGGATCCTTGGACGGATCCTCTCCTTCCTGTCCTGCTTTCGGACTACCTCAACCTGCTCCGACTGCCGCGGCCACCTCTGCTCTTCGCCTTGTGGAGCAGGCTGCCCTGCTTTGGGTGCCAACGATTCAGCCGTTTCTCCTGGTGCCTCGTGGGGCTTGGTCTCCTGACCATTGGGCGTCCGTCTGTGCTCTGGCTCAGTGGGTTTGTCCCTCTCTGTCCCTCACGGAGCCCTCTGTCGTGTGTCCCCGAGCTCCTGCTTGCTGTCATTCCCTCCAGCGGGGACATGGCGCTTGCCTCCTGCGACGGTTGTCCGGTGTCGTCTGCTGCCCGTCGCTCTTCAGCTAGGGGTCCAGTCCCTGCATAGGGGCTGGCCCTGCTCTCCGGCCTCCTGCTCAGGCTTGGTTATGCCCTTAGCTTGGGGGGCAAACAAAGGGGGGGGGGCGTGTCCCTCCGGGGGCCCCCCGGAGATGTCTGCAGTCTGCCTCCGGGTCCCGAGCCTCCTGCTCGGTCCCGGCGCGGGGAGACGGGTCGTTGCCTCTCCACGGGGCAATATCTTGCCCTCTTCTGGGTGCCCTCCCTTACACCGGCCTGGTTGGGCTCGGTGTCTGGAGGCACTTCAGTGACTCTCTTCATGGCATTCCTTTGGCCGGCCTGCTGAGTTCTGGCTCCCTGCCTACTGACTCAGTGCGCTGTTGGCCTCCTCCTGTTTCCAGTCCCGGTTCGTGGCACTGAAATAGGCCTACCTGCTGTCACCACCTCCTTCTCAGGTCTTGTAGTGCCCTGGGCTTGGAGGCTTCTGGTTGACAGTCACACTGCCTTCTGCACTCATGCCAGACCACCCCATGGGGGCTCCCTTGGCAGCTGCAACTAGTTTTGCTCTGTACTTGGGGTCAATGCCCTTCTCTTGGCGCAAGCGGGTCCATCCCCTCCGCCACTTTGTGAATCTGCACAAGTAAGCGTTGTCCCTCTCTTAGATGAGGGACAATAAGTCTGTGGGCCATGAGCGAATATAGAGTTTGGGTCCTCCCCTATCGGGATAGGACCTATCTCTATGAGCTCATGGCCCACAGACTTATTACTTGAGCTTCCCACCCGCCTCCCCTCGGTGGAATGTCCTTGCGTTACGCCTCGAAGTAAGAGGACGTCTAAGCGCATGGGATTATGGGTATTAGGTGGTCTGGCAATGGCGCCAAATTTAAAATCTCGGCTGTGGACAAGCGAAACGCTTGTTTGAGAAGATAAATGCACAAGTAAGCGTTGTCCCTCTCTTAGATGAGGGACAATAAGTCTGTGGGCCATGAGCTCATAGAGATAGGTCCTATCCCGATAGGGGAGGACCCAAACATTACTTAGTTAGGGCTATTCCATTTAAAAACCTGGGAGGGAGGTGGTCAGGTTGATTTATTTTTCGTAAGATGGATGTAGGGATAGGCAGAATTCGCTTCAGATGTATGGTGGCATGCAAAAGAAATCGCTTTAGATGTACGGGGGGGCATTATCGCTCCATGAAGGCTTACGCATTGTAATAATAAAATATTTATTTGATGCATGTGGGGTGGGTAAAAAATTTGCTTTTAATGCATGGGGGAGTCGAAAATAATTCACTTTAGATGCATGTGGGGGGGGGGGTCAAAAATGGAATAGCCCTTAATTAGAAATTAATAAAATGATTTATTCAGATTTTTTTTTTTAAACAAATTTGGAGCAGACCCTCCTTAGGCAAAATAAATTAGTGATTATCAAGGTCACCTTGGGACCCCTGAAGAAGACACACACATAGAAGACAGGCTGCTGAGTGCTGACAGCTATATGTAATAATATGTTAGAAATTAAGTTTCTACAGGCATAGAAATTTACAGATGAGCCATTTATATTTTTACCCGAGGCAGTACTGCCTCCGGGTATTGTCGAAGTGCATGACCTACATGGCCAAAACTTGCATTTGCCCACACGGCTGGATACAATCTTTGTCCTAGCACAACTCATCGCGTGTCACACCTGCTGCTGTCAAACTACACATGTTGCTTTATTTCTGCCTAAATTCGGGAATGACAGAAGTTCAGTCATGTGCATTTCTTAAATCCACACGAAACAATGCTTTTCGTCACCTGGAAAAATAATGCTAACCTCCTGCTCTCCGACATGTTTTGATCTGAGCTATAAGTAGGGTATATGTTTTCTACTAAAAGGGGTGTTTTAAGTGTGACCCAAGCTGTCATCATGTGTCACCAGGCATAAATTGTGAGAATTGGTCCTTCTTGATGTAGACCTACCTCTGGAATTTATCATCAAATCCTGTTCTTTTTTACTTTTATGTACTTTCTTATCTGGAGAGTGGAAAGGGAGGGGGGGGGGCAATATCAGGGAAGTGGTATGTAGGCATGTTTACCACGGCTGGATCAGATTCCTCTGTCCTAGCACAACTTAGTCTGTGTGGCATGTCTACCCTGCACACTGCACATATACCTTTATTTATACCTATATTACTTCGTTATTGATAATGGATATCATCAGTACCTCAGGCACAGGTATGCAATCTCCGAGCGCTTATTACACTTTCTTTATATATGAACAAACTGAACTATGCCTCCAAGACTTTCTCAGCTGATTACAAAGGTACATAAATACAATTCATGGCAATTCAAGTCCATTCTACTTAATGACATGACATATCTTATTTTTCTTCACACATAATTGGTCACTTGAACCATTCCGTCTTGTGGACTTTCTTTTGTAAAGCAACCATTTTCGTAACAAAGTCATTTGTCTGCATATAGCCGAGGGTTTACGTGCTTGCACGGTATTTTTAACTTTGCAATAGAATGTTAGGAGTTGGTATTAAAACCATTAAATTAAAACCCTCCTTATTACTTTCAGGGAGAAGCTATGAAGTGCCCCACGAAAGCATGCAGTTCCAAGAAAGGTAACAAGTCGCCAGGCTGGTTCAGCACTTTGCAGGATCTTAAGAACCACTGGAGCCAAGTCCATGAACCGAAGTCATTGATCTACATGTGCTGCTGTTGCCCTGGAAACCTGAGGTTCTACTCCAGAAACTATGAGGTGAGACATGAAAGTATAATGGATGGTGAGAGGACCAATATTGAGATTTATAGGTGAAGTAGTAATATTGGTCGAGACTGAGACTAGTATTACCTCCCGAGAGCAATAAAACTGTATTTAGTGACTTGACTTTATATTTTACGACAAAAAATAAGAGTCGTTGATATTGCGGTAACACTTTTCAGGAGACAGTATCCTTATTTATTGGTATGTAAGGTGACTTATTATCTGATTCTGATTGGCTGATTGGCAATCTTGTTGGAGAATATTCCCCATTCATATATAAGCACTTTATTGCACTCAAGCACAGCATGCCTTACCTTTTACCCAAGTTTGTTGTTTATTTTTATTTTTTTTAAATTGAATTATATGAATTTAATTTATGAATGTTCTCTTCAGACTGTCCGAAGCCACATCATTGCTGTGCACGCAGACCAGCAAAGTGTGGCCGAGCAACGCATCACAGAGGCTGAAGCCATCAACTGGACGTGTCTGGACCCTTATCCTCACTACTACGATGCTATTCCTGCTGAGTTGAGCAATGCTATCCCGTCTCAGCCAACTTCCCGTAAGTTGAATCTTCATCTTGTAGAAAAGTCAGACAGACTTGTAACAGTTTGTTAATGCCAACTTTGAATAAAGGTTTTGTATAAAGGTCTACCTTACAAGTATCAAGGCAAGGTCAAAGATGCTTTCTCTAAAAATCAACATCATTTCTTTTAATGCTGCAATCTTTTAAAATGCTAGTGAACTTTTATGGTACCTGCTGTAATGTTTATTTTAGGCTTTAGGATTTCGTTGCTGTATTTGTTACTTGCTAATAATATTGTAAGGGTCTCTCAGGGAAAAACTCTATACAGTCCCAGAAATCTTTCAAAGTAAAAAAAAAGTCCTAAAACTAGTAGAAAATTAAAGGTCTGAACACTAGTGTCATTGAAACAAATTTTTGTGGTTCTTTGCATCAAATTGCAATCTGTGTTAAAATATGTTCTGAAAAGTGCTGAATGGAATAATTTCCATGTGAATATTATGGAACCTATGAATTTTATTTGCCAAGATGAGTGAGAAAACTATTTGATTGATAAATAAATAAATTTCATTGCAGAAGTTGACCGCTCGCAAAGTTTGAGGAGCCAAGCTCGAAGTGGGAACAGGAGCTCTCCCCAGGATCCCGCCTTGGACCAACAACCGCTGTCGACTGCTTTGATGCATTTGTTGGACAAGCCAAAGGGATCCCCGAATCCCGTTTCTAATTACCAGGCGTATGGAAACCAGGGTCAACAGGGTCACGATCAGACTTACGGACCAAATCCGAACGTGCCATGGACAGGACAGGGTGCTCCAACCGGGCAGAATTCTCACCGTACGATTGCAGCGCTGAAGGAAATTTTCCAGAAACAACAGCCGACTCAACAGCAAAGTCAACAATTACAGCAAGGCCAACAATTACAGCAAGGCCAACAATTGCGGCAGGGGCAACAATTACACCAGGGCCAACAATTACCACCTGGTCAACAATTGCAGCGAGGCCAACAATTGCAGCAGGGTCAACAATTTCAGCCGGGGCAACAATTACAGCAAGGCCAACAATTACAGCAAGGCCAACAATTACAAAGCCAACAATTACAGCAAGGCCAACAATTACAGCAAGGCCAACAATTACAGCATCGGCAAGTCAATCCGCAAACATCGCAACAGCCTCAAATCCCACAACAGCCTTATCAGTTATCACAATACCAGCAGTCTGCACCAGTAGGACAACCCAATAGGCCGTTATTTAACCCCCATACTTACGTACCACCGCAACAGACCAAAAAACCTAAAGAATTTCTTCCTTGTCGTTATCAGTCCGAAGGTCAGAGTTCTCAAGGTCAAAATGTACCAAATTTTCAAAGCCAGCATCTTCAAAGCCAAGCTGATAGGTCAATTGCATCGACCTCATCTACTATTTCATCTGCTGTGTCATCTGCACCCAGTGTAAATCCAGGAGGACACAATGCCTCATTACCGAGTACAAGTTTCTCGGCATACTCTAACAATAACCCTAGTCTCCCTACAATGCCTCCATTGGTTTCTGCACAGCAAAATCCAGGTTCAACTGCAACCCAATCCAACCCTACTACAGCAGTTATTTTGAACGCAATTTCTAATGCAACATCTGGCATTACATCTCAGGCGAATTCTGAGTTGCATTTGCCACCTTCTACTTCGGTGGAGGACGCTCATCCTGAGTTACAATTAGAAACTTCTATCCCAGACGATTGTAGTCCGTCTGAAAGTCCCTTGACGACCCCTCCGAATCCGGGGCCCTGGAGGAACCAAGATGATCCAAACGGCGAAAACGATGCCGTTCTTGATCCGATTTCAGGTCTCTACATCCCTCAGGAGTATAGTAACAACGACAGCCCTGCTAAAAACAGCACGGACAGCCCTGCAAAAAGTGCAAGCACCACTAGCACTGCTAGGACTGAAACTATAACTGCAGATGATTCCGAACAATTTGATTGTGATCTGACTGCTGATCTGAACCTCTCCGATATGAACTTGGATTCAAATCTATCAGCTGCAAATGCTGAAAATTTATCAAGCACACATTTGACCGGTGAAAATAGTGACTCCACATCGACCGCAAATCCGCAAAGTGATATTCCTATGCAAGCTAGCACAACTAGTGAAGACTCTCGCCCACCGTCTAGTGAAGTGCCAACATCTGTAAAAAGTTCTGTTAACGTTTCACCCCGTGGTCAAATATTAAGGACACAATTAACTAGTCCTATTGGGGATTTACCAGAATCCTCTCAAATTGCAGATTCAATATCTGAGTTATCAAAGGCAGCATCATCGATAAGTAGTCTATCCACTGGGAGCACTGATCCTAGTAGGACTTCTACGAACGTTACAGTGATTTATTCAGAGGGTAGTAGCTCTATTTCAGTCAATACAACGTCAAGTTCAATGGCAACTGCATGTTTGCCAAGTTCAAGTGTTCAATCAAATGCAGACTCAAATTGTGCCTCCGTGACAACGACGCCAAGTAAAAACACTGAAAGGTCAGCGATCTCTGAAGTCGCCAGTCCTGTTGCGTCTGACGCCAAGTCTCCGAGAACGTCCCAGACGCTAACGCCATCTGGGAAAGGAATAGAGCGTAAGACAGACAGCGCGGCGAAAGAAATGATGCGATTAGTTTCTTCATCATCATCTGTGATTGAAATTGAAGACAGCAGTGAAGGTGATGAAGAGATGGACACTTCAGCGCCACCTCTGGGAGAAAATGATGTCAATTCTCAAGGTGACCAGGGTAACTCGGCAATTGCCACATCTGCAGCAGAACCTTTGTCGTTCTCTTCGTTGGTACTTAGTTCAGTAAGTATCTTAAGACTTAAATATTGTTTATTTTAAGGAAATGATTAAGTATAATTTTGCCGGTTACCTGGGCTTATGTTGGACCGCTGTTTCAATCATCCTTCGCCTCATTGCTGTGTCCTCCATCTGTCCTAATTAGCCTACCAAGTGCATAAATACAGGACGTAATTCCCCAATGATCCATCCATCCCTCTCTTCCGTCCATGTCCCCAACTTCCCATTCTCCCCCCTCCAATTGTCTCTTTCCTCATTTCTCGTCTCCTCATTCCCAGTTTCATATATCTAGCTGATATGAGAGCAGCTTGAATTAGATGCATATCTGTTTGAAATCTCATTTGCAACTTCGTAATAATGACTCTTTATATTTCTTAATTTCAGGGTCCGTCAATAAGTGCCTCTCCTGGAAAAAAGTCAACTCCTCAATCCTCTGGCAGATGTACTCCGAATTCCCCTAGCGTTGTCAATTCACCACAAAGACGATCTTCAACTCCTCTTTCTGCAACTACTCCCTCTGCCATAACGAACAAAGACTCTCGCAATGCAAGTCCTGTGATTGATAATGATGCTCAATCTGACAGCTCGGTAATAGTTTTGGGATCCTCTATTGGGCAGTTGTCTCGAATGTCTGTTCAGTCGCCCAGTAAGTCAACTGTACAGCATCATGGACGTTCAGTGTCTGGCGGACAATCTTCTGAAGCTGTCGGACCATCTTACGAAGCTATTGCACAGTCTTCGGAAGCTGTCGGTCATTCTTCCGAAGCTGTCGGACATTCTTCAGAAACTGTCGGACGGTCGTCTGGAGCTGTTGGACCATCTTTAGATAATAATACCCAATCCGATAGCGCAGTTATAGTTTTGGGATCATCAATTGGACAACTGTCTAGAATGTCCCTTCAATCGCCTGCTAAATCAACAGCACAGCCTGATGGACAATCTTCAGATGTGAGAGAAAAATCTTCAGCAGGGGTTGTAGAACAGTCTTCAGTGACTAGTAATCTACCGTCTGAAGCTACTGGCCTATCCTCTGCAGGTGTTGGGCAGTCTGTAGAAATCAATGAATCGTTTGATGGTCATGGTGTCATTCAGTCTTCCACCCAATTGTCAGCGTGTGTTGAAAAATCTACTGAAGCTATCGCACAACCTGTAGAAAGTTCTATTCAAGTTGTCGCACAACCTGACAGCCTTCAAAATACTAAGCAGTCTTCTGAACTGGTTAACCAATCCTCTGTAGCTGTTCTGCAAGCGTCGGGAGCTGCAATAGCATCTTCAAGCGATGACATGCTATCTGACATTGATGCTATAATTACCAGATCTTCTAGACCTGTCCATCAATCGTCAGAACCTATGGAGCAATCATCTGGTGCTGTCACAAATTCTTCCAGAACTGTCAGTCCATCTGCTGCAGGTATTGCACAATCATCAGCATCCATTGCACAATCATCAGGATCTGTTGCACAATTATCGGGACCTGTTGCACAATCATCGGGATCGATTGCACAGTCATCGGGATCTGTTGCACAATCATCAGGACCTGTTGCACAATCATTGGGATCTGTTGCACAATCATTGGAATATATTGCACAATCATCAGGATCTGTTGCACAATCATCTGGCTCTCTCCAAAGATCTTCTGGAACCGCAGAGCAATCTGGCGTGCAGTCTGTTAGGCCGTCTGCTGACCAGGCTATACATGTAGCTCAATCTACTGCTGAAACTGTCAAACAATCTTCAGCAGCTGCTCGTGTTCAAGGGGCCCTATCCGTCTCGCAATCTTTGGGGTTAGTTGTTGTGACATCTGTCCCAGGATCTCCGATGACAGCTGGGCTGATTTTGTGCCCGCATACGGGTCAGTTCCTCACTGCGGCAGAATCTGCCAAACGTCGTCCTATTCCGGTTCCTGGGCAAGTTACTTCGCAATCTCAAGGGCCTCAGAAACAACTCGACGAACAGTCTCATGGACATACAGCCTCTCAATCTTTGGAACAAAGTCTCGGTCAGTCTGTATGTCACCCACAATATGCAGTTCCACCTCAGAATCAATCCTCTGGCCAACCTGCCGCACAATCATCCAGCCAGTCCAATGTCCAACAATTGACTGAAACTGTAAGCAGCGTACCCAGTGAGCCCAATGTCTATCTGCCATTTCTTGACCTTGCAATAATGAATAGTGACAATTCCAGGGCTGTCACCGGGGGAGCCACCAGTGCGAATTCTGCAATCAACAATCCTGCAATGACCAGTGTAAACCCTGGATTAAATACTGGATTAAATCCAAGATTAACTGGATTAAATACCGGATTAAATCCTAGATTAAGTGGATCGAATCCCAGATTATCTGGATTAAATCCTAGGTTAACTGGAATAAATCCAAGATTGACTGGAATAAATCCTGGATTAAATAGTGGATTAAATCCCAGATCAAGTACAACGAATCCCAGATTAAACAGTGGATTAAGTGGAATAAATCCTGCATTAAGCAGTGGACTAAATCCTGCCATAAGCAGTGGATTGAACCCTGCATTGAATACTGGACTAAGCCCTGCTGTGTTAAATACTGTACTGAATACTCCTTTGAATAGTGGATTAAATCCGGGATTAAATCCTCTCCCGGAATTCCCTTACAACAAAATGATCAACCAGGTTGTCGACTCCCTCATGATAGACAAGGGCAGGGGCGGAAGTAAGTTGCAGCTTCTTTTCTCCTTATGCTATAGATAAGGCCACACATAATTGATTCTTAGCTTCGCGGACCCGCCGACACAATAGATTTCCTGCCGATGGAAAAAAATATTAATTTTTTTTGTCATTATAAAAAAAAATTTTTCTCACCTTTTTTTTTTGTCCTACCAACCGACCTTTGAAAAAGTGCCTTGAGAGCATCCAAGAAGCTAAAGATCAATTATGTGTGGCCTAATTGAGGCAGGATTAGCTAAACTAGCTATAGGCCTGTCTAATATTCAAATGTTGACGATTTAACAAATTGTTTTTCAGTTTTTGTTGCTTGTGAATGTGGTGGTATGCATACTAGAATTCTTGATGCTGTTAACGTTATTATGAACTTGCAGGTTCCTGAATGTGAAACTGTTGAAATTATAGTTATTAATTTATTTGTATATATTCTTCCGGTTGTCCAACAGAACTAGATATGTAACCCAGTTGAAATATTTTTGGTTCTAAGCAGAAATGATAAAATCGCTACATTTCAGGTGCCGCTACCACTTCAACTGGTGCTACAAGTACAAGCATGAGACCTCCAGGGGGCGCTTCCGCTAACCCAATCTCCACAAACGCCGCTGGAAGATCTCGGACTAATCCTGTGCCGATATTACCGTCTTTTCTCCAACTTCAACCACCAGCGCCACTTGCAGCCCTTCCTCCGAGACCGACCGCATCAGTGGCGCCTCCTACACGAGCACCCGCTCCGAAGTACTCTTACCCGTTCTTACAGTCTGCCATCTACGGGGACCAAGAGGCTTCTGTGAATTATGATCTTTACGATGGGAGGACGGGATTGACAATGCCCTGGCTGTCTGGAAAGTGTCCGGTGTATCAGTGCAAAGCTGAAGGACTGAAAAACCCGTTTGAACTGGGTCTCCACTGGCAGGTGGGCACATACCGTATATATACTCGTTTAACGCCCCCCCCCCCCCCTCTCAAATAGAGGATCACTTTAAATAGAGGCCCACCTTGAATATCTAGAGGCTCATCTTGAATAGAGGCCAATCTTGAGTAAAGGCCCAGGACAACCTTGAATAGAAGCCTGCCTTGAACAGAGGCCCACCTTTGAGTCGAGGCCCACCTTCGAGTCGAGGCCCACCTTGAATAGAGGCCCACCTTGAACAGAGGCCCACCTTTGAGTCGAGGCCCACTTTGAATAGAGGCCCACCTTGAATGAAGGCCAACCTTGAATAGAGGCCAACCTTGAATAGAGGCCAACCTTGGATAGAGGCCCACCTAGAACAGAGGCCCACCTTGAATAGAGGCCCGCCTTGAACAGAGGCCCACCTTGAATAGAGGCCCACCTTGAGCTGAGGCCCACCTTGAATAGAGGCCCACCTTTGAATCGACGCCCACCTTGAAGTGGTCAAACTTGAATAGAGGCCCACCTTGAATGGAGGCTCATCTTGAAGAACAGATGCCCACCTTGAACAGAGGCCCACCTTGAACAGAGTCCCTGGGCTGATGCATATCGATATAGACAAATGCCTACCTCAAATAAAGACTCCCTTGAGTCCAACATTCCAGCTATAGCAAGATATTTGATTGGTTTAGTTTTCCTCAAATATCTTCCCAGCTACATATCACAAAAAACTTGGCACTTAGTAAAATTAGATTGAAATCTTTTGACCTTCGACCCTTTATTAAGCTCATAAAGTATCAAGCAATTTGTGATCTTGATAAGTTTGTAACTCAACTTTAATTTGCAGAACACTCACATGCGTATCTGGCTCTACTTCATGTGTCCGGCGTGTTCCGGAGAGCAGTACAAGACGACCAATTTTGCGATGTACTGCACCCATCTGCAAACTGCACACATTAACCAGACTAAGGGCATGGAGCCAGATGTGTAAGTCTATTTAGATAACTCTGATTTCAATATCATTTCCCAAATTGTTGCCATTCTTTTCTCAGACATGTTTATCAAATTATGGATGGACAACGGTTCGCTGTATATCAGTGGTAACGGTTCTTTCTGCCGGTTTAGCGACACTTTTGGTTCAATCCGGTTCTACCCTCCACATGCTTGGTTTCAATGTAAAAAGGTCGAAAACGACTTTATTAAGCCATGAAATAAAAATAAAAAAGCGAATAAAACATCAATGGCCCTTCGCCTAGGTTGCAACCAACAGCCCAAATAAGGTTTTCGCCTTGTGGATTTTGTTAAAAAATGCACTAAATTGCGGATCTGGCTGAATTTTCTGATCACAATTTAAAAACGACGTATTGACGGTACATACCGTGTTGAACTTGCCAAACGGTGTCTTCTACCCAGACCTATATCAAAAAATCATTTGTTCTCAGTTTTGCCCATTAAAAGTTTGTTTGCCTCAGACCTATTAAATTGTTTTCTTAGTTCATTTATATCAGTCCTCCTTCTGTCCCAATTAGCCTACCTGGTGCATAGATGCAAGACGTTAAGCCCAAATCATCCTTTTTTTTAGCAAAATGACAATTTCGACCATTTTGATTTTCAGGGCTTGGAGGGAGTTGTGGGACGCCACGATTGTTCAAGAAGTGGCAAACAGTTCTACTGATCTGATGAATCCTCAAAATCTAAGACTGGCCTTTTACCCAGACCGTAAGTGAAAATATAGACTATGTGTTGGTCAAAGTTGTGTTGACTGGTTTAAAATTGTGTTAATTGGATTCATTGTATTCTTGAATGGAGTCCCAAGTTCTCTGCACTACGTAGCAATTTCTAGTACATTTTGCTCTCTGTTCAGGGACCGTACCCTAGTAAGAGACTTAGCCTCTGCACTGAATTAGAAATTGAGTAATTTGGTACTACTGTCTCCTTATCATAACATAAAGAAACTTAAATTAATAGAATTTTAGTAAATATATATATGGTTTTAAAGCGCTGCCTGCATTGAAAAATATGAAGGAGTCAAGGCGCCTGTCAACCTCATCTTGTAGTACTTTGGGCTTCCTATGAGCGAGTCCAGGGTTCAATTATGATATACTAGATAAGCCCATTGGTAGAAAGCATTACATAAATGGCTGTATGTATAAGAGAAGAATTCGCCAATAAGAAGGTTGACCCATGAGCAGTGGTGGGCAAGTTAACAAAAAATGTTAGCTGAGTTAACAGTTAATAAGTTAGTGAAATCTTTAGCTAAGTTAAAGTTAATAAGTTAACTTTTTTGAAAGGTTAACTGAAGTTAAAGTTAAAAAGTTAAGTTAATTTTTTTTTACTTCGATAAAAACATGAGACAAATATTTACCTCAAGTACCAGAATGAGGCTCTTCTGTCTCAAAAAGAGGCACAGGTTAAATTTCCAGACTAAAAACTCAGACAATGTCTGTCTGGGTTTCACTGTTTAGTTATCTTTTGTCTACTCAAGTCTTTTTCATGCAAAAATGTGTCTTTTTGCTACGTTTTTTTTTACGTAAAGTTAGCGGACTTTATTAACTAACGGACTTTTAATTAAGTAACGAAAGTTATTAACTTCCGTTGCCATGAAAAAAAAAAGTCAACTTAGTTAATAGTTACTAAAATTGTTAGCTTCGTTATTAACGGATTAACGATTAACGAGTTAATGCCCACCACTGCCCATGAGGGTAGATGAGTGGATGAGGGATTAGGGTGGCCCTTAAAAAAAAAAGTTAGAAATTTATATGGGCCACCCCCTCAAATGATGCCTATTATGGTAAAAACAGGCTGTGTAAAATCTCATTCAAATCGGTTAACATTTGGAGGTGGCCCACGGGCCTTGAAATTCTTGCATTTCAGTCATGATTCTGTACGTTCGCCGACCCGCGGTATTGTATAACTAAGCCAATTCAAATCATACAACAATATAATTAGATTTTTTGAACAGGGCTGGATGAGAGCTTCATTTTGAGTACCAACTTGGATGGTCTATGACCATTATTTAGGAACCTCAAGAACCATGAGTCATGAGAACGTCATGAGTTCTTTTCAAAATTGTTTGTGTTGATACATGACGGCTCCGAATTCAATCTGGAGCAATAATTCTTTACCAGACCTTGTAAAATGGAGTACCAATGGGGGCAGCTGCTTGTTCTGATCACTGTTTAAGTTAAATTATGAAAAAAACCTTTCACAGTCTGGGGTAGGAATAATTTCATGAAAGCTGTGATGATTTTGAAAAATGTACGTAAGGAGTCAATGTGTCAATTGTCAATGTGTTGGTTTTTAAAAAAATCACTGCAGGATCTAATTTTTCCATATTCTTTTATCCAAATTGTAGGATTTTCCAATAGGAAAGTTGGTGATTCTTGTCCTATTGGGCCAGGAGGGTTATTTCTGTGTCAAATTTAACAGCATTTCTTGTTATATATTTTTTTTTTACAAATTTGGCACTGATTTGAATCTGACTGTTCATTACTACGACTGGCAAGTCTCTTGTCAAGTAGTACCATAAAAACAGCTAGACCAGTGAGTGACATACAGGTCCTGTTCAGGTCTGCCAAATATTTGCAAGATATTCTGACATGCAATTATTCACATATTATAGAAAAAGGCAAATTCATTAACAACGGCATCATTACAGGAAAAATTTCAAAGGTTGACTTTGATATAATTCCCTTAGAATGCATTCGGGGAGTGCTATAAGCTCAGTTGGGAGTGGTCTGGGTTTTCAAAAACTGGGTATGATCTAACATTGGCAATCAATTGAACCCATATTCAATTTTTTTACAGCAGTTTCAACCATGCTGTTCATACTTATCCTGTCCTAGTGATTAGCCTACCGGCCACATAAATGTGGGATATAAAGCCCTAAGTATTATATTATGAAAGTGTTTTAATCTAAGTCTAAAACTCCCTGTGTCTGCTCTCTTGCACCAGATAACACTCCGTTAATTATCATCTGCCAAAAGAACAAATCATCTGAGATTAAAGGAAAGTCAAGCGAACATGAGGATTTCAGCAAATTTCAGTCGAACATTCCAAATATAAAATCATCACAGACCATCCAAGTTGGTACTCAAAATGAAGCTCTAATTAAGGCCAGTTCAACCATGCCATTAATTTTGTTGTATCATTTGAATTGGCAAAATAATACAGAACCGCGAGTTAACAAAAGAAGAGAATTACGCCAGAAACATAAAAACTTCAAGGGCGGTGGGCCACCTCTAAATATTAACCAATTTGCCTGAAAATTTGCATGCATCATTTTTTCCATAATTGGCATCATTTCAGAGGGTGGCCCACCAATATTTCAAACTTTTATTTTTTTCTATGCTTTTAAGGGCCACCCTAATGAGGGATGGACATGAAGTAGGTGTGCAGCATGGTAGAGAAAGGAACAGTTATGAAGTGTGGGGTGTGCTGCCAGACAGCCTTTGAGTAATGGTGAGGCAGACAGCATGATGCACAGTTTCGTATTAAATGAAGGAAAAATAAAGTGGCATGCAAGGTTGTGAATGTGGTGAAATAATATGGCATAGGTAGCGGTTTAGAGGTGTACAAAGTATGAATCCTGGGGATTGAAAAGAGAAAGCAGGAGAAGGAGTTTTGTGAAGTTTTTCGTGACTTGTCATGCCTGTTTGCTGACTTGTCATGGCAGACACTTGCGATCCTGGAGAGGTAAGAGAAGTTTAGTTAAAGAGGGCTATAAGAGAGGAGTGAGGAGGTGTTTTGGTGTCATCAGAAGTACAGTATGGAAGAAGAAGGATAGGTGGATAGTATTGGCTTGTGGGATGGCTGTGGAAGATGTATACTGTGCACAATGATGCAGTCAGTTTAGTTTGAATGTAGATGTGATGTTACATTTGATTTTGAACTGCTTAGGAGAAAATAAAAAATTTTCTTTAAAATTTCTCTCTTGATTAGTTTCAGCAAAGCAAACGGAATCATTCGATGATGTGAAAAAGGATTATGCGAGTGCGGCATCTTACTTTGTCACGGATTACACAATCCTAGATACTTCAACAATGACAACTGTGTCCGACCTGGGTGAATGCCCTGTGAGAGGATGCAAGACCAATCTGAGGAATACGATGAATGTCCACAAACATTGGAAGGTTTGTTCATTTTTCTGCTAATTTAATAATCCTGTTTTCAAGTCCAATATCAACAGAAGTGTTTCTCAGTGTCTGGCCTAGCCCTGGGACCCATATGTAGCATAGGTCATGGGTAGTCCCATACAAAATCTTGAGATTTTGGCATGCTATCGGGAGAATTGAGCTAGATTGGCCAATTTTCAAGCAATCTTCACAAAATTTGGAATTCTGTTTCACAAGATATTTTCCTTGTGACGGCACTATATTTAAAAGTGATCTCTCCAAGTGAAAGGACAAATAAATCACTTTAAGTATCAAAAGGTCTATTAAAAAATAAGCAAACTTCATCAGTCAGATGGGCATCACAATGGTGACGTCATCAGACCGTCCTGTGATGTCACAAGATGTTTTCTGTAACGTCATCGCCACAGCCAGAGATTGACCAATCAGACAACGCCATTTTCTCAATGTATAAAGAAAAAAAATCTCTTCTTGAGGTTCACAGGGTTAGGGTTTGTTTATTTTAACATGTACGGAAATGGAAACAGGTGCCGTCAGTAGGAAATTTTGTGGACTTTAAGATGGTATAATTGAAATTAACCAACTTGACAAATTGTTTAAGATATCTCAAGTCTCCCTAGCCATGTCTTTCAAATCTCATGATTTTCCAATGAGATGATTCATGACCCCTGTCCCAGGGGTCCAGGGCTGTGTCTGGCCAGTGTTGGTGTGATCAAATATCAACGTGAACATTGACGTCATCTCGCAAAACTCTTTTGAGGTGCATCTTGATGTCGATGGGTAAAGAGTTGGTCATGAAAACACCACTATTAATTTTGGTCTTTGAAAGTCACAGAAAAGTAATAAACTCTTGTCAAAAAGTTAAAGTTCTGTCTGCTCTGATATTGTTTCAATGATACAATTGCGTTGTCTGGTATTTTCACCTTGTTCCATGGGGAGAGGGAAGGTTAACTCAGTGGTAGCGTGCTGGGCTGCCAATCGCTGGGTCCAGGGTTCGAATCCAGCTCTTGCCGGGTCACTTTGGCCTATGTTGGACTGTTGTTTCAGTCATCCTTCACCTCATTGCTGTGTTGTCCTCTTGTCGTAATTAGCCTACCAAGTGCAAAATACAGGACGTAAAGCCCCATTCATCCATCCATCCATGTATGTGGGACGGCTGTTTCAAGCATCCTTCACCTCATTGCCGTGTCCTCCTCCTGTCGTAATTAGCCTACCGAGTGCAAAAATACAGGACGTAAAGCCCCAATCATTCATCCATCCATCCATGCCTAATCGCTTGCATGTTTGTGTTTCAGAGCAACCACAAGCCAACTCAGAAGATCTTCGTGTGTCCCGCTTGCAAGAATATTCTGTTTGCTGATCACAAATTGTTCTGGCGCCACATGATGGAGGTCCACTTCAAGTCTTCTATGTGGCTCGCATACAAGGACATGTTAGTAGGGCTTATTACACTATTAAGAAAATACTGGAAAAGAATCGAAAAGAAATAACTTGAATGAAATATAATAGAAATGGATAGAACATGATAAAAATAATAGTACAATAGATATAATAGTATGATTCTATAAGAATAGAAACTAATAAGAATAGAAAAGAAATGCCTAGAACAAAATGGAGTAGAAAGGAATGGAACAGATTGAATAGAAAAGAATTATGATAGAGTAGGACAAGGATAGGTTTGAGTAATTTGTATCACTCTTTTCGTCACAAAATGATTGGCAAAATAAGTCCAATGGAATAGAGTGGATAGTATAGAGAAAAATTTAACCTGAAGATGATGAAATGAGTGTTTCTCTTTTCGTTATTTCTGTATAATGCTATCATTAACTTCATTTCCAGTTCCTTACACACTCTTTGGAGAGCTGTGTGGACGAGGCCGGGTAAAAATCCCCATTTCCGACACCCTGGATCGTTTCAACTGGTGCCGAAGGTCAACCAAGGTAGTTATACCAAATTACTTTAACTCAAAAATTGGTATTTGTTGGAAAAACTGCTCGTCTCTAAGATTGTATGGTGTGAATTTGTAGGACCCGTGGTTGTGCTATTTGTTTGTCTCTTAATATAAAGCGAGGGTAACTAAAATATACAAATTTTCGATAATCAATTAATGGAAAAACGGGGTTGCCGCTTCTTTAGTACTATGAAACATACACTAAACGTCATGCTATCATTATTATGAATGCTGAAGAAGTCTTTTAAAAGCCAAAGGTTAATGCCTGCGATGATAGATAGCGTGAAAGGTCATGATTTTGACTTGCATTAAAAACTTGCAAAAAAAAATTAGAAAAATTCTGGCACCTAGCAATTTCATGACCTTTTCACATGAACATACAGAAAAGTAACACTTCCTGTCTATGGACCAATTTGACAGAAGGATCTGAGCTATTTTACTCTTGAGTAACCTCTATATCCATTGCAGTGTATGAATTCATTGAAACGGAACCATTGTATTTTCTATGTGATATTTACAGTAGACAAACATCAAGTGCTTACAAAATTGGACTGAGATGTTCCTTGTGAGCTCATAGCCTATCCATGCCATGTTATTCCCTATGAGTCACAAGAAATGTATGAGGTCAGAGCCTATACTTGCAATAGTATGAAAACGTGTCATCAGCTATGTATCAATGAAGTCACAAGCTACTCAGCAGTCTGGGAGATTACCAGCATGTGATGACAATTGCAATTCCAGCTAAGTCCTGGCCCTGACAGGATGATTGAGTGTGTTGGGTAGATCAGTTGGGTATAAAAAGGAAGTCTAATATCTGTGCAGCCATCTTCATCACACAGCAGCATGACAGTAGCGGGACATATTCTATCCCATTTCGCAAGGTACCTGCGAAGTCATCAGCAGTTGATGACAGTTTCCTAATTTCTCTGGAGCCTTCGGGTTCTTTTCCTCATTATGTAATGGATAAGCCTGCCAAGATTTATAGAGTTAGTTGATACTGTGATACAACTTTATGCCAAGTTTGGAAGTGATAGAAGCAACAGTTATTTTTAAATAGCCTGGTAAAGATGATTTTGAGTACTGCTTAAGTCATGGCTGGGCCATGACACTCTGAGAAGGTCATGGGAGAGAGATGACAGTGCTGGGGTGAATGTCATGTGGGGCTGAAGACATTGGTCGTCATGAGCAGATGGTAATTTCCTTGACTGCTCAGTGACAAATTGCCAGTTCATTTCAATGTAATGAATAGGGCCTGTTATGAGGTCATTAGCAGCTGAATGTAAGTACTCGTCATTCGTTTACTGTAATACGTCTATGTTCATGATTTACAGGGTTAACTGTTCAGCCTGCGACACCAGTGCAGAGAAAGCCAGAGGCAAAGAAGCAGCAGTTTGATTGTCTGAGTATAGAGTGCGGAAGTACATTCGCGAGGCTCAATAACCTGCAGAGGCATTTCCAGAGTGTGCATCTCCCGTACAAGCTGTGCTACATGTGCACAATTTGCTGCCTGAAATTCAGCACTATGTCACCCCTCTACCAACACATAGAGAAGAGCCACGGAAAGGAGAGGGTGCGCTGTATGGAGTACTCGAAGAGCGAGATGGAGAGAAACTCGAGGTTCTACCCCCCGGTGTTCGGCTCCCGGGATGTCGATGGGAAGTTTGAGTTGATGGTGTTGCTGTGTTCCAACATGGAAGGCCGGCAGTTAACGGGAGAATCAATTTCCAACGAAGAAGAGTTGCGGAAACGTGTAGAAGAGTTCATAGCGGCCAACCTGCGAGCCCCCAATGCAGGACAAAACAAATCGACATCAATATCTGCTCCCCAACAACAACAGGGTGCTAATCAAAATTTGTCAATCGGACAATTTTTAGATGGACAGCAAGCAGCTGGCCAACCCCTACAACAATCAGGTCAATCGCAGACAGCCCAACCCTCTTGGATGGTGATGATGGAAAATTCCGTGCTGAATCCTGTGCCACCTGTGGCTCCCCCTGATGGGGATGAGGCTGATGGTCTGTCGCAGTTTCCGGATCCAGAAAACCCCATCCAAGACGATGTTCTAGCAGACTTCATTTCCGGAGGAGGTTCTAATCGTGCCACAAATGCAGCTACAAATAGACTGAGTGACGGGGGAAGAAGCAAACAGAATACTTCTGGCAATTCTCCTAGACAGATTGGCACTCTGTCAATCAAAACGGAACTGCCCTCTTCACCCCCGGCCCGTCCACCTCGCCCCTACTCTCCTGCAAAGGAGGACGAAGAAGAGCGGGAAATTGCGGAGGGATTGCAGACGTCATTTGATGATGATGATGAGGATGATGTTGATGACGGAATTTGTGTGGACACGGGAGGCAATTCTGACCAATCTTCTTCGGGTAATGACTTTTATAATTAACACTTTCTATTTAATGGCTTGCGTATATGTTTTGTCAATTTTCAAGTTACTTCAACTTCTTTTGTAATTTCAATTTACCAACCGTTTTCTGATACACTACAGGTTCTAAAGGAGAATTGCATTTCTACCAACCTAAATTCCCCTTGCATCAGTGTCTATGCTGAGCAAGTAAAAGATCCCTCACATGGGGTAAATGTGTAAAATGTTGAGGACTCCCACTCTCACTCAATCTCCTCAATTCTTTGTGAGTGATCAGTACCAGTCACAGTATGCGAAATGACGGGACAAAGTCATAGTCCTAGCTGAATAGGCGTCGGACAAGTCAAATTTGACTGGAAAATAGAAAATCGCCATGTTAATTTGTGCATGATAAATTTGGAATAGGGCTTGCTGCAAGCCGTTTCTCACACAGATCAGTCACGTGCTTTCTATGGTCTGGCGATCTTCCACACAAAGTAATGAAAATGAAAAAAACACAGACCTCATGTATAATTTAGAAAACCACAGGTATTGTCAATTTGTCATTTATTTTACAGAGGAAGACATCATAATCACTGACTTCAAAGCTGGTCGGACGAAGAGGATCAGCGCTCAGGTCAGCCCGTCTCGGACGACTATCGTGACCCAGACAAATGTCTCCAGCCCCAGTAAGAGTCCCAAGTACGCCAAATATATTGAGAATGCGATGGCTTTGCTGAAAAGGGTCGAGAAGGAAACTTCTACGACATCGAAAACAACTTCAAAAGACGATACAAGACGTACACAGCAGCAGGGACAGGATAAGGTATTTGATGTGACTTATGTTATGACTAATATTTTAATATTTTGTGTCTTGGGGAAGTGTGTTGTCTACTTCTTCAAATATTTTGCTCTTATTACGGAAGGGAGAAGGGTTAGCTCAGTGGTAGAGTGCTGGGCTGCCAATTGCTGAGTTCCAGCTTCGAATCCAGGTCTTGCCGGGTCACCAGGGTCTATGTTGGCCTCATTGCCTCCTCCTGTCCGAATTAGCTAAATACAGGATGTAAAGCCCCAATCATTCATCCAACTTATTGTGGGAGTAATTGTCCTGTTTTGTTACTGTGATTTAGCTAGAAAGAGAAAACAAATGGTTATCAGTGGAATGAGTAATGCAATACAATGTTTCCTCTGTTTGGTTTGATAAAAATATGCCTGACAATTTACTTTTAAAATGCGATGATGATCTTTTCAATCTTTATTTCCAGGCGGCCAATCCTCCGCTCAAGGAACGTCGGCGCCCGGTTGTAATGCTGGAGAAACTAGACATGAGGACGGCTTTTTCACCCGGGACACCACCCGTCAACACTTCAACCCCTGGGATGCGAGACAGTGCCTCTAATGCGACTGAGTCTGAGCCCGTTAGTGATTTGGAGTCGCCTGATATATTCACTGCTTCGAGGATGCCGGCCGGTAGATGGAAGGTTTCTTCTCAGGCCACTTTTCCGACAATCAAATTAAGAAAGTGCGACACTCCTGGCAGACAGAGTGAAGGTAGCCAAGGAGAAGATGTCGTTCTTGATGAAACCTCAATTCCGAGAGCGTTATTCCGACGGAATAGTCAGAATCAACAATCAGAGACGCCTAGTAGAAGTGTCGGAACAACAGAGACACCTAGTGGAAGTGGTACACCATTGACTGAAAGCAAGAAGTCCAAACCCCGAAGAGCCTCTTCAGTGAACAGAGATGAAAGGCCATCTATGTCGCCTGTTGTAAGACTGGTTGATTTGAGGAATACTCCTGATCACACCAAGCTTACAGCAGAGAGATCGCTGAATAAAGTTAAGGATAATGTTCGTGGAAATTCGGAGACTAGAGAAAGTTCGGAGACACCCAGAGCGTCGTCAGTCAACAGAGATGAGAGGCAAATAATACCGTTCAAGCTGCCGGTCGTGAAGCTGGTTGATTTGAGCAAGACTCCCGATAACCACTTGAAGAAAAGCCCCGATAAGTTGATTAAGAGTCCCATCCGGAGGGTACTATCTCCTATACATGGTTGCAGTGATTCCGATATATCAGATGCAGAGACCCTCTCGCCTAGTCGCCAATCACCGAAGGTATCTCCCAATAAAGACAAAAACATATCAAGCACCATGATGCCTGTTGTGAAGCTTATTGATCTCACAAAGACCTCCCAAGTCACAGGTGTTAGAGGGTCATCAGCAACCCGCGAAGTCTCAGGGAATAAGTCTAACGTATCTTCTCCCTCTATGACAATCAACAAACCTACGCATGGTAGCAGGTCATCATCAGTTGATAAAGTTACGCCCTCCCAAAGGTCTTCTTCGGTTGATAAGGACGTCGCAAAATCAATATTAAAAACGCCAGTAGTACGACTGACAGATCTCAAGGAATCCATGGCAAACATTGCACTGCTGAAGAAACAATCCGTATCGCTGAGTTCTGGCGGTAGTTTAGATGGTTCGTTTACAAATATTCGCGGCAAAGACTCAAATCAGAAAGGTCATGTGATATCGTGGACGTCGAATGATACTTCGCAACGAAGATCCACCAGGAGTGCCTCGCCAGCGCCCTCTACTTCCTTGCTCAACACCACTTCAAAGACGACAAATTCAAGCACCAAAGAAATAACACGGACTGCTTCTTCGAAACCAATGCCCTTGTCGAAAAAGTTAAGAATTTCTGCTCAGTCACCTTATTCAAGCACAAAAGAAATAAGTCGGCCTGCTTCATCGAAACCAATGCCCTTATCGAGAAAGTTAAGAATTTCTCCTCAGTCACCAAATTTAAACATGGAAGATATGAGCCGGCCTGCTTCACCGAAACCAATGCCCTTGTCGAAAAAGTTTGGTATTTCTCCTTTATCACCACTGTTGATTGGCAGGTCATCTCTGAATGTGTCGTTAACCAGATGCGACAGGTTGCTGGACTCTCCAACAGGGGCGAAACTACCTCGTTCAGTTAAAGCAACACCGAGTCGGAAGCAGAGGATGACTCGCTCAGTATCGAGAGACAGCAGAGACAGCGTGGAACCAAACACAGACTCCAAAGTCAGCTCAAGTTCTTCTGTGCCAAAGAAAAAACGAAAACCGGTGAAGTTTGTTTCTGTGAGTTTTGTAAACATTTATCTTTTTACTTATACACTGCAATGATTGTTTTTTCAAAGTTTCTGTAGTCAAATGGGAGGATTTTCTGAATGAATGAGAGTTGTTGTTGATATTTACAAACAATGTATTTACTCTTAGCGATGCAACTTTTTCAGTCCATAGATGCTTCAAAATGTGTACATATATTTAATAGTCAACGGAATAATAACTATTTAATGTTTACTGAATTAGATATATGACGTTGACATTTTTTTGGCGAATAGTTTGTCAATTTGAGTGATTTTCTTGCTTTTGGTTGTACTGAAAATGAGAACAGATTTATATTTCAAATATTGCTTCCACTGGGTATTTGTGAGTAGCCAGCATCAAGTATTCGACAATCAGGGTTTTGAATCAGAAAATGTATAAGATGTTTTATGTAATTCTTTTTCAGGTCAAGTTCATCTCCGGCAAGCCTTGTCCGATCGAGAAGTGTCCCTACCAAATGGTCAACAAGGATGCCTGGTACCGGCACTGGCAAGAGAAACATGTGTTCCAGGCGTTCTACTACTCCTGCCCTTACTGCTCCTGGCTTTGCAGTACTAAGTGAGTAGTTACGAGTACATTTTATTCACTAGCATAACACCCGTGAAGACATGGGAGGGGAGGGAAAAACATAAAAAACATCACTTCTATTTCTGTGACTGTAATTACAGACACCAAACCCGGCTAAGGACCTTGTGTGTAGTACAAAAAAAGCAGCTTGCTAATATTCATAAGCAGAGACCGCGAAAAGTGCTTTTGGCATACAGGACATTCGGGCAGGTAGATCCTGAATTTTATCTGCCCGAATAAAATCCTATCTGCCCGAAGTTTCCTTAATTTCAACAGATTATATCACCGAGTTGCTGAGGTGAGATATACCTGTATTTTTAAGCCCACAAAATTCCAAAAAGCTGGTGCAATGAGCAGAATTGTATTGCTATAATTTGACCAAGTAGGGTTCATTTCATATTGACCATAATTTATTTCTAGGTTCATTAATTGGTCTCAACTTTCAAGTGGTTCTTTTATGTAGTGTTGTGCATTATTCACTTTGCATATATGTGGAAAACCCGTCAGAACCCCAGCTATAGTGCAGGCCTTGCTGTTGTAATCTTGCAGGGCCTCAAATCTTGTGCACTGTACATACCAGCTGATGCTGAACATTGCTAATTGCAATTTTCTGAGCTATTGACTCTTACTGTGTTTAATTGCAATTCATTTGACACTTCTGACACCAATTTGTGTCATTGATGTTTGTTAATTGTTCTGGATAGTTCAAAAGCCTGCACTTGTTGTATTGATTGCTGGATCTGCTCATTGACTCTCCAACTAACCTATCGGACATTTGGGCAGGTAACCACTCAATTTTTGCCGGTCACACGCTATTTTTGCCAGTTTTGACCGGCAAACCGGCACTTTTCGCGGACTCCGTTCATAAGTGAATAATCAGTAGTTTGGCTGAAGCAGCTTGAGGGCTCCATGAATTAATAGTATGATTATTAAGTAATTTATCATTCCTTTACATAATTTTGACAAAGTATTATATGTTATGTAATTCCTTTAGTCTTCATAGGTGCAAAAAGGTTATCTCTGTTGGTAGCAACCCAGGCTTCCAAAAGCTGGGTCAGTTTCAAATCCAGCGCTGGTGGGGTCGCCTGAACCTAGATCGACAAGTCTATCTAACTTCATGAGCTGGGACATCTCGGCAACACAGAACCTGTTTCAACCTGGTTTTGGGTTCAGTACAAACATGTTAAAAGCTGTTAAGTAGTAAGATTGAGGGTGTGGTTTCTTATTCATGAATATGATGTTGTTATGAAATTTTTTTTCTCCAGGCACGGATCGAAACTGGCTCGCAAGCATATCTTGATTCATCAGGAGAGGAAAGGGGACAACGAACCAGTGCGGATATACGTCGACAAATCAAAGTACATAGAACCTGTATTAGCAAGCAAAGACAAAAATGCCAAAGATTGGGACAGAATTGAAATTCAGGAAATCAGTGATGACGATGATGTCGGTGATGATATCAGTGACAATGATGATGTCTCTCATGATGATGATGATGATGATGTCAATCATGATGATGACAATGATGATGATGTCAATGAAGATAGTGAAAGTGATGATGAAATCGTTTCAATTAGTGCCAAAGACGTTGATGATACCAAAAGTTCACTTGCACCCAGCAGAAATTCTAATCGAAAAACACCAAAAACTACTGCAAGAAAATCAACAAGTGCCAAAAATACATACAAGAAATCAAAAAGCACAAATTCTTCAAAAGTTGTCAATATTGGTGACAGTGCAGAGGATATTTTTGCCGATGATGATGAGGTTGCTAATGACGTTGATGATACCAAAAATTCACTGCCAACTAGCAGAAATTCGAATCCAAAAACACCAAAAAATACGCCTGGAAATAATCGAAAAGTTGCTAGAAAATCAACAAGTTCCAAAAATACATACAAGAAATCGAAAGTTGTCAGCAATGACGTTGTCGATATTGGTGACAGTGCAGAGGATATTTTTGCTGATGATGATGAGGTTGCTAACGACATTGATGATACCAAAAATTCACTTCCAACCAGCAGAAATTCTAATCAAATAACACCAAAAACTATGCCTGGAAATAATCGAAAAGTTGCCAGAAAATCCACTAGTTCCAAAAATATGTACAACAAATCAAAAAGTAATAATTCTTCAAAAGTTGTCAGTAATGATGTAATCAATATTGGTGACAGTGCCGAGGATATTTTTGCTGATGATGATAATGACAATGTTGATGATGATGACAACGACGATGATGATGACAATGTTGTGGATAGCAATAATGACAATGTTGAGGATGATGATGACGTTGAGGTTGATGATGACAATGATGATGACAATGTTGATGATGAAAGAGATGATAGTCTTGATAATGATAATGACGAAGACTTTGCTGTGGATGAAAACGAAAGCAGTGATGATGATGTTGAACCTTCCAATCATGACAGTGATTATGATGTTGCTGATGATGTGGATGACTCAGTTGATGACAATGCTAGTGATGAGGATGACGTTAGTTTTAAGAATGATGATGATGATGCCTCTGTCGATGATAAATCTAATGATGACAGCAGTGATGATGACAAAAGTGCTCAAGATGATGACAACAACAGTGATGATGATGTTGAGGAAAATGATGATGAGTCAGAGCCTGAAGACAGGAGGTATGTTTAATTTGGTTGAAACATAATGCAAGATTAATTTCTCTTTTTTTATGACAAAGAAACTTTTTGTTACATGAAAGAGATGCAATTTCAAAGATATAACTTTATATGGGTGGCCATGTGTGTAATGAAAAATTTTATAAATTATTTTGGGCCATCCATTAGATATATATTTTGTGGAGAATTGATGAATGCAGTATTTAATTTCACTGTTTCAGAAAATCTGCTTCCAAGAAAAAGACTACACCTTCCATTGGAAAGAAACAGGGTATATAATTTGTTGATTATAAATATTAACATTGCTATTAGAATTAAGGTGTACTAGTGCTGCATTAGCTTGGGTAAATTAAAAAAGACCTGCTACAGTATGTGGGTAATAAGTACTAATAACAAGCATATCGTGCCGTTGGAAGACCCACTTTTGTTTACTAATCTAGCAATGCAGGGTTCTCCTGGAGAATAAAATGAACCTAATTAGGGGAGAGCGGGGCACCATGAGCCACGGGGCACCATGAACCATGGCCCCTACAAAAAAAACGGCGAGATAGAACTGCTTGATAGGAAGACCATATATATTCCTTTGTTAGTGTACTACTGGCTAGGGTAGCAATCATAATCTTTCTTTTCAATGTAGGACCAAGAATTGAAAAAATACTTTTGACCAGTGAATTTGAGTAAAAGTAAACATATTGGGCGGTGGAACTTTTACTTCTGGTACTTCAACTATTTCCGGCATCATCATAAAACTTAGTCTTCGTAGAGAAGGTAAGGCATGTGCTAGGATGATGTCGTAACATTGATACTATGATAAACTGGAAAATGGTGATATGCACTAATAAATGAAATTTACAAATGGGGCACCGTGAGCCACATGGAGATAGGGCACCATGAGCCATTTTCTATAAAGTTTTAATGTACAATTAAAGCCGAATTGTAACAACAACTCTACTGTTGTAAGTCCAGAACTATAGTGCAAGACATCAGCAGCTGTTCAGGACGCATTTTTGCAATTTCATAGAAAAATATGTAAAATCCATCTGATCCATATTGTGGTGTATGCCAAGGGAAAATTTCAAGTAAAACATCTGATTTATGAGGTATCAGTTCTTTACAGTTGAATGAGAAGGATAATACATGTATCTAAACAGCCCCCCATGCCATGGCTCATGGTGCCCCAGGGTCGGGGCACGATGAGCCGCTGGATTACATTTTTTAAAGACAATGTTTTGACTATTTTAGAATTAAGAATATAATGTAACAACACTGGATATTGTAGTCAAGAGGTCTTGCTATGATTATATAAAGCAACCAGCCATTTACCAACGAAACTTTAGGCTCAGGAGCTTAATTTCGGAAAAGCGGCTCATGGTGCCCCGCTCTCCCCTACTCATTAATTGCTACTAGAAAAGACCGATACATTGATGGAAAAGTTTATAATTTTTGGTTAAATTTGCTGACATATTAGCTTTAATTAACAGATAACTAAGTGCATTGAGTAAATCTGGGCGTCCAGCAGTCTGGGAAAGTGAAATTTTTCCAGGTCTCAGAAAAATGACCGGGAATTTTGATATTGGTCAAGGAAAATGAAAAAATGTTACAAGTCAGGAAATTTTGAAATTCTGAGATGACTCGGCATCCAAAATTGCACGACTAGTCACCAAATACCCAATTGAAGGCTTTGAAAAGCACTAAGGGAAACACTCCTAAGATAAAAACAGGTCATCTTGTTTAATGAAATTGCTCCATATAATTTTAGGACACTGAATAACTTCAGCTTTTTCAATAAAATGTGATAAGTGGTGTCCAATGATCTCAGACGAGGATGTTTTAAAATATTTTCATAATGAAGAACCACTTCAATTGTCAAGGATATATATATTATGCTCAGGGAATTTCATATTTTAGTCAGGGAAAGTCAGGAAATTTCTTTCTACCGAACTGCTGGACACCCTCAGGGTCAAGGAAAAGTCAGGGAAGTTTGAAATTCTGATATTATGCTGTGACCAAAATTATGCGACTAGTCACCTAATACACAATTGAAGGCAAATTTTCAATCCACGGTACTGCTGGAAATAATGAGTCGGTAGGTATTCATGTGTGTAGTATTTGTGAATTAGGATGCAACATAAATTTTAAATTGGGATTTGTTGCGTAGATTCATTAATGGATTTCTTACCATTATAATTTTTTATGGCTGGTCGATCGTTTCAACCAGAGCATGAATTAACTCTGTACTAGTGTTGGGACAATACTGTCGCTATCGCGATACTTCATCGCCAGTGCAGTCACAATACAACTATCGTGAGGAAAAATTACTCATGATATATCACGATACACTATCACCAAAGGCAGCAAGTATCATGATTATCGCAATACGTATTGTCTGCTCAAAAGCATAGTTCGCTAATATCTGACAGGCGCTGAAATGCGCATTACACCTCAATCTTGTGAGAAATCCATGAAAATCGCAATATTTTTACTTCAGTTTTGTGAACTAGAGAATTATTTTTTGCCCAACTTTCCCAATGCTAACTTCATACAGCAATGATGTTGAATGGACACCATAAAAAATGATTTTTTTTAAGCTTTTTCTGGATATTTACGTATCGCATTAGTATTGTATCGTGCACCACAATTGTTGGCAATATATTGAATCGCTTCCTCATCCGATAGTATGTATCGTTCAGGTATTGTATCGCTAACTAAGTATCGTTTAAACTATTGTATCGCAAAATCCTCACGATACCCAACACTACTCTGTACGGTATATGATGTTTTCAACTCCCAGGGCTCTTTGCAAGTGGAGCAGCAATCAGATGATGTTAGATACATAAGGAAATTTCCAATGTTCTGATCAGGAAATAAGTGTCTGCGTATAATTTCTAAAGCCATTCAAGCTCATATTAAATGACAATGTTGTGACTTTGTTCCACTGCTATCTGTTCTTTTGAAAGTACAGTCATATTTCAAAATTATTTGCTTTGACAATTGTTTACGCATAACTATTTTCTTGTTGTTTTTTTCTGGGTCAATATTAGCTATTTGTAATTTTCTCAGCCTTCCAATACCAGAAAATGTGATAAACTGTCTAGTTTTTGCGCTCTAGCCACTAGGGGGGGCATGGATGGTGATTGGAGCGCCATCTGTGTGAAAGTTTATTAATCAACGCATGCGCAGTCAGATTTTGTCTGTGCGTGGTGGTTCTTCGCGCGCATTGGTAAGACGAATTTTGAGGTAATTAAGCAATTATGGCAATTTAATTCATTGCAACGATTGAAATAAGATTATCTAGCAGCTGTGTGACGTATTTTCGGTGTGTGCAAACCCCGATTTACCTCCAGTTTCGCCAGGAACATTCGCCGGCGACCGTCTCCAAATTTTGCCGCCATCTTTGGGGACATCGTGCTCGATTGTGTTGACAATAAAAATTGTTGAAAGTTGTCTGTTTAAAGTTATACAGCTCAGTTTTGCTAGTGTCAGAGCTTGCATTGGCTCTTCGTCATTCAGACCGTGTATGCACTAAGTGTGTCGTCTTCTACACCAAATTTAATTGGTCAGCTGGAATGAAAGGTCATTTAAATCAGATCTTTTTGTGAATTGGGAGCCGGTTCACTTGCACTGGCTCCGAGTCTTGAGCTGGTTTATCATGGTACATACCGGTATGTCGATGCAGCACCATCTGTGTGTATCCACATAGTGTGTAAACTGAGTTGTTTCATATGTTAGCCACAGTGGCATCGTACGGGGGGGGGGCAGTTCCCCCCCTGAAATTCACTTGCCCCCCCCCTAATTTTGAGCTTAAACCTATGTCCAAAAGGTCATTACCAGTCACATGCCCCCCCTCCCCAGTTGAACGGCCTGGCCTCCCCCTTCGCCCCCGTGAAAATAAATCCTGGTGACGCTATTGGTTAGCCAGGCCTACGATTCTAGAAAGTTTTGCAGGCCTATTTACATTTATCAGTAGTAATGCGCAGATGTATAAGTGTTCCTTTCTCATTTCAGTGACTGCTAAGAAGAAAGCGAGGATGGCAAAGGACAAGGCGAACTCGATGAAAATCAAGTTCAAGCATGTGCGATGGGAGAAGGGTATGCGCTGTCCAATTGAAGGCTGCGTCTGGCGCTTTGTGCACAAGACAGACTTCATGAGGCACTGGAATTTGTACCACATCCAAAAAATTCCTGCCATTCAATGCTCGTTTTGTGATGAGAATTACAGTCCGGATGAAGCCTATTATGAGTAAGTCCATGCATGAACTGCTGTTAACTAAATATAACCAGAAAACAACAGCGAATTAAAATGTAGGTTATGAGGGATGTTTAAATTACAAATTGGTCAAATTTTGATCTTCTGCATCCATGCTGGGCCTGCTGGCTGATCAGCAATATTGAGCTGAAATGTCCTTTGAGCAGATTATTGGACTTGTGCTGTTTGTGGTATAATAATTATATTCCCGACTGCGAAAGTGCCATGCTCTGGAGTGTTCCAGCTCGGCCATTTAAGCATGGCGCTGTGAAATGCCCGAGCTGTCCCCCAAGGCTCTCTTTAGATAAAAAAAGAAAAAAATTCTTAAAAATTTAGAAGGCCCTAATTTCGAGATAATTTCATGCCTGAATCAAATCCTAGCTTGTAAAAATATTTGAAATGTGATAGAAATGGATGCCGCTACCCCATAACTGGATCTCTTTGCTTGTCGTTATTGTTGATATAGACCCATCGGAAAGTGTTCTTATGAATGAAGAATACCCGGAAATTTTGGATAATTAATTCACTATTTGCAAATTGCAATAAATGCTTTAAATTTACAATATTAAATAATGCAATTTTCAGCTTCAAGAAGCACATTGAGCAGAACCACCGGAAGGAGATCAGTAGGAGCGGGGAGGAGGTGACGAAGTTAGTGGACAAGTCAGACAAGATCATCATCGCCAACGAGAAGTATGTGGCGCCCCTGGTGGATGAAGACTACGAAGTGGCTGCTCCAATTGACGATGATGAGAGTGACGAGGAAGTCCTGGATATCAATGATGATGAGGAGGAGGAGAAAATCAGTAAGAAAGTCTCTAATGTCTTCTGTTCAGGGACCCGTCAGACAGGGACAACATGGAAAATTTTGAAAAAATTCCATGTAGGGGAAATATCAAGGAATTGAAATTTCAAATTTGGTCGCAAATTCTGTCAAAACGCAGGGAATTGGGATTTGCATGGGTTGATGCGTGAAAGAAGTCCTCCATTTTACGCAAAAATCTATAAAAGTAATAGTTTTTGATGTCCGATTTGCAACAATAATACAGCAATAACATGACGATAAGCCCAAATAACATCGGGGTAAACACCTATTGAAACAATGAAAAATCGGCAAATTTCAGTGGGTTACTGTGGGTACCCTGTGTATTGACAACTAGATACTTCAGAGTTAGATCAGTTGGTTGCACACTGGATTGCCAGTCACTGGGTCCCAGGTGCTATTCTTGCTATGGTCGAGTCGTCTGGTCTTCTGTTTGACTGCAGTTTACACCGACCTTTACTTTGCCTAATTTGCCCACCAAATGCATTAATATAGGGTGTCTATAGAGCGGTTGAGAATGGTTATTTGGGAACGGGGTGAAGATTAAGGTAAATCAACCAGACATTCTGCAATTTAATACCTTTGGCCCAGTTTCACAGCAGATTGTAATGATTGCCATGTAGATTTGGCGAGTGGAAAACTCGAAAGTACTCAATTATCAAACGATTTAGATGCCTCAAGCTGTGTAGAGCATCAATTTAGATGATGTATTGCTTTAATAAATGAAGGACCTTTTTCACCCATTCAATTTTTTAAAGATTTCTCAAACTTATATTTTATATAATTTAGGGATGCACCGATACCACTTTTTCACTTCCGATCCGTTACCGATCCTGGTATTTTGTTGCCGATACAACCGATTTCCGATGCCATTCCGATACCGATACCATTGGTTAAATGGAGAGTAGTGCATCCGATCTGATACTGTGTTTTAGGGCTGGATCGGCACCGATACCGATCCTGAGTATCGGATCGGTACATCCCTAAAATAATTCATAATAATTTTTGTCTGTCTTTGCAGTGCCAGTCTTCAAAGGAAATGCAAAAGGTGAGAAGCGTAAGGGAAGTGGCGACGCCAGGAACACAGCGAAGAAGCGACGTACATCCAAGAAGAAAGATTCCGAAGATGAAATGGACGACGACTCGGATGAGGATGGTAGCCTGCCGGAGAACGGAGTGTCAGATGACAGTGACCTGAACAATTCCGTTGCCAAGAAGCCCGAGAGGAAATCTTCTCGTAAGTTAACATATATAAATAACTAGAATATACCCATTATAGGGGACAGTAAAAACAGCATGAGGTTTTTTGAGGTGCAGACATGCTGTAGACAGTGTGCAAGCTTTCGTTGGCCTGGTTGATTTTGCGTTTGGCAACACTTCGTTTCAAGAATGTATTCCAAAATGAATAGAAAGCTTAGAAGTCATGAGCGGAATGACTTTGCATTGAAGAAAATGTAATTGCGATTGAAGAGTACTTTTTTGTACAGATTGCATTAAAATGTTGTTTGTGAGGTCATATCCCTATTGCAGGTAATCTTTACCTATCTTGATCTATAAGTTAAAAGGAGTGAGACCTTACTGTCAGTGAGGTCATATTTTACTGTTTGTAAGTCACTGAGCAGCACTGAGTGTAGTGTGACTGAGTCATAGCACTCATCATTGACAGTTGAAATCTGTGTAATATAAGTACACGGATAGACAGATAGATAGATAGATAGATAGATAGATAGATAGATAGATAGATACATGTAGAGAGATAGATAGATAGGCAGACAGATAGATAGATAGACAGATAGACAGATGTATAGATAGATAGATAGATGTTTATTGATATAATAGTAAGACAATGTAATTTTTTGTAAAGAACATGCAAGTGCTGACCATTGTGTGACTTAAAGTTTGAGCGGCACATACACCAAGTAGCAGGTAACAAAAAATATATACCTTTTGATGTATGAGCATTTCTTCCACCAGTGCCTCATCCATGAAGTACTGGTTCCATGTGACCTTTCAAGTTTGGATTAACTTTATAATGAGGCAGGCCCATGAGCATTGTGAATTTTTGCCTAATTGCACTTTGGGTGGAAGTGTGAACTTTCCCAGAAGGTTTGACAGGTGATCTCAATAGCACTTAATTAAGTGAATGGGTTAATAGAGACTGGTCCAGAATGATTGACCAGTTGTGTATTGATAGGTGTGAAGATTGCACTTGACAAAGTGACACTTTAATTTGGGCGTAAGTGGCATTTTGAAACGGCGCGAAAATGCTGGTTATGCTGGATCCCCCTTGATCACAGCAAAGCAGACGAAACGGAAGTAAGCTGACGAGGGAATGGTGTCAGCAGCAAAGGAAATAATGGAAATAAAGGTGAATCGAGGGGAAAACGGTTATGATAAGTGGTTCTCCTCTATTTGTATTTGGAAGTCATGTGGAAAAGAGGAAGGTAAATGCATGGTAAGTGGATGAATGAGTTAGAACGATGGTGTGCATTGTGCGGAAAGAAATGAGTCTATGAGGCAGTGGTGGATCCAATGTTATGTTTATGGAGGGGGGTCAAAAAAGGCACGCTTGCAATGGGGGAATTTAGTTGGTTTTTGGCAAGTTAGTGAAATGCAGTAGCAAGAAACAATGTTTTGATAGGAATGGGGGTTTGTGAATGAGAAATGGGCTTTAAATGGGTTATTTGTGGGTGGAGAAGGTGGAACTGCCCCTCCGGAATCCGCCTCTAAGCTTAAACGTTTATAAATGTAGATGCAGATGTTTGGCTTTAAGTAAATGTACAATATTGACATATTTGTCATGAAGTGTTTTTGAAAATTTCAGGATCATCCAAGAAAAGAGTTGAACTGAAGGAGGATGACGATGATGAAGACGAGGACGATATGGATGTTGACGAGGATGAAGAGGAAGAAGAAGAAGAGCCCGTCAAACCAGCCAAGAAGTAAGTTTGTTTCTACTGTCCTGGGAAACTGTCGGGGGGGGGGGAGGGGTTGGTCTAGTGGTAGCATGCTGAGATCCAGGGTTCCATCTTGCCCTTGCCTGGTCAGCTGAACGGTGCCTGAACCTATGTCCTATGTTGGACACCTGTTTCAATCGATTATCATCCTTCGCCTCATCTTCGTGTCCTCCTCTACTCCGCAATAGCCTACCAAATGCAGAAATACAGAAAGTAAAGCCCTAATTATCTATCCATCCGTCTCGAAAGTCCAGGATTCATTGTTGTATGGTTGTTGATCAGCTTTTAAAAATAGTCTTCATTGATGCTATTCCGATACTTTAAATACATATGTGCCGGTCTGAGTACTGAATCTATACAGAATGGTTGAGAATTAGTCCAGTCACAACTCTAAGACTTACAAGAGATTTCTGTTCTTTTAATAGGAGTCCAAAGGCAGCAGTGAAGGCCAAGCCCTCTCGACCGACTCCAAAGTCGAAAAAAACTATCGACAATTCAGATGATGAGGACAGCGATGAAAATGAAGAGGAATCCAACGCCAAAACACCTGCTAAGTATGTGATGAATGCAGGGCTCTCTCCAGTTCTGAATTGTTTTAGCCAATTTGGATATCAATGTGTTTCCCTCATCGGTAGAGCTGAATATGCTTCTTAGTTGCTGATACTTCTGATGAGACTTAAGACTCGCTGATTCACTTAGTGCTTAATGACAGTTGAATATCAATTGTTACCTTGTTCAAAGGGGCGTATTTTAATGGCCTTTGGGGGGGCGTAATGTGTGACGAATATGCAGTCACTCGTGGCTTTACCTTTCTTTTCGTGTTAATTTTTAGGATGATACGCATCTGTTAGTTCACTAATAAATGGGCCACTGTTTGTTCACTTTGACCACACTGCTATATCGTTCCGAAACCTTTGGCTCATTTGACGCACTTTCGTCTATTTTTCAGAAGTCCTCGGAGCAGGAAGAAGTCTACCACACCAGCTCGTGATGAACCACAAGGTAATTAAGTTATGAGGAAGAATTTCCATGATCTGAGACCTTTATCTCTTCTATTTCAATTAGCTGCCATTTTCACTGCTTGGAAACTTCTTTTGCGTTTAACGTAAATTTATTAGCTACTTTAGAATATGTGACGTAATCGAAATCTTGTTTCTTCAGGTGTTGTGCGCAAGGGACTTCCGAAGAAGTCTAAATCAGCATCAAGGCCCCGGCCGAAGTCTACAAAACCGAAAGCCAGGAGCCCAAGTCCGGACAGCGATGATTCAGATGCCCCTCCGAAGAAGAAACCGGCTCCTAAGACCCCCGCCTCAAGGACCCCTGCCGCAAAGACCCCCAAAACAGCCACAAAATCTAACAAGAAGTCTGTTCTGACTCCTGCTAAAGTCGATGATAGCGACAGTGATAGCGACCTTCCGACGCTTACTCCCTCGAGAAAGACACCAAAGACCACAACCAAAGCGAAGAAAGTCTCCGATGCTGTCCTCTGCAGGAAGTACGGTTTGGTGGGAATGGGCCCTATGGTCCACTTATGTCGGTTAAGTCCCACTCTAGTAAGGAGATTGAGGGCTGACGTCGTGAAAGGCCGACCTGCTAAAGCTCCCGATGCCATCCCTACGCTGCCGGACAGCCTCGTTGGGGTCGACCCCGTTAAATCCATCCCGAGCAGCCGAGCGGGAGCTCTAGCTTACCGAGCGTGGTTGCAGAAGATGACCTCCGTTATTCACGTCATTAGTCGAATGGTAGAGAAATGGGACAGTCCAGTGCCTCGTAGGGCGTCCCAAAACAACGAGGTTTCTGTCCAGTTCGAAAAAATGGAGAGTGATAATGAGGAAGACAATAAAGACACTAGCATATCAGATCTCCTAGCCAGCATTGCCCCCGCTGATGATGAGGATGATAATGATGACAAGAGTCAGTCTGATGACAAATCGGCTGATGACAAGTCGGCTGATGACAAATCGGCTGATGACAAATCGGCTGATGACAAGTCGGCTGATGACAAGTTGGCTGATGACAAATTAGCTAATGAAAAATTAGCCAATGATAAGACCGAGAAGGTGAAAAAGGTCAAGACAGAGAAAGAGTCCATCAAAAAAGAGGTCAATACGCCAAAGAAAGATGAGAAATCCGATGAAGAGGAGAAAGAAACCGAGGAAGACTCAGAAGAAAAGAAGGATTCCGAATCTGACGCAGAAACTAAATCGAACGACAAGGGAAAGGAAGAAAAGGAGGAATCAGCAGGGGAGGAGAAATCTGACGAAGAAACGAAGTCCAAAGACAATGGAAAGGAAGAAAAGGAAGATTCGGAAGAAGAGGAGAAATCTGACTCAGAGGAGAAAGTGGAAAAGAAGGAAAAGAAGAAAGACGAGAAAAAAGACTCTAAATTAAAGAAAGAAGAGAGTGATAAAGAAGATTCGGAATCAGAACCAGAAAAGAAGAAAAAAGACTCTAAATCAAAGAAAGAAGATAGTGATAAAGAAGAAGAGTCCGAATCGGAACCAGAAGAGAAGAAAAAAGACTCTAAATCAAAGAAAGAAGAAAGTACTGAAGAAAGTGATAAAGAAGATGCCTCCGAATCTGAAGCCTCATAGTCCTGCACATCAATTATATTAAAATTGCATTTATGTTTCGACTTGTACATACATAGATTTGAAATTACAGTCACTGCCTTCTGAATTAACAATGACCATGTTCAGTGCAGCAGCAAATTTTGCCTGTAATATAATTCTTTATGAAAATGATAATGATAATATGATGTCAGTAGATGATATTACTCCGATATTTTGGATCACTGTTTGAGATGTTATGTATGTTCAGGAGCAGCATATTTTGTCTGTAATATATGATACGTATCTGATATTATGATTGACTGTTTAAGATGTTACGCGAGACTGGCTTTGTAGATTTGTACATTTTTGTATCGATCAAATATTCTCAATGTTTGCCAGTTCAATACTACACGGTGGTCCTTTACATTTTTGTCGTAAGTGATCGTTGTACAGTTTTGTAAGGTTGTTATTTCGTTATTAGTATTGTAGAATATGTTATCATTGGTATTTTTAAGCTGTAGCGAGCTTCGTTATCAATCAAGGCATGATCTTGACCTATTTTCTGTCTGTTCCGACACTATTCTTTGTGATTTGTATACTTGTGCTATGTTCCAGTTATGTTTGTGATTCACACCAGGGGTTGCCGGACCTGTAACCGCCTGGTGTGCAAATTGTGTATTATAGATTTATTGATCGTAAACTCTTCATTTAGATTTTTATTGCAAGCTACAGATCTTTGTATTATTGTACTACTTAGCCAAAAGTCAGATGCTGGCCATTGTAGATAGTCTAGCATATTCTCGCTTGTACAAAATAGGCTAAATTTTGAACAATTATTTCAAATTTGATATTAGTTTAATTCTTTGCTCTTATATTCCGAGTTTAAGGATGACTTATCCGATTCTCATTCCCACTGGCCATTACAAAGTAGAGGTATAAATGATATGAATTTATGGTTATGTACATAAAAGTATGTTGGCAGAAAAATGTTGACCAATTTCAAGAAGTATCGCTTGGGCTCCAAGCTTGTAAATTTTGTTTTGACAATTTCACAAATATCGTTATATACATGGTATTTTTTTGTCCAAAACAAAAACTGTCCATTGTAAATTAAACTTACATTATACCTGTATGTCTTAGAGCTTAAAGAATTATGGCATTTGAATATAAATATTCTTTGCATTATATGAATGTGAGGAATATATTTTATATGAAACAAATTTTCTTCCTTGTTATTGTGTTGCCTTTTTATGGGTTCTGGCTTCAGCAACCCCCTCTTGTTATGCTCATGATTAAATTGCTTGGCAGATTACAAGCATGTGAATTTCATCAAAAATGGATCTGGTGTTGGAAATTGAGGTCTTTTCTATTCAGTGGTGGGAAGAGTTTGTGTTCCGTAAAGTGATGGACATCCAGGGGGGAGAGACAGTTCTCCCAAATGTTGGCTTTCAAAATTCAAATCTTCACAATTTCTGATTTTCGGTTGTCTTCATTGTGTTGCTGGGTCAAGTCTGGCATTTTGTGCGCTTTATTTTTAGGATTAGATTTTTACTTTAATCAATTCTGGTGCAATATGGTCATGCAAGGTGGTGTGCTGTTGGCTTCGCTGAGCGGCTTTCAGAAGCTGACATTAATTCGGCATGTAGATTCAGGGTTCCTGCTGGACATCGAAAATGGTAATAAAAAAATCCCCGGATGAAGTCCGATAATTTGAACTTCAATTCGGGGGGAAAACACTGGGAGTTTGGTTTTACATGTGTTTATGCGTGAAACGAGCACTCTTATTTTAAAATACGATAGGCCCGAAAATTCGGCGAATAAGGTCCGGGAAAACATCTGGTGAAGCTGGGAAAATTCAGGGAATTTGCCAAATTTCGATGGGTACCCCAAGATTGCATCGCTACAGCTGTTATTTTTTTGCGGGGGGGAGGGGGGGGGGTTGGAGGTGAGGTTGGTCTAGCGGTGGCATACTGGGCCGCCGATCACTGGGTCCAGGATTTGAATCCAGCTCTTGCCTTGTCACCTGGGCCTATGTTGGACGGCTGTTTCAATCATCCATCACCTCATGGATGTGTCCTCCTGTCCTAATTAGCCTACCAAGTGCAAAAATACAAGACATAAAGCCCCAATCCATCCATCCAGGGGCATATCTATAAATGGCTTGAGGAGGGCTGTGACATGCGAATATGCCATGCTCCGAGGCTTTCCCTGGTCCTTCAATGTTAATCTCGGCCCTGAGAATATGCCACTGGTTGTCTCCTCAGGAACTGGAAGTCTGTTTCTTGAATGCTTGTGATTCTTGGGACAGAAGCTGACACAATGTGCCTAAGGGGGGCCGCCATTTAATCTTAAGGGGGGACTTGGAGTTTTTTTTAAAAATAAATAATGAACAAGAAGTCTGTTCTGACTCCTGCTAAAGTCAATGATAGCGACAGTGATAGTGACCTCCCAACGCTTACTCCCTCGAGAAAGACGCCGAAGACCACAACCAAAGCGAAGAAAGTCTCCGATGCTGTCCTCTGTAAGAAGTACGGTTTGGTGGGCATGGGCCCTATGGTCCACTTATGTCGGTTAAGTCCCGCTCTAGTAAGGAGATTGAGGGCTGACGTCGTGAAAGGCCGACCTGCTAAAGCTCCCGATGCTATCCCTACGCTGCCGGACAGCCTTGTTGGGGTTGACCCTGTTAAATCCATCCCAAGCAGCCGAGCGGGAGCCTTAGCTTACCGAGCATGGTTGCAGAAGATGACATCCGTTATTCACGTCATTAGTCGCATGGTTGAGAAATGGGACAGTCCAGTGCCTCGTAGGGCGTCCCAAAACAATGAGGTTTCTGTCCAGTTTGAAAAAATGGAGAGCGATAATGAGGAAGACAATAAAGACACTAGCATCTCTGATCTCCTAGCCAGCATTGCCCCCGCTGATGATGATGACGATGATAATGATGATGACAAGAGTCAGTCTGATGACAAATCAGCTGATGACAAGAGTCAGTCTGATGACAAATCGGCTGATGACAAATCGGCTGATGACAAATCGGCTGATGAGAAATTAGCTAATGACAAATTAGCTAATGACAAAGTAGCCAATGATAAGTCCGAGAAGGTATCAGTCAAAAAGGAGAAAGAGTCTGTTAAAACGCCCAAAAAAGAGGTGGATTTGCATATCTATAAATGGCTTGAGGAGGGCTGTGACATGCGAATATGCGATGCTCCGAGGCTTTCCCTGGTCCTTCAATGTTAATCTTGGCCCTGAGAATATGCCACTGGTTGTCTCCTCAGGAACTGGAAGTGTGTTTCTTGAATGCTTGTGATTTCTTGGGACAGAAGCTGACACAATGTGCCTAAGGGGGGCCGCCATTTAATCTTAAGGGGGGACTTGGAGTTTTTTTTTAAAATAAATAATTTGGAGGTGAGGTTTGTCTAGCGGTGGCATACTGGGCTGCCGATCACTGGGTCCAGGACTTGAATCCAGCTCTTGCCTTGTCACCTGGGCCTATGTTGGACGGCTGTTTCAATCATCCATCACCTCATGGATGTGTCCTCCTGTCCTAATTAGCCTACCAAGTGCAAAAATACAAGACATAAAGCCCCAATCCATCCATCCAGGGGCATATCTATAAATGGCTTGAGCAGGGCTGTGACATGCGAATATGCCATGCTCCGAGGCTTTCCCTGGTCCTTCAATGTTAATCTTGGCCCTGAGAATATGCCACTGGTTGTCTCCTCAGGAACTGGAAGTGTGTTTCTTGAATGCTTGTGATTTCTTGGGACAGAAGCTGACACAATGTGCCTAAGGGGGGCCGCCATTTAATCTTAAGGGGGGACTTGGAGTTTTTTTTAAAAATAAATAATTTGGAGGTGAGGTTGGTCTAGCGGTGGCATACTGGGCTGCCGATCCTTGGGTCCAGGATTTGAATCCAGCTCTTGCCTTGTCACCTGGGCCTATGTTGGACGGCTGTTTCAATCATCCATCACCTCATGGATGTGTCCTCCTGTCCTAATTAGCCTACCAAGTGCAAAAATACAAGACATAAAGCCCCAATCCATCCATCCAGGGGCATATCTATAAATGGCTTGAGTAGGGCTGTGACATGCGAATATGCCATGCTCCGAGGCTTTCCCTGGTCCTTCAATGTTAATCTTGGCCCTGAGAATATGCCACTGGTTGTCTCCTCAGGAACTGGAAGTGTGTTTCTTGAATGCTTGTGATTTCTTGGGACAGAAGCTGACACAATGTGCCTAAGGGGGGCCGCCATTTAATCTTAAGGGGGGACTTGGAGTTTTTTTTTAAAATAAATAATTTGGAGGTGAGGTTGGTCTAGCGGTGGCATACTGGGCTGCCGATCACTGGGTCCAGGATTTGAATCCAGCCTTTGCCTTGTCACCTGGGCCTATGTTGGACGGCTGTTTCAATCATCCATCACCTCATGGATGTGTCCTCCTGTCCTAATTAGCCTACCAAGTGCAAAAATACAAGACATAAAGCCCCAATCCATCCATCCAGGGGCATATCTATAAATGGCTTGAGTAGGGCTGTGACATGCGAATATGCCATGCTCCGAGGCTTTCCCTGGTCCTTCAATGTTAATCTTGGCCCTGAGAATATGCCACTGGTTGTCTCCTCAGGAACTGGAAGTGTGTTTCTTGAATGCTTGTGATTTCTTGGGACAGAAGCTGACACAATGTGCCTAAGGGGGGCCGCCATTTAATCTTAAGGGGGGACTTGGAGTTTTTTTTTAAAATAAATAATTTGGAGGTGAGGTTGGTCTAGCGGTGGCATACTGGGCTGCCGATCACTGGGTCCAGGATTTGAATCCAGCCTTTGCCTTGTCACCTGGGCCTATGTTGGACGGCTGTTTCAATCATCCATCACCTCATGGATGTGTCCTCCTGTCCTAATTAGCCTACCAAGTGCAAAAATACAAGACATAAAGCCCCAATCCATCCATCCAGGGGCATATCTATAAATGGCTTGAGCAGGGCTGTGACATGCGAATATGCCATGCTCCGAGGCTTTCCCTGGTCCTTCAATGTTAATCTTGGCCCTGAGAATATGCCACTGGTTGTCTCCTCAGGAACTGGAAGTGTGTTTCTTGAATGCTTGTGATTTCTTGGGACAGAAGCTGACACAATGTGCTAAGGGGGGCCGCCATTTAATCTTAAGGGGGGACTTGGAGTTTTTTTTTAAAATAAATAATGAACAAGAAGTCTGTTCTGACTCCTGCTAAAGTCGATGATAGCGACAGTGATAGTGACCTCCCAACGCTCACTCCCTCAAGAAAGACGCCGAAGACCACAACCAAAGCGAAGAAAGTCTCCGATGCTGTCCTCTGTAAGAAGTACGGTTTGGTGGGCATGGGCCCTATGGTCCACTTATGTCGGTTAAGTCCCGCTCTAGTAAGGAGATTAAGGGCTGACGTCGTGAAAGGCCGACCTGCTAAAGCTCCCGATGCTATCCCTACGCTGCCGGACAGCCTTGTTGGGGTTGACCCTGTTAAATCCATCCCAAGCAGCCGAGCGGGAGCCTTAGCTTACCGAGCATGGTTGCAGAAGATGACATCCGTTATTCACGTCATTAGTCGCATGGTTGAGAAATGGGACAGTCCAGTGCCTCGTAGGGCGTCCCAAAACAATGAGGTTTCTGTCCAGTTTGAAAAAATGGAGAGCGATAATGAGGAAGACAATAAAGACACTAGCATCTCTGATCTCCTAGCCAGCATTGCCCCCGCTGATGATGATGACGATGATAATGATGATGACAAGAGTCAGTCTGATGACAAATCAGCTGATGACAAGAGTCAGTCTGATGACAAGTCGGCTGATGACAAATCGGCTGATGACAAATCAGCTAATGACAAATCAGCTAATGACAAATCAGCTAATGACAAATCAGCTAATGACAAATCAGCTAATGACAAATCAGCTAATGACAAATTAGCTAATGACAAAATAGCCAATGATAAGTCCGAGAAGGTATCAGTCAAAAAGGAGAAAGAGTCTGTTAAAACGCCCAAAAAAGAGGTGGATTTGCATATCTATAAATGGCTTGAGGAGGGCTGTGACATGCGAATATGCGATGCTCCGAGGCTTTCCCTGGTCCTTCAATGTTAATCTTGGCCCTGAGAATATGCCACTGGTTGTCTCCTCAGGAACTGGAAGTGTGTTTCTTGAATGCTTGTGATTTCTTGGGACAGAAGCTGACACAATGTGCCTAAGGGGGGCCGCCATTTAATCTTAAGGGGGGACTTGGAGTTTTTTTTTTTAAATAAATAATTTGGAGGTGAGGTTGGTCTAGCGGTGGCATACTGGGCTGCCGATCACTGGGTCCAGGATTTGAATCCAGCTCTTGCCTTGTCACCTGGGCCTATGTTGGACGGCTGTTTCAATCATCCATCACCTCATGGATGTGTCCTCCTGTCCTAATTAGCCTACCAAGTGCAAAAATACAAGACATAAAGCCCCTATCCATCCATCCAGGGGCATATCTATAAATGGCTTGAGGAGGGCTGTGACATGCGAATATGCCATGCTCCGAGGCTTTCCCTGGTCCTTCAATGTTAATCTTGGCCCTGAGAATATGCCACTGGTTGTCTCCTCAGGAACTGGAAGTGTGTTTCTTGAATGCTTGTGATTTCTTGGGACAGAAGCTGACACAATGTGCTAAGGGGGGCCGCCATTTAATCTTAAGGGGGGACTTGGAGTTTTTTTTAAAAATAAATAATGAACAAGAAGTCTGTTCTGACTCCTGCTTAAGTCGATGATAGCGACAGTGATAGTGACCTCCCAACGCTCACTCCCTCGAGAAAGACGCCGAAGACCACAACCAAAGCGAAGAAAGTCTCCGATGCTGTCCTCTGTAAGAAGTACGGTTTGGTGGGCATGGGCCCTATGGTCCACTTATGTCGGTTAAGTCCCGCTCTAGTAAGGAGATTGAGGGCTGATGTCGTGAAAGGCCGACCTGCTAAAGCTCCCGATGCTATCCCTACGCTGCCGGACAGCCTTGTTGGGGTTGACCCTGTTAAATCCATCCCAAGCAGCCGAGCGGGAGCCTTAGCTTACCGAGCATGGTTGCAGAAGATGACATCCGTTATTCACGTCATTAGTCGCATGGTTGAGAAATGGGACAGTCCAGTGCCTCGTAGGGCGTCCCAAAACAATGAGGTTTCTGTCCAGTTTGAAAAAATGGAGAGCGATAATGAGGAAGACAATAAAGACACTAGCATCTCTGATCTCCTAGCCAGCATTGCCCCCGCTGATGATGATGACGATGATAATGATGATGACAAGAGTCAGTCTGATGACAAATCAGCTGATGACAAGAGTCAGTCTGATGACAAATCGGCTGATGACAAATCGGCTGATGACAAATCAGCTAATGACAAATCAGCTAATGACAAATTAGCTAATGACAAAATAGCCAATGATAAGTCCGAGAAGGTATCAGTCAAAAAGGAGAAAGAGTCTGTTAAAACGCCCAAAAAAGAGGTGGATTTGCATATCTATAAATGGCTGGAGGAGGGCTGTGACATGCGAATATGCGATGCTCCGAGGCTTTCCCTGGTCCTTCAATGTTAATCTTGGCCCTGAGAATATGCCACTGGTTGTCTCCTCAGGAACTGGAAGTGTGTTTCTTGAATGCTTGTGATTTCTTGGGACAGAAGCTGACACAATGTGCTAAGGGGGGCCGCCATTTAATCTTAAGGGGGGACTTGGAGTTTTTTTTAAAAATAAATAATTTCTTGCCCAGTTTTGGTAAAGTAAATTCTTTCTGGGCCTGCTGCCCCTAAAGTCCGCGCTTCTGTATCTCAGGTCCGCGCTCAGCAGAACTCGACAGAACTGAACTAGGCTGCTTCAAAAATGCATGTGAGCGAGGGCCAGAAAGGCAGCACCTCCAGTGAAATGTTGTAGCACGCTCGCAACTAAAGCAGGCTGCTGTAGCCTGATTATGTCTAGATTTAAAATGTGCTTAATTTTTTAAAGATGCCTTTAATAAAAGATTAATAATTCTACTTGATTGTCTTTCTGCCCAAAATATGAAGATGCATTTCTTTTAAAATGTGAAGTTTTTATGTAATCCGAAAAACATGTAATTGTGTTGATTGGAAAGATATGATATTCTCTTAGTGGTGTCAGTTTATAGTTTAAAACTTGGAAGTTGAATTTTACATAGAACGTAGGCGGACCTAATGACTTAAGGAGCAATACTTAAAAGGTTCACAATAATCTTTGTCGGGTATATGGTGTAATTGTGCTGGCTTGCAATTTAAAGTGCATTTATATTTATGGCTTAATTGACTCTGGGTTCTGGCTTGTGGCCACTTTAAGAATTCACGAGGTTAAACATTTGAAATGTCATGAGGTTTAACATTTGAAGTGACAATTGGATTTGTTCGATGGCAATTTTCTCAGTATTTATGCAATCAATAGAAGGGACAATAATATGATGCTCTGCTGTCAAAAGTAAGCAAATATCATCATTGCATTATTTAGTTGGGTCAGTCCTGGAAGTACCAATAGACTAAAGACTTAATTACATGAATCTGTGTGACGGATGATAATTTTTTTAATTTTGACAGCTCTATGGTTAACTTTCTGCAAAAAATTGGCTCAACAGACCAACTGTGTCACTATCTGTTCTAGTGATCAATGCTATTGACAGTTTAGTGTCCAATTACTACAATTTTGGATGTAGTTCAACTGATCTTATCATGTTATCCTTATTATTCTGACATATTGTCTGCAATATCAGTTTTGTAATTTTCTTTTAACTTGTTAGAAAACTGAACTTATGACAAATACTGGGCCTAAACGCTTAATGGGTTGGGAAATTTTTGTGCCTTCATATATATACATGTTGGCAATAAGTGTGCACTGCAGTACTTAAACGTATTTATCTTGTTCAATGAGAAATGCATTGGTCGTGGAAAATCACGGAAAAGTCATGGAATTCCCATTGTAAAATATTGTGGGAACCCTGCTACAATTTTTAGTTGCGGTTCTCCGGTATGGAGGAAAGTCGTGATAATACAATTTCTAAAAGGTCTGCTGTTTGTTCAATCTTGACACATAATCTACATATTAATTAGTAAATTTTCCACCCCTTTCTAAAATTGTACTAATTATGTATATGTATTAATTCAACGGCTATAAATGACATTCCACACAATCATGGATTTTGTCTATTCTATTTTGATCCGGAGTATTGGTTCAACATATTTATACAATGCTCTGGGGTATCCATCATTTGAATTAAATTTCACAAGACCAAATGTGTATGGTGGTGTTTTGTGATGTTCTCCGAAAGTTGAAAGAGTCCTTTGTATCAATAAGTGCATCAGCCTACCGAGGACTCGGGAGCGCTATCTTCAACTCGTGGGGTACATCTCAAACACCACCATACCCATTTAAAAATATTTTCAACTGGAGATATGGAGGCCAAGCATGAGATCCTGCTTACAAAATTTACCTGGCTAGAGGTTATGGAACTGTCATGTATTGATAAATGGCTCTAGCCAGATAAATTTTATAAGCTGGGTCTCATATCTCCGGTTGAAAATATGTATTAATATTAGACCAAATAGGTATTGTGGTGTTTTGAGATGTACCCCACGAGTTGAAGATCGCGATCCCAAGTCCTCTGGAGGCTACCCACAAGTGCGTTGGCTGATGCACTCAAAGCGGGGAGGGAATCCGTAAGAATCGTGCACTTGGTGACAAGTTTTTGCAATTTGGCATGGTGTTTTATATGACTAACGAGTTTTCAAAAACCACCGCATACAAAGTGGGAGTCCCCCCTGGTGGCCGGTATGCACAAAATCCAATATGGCCGCCGTGAAAAACGCCATAACTTTGTCACTATTTGTTCTATATTCAAGTGCAATACCTCTTTTCCAATATTTTTGATGATGCCAAATCTGTTTCTGAGTTTAATTTGGTTGTAGAATGTGATTTTAGCGGTCTCTGATACAGCCCTAGGTGATTTTTTTTTTTTTCTGCTAAAGCTTCAACATTTTTTGAGAAATATTTGAATATGAAATTCAATCCAATTTGGAGATTATTTCATCAGACTTGAAGGTAAGGTCCTACCTACAACCTGAGTAACCTGAACGGGGGGTTCACAAAATTGTTTTCGGAGGACCAATCTGTCTGTGACAAAGCGTTGACACCGGAAGTCAGGGGGTCTACGAACCGGCTGTTGTATCTCGGCAAGAGGGTCGTGGTTATGGAAGCGAACCGGTCGACAGTGTGTGGACCCCACATTGCCTCGATCTGTTGGAACACGCCGGGATGGAGTTGCCACTCGTGTTGGGGATTGAGACGACTGAGGTGGTCGGCATGACAGTTGAGATGACCTCCTATGTGGTGGATATCGATTTGGACGTTCAGTCTCAACACGCAGTCCCAAAGGGACTCGGCAAGTTCTGATAACTTCGTAATGGGGCCGCCCATATTCCTTACGTAAAATATGGCAGTAATACTGTCGCACATGATGCGAATCCTTTTGTTCCTGATATAGTCTCGAAAACATAATAAGGCATATAAAATGGTAAGAAGTTCCTTGAAATTAATATGTTCTTTAGCTATGTCTGGTGGCCAAACACCGCTTGCTTCTTGGCCTTCAAGTACAGCACCCCAGCCGGAACCAGATGAGTCAGTCAAAGCTGGTAATCCACAGGATTAGATGTGAGTGGAGCGCCATTCCACCCACGAAGTCCATGGAGCCACCATTCTAAGTCCTCCTTGGCAGGAGCTGACAATTGTAAAGTATCTGACCAAGATCGCTTTGTGCGGAGGAGAGCATACAAATTTCTTAATTTCAGCTTTCCAGGTAAAATTGCTTTGGACATGGATACAGCAATCCCACAAACTTTTGCCAAAGCACGAGCAGGTATACAATCACGTTTAATGTAACGAGTGATGTCTTTTTTTAACATGCGTAATTTATCAACAGGAATAGATATCCAAGGTTTTTCCTCTGGTCCGCATGAATCAATCACATAGCCCAAATATGCACAAGTTGTGGAGAAGTCTAAAGCACTTTTTTCAAAGTTAATTGTTAATCCAAGATCATCAAAGGTATGCAAAATGAAATCCAAATGATCAGGAGCCGAGGATGGGCGAGTCATTAGAATTAGGTCATCCACATACATAACCACTCTGATATTGTTGGCACGTATGAATTTAACTACCTCCCTGAGAAGTTTGTGGAAGTAGTATGGAGACCCGTTCCATCCAAAGGGGCAAACACACCACTGATAAAATACACCATCAAAGGCAAAACCGAAATATTTCCTGTGTTCGGGTTTTAAGGGAACATGATAAAAACCATCTTTTAAGTCCACAGTCATTAAATAATCACCGGGCTCAATGCATTGGGATACGGCTTGGATGCCCTCGTATTGAAATTTTGGAGCTAATGAGAAACCGTTCAAGTGATATAAATTGATGCAAAGGCGGATATTCCCATTTTTCTTGGGTACACACTTTAAGGGGGAAATCCAGTAAGGTTGGGAACAAACTTCAATAAATCCACGGTCTTTTAACCTTGATATTTCTGAACTGAGGAAGTTGTAATGTTCTTTATTGAATATCGGATTTTGAAGGAAAAAATGTGGTGGGTCTTTATTGTCTTTAAAGCAGAAAGGAACACCTTCAGACAACCACCGCAATGCTGTGGTAGAAGCATCTATTTGTTCCCAAGCATCAACATTCATTGCTGGGGATCCTGTGATGTTTGGGAGTTGGAGGTATCTCTTCTTGGCGGAATTCTTGTGTTACGCCACGAGCCTCGGAATGGCCTGGAGCCTGAGTAATTGGAGCCAGAGTAATTAGAGTTGTAATTGCCTCTTCCACGTCCTGGATACGGTGGACGGGGCGATGGCTGTGTAGCAGCACTTAAAGACACCGCAGCTGTCAGAGCATCCAAAGCCTCAGGGGGAAAGGCTGAAGTATTTTTCCGAAAATGTCTGTAAATACCCCCAACGTTGTCGCCTAGCGAACTGTTAACTAACACAAGCGCCCTTTCTTCCTGGAGGTAGCGCAGTTGAGATTCCATCACTAGGAATAGGTCATTTAAAACCTCCTCTTGGAGAATCTGGTTTGGTTGGAGAGTCAGAAGAATTTTAAAAGCAGTTTCAGCATTGGTAGCACATTTTGTGATAATGTTACACTTCGTCTGCTCTCCGCGTTTAATACCCTGTTTAGAATCGTCAATTTTTAGGTCAGCCGGTAGTCTTACTCGTTGATAAGTGTCTTTAATGAACCTAAACTCGTCCTGTATACACACAGCACTTACAGACCGCGCTGTGGGATCATTGGGTTGACCTCTTGCACCACGTGCTGCATTATCGCCCAGCGATGATTCGTCGTTTTTTGGCAAATTCAGACTCAATAGTTGATTAACTTTCTTTTCTAAAGCAGCAAAACGGTCAGGAGTCACCTCTTGTTGATTTGTTTCTTCACCTCCTCCGTTGTTATCACCATTAAGATTGTTATTTTCTGGATTTTGATCCGTCATCTCGATCAATGTCGGTGTAGCGTTCCACGCAACAAAGACGACAGAGGGCGCCGTAAGCTTACGGCGCCTAGTGGAGTCTGTTGTAGTTGAAAAACTAGTTAAATGGTGTCTTATCTTCTTAAACAACTCAATAAAATGACAAACCGCTGCAACATGTTTTGATGATCATTGCATACTGTTCAATGATGATAATTGAAATATTGTAGTATAACTCCCACAAAGACCTTAACTCTTCTTAGATAAATAAACCATTACTAAACTTATTGACATTGCAACTATTGAATTATACTCGACTAAATGTTGCACATCTGAAGTCAACATTCGTTCGAGTCGAAATGCCAAAACTATTAGAAATGGCATGAAACCTAAAGGTGGTAAGAGTTGAAGAAAATGGTAGCTAGTGATTAAAGACTAGGCACAAACATTTTTTGCGTTAAAAAATAAATTATTAGTGCTGCATGGCTAATCAGAAAATTGACTACTACACTTCTGTTTTGTATGATGGCAGTCAATAACAAAATAAAATGGACCATGAAACAAGAACCTTCATGATGCAGTTCAGACCACTTCCCATGCATTAAAACAGGGAAGTGCAAGCAGCTGGTTTTGCTGCTCTTGCTCTTGCATGAACATGCTACTGTATATCTACCATGAAGTTATAGAGAAAAATTTAATGCTTGTGCCAAATCTGACAAGTCAGTCCAGGGATCTGCTATCTCGATTTGGCACATGTCCAGCTCACCCACCAGTAGGGTGTCCCAAAAAAAGTGAAAGTCTGAAATTCATTGGGGCTAACCTCTAAATGTGTTCTATAGCCCCTCACTGACTCTCATGTAAAATTTCAGCTCATTTGAAAGTGTTTTAGATGTTGCTCAAGAGCCCCAAAGATAGATGGGGGTTTAACACTGAATTATCATGCGAAAAAGGCTATTTTAGCTAATAGCTCATAAATTATCAGTTTCAGTCCACCCAAACACATGGATAGTTGATACAATGATGTATAAATTATTCTGCACACTGTGGTACCAATTTCATATCTGTACCTTACTTGGTTCTTCTGTAATTGGCAAATGTACACCATTTTTTAAGGAAAATTGACGCCAAGGCAAAGAACCTCTCTTAATAAAGATTAATTGCAGTCTAATTTTGAATTTTAAACATGAGACAATTACAAATTGGTTCCATGGTGTGACATAGACTCAAAAACATCAACCAATGTCTTACAATCAATTTGAAACTATTGAAACAATTTTAGAAGTTTTTTTTAAATCACAGAAAATCGCATAAATAACTATATTCCATACATGTAGAGTTTCTCAATACCCAAGCAAGTTACAAATATGAAATTGGTACCACAGTGTGTAGAATAATTTATACATTATTGTATCAACTATCCATGTGTTTGGGTGGACTGAAACTGATAATTTATGAGCTATTAGCTAAAATAGCCATTTTTGCATGATAATTCAATGTTAAACCTCCATCTATCTTTGGGGCTCTTGAGCAACATCTAAAACACCTTCAAATGAGCTGAAATTTTACATGGGAGTCAGAGAGGGGCTATAGAACACATTTAGAGGTTAGCCCCTATGAATTTCAGACTTTCACTTTTTTTGGGACACCCTACCCACCAGGAATGGTCATTGCTGAGTTACTGCTTTCAGATGAATATTGCAAAAAGAAGTGTCTATTTCAAATGCAACAAGAAAGAGTCAACTTATAAAAACTTGCCTTCTTACGTTTAGGGAGACTGTATCCCTCTTTGCTGTTCATAAGTACAACTCCATATACCAGCTATTGTATGTGCTGAGGTACAATTTAGTCACATGCTGAATCTTGGATTAATGAATCTTGGATTAATGCTAAAACATGTCAGGATGACTTCAGGAAAGCCCTCCAAGCATACCATGATATCCAATCAGCAAATATCATGAAATGCAATAATCCAAGCACTGTGACATATCGAGATTTCAGACTCTGATATCTAAGGTTCGCCATGCCAAACCTTATAAACAGTTTAAATAGGCCAAATTATTGAAGAAGTATTGGTTGTACCATAACACTGTCATTCAAAAGACTGAGAAGGGCCTTTGCATGGCCTTGCTAAACAACATGATGTTAGTGCATCATTGGGAGTGTCAGCCTCTTCCTGCTCACAAGGTGATAAAACACTTACTTAATTGGTGCTCAGGACAGGACAAGCTTGACTACTACTGTTGATAACAATGCAGAATCAGATTTATTCTGGCTCTTAGCTCACAAAATGCAAGAATCCTTCCTTGTGACTGTCCTTCAAGACCTTCAGCTATGATTGAACTATTTTGGTGCTGAGGAAACTTAAGGAAGACTTTGATTTTCTGATGTTATCCCCAGTTGGTACATGTCCTGGACCCTTGAGTCTTTGTAGGCGTCCCACTGAACCACGATCCATCTACTCAGGATGTGCTGTTTAACACCAAGCTCCACATGTTAGGTAATAACTTCCTTTGTCTATACTCAATACCTTTTTATGCCAAGGTTTCACAAAGTAAACCACTTCTGCCATTATGTGACAGTGCCACAGTAGTCTTTTTCCTGCAGCATAGCAACCAGCATCAGGCATACCTGGAGGACAATACAGTGCAGCGGATTTAGTCCCAGACTAACATTTACTCTGTACTGATTAGGATGGAGTCTCTCATGCTTGAAGAACTCATCAATGTCAGCTACTTTCTTAAACTCTTCAACTGCCCTGAGGACTTCAGGCTTTGACTGCTCAGTCATTACTTCTCTTCCTGTTGTCCATAACGATCCTTTGCTCTTCCATCCTCTTTCCAAACTTGATGCAATGCTCGACACTAGACAAGGACCATGAGGGAGAACTTCTTCTTACAATGCTAGACAACAAACACATCTTCCATGAAGGCCTGTTGGACTGAGGGGTACATATTTGGAAGTTGGTGCTACATGTATATCACACACATGGACAGACATCCACCCTGCATATTTTGTGTCTCCAAACATGAATCAAGGAGAGAGTCCACTGCACGATTGTAGGAAGGTAGGCCACTTGCTGGATGGCTGGCCACTGGCTGTGATGAGAAGGTAATATCCCACCATAGACAAGTGAGAGATTGGTGGGCTATCAAGTACAACTTTCCCTTAGAATTCACTTCTGCTAGCTCAGACAACGCCAAGAGGTTTGTGAAAGAGTGAGAGAAATAATATTATTAGAGAAGCAAATTGTCAAACCATTGGTCTTTATCTCCTCAATGTTGCTTTGAAACATCACTGACATTACTAACTTCTTATGTGCATAACATGGGCTGTAAAATTCCATGACTTGGACCAGTCTAGATTTACAAACTTCATGGCATTCTTCAATACAAGTATCTCACAAAATAGAGGAAAACTGTACATCCGCCATTTGACTGACATCATCTGACTGATTATGAGAAAATAAGCCAGAACATGTAATGCGCATCTTGGAACATTAATTGCTTAAAAGCAAGTACTCATTTGACATGGTTAATGGAACATGAATGCATACTGGTTTCTCTTTACCATTTAAACCCACATATTCACCACCATAAGTCACAAAAGACCATTTTTTTACAAGTTTGATTGAGTCATCTGCCATGTGAATGACCAGAGAAGAGGTGGTTCTTCAATTTCCAATTTTTTGAGTTAAGCCTGTATATATTGTCCCACATAGAATTGACCCAGGACACACTGGTATTGATATGAATTAACAAGTCTCAATCATGATTGTTGTGATTGATCAGTAGTTCTGAGTAATATCAATATCCTATTGATGTAATTTGTTTCACCCTTAAGATTCACACTTGAAAAGATATATGTTATCAAACATTAAAAAGTGTAAAAGATGTATGTTATCAAACATTAACCAGTGTATGAGATAGCCAAGAGTTATATGAACTGGTGTATATAATTCTCACAGTAACATATTTATAAAACAAAGGTACATTAGTAATTTTCAAGCCTCTGATGTACATAAAGGGTTGTTAAATGAGCATTAAAATTGGCATACAGGCAACTTTTGGGCCCTGTGCACACTAAATGGGACGGTATCCAATCTTCCAGGAACTACACAATTAAGCATATGTTCATCCCATAACTTTCCATGACAATAATGAGTGAGGACAATAAGTTGTTAAGTCAACTGCTAGTCAGATATTCGTGACAAATCCCAAAATACGCTAAATACTAAGAGATGTCATTTTCGCAACTTATTGCAGCCATACACAGTGACTTTGACACTGAAATTCACATTTGAGCTTCAAAATAACACCAAAAACACATTTTCCTTTATGAAAATAGTGGAAAATGATGTATTACACATTAAAATAGAACAAATAGTGACCGAGATATGGTGTTTTTCATGTTTCGTGGTGGCCATTTTGGATTTTGTGCATACCAACCACCAGGGGGGTGTCTCACTTTGTATGCGGTGATTTTTGAAACCCCTTTGGTCATATAAACCCCCATGCCAAATTTCAAAAACTTGTCACCAAGTGCACAATTCATGGAGATTCTGACGGATTCCCTCCCCGCTATCATGGGTTCAAAAGACTCTTCAACTTTTCGAGAACATCACAAAATACCACCATTGGCATTTGGTCTTGTGAAAATACACATATTTACAAACAATTACAAAATCATTGCGTGTTTTGTCTGATTTTAGGTCAAAGTAAGTACAATTCTACATTCTGCTCTGAAACTCCCAAATATATCCCATGTAAATCTGTTATATCTCCGAATTTTCCAATTGAAAAAGTGTTTGGTTGAATCTTATTGATTAACTTGGCATTCAAACAAGTGTGTGACTAGATTGCTGTACATATTATACAATGTACTAAGTGACATTTAAGAAAATTTTTATTGACTGAATTGTCATTGGAAAAGATAACTGAAGTGTGATTCATAAATGTCTCTTTGCATACACCGATTGCCAAGTTATTAGGAAACAGTTTATCGGCTTGCCATCGTTCCGGAAAAGTCGTTGGAAAGGATGAACTGAAGTGCAATACATAAAATTTTTGTCTCTTTTTTTGAATAAGTTGCAGACTCATTTTTGCTTGTCTGGTCCTGGGCTAAGCTGTATTTCGATGTGTTTCCCAGGTTTATTGATTGTTATATTTTTCAGTTAGTGAAATGCAAGATGATCAGATTCCCCGAAGTGTGATTAGTATATGTCTCCTTTTTTGTGAGGTAGTAGGCCTGGATGATCTTTAGGCTGACATTCAGGAAGTGTCATTCAAAGCTATTCAATAACCGAAGTGTGAAAATGTCTTATGTTTTTGAAAGTGTTTTGCTTGGTTGGCCAAAAAACACTTGCTGTGTTGAATGTTTTCTTCAGCTGAACAGAACAATATTCACAGTTCTGTTATTGGTAACGTATTGATCTCCATTCTCCAACCATCTGCTACAAGCTTTGAAAATGTTTTGGGAAAACATTTTTGCTCAGATTGTCGAGAACATTGCTGTAATTTCACATATTTCCAGTTGAGGGGTGTACGTGAATGTCTGGTTGTAGAGGATGAAGAGAATTGGTTTGCACTTATTTTCGTAACACGTGCAAGTGTATTCGCAGTCTGTGTTGCCATTTCCAATTGGTATTGCTTTTTCTGCACATTGATCGGCCATGCCGCAGAACGGTGAGCATTTGCCCCTGAGCGTTTTTCCTGTTCCGTTGCCACGGTCGGTTGCTATGACAGTCGTCATGGGGTCACATTGCTTGTTGACGTGGCATGGCAGAGTAGGTCCTTTCATCCTGAAGATAGCTTTTGTGACGTTAGTTGGAGGGTCGGAATCAATATTGTACACCAGGATGGCCGATGTTTTCTTTTCGAAGTCAGTCGCATTGACCGTCATGCAAGTGTCTGTCTTGTTGTCCACCATGTAATACTTCATGTTCTCCATGTTCAAGAAACTGGACCAGGCTGACAGGGTAATCGGGGATTCTGTAAATAACAAGGAATGTCACAAATAACACAAGTTTTGCGGTAGTTCGTTTAATTTGTTTTGCTTACTGCAATTCGAGAGTTCTAACATACTGAGAAAAGGAGTTTTTTAACTCGCCTAGACCTCATAGGACTCTTCAACTTTATCTATAAGCGTGTATTATTCCAAAATTTACTTTGAAAAAATTATGGCGGTTTCTTTAATATGTTGTTTTTTGCAAACGTGTCAGTTAACGCCTGTCTTTTCACGGCTCGAAAATGTCTCCGTGAGGTCTGAAGAAGGTTTGACACCACGAAACAAGCCCACAGTAAACGACAAGTTTCAGCAATTCTGCAATATACTCTGTACCAATGTTAAATCGCCCTTGTACAAGATACTATGAAGAGTTAGTACATCAGTCTACTGGGGTGCATACCATGATTGAAGTAGACAAGTTTAAAGTTTTGGGTCTATTGCAACTCACCACAGTTGGCTTTCCCTTTGTTGGGCTTCACTCCCCAGTTTCCCAAGGGATGGTTGGTCTTCACTTTGGGACCGGTCACTAAGTAAGGGCTGTTGCAAGTCACAGCTGCTTGGCATCCCCAGTGAGTGGCACTGGCACTGATGTACCTTGTGCGATTCCTCTGCTTGAAGACGGGTCGTCCATTGCATTCGCTTCCTGGGATAACGTCGTACGACCCGTGGCAGTCATCCAAGAGCGTTCCAGTTATGTGGACTATAGGGCAAACATAACCTAGATGAAAGAAATTAACGGTATTTTTCTGTTAAGATAATTATTAGTGGCAGCTTTTGACAAATATTTACAGTATCGCCTCTAAGTCAGTGAAACAAGTGATGTTTTACCATTTACTCAATGATAAATATCCTCAGCCAAACTGCTTGTGGCAAGGGGGGTCATCCAATGAGAAGAAAATATATTGGGCCATTAAGGACAATATTTGAGGCTTCTGAGATACAAATGGCTGCCAATTTCAATCTTGCATCCATGTTCCGAGTCAGATATTCTTCATCTGCATGCATTTTCGGTTATATATCTTTCCTCAATATACGATGTATATTTTAAGAATACTACAAGTACATGGTGCAACAACGTGACAGCATTATACTTGTTGTACATGACTTTCGGTTTGATCAAAACATTCAGCTGAACAGTGGCTTGGAGAAAGCGCATCTTTCAGAAAAAGTCAATTCTTATAACATCAAATTGCTGTCAGCTATAGAAAACCACTTAGAACTGTATATGTAGTCACTGTTGACAAAACCTATGCAAAGTGTAAACTTGAAACAACTTTGATATTTGACTAACAGCCTCCAAAGTTTCAATGTGAGTTGGCAAAAAATTCTGTGTTGACATGGCCATAGGAGAATTTGTCTTACCTTCTCTTGTAAATTAGTATCCTAAGATTTGTCCTGTTAGCCATTCCAAATAGTAAATATCCTATGCAACATAGATAGAGTCCATGAACAATTCCATGTGGATAGAAGGATGCTCAAATGTTCCGATTATAAATTTTTGGACAAATACTCCCTGGCTCTGTCACATATTCTTATGCTCTGACAGTGTTTTGAGGGGCCTTGTTGGATTATCTTGTTTGGCATTGTTTTCATTGTCTGTTTATTGTAATCGCCTGCTTCGAACCTCATTGTGGAGTTTGCCAATGTAATGGTGAATTTCATATATATGGTAATGAGACCATGAATTTCATGTGTATGGTAGTAGTGGGACCATGAAGTAGAACTTTTTATTAGGGCATTCTGCCCTAATATACTGGTCTTTTCTGGAATCTTGTGGACAAATTTCGAGACAAAACACTGCACCAATTTCATTCTGACTTTGCACACAGGGTTTGATTTGCCTAATATTGTGTTGATCAACTTTACAGGAACATGCACATTATTTAAATACGGTTTTAGTGACCCAGGAAATCAAGTGGAAAGAGGGAGTCCCGTGATGTCATGAAGGGGCTTCCCCACCCCAGATCTATTTATAGCTCACTAAGAATTTGGCAAAACAACAGGAAGTCAGCAACTTGGACAAAACACCACAACATGCTTCATCAATGTGTTGCTAAGGAATTCAGATCAGTAGTTAGATGATGTGCAGAATGTCCTTTAAGGTGCCTTGTGCACGTTATTTTAAAACTTACCATTGATTGTCTGAAGGCTAGCCAGGAACAACCCCAGTGTCAGAACATCGGCTGAACTCCACTTTGTTGCTCTTTTTTCAGTTGACATCTTTTCTGTCAAATTCTGAAACAAAAAAGATGCTTGGTTAATCTATTTTGCATGAGAATTATAGATCTACTTAATAATTAAACTACACTGGAGATAATTGCTCCCCTGGCCATTGTGTATGTCTGGGATTGTGGAATTTTACAGTAAGGGGGTCACCATTAAATCTCAAGGGAGCTTGGAGATTTTTTTTAATAAATAATTTCTTGCTCTGTCTGGGTGAAATTAAAAAATTATTTTTGGGTAGTCTTGAAATTTTCTGGTTGAGGTATTTCTTAAGGTGTTGCTTGATTTTGGAATGGATATTTGTGACCTTGGCGCGCTTGAAATAAATAATAACTGCCACCGTTACCTTGAAATAAATAATTTCCCGCCAAGAAACACTCAAGTCCCCCTTTGAAAATAAATGGTCACCCCCTAATACGGTAGAGGGAAAATAAGACCGCTCTGCTTTGTCAGGTTGTAAACGTAATACAGGTTTTTACAGCTGCTTGCAGCCTGTATTGCGAGAGAAGTTTCAGGAAAAAATATGACAACTCCCCTGGTCGTGCTGTTTCACTTATGTCATTAAAACTTGGCATGCAGTCTGAATAGAATATTATCTTGCTTCCATCAACTTTTGGTAAACTTCCGTGATAATAAATTTTTATTTTCTAAACTAAAATGTACAATTTTCCCGCGAATTTTAAATGTTCTGCTGCAGTGATAGCAGCAGCCAAGTGCCAGCCAGGGGGATTGTTTACAAATTCATTAAAAAGCTTAAACCAATAAAAGAAGAGAAGGAGAAAGGAATGAAAGAAGGAAGGAAGGAATGAAAGAAGGAAGGAAGGAATGAAAGAAGGAAGGAAGGAAGGAATGAAGTGAGGAAGGAAGGAAAGAAGGAAGGAATGAAGGAAAGAAGATATATAGGTATATAGATATATATAGGTAGATAGATACATAGATGGCCAGATTGGCAGATAGTCTATCTACAAGCAGCTGTTAAAGTGCTAGCACGTTATTTTTTTGAAGGTGTCAAAAAAGATTTGGTTATATTTTTGTTAAGATACATAGCTTATTTATTGCATACAGTATAGCGTTTAGTTATAGGTAGTTGATTTATTGATGTATCTAGACATAAAACTTTCATTCATTGGTCTGGTATGCTAGAAATGCATGGTTTTATATGTCAGTTTTTGTCGAAGCATATAGGCTCATATGTTTCATCAATTCGGAAATATCTAAATTATTCATTACCTATCAGAAAGTGGTATTGTTCTTATCTTTGATTTGGAAAAAAGGTGATCTGAATGATTGATTGACTCAATTCTATATTTTTTTGCAAGAGTACACTGGCAGATGTAGCATCATGGAAAGGGTTGATTGATGAGATGGAAGAGAGAGCGGAAGTCCTCAACATGTTACACATTTACCCCAAGTGAGGGATATTTTACTTAACCAGCATAAACATTGATACAAGGGCTGCTGATTTAACAGTTCATCTGTATGACATCCTGCTGGGATACTGCTCATGAAGGTCTATGAAAATTTTGAGTTCCCAACTGGGGTTTGAACCTATGCAGGAAAAAAAACCTTCAGTGAAGCAGTCTAGTAGCATAACAACTCGGGACTACCTGCTGTAACTAAACATGTGACCTATGTATCATTGTATCTTCTTTTTCACATTCCAACAGCATGTTTGCAAAGAAGTCATACATGTTGGGAACTGACAGGACCATTAGTTGCTGAATATGGCAGCACCACTGAAAATGTTCTAAACCTGAGTAGCCTACACTTCAAATGGCTCGAGTTGAGATATCTCTTTGTGACTTTGTCCCATATCCTTCAAACAAAAAATAAAGTATACTTGTAGCCAATCTGAAACCCTTTAGATTTCAAGGTTTGCTTTGCTGAAATTGTCCCTTTATCAGATAATCACCAAATTCGGGGTCCCTTAAAACACTGTCAGAGCATAAGAATATGTGACAAGAGCTAAGGAGTCCTAGCCCAAGAATTTATAATTGTAAAATTTGAGCATCAATTTATCCACATGGAATTGTTTATGGACTATACCTATATTGCACGGGATATGTATTATTTGGAATGGCTAACAGGACAAATCTTACGATACTATTTACACAAGAAGGTAAGACAAATTCTCCTATGGCCATGCCAACACAGAATTTTTTGCCAACTCACATTGAAAAATATCAAAGATGTTTCAAGGTTACACTTTGCATAGGTTTGGTCCACAGTGACTACATACACAGTTCTAAGTGGTTTTCTATAGCTGACAGTAATTTGATTTCATATGAACTGACTTTTTCTGAAGCATGCAGAGAGACACTTGACCATGAACTCCCTGAACTGAAGCCAAACAAGACTGCTGATGTCTACAGACATTTTGCTGAACATCTAAAAAGCTGTACACAACTTCACCGGGCGACTTACTTCTATTCATATGCAACAGAATACTCAAAAATACCGTGCAAGCACGTAAACAACTCGGTTGCAAAGTGCGACAGACAATATCATGGCATGGCAAGGAGTGCAATACACATGAAGTAAAGACATCACCAAAAGTCCCAGAATGCACTTTAATTTGTGCGATTTACCCTGAAACCATTATAAAATGTGCTGGCAGTTGTTTTTCATGACGGCCAAGAATTTTGTTCACTTGGGACCATGAATGGAGTGAAGAAAGTATGAAGGTTTTGTAGACTTGTTAAAATTGACCAGGATGCGTTGTGTCTTGTGACAACTCACTGAATGATTCATCTATATACATATATAAAATTCACCTCTCCATAATTCCTTTGTAACGGGTCTTCTCAGCTATGGCTCAACTGACAGTCATAATATTTTACCACTGAGTCCTTTTAGGCCCAGACTGTGTTCTTAAGGCCCCAAATCTATCATAAGTTCCGAATATTTAATTTTAGAGAGCAAAAAGGATATTTCTGCATGAATTTCAAACGTTCTGCTGCAGTGATAGCAGCATCAAGAGCAGCAGCCACACAGAGCGAGCACTTAAAACACTATGGAAGAAAGGAAGGGAGGAAGGAAGGAAAAAAAGAAGAATAGATAGATAGCTTGATTGATAGATCTACACAGACAGGCACAGTGGTAGATACATTCATTCAGTTAGATGACTTCTGCTAATAACTCACAAACGTATGTGAATCGTTTTAAACCCTTTCAAAACGATAGAAATGCTTATGAATTACGGAAGAAACTAAGAGAGGAATTATGGATGAGGAAAATTAACATTAAGGTAGCAATTAAGGAAGGGAGGAATGCATGACGGACGGCGTGAAGGAATGAAGAAAGAAAGGAATTAATGCTTTAAGGAAGGGATGAAGGAATGGCAAAAGGAAAGAAGGGTGAACGAAGGAAAAATGGGAACAAAGAAACAAGAAAGGAATAAAGAAGGAAGGAAGAAGGAAGAAAACAGGAAGAACACAGGAAGGAAACAGGAAGGATGGAAATAACAAAGATAGACATGGATACACATAGATAGACAGATAGATACAATGTAGATAGATAGATAGATAGATAGATAGATAGATAGATAGATAGATAGATAGATAGATAGACTGTTACATAAACAGACAGATCGATCGATACATCTCTGTAGATAGTTTCATAAAGGCATACAGACAGTCATATTGCTGGATAGATAGATAGTCTAAAATATCAAATAATATAAGTGGTAAACATGGATAAGACTTTGCGGAAACAATTACAGGATGCCTCAACAGGGACAACATTATGGCAAAAAAGAAGATATGGAAGATTTCTGTGAAGAACACAAACAAAAACATGAATACAAAGTACAGCAAAAAGCACACAACTGCAGGGCAAGATGCATGGAGAGATATAACGATGATTGGGCCCTTGCATCATGCATTTAAAACTACATACATTAATAAGGATACAAGAACTACACGCCAATGCGGCAAAGCACGACTGAAGCTGTTGTCCAACACTGGCTCAGGTCCACATAAAAGGGGGGGGGGAATTCAGAAGTAGTCCTTTGTTTAAATTCACCATAAACACGTTGACATATTAACACAACTCTTGATTGACTAAATAAACTATACAATATCAATACACCATCTATACCCGTCTTTAGACGGGTACACTGCTAGTTTGGTATATAGGTCCATGGATGGAGAATTGCAGATCTATGCATCACCTGTGCTCTGTTACTTCAAAGGAGGCTGAATACTTCCCATTTGAACTGTTTAAAGTGTTTTTGCAAACAATAATAATGCACTGCTCTTTTTTATTGTCTGTGATAATTCTTTTTCCTGACTTGTTTTAAACAATGGGGCCTTCAACAAAACACAGACCCCCGTCAATGGCATTGTTGGTAATCGTGAAGGCTATTGCCAAGGCGAAGTCAGCAATTCACTCCAGGGTTGGGTACAAATGCATTTGCATTTGCATTTGCATTTGCAAATGTCGCATTTGAATACGCATTTAAATCTATATACATATATAAAATTCACCTCTCCATATTTCCTTTGTAACGGGTCTTCTCTGTAGTGGCTCAACTTACAGTCATAATATTTTGCCACTCTATCCTGTTGTGTCCATACTGTGTTCTGCATGCATCAAATCAACAATAACTTCCGTGGATTTAATTATATAGAGGTAATTAAAGATATTATGGTTCCCGCAAATTTCAAATATCCTGCTGCAATGATTCCAGCAGCATCAGATTCAGCAGCAACAGCTGTAGTGAGTGCGGTCACACCTCCAGTGTTTACACAGGATGAATGCAAGAACGAATTAGGATAGAATGAATGAAGGAATGAAGGAACAAGGGTAGGAATTAAGGAAAGAATTACAAAAGGGAATAAGGAAGCAATTAAGGAATGCACAAAGGAAGGAATGAAGGAATTAAGAAAGGAAGGAATGAATGCTTGAAGGAAGGAAGGGATGAGAGAAGAAGGAAGGAAGGTAGAAAGGAAGGAGGAATGACAGAAAGAACGAAGATAGTTACACATACAGAGATAGACGGAAAGAGAGAGAGATGGAGAGATTTTTCACATTTATTTAAGCATAAAAAACTGTAGAAAGAGGGAAGGTATTCATGGAGGAATTAAGGAACTGGGGTAGGCATTAAGGAATGAAATACGCAGGAAGGAATGAAGGAATTAAGAAAGGAAGGAATGAATTCTAGAACGAAGGCACGGAGGAATGACAAAAAGGAAGCAAGGGATGAAAGAAGGGGACAGGAAGGTAGAAAGGAAGGTGGAAGCATGGGACGAAGGAAGATAGATCTATACAGATAGAGAGACAGAGAGATGAACACATACATAGATACATACATATACATACATACACATAGATACATCTATAGATACATTTTATTGTACAGACATACTTACATAGATATGCAGATTGTCTAAGAATATGGAAGAAGTGGTGAACATGAGGAAGACTTTACAACAACAATTGCAGGATATAGGTCCATAGGGACAACTATGAAAAATTACTTTGGAGATCACCAAGGAAAACATGGTTACAAAGTGAAGCAAAAAGAATACTATGGGACGACAAGCAGATGGATGGATCATTGGGCGTTCGCATCGAAAATTTATCACACTACAATGTCATAGGTTAATCGGGACACAAGGACTAAAGCACAATTGAAAATGCTGTCAACATACACCCACATCTAAATTACGGGACGGGGGGGGGGGAGTTCAGAAATAGCAATTTTGTTTACATTCACCATAAACAAGTATGACAAAGATCAAGTTGACATATTCACACAACCCCTGATTGGGTAAATGTATAAACAATACAATATCAATGCCCTTATACCCGTCTTTAGACGGGTACTCTGCTAGTGTATTTACAAAAATGCAAATGCATTTGCATTTGAATGCTAAACATTTGCATTTGCGTTTTTAGAAATGAAAAAATTTGCCTTTGCATTTGAGTAAAAAAGCATTTGCATTTGCAAATGTTTTATCAAATGCACAAGTTATATTTTGAATGATGAGGATTTTCTAAGAGAGAACTAGTTACAAAGACTGTTAATACAAACTGGCTGACTTTGTAACCTATTATATTCTATGACTCCAGAAATTCTATTATTCTGTTCTATTCTCTATCATTATTCTTAATATGGTAAGTACTCATAAGGATAAAATGGAAAAAGCGCATGACATGCATTTTATGATATGTTATTTAGCAAATTGCAGGACCAAAATTCATGAAACTTTTTTTTTTTTCAAATTTACTCTGTTGGTGTTTTTTTAAATTTTTTTAAGAAAAGTATATTCGTATAGTTTTTCTTAAAACTAATTTCTGGAGGTATATTTTTATCCAAATTTGACATATCCACGCATGTTCCAGAGCGCACATACACGCTTTTAGGATGCGTGGATGTGCAAGATTTGACACATACACGCGCGTGGATGTGTCAAATAGCGCACGCGTGAAAAATCTACGCGGGTGGACATGCTTTACAGCGCATGAGTGGACATGCTATACAGCGCATGAGTGTACATGCCATACAGCGCGTGAGTGGACATACTTTACAGCGCACATCCAAATTAGTGAGAGAACCCAGGGGCGGATCCCGGAATTTTGGAAGGGGGGGGGTTCCTCAATCTGGGCACACACTGATACCTTGGCCTTCCTCATGTATTGTTTAGGTACATTCTAAAAAATTTCAGACAAAATTGGTTTTTTAGATTCAAAATGGTTTTTCAAAAAACCAAATTTCAATGCAAAAAACCAACATGGATTTTTTTTAAAAACCCTGTTGGTTTTGCATTGAAATTTGGCTTTTTAAAAAACAGTTTTGAATCTAAAAAACCAATTTTGTCCAGACATTTTTTAGAGTGTGCACTTCCCCTACAAACTAATAGGAGAGCAGAAACCACAATCTTAAGACCCCTCCTCCATCTCCAATGGCTACGCCACTGCTGGAGGGGCTCCCGTGTTCTGATAAATAAACTGCGCTGGATGGCACGTCCAAGCTCGCGCTGGATGGCATGTCCAAGCTTGCGCTGGATGGCATGTCCACGATCTCATATACACGCGTGTGAGTGAATGCAGGTCCACGCATGCGCTGGATGACATGTCCACAGGTGGTCGTGAACGCATATACAAGCGTAATGATGCGCGCAAATACATGTACACGCGCGTGTATGTGCGCTCACTACCATGCGTGGATGTGCCATATTTGGATAAAAATATATATGAATTTCTGTCCTATCTGGTATAGTCAGCAGTGCTTACCAAGTGAAGCAAATCTGGGTAATCCCCAAATCAGGGGAATTCCCACATTTTAGGGGTTACAAGCTTTGACCCAATTGCACTCATTGTCTAAACAATAGAGTCACTTTTACCTGTCTCCATGGACTATAGACTATGGCATGATGTATAAATTAGTTTCACTCTTTATATTATAAATATTTTCCATTTTTTAATAGCACCTGACTAAAAAAAGTCTGATATGTTAAAGGCTCATAGTGTATGGCCATGTGTAGGATATTTATCCGTTTCCTAACTTTAGGGTACATTTTTGGAACCAATGTTTTTTTAATTCTATGATGTCCATAGAACAAAACCTGAGTTGGTTCCATTTTTTTCTATGGCTCCTAAGGCGGCCATCTTGAAATCCAAGATGGCCGCCACTGAAACGCTATTCTTGGCAATAGCTCAACAATGGATTGACATAGAGATACAAATGATGGGTCAAAATTGTGTAGTTTGAACTGGAGAATTCAATGGTATCATGTGTTTTAATCCTACGTGAAAAGAAAAGTAAATTAATTTATATTATTGGTATTTTCTTGCATATATGCGGAGCGTTTAAAAATTTCTTACCACTCGTTTTGGTGGACATTTCTATTTGAAGTAGCTGAATGAAATTTAATTTAAGGTATTTTTCTGTGTACTCTGAAAAAATCAAACTTGTTGACAGTGTTTAAAAAACTTTTCTGTTGCCCTGGAAATAAAAGGTCAGGTGACCCGGGACAACTCAATTTTTAGGCAAGACGAGCAATCTCGATGTGTAAATAATTTAATAATTTACTGTATATGTGCAATTCATTATGACAAAAAAAATTCTTGACAGTCTGACAGTATTTTAAAGTGTTCTCCATTACAGTTGGGGCCACTATGAGTCCAGTCCCATATCTGAAGCTCCTCAAAACTGAGCTGTTCCCAAATTGTAGAAAAATCAGTGTACGTAACCTCATGATGAGTATCATTTCTTTCATTTCTGAACTGGAATATACGTAGCAAAAGTCATGGAAGGCCAAAGCTGTTAATAAAGGCATTGGCACTGGTGTCAGCTGATCAGTTTGAAATATGGTAAAAAGTTTTGAATGTAAAGGTGACTAAAAGCCTTTTTCTAATGCTTTTTCTTGTAATAAAAGATATTGGTGCTTTCATTATGTAATAATGTTCAATAGGCTACTGCTAACACATAACTGCCCAACAAAGACACAAAAGGCTCATATGAATGAGCAGACATTACACCCTTCCTGTTGTACACACCAGTACCATAATAGCAACATGAAAATACGACAATATACCAAGTATATATATATAAATACATGAACCAATATGTTGCAAAGTCTCAGAGAAAGTCCGGTGCCTCAACACAACTCACACACAAGCTCATGTTTCAACCTTGGCCGCAATATCTTGGAAGTTCAATCTTAGGAACTGGACCATGTAAATAGGATTAACCTAAAGAACCTAAAAGATCATGTACACGTAGCTGTGGATCGACCAGTGCCTTTGAATATGGTTATGCAAGCAAACACATTTGTCTTTCACAGGCTTATGTGTTTGTGAGGCAGCAGAAAATTTTGAGGACACCTACATGCCCATTCACTGGTGCCAAGACGTCAATGCACAGATGAAGTGTATTTAATCTGTGCGTCAATGCTCCACAAAGACCTCAAAGTGATGCTGAAACTAATATGTATACACAAATAACTTGCAGGAATTGAAGACAGAAGCTGTAGTAATCTACAGCTCTGCTTCACGTGTGACAGAACATCTGACTTGACAAGCTAAGGGATCAACAAATGATTTTCTGAATCCAAAACAAGGTCTCTTCTCTGCAAGACCATGGATATCATCTGTGGGAAAGAATCATTTGACTTGAAGTGAGTCATTTGATGCATCTTCTTTCTTAGTAAACTGGGAGTCAACTTGACTCTGTCAAGTAAGTATTTTGTCCTCAATTATGTAGAAAGTCTACATCCATTTGTGACTGTGAGGGAACAAGCTAAAATATTTCTTTGGACATTCTGTGTTTCACGTCCATACACACATGTATCGCAGTATTGCAGAGCAATTGTAGCTCAGTTCTGGCAGAACTTTCTGCTGAGTTTTGCTCAGCATGGACCTGATGGACAGCTTTCCTAGTGGACAGATGCTAATTTGATTCCAAAATTCGACTTGAATTTTGTTAGTCTGTAGTCTCACCACATTCACCTGCCTGCAGTGGACTGGTTTTCAGTTGGGGTCATTGCAGGTTTTAGACATAGCTTAGGACTGCTCTCTTTTACACAATGACTGCACCCTTTAAAGTAACTCTTTACCCATCTAGTCACGTTAAAAAAGGAAAAATCCAAATTCAGAACAATTGATGATAGGGATGCACCGATACCACTTTTTCACTTCCGATCCGATACCGATCCTGGCATTTTGTTGCCGATACCACAAATTTCCGATACCATTCCGATACCGATATCATTGGTTAAATGGAGAGTAGTGCTACCGATCCTATCCGATACTGCCTTTTAGTGCTGGATCAGCACCGATACCGATCCTTAGTATCGGATCGGTACATCCATAATTGATGATACTCATAAGACAAGATCTAGAGGAGTTGGAACAATTCTGTTACAAGTTCAAGCACTATACATGTCTGTGACAGACGCAGCAGGTTCTGAATGGGGACTAAGATCTCAGAATAAAATGACATTTAAATATGCTTATAAAACAGTGACTATATTCCTGGCCAGTTTCTCTAGAAAGAATCAGTATGTATATGCAAGGTAAATACATGCCAAGACTCTTATAAATTGCAAGGTCCTATCTGATATGGTTATCAGCACTGGTACACAATAAGAACAGCTAACATCCGAGCAAAGATGCTGAATCAGTTTTGTTTCGACAAAAAGTAGTTTCGGACTTTCGGCACACCCCCAATGCTGATAGGGAGATATGATATCACACCCAAGAGAGACAATCCCAAGTACTCCAAACATGTCCAATAGCGACAAACATAAGGGATATCCTGGAGGTGATGAGAATGGCTCCACAGAGATCAGACTTTCTCCTGAAACCCAGCTGATCAGCCCTACTACTCACTCATCCTGTCAGGATATGGACTTAGCTGGAATCGCAATTGTCCTCATATGACAGTAATTTCCCAGAGTGCTGATCACCAGGGCTTCACCATTATTAAATGACCAACAAAGTGGTACCAGAAATATTGAGTGAATTATCCTGATCATAGAGCAGTATGGACTCCATATATTACTGAAGTTTTAATGATGTCTAGTAAGCTGAGCTAGGGCAACCTATGTTGAGAAGAAAACTGTCTCTCACGCACCTAGGTAGTTGCCAGCAAGTTTGTACAGGAGAAAATGGGGCTGATAGTTCTCCATTTCGGTATAATTCCTGCTCCTTCAGCTGGAGTCTCACAACAGCATGACAGTAGCGCAACTAATTCTAACCTATTTTATGAAATACCGCAAAGTCATCAGCAGCTGATGACAGTTCCCCAATTTCTCTGGAGACTTTGGTTCTTTTTCTCATTATGTAATAGATAGGTCTGCCAACATTTATAGAGAAAGTTGATACTGGGATACAACTTTGTGCCAAGTTTGGAAGTGATAGTAGCAGCAGTTATTATTAAATAGCCTGTCAAAGATGATTTTGAGCACTGCTGAAGTCATGGCTGGGCCATGACATTTTGAGAGGGTCATGGGAGGCTGGTGACAGTGCTAGGTTGAGTGTCATGTGGGGCTGAAGACATTACTCGTCTTGACCAGACGGTAATATCCTTGACTGATTAGTCAGCAAAATGATTGAGCTTGTTTTTTAGAGAAAGCTACACACATTTACCTGTATGGTCTGATGTTGCAGGACTGGTGTCAGATGGTAAAGGAAACTTTTTGACAGAGGCATCAGAATATCAGATGTTTACAGGTTTACTTGTTATCCTTTGCAGTCCTCTTTCTTCTTTCATAACTTTTTTAAGTTCCTGTCCTTGATCAACGCAAATTTCAGTGAGATAATATTACATTTTCTTGGTTTTCCGTAGTGACCATGAGAATGATTTTAACATGTTGAATGTTCATACGTGTTTAGTGTCTGCAAGGCACTCTTAAGTTTTTCTAGGCAAATTATACAAGGGTCTGTGGGTTTCAGTTCTTTCTCCTGCTTCATCAGTCCTATCATGGACTACAAACCAAATTTTGACAATAAACTAAGTAAATGAAGCATTGTTGCTCTAAAACCATCTGGCCTGGTAGGCCTACAAAGCATAACCAAGAAATAAAATTGACTCTTAACCAACTAATTTGAATAAAGTCTATATAGTATACCCTAGCACTGACGGTAATGACTCGGTACTGGAGTAATGAAGGTTAGTTTCCTTAAAGCTGAATATTACACGTACTATTGATATTAGACAATATTCCAAAAAACAAATATCATTGACTTAGTCAACCAAACTGTGTATATACAGCATCATTAATCTATGAAACAACCCTTGAAAGCAACAAAGCCAAACCAAATGCAATTCTCAGACAAAAAGCAAAACAGTGCAGTCGAAAAAAAGACAAAATGAGCTTTGGAAAAAACTCAACTTCAGCTTCTGTTATTGTGTTGTCAACATTCATAGACTTGGACTCAATTAGTTATCCATAACAACCTGATAACACAATGATTTCATAAGTCTGTCAAAGCACAGTCATTCAAGTCCGAATAGTTTCGCATCCATGAAACTGTAGCATGATGTTTAATGCCGACTTGGTGGAAAAAAAACACGAATAAATATGTAATTTTTTGTCTTTTCTTCACTAATGAGTAAAATTAATGGTACCTTTGCATTTGTTAGCTCAAACTACACAATTTAGACCCCTCATTTGCATCTCTATGTCAAACAGTTCTTGAGTTATGGTCAAAGTAGTGTTTCGATGGCGGCCATTTTGGATTTCAAGATGGCCGCCTTAGGAGCCATAGAAAAAAATGGAACCAACTCAGGTTTTGTTCTATGGATATCATAGAGTAAAAAAAACATTGGTTCCAAAAATGTACCCTAAATTTAGGAAACATTACAAATGGCCCTATACTATCATGTTAAAATAGTGGAAAATCAAGCATTTATAAAATTGCCAAAATATATTCAATTTGGCATTTACCTTCTACTTTTACATTAATTATAATAGTTTGTATATATATTATACAACTTAATAAATAATATAATTTATAAAATGCAAAATGTAAAGCCTTCAAATATTCATCTTTTAATAATTGTCCTAACAACGGATTTAATCATAAACCAAAACAACCTTTGCCAGTAGTGTCTATCTATATCATGTAAAAGATAAAAAGGCAAATTGTAGGGAATGTAGGCCTAATGTTGGTACTTTTCTAAAGCATCTAACATAATAGGAACAATTTTGCAAGAATAACAAGATAGATAGATAGACATATAGATAGATAGACAGATAGAAATTTCGATTGACAATTTGATTGACAATTTGATTGACAATTTGATTGACAATTTGATTGATTGTTTTGATGGATTGATGATTGATCCTATTCAGGGGTGCCGGAACAGGGGGGCAGGGGGGGCAATTGCCCCTCCTTCCCTTGTCCAAGGGGGGCAGGGGGGGCAAGGGTGCCCTTCGGATCTTAAAGAAAAGTAATTTTTTTGGCCTTATTTTGCTAATTTTAGGCACAAATATTGAAATAAGTAGGTATATATTCATAATTATTACTGACTCTCTATTCAAATTTTGTCACGCAAAATTGGTGCGAATACGATTTGCCCTTTTTCACCTGACCGCCCCTGCCACCCGCGGTTCCTTCCGGCACCCCTGATCCTAATGGATAAACAATAGGCTTATTTTGTTATTGAGTTGAACATGATTACCTTTAATGACCCATTTTCCAATAATTTTTCCAAAATTTTCATAACTACAAAGGGACATTTTCAACCAGAAACTTTCTTTTTTACTTGAAGAAAATCAAATATTGTTGCTTTGATATTTTCATACATCAGAAATCTTCTTAAAAGGTGCATTATGGAATTTTTGGCTACTCTAATGATTGAAATAAATATTTTTTGAACAAAAAAATAAGACATTTGAAAAATATCAAATGCATTTGCAAATGTATTTGCATTTGCATTTAAATGCTTTTGAAAACAGCACATTTGCATTTGCATTTGGATCAATTTGTTGCATTTGCATTTAAATGCTTTTTGCTGGGATGGCATTTACATTTGCATTTGCATTTGGTCATCTCCGAAACATTTGCATTTGCATTTAAATGTATTTTGTCGCATTTGTACCCAACCCTGATTCACTCTGTACAAACTTTCTGAACAAATGACAATTAATTTTATAAACTGCAATGGAAAGTTTGGAAACATGGTTGAATTACTTTTTTTCATCTGTTGCCTCTGTAGAAATAACAAAATCCTCTAAAATGTTCCTTGTGTATTTTCCATTTTGTAGGCACAAGTCTGCAATACCACTGTCCAGTTAGGTCAAGCCTCAAAGGTCTCCCAGTGACAAATAGACCAGTCTTTTCCATGTAAAAGATAGTAAAACATAGGAAAATGTGCTGACCTGTAGGGACTTTTGAATTTAGAATTTTTACTGGCACAAAAAATTTAAATTGTGAAATCAAATCCCTATGAAATAGGACTGTGTTTAGTTGTGCTGAGATTGCAGAATGAAATGGCTGGTTTTTCCTTGGGTGCAACATAAGGCTAGACGCATTTAATCTTTAACTTCTTGGATTGACTTTAGTGCATAAATACAGGATGTAAAGCCCCAATCATCCATCAATCATCCAACCATCTTAGATCGACTTTCCCAACATATTTTCTGCTCACACAGAAAAAAAATAGCTTACCCACGATTTTTAGGAAATTAGCATAATAAAAAAATTAGATAACAGCTTTTTTCCACCCAGATAGTCCAACCAACCTAAAAAAGTGCTTCGAGAAGACCTGAGAAGCTAAAGATCAATTATGTATGCCCTAAACAGACTAAACTTTAAAAAGTTACTTACCCACTGCTGTGGTTGCGCTCAATGTGAGGCGGCCTTGCTAGTGCGAGGATGCATTGTGTCTCTTGAAGGGAGGAGGCTGAGAGGGACGAAGCGCGCTGCATTTGCTGATCAATTATTCATCCAGCAGAGCATGGTCAAAGTGTATTTTATTGAATACATTGATTTTTTGTTACAGCGTCAATGTCGTGGAAACATTTTTCGATATGTGGGATTCTTTCATAGCGCTTTTTGTAATCTTCATGGTGCGTCAAATGTCATGGCTTAAAGGTTGCCAGGTGAAGCCCTTCTCATGATATATCGACATTTGGTTACGTATGCACACTCTAAAAAAAATCAGACAAAATTGATTCTTTGGATTCAAAATGGTTTTTTGAAAAACCAAATTTCAATGCAAAAAACGGACATGGTTTTGTATTGAAATTTGTTTTTTTTTCAAAAAACCATTTTGAATCTAAAAAACCAATTTTGTCTCGTCATTTTTTAGAGTGTATCCTTTGAAAATGTCATATTTATAGTTGTTGGGAGTCTTCTTCTTGAATTGATTCATTGAACTAGGTTGCCCTCCTTTATTGACTTTATCTCCCAGTCAAGTAAAGCTGCAAGGTTTCTTTGTAAGGGAAATTGGTTTTCAAGAAAGTTTGTCATCAAATTATTATGGATTTGTTCGACATATTACTGAGGTTATTAATCCTTTTGACAATAGATGATACGGTCCACATAACTCTGCACTACTTTTGCAGTTGACAAATTAGAAGTGCTTACAGAAAATGTTATTTGTTAGGTCATGTTGCTAATCTTGCCATTTTATTCTGTGTAACTCATTAGTTAGTAAGGTCAAACCTTAAGGTCAAACATTCCATTTCCAGCAATTCAAAAATTTATAGAATCATTCAAAAATGAATGAAGCAATTCGATCACAGCAGTACTGCTGTTGATAAAATTAATTACTGGTCATAGCCGTCAAAAGCGAGGAAGGCCACTATTCATAATTTACTTTTATAAAATAATTATCCAAAATCATAGCACAATCAAACATGACTTTACATTTAAATTAGTTACCATGCACTAGCTCACTTAGTGGATAGGATTGAGAGATCATTGAGGCTTTATGTCCTGTATTTATGTGCTCCCTAGGCTAATTAAATTAGGATAGAGAAAACGTCGGGATGAGTCCTTCGCATCACCTAACATACATATTGTAGATCCGGGTGAACTCTATAAAGAACTGGATTTAAACCCATGACCCTGGATTTACCCCATGTGGGGGATCTTTTATTTGCTAAACCAAGAAATTGATACAAGGGCTACCAGTTTAGTATCTCATCCAAACCTCCAGCTGGGATTTTGCTCATGTCGATCCACTGAATTTGTTTGGGTTCCGTCACCTGCCACTGGTTCAAACCCATGCAAGCGAAGACCTGCAGCCGAGCAGGCCTGAACCATAAGCACCAAGCTGGCCTGGTGATGGGTCAAAATCTTGCAAAAGTTGGTTCTCCTCAGAGCCAAATGCTGATGGGATGTTGTCTGACTAGTTATGTTTATAACATAGATCTCCTGCCATTTGAGTTGATTCTGACATTAAATGTCCGTTGCTGATGGGGCGTAAAACACTAACTCACTCACTGACTTTTAATGTAAAATAAATGTGTTGGGTTTACAGTCTGCATCTATGTCATGGACATACTCTGCCAACTTTACAATTATGTCCCTGGCAGGCCAATCAAGAGGCTTTTTTTCGACTGCCTGGGGAGTATTCACTATTCAGCCTTGAACATGGGGTTAACCGCAGGGGCTTAAGAGCTTATTCCAGTACCATCACTGTGGTTGCCTTATTGACAAGTACCCATTGCACCTGGTTGGGGTGAGGCAGTGGTTTCAGGAGGATCTGCCCAACTCCTCCATACCATGGCTGGGGTTCGAACCCACAACTTTGCATGCATGAGTTGAGGACCTTATCCACTAGGCCACATCATCTACATCCTTTAATTATATTGAGTGGGAGATCCGAAGTTGATGCATGTCAATTTTTTTTTTTGCAATATATAAACTTGACCTTTTAAAATATTCTGTGACGATTCATTTGTCATGGGCTATGTATGAAGCTGTGACACATTTTTTCATAGTTGTCAATTTAAAAATGTATAAATCAATAGGAGCTTGAGAGTTTTTGTTTTAGTCCTTGTCATATTTACGTGGAATTTCAAGTTCTTTTCTATGCTGTTGAAGTGTGATGTCAGGGATGACAGTCTATTCTCTAGCATTGCAATATATTATGTATGCCTTTTGTTTATAGCAAGGTCCTTTGAAGTTTAAAGTTGTGAAGTTGCATGTTTGCAGATTAGGCCACACATAAATATTTTTTTTTCCATCTGCAGGAAATCTATAGTGTCGGCGGGTCCGCGAAGCTAAGAATCAATTATGTGTGGCCTTAGTCAAACAACTCTGTGGCCCGGGCTCTGTGGGGATTATAACAGTAGTTTTGAAGCATCTACAGCGAGATTGGAGGTCTCGAAACTTTTGCTTGTCACTCGATATCGGTGTAAGTTTTGAGTGTTGTTTGAAGTTTCATACAAATTTAAGAATGACAGTTACTGTGATAGTGTGATATAAATGTAGGTGAAATTTATCAGTCCTGCTGCGGTAGCTACAACTTACAGTCGCAGTGTATGTAAGTCAAAGGATGAATATGACAGTGAAAAGAAATGTTTACTGTGTGTTCGCAAAAAAAAAATCTTTTGTCTAAAGATTTTTCCGTCACCTCTTTGTAAGCGCATTGACATTTGTCATCGCGTATTGTTTCCTCATATTTGATCTTATCGGTAAAGGTGCACTCTAAAAAATGTCGGGACAAAATTGGTTTTTTAGATACAAAATGGTTTTTTGAAAAACCAAATTTCAATGCAAAAAACCAACATGGATTTTTTTAGATTCATAATGTTTTTTTGAAAAACCAAATTTCAATGCAAAAAATATGGATTTTTTTAAAAATCTGGAATAGATTCAAAATGGTTTTTTGAAAAATCCATGTTGGTTTTTGCATTGAAATTTGGTTTTTCAAAAAACCATTTTGAATCTAAAAACCAATTTTGTCTGAAATTTTTTAGAGTGTGGGCTTGTCAAGAATTCATGAAGTGACATTGGTTTTTTTTGGTCAATATCTTCGCCCAACTACAAGCATGAATTAATTGATTTTTTTCAAGTGCTTTATCCGTAGATGGTTAATTCAATGAAGTGAAGTTATAAAACCAAATTGTGTGGGTGGGAAAAAAATGTAATGTCTTTGATTGGCGAATAGAACAATTGAACAGAAGCTTCTTTATATTCTCACTAGGACGCAACAAGCGGAATACTTTAATCCTATTGGGTGACAAGTTTCCCGCCTTTGCCTCAGATTGGCCCTACCTAGGTGCTACTTATCTGGAATAGTTTGCATTTAATGTAGTGTTTCCAATGAGTCTCGATCGACACCTCTCGAGAATGACATGGTCTGGTGCACGAGAATCGAGAATTTCTCGAGAAATCTAGGACACTGTCCTGCCATTGGCACAATGATAAAACAAGAGAGATTTAATCTTGCAATGGATCACATTTTTTGGCTTTTATTATATCCTTTATAGTTTTAATGTTAATCTGTGTGTTTCGTTTCCTATAAATCACAGCTAAACATCCAGATATTATACAATTTTAAAACATTTGTACAAGTTCAACTTCAGCTTTTATCAGGTATACAATGGGGATTATCATCAACAGATAGTTAAATTGAACAATGGAGCAATTACACAATAACAATAATATCAAGCAAAACAAAACAACATCCCAATGGTTTGTAACTGTTATAAATATTAAACACATGAACACCATGTTAAACAATGATTAACATTTCAATTCTCGAGACTCGCTCAGCGAGACGAGAAAATGCTGAGTCATTGCTGATCTCGAGACTTCTCGAGAACTCTCGCTCTCATTGGAAACTCTAATTTAATGTAACTTTAAAGTTGCAATTTCCACAGATTTAACTGAAATTTGAGAACATATCCATTGGCATATTTTATTTATTTCTAAAAATTTCATATATTCTAGTCTTGAAAATGTGATTGTCTAAATCCTTGTGTAGTATGATGCATTCTCTCAGTATGATTGTTAAGATAGGCAACCTTCTGGCCGGTACATGGTTCTCGGAGCACAAAGATTTAGTAATTTCTCCATTGGATGTCTCCTGGGTATTTGAATATGTTGTTGATGAATGATTGATGGTTTCATATGACCTTACTCTTAAATATCTTAAATATTGCAGACAAAAATGAAAATTGAAAATTCTGAAGCATAGACAACCGTATATGTGAGAGGCAATCTGAGACAAACTATCCATTTAAAAGCAGCCCTTTGCAGAAAATTTCAAATATTTTAAAAGGAAACGTGGCTAAATTTTAAGAAACATAAAACTTGTCCGTGAACTTAGAAGGACATCGTTAATGAAATATTTTGAAGATATCTGACAGAAAAATGCTTCGGAAAGTACTTTAAGTAACTAAGCAACTTATGAACAAAAACGTAAAACAAAAAAATCATAATAATCACCTAATGTGAATTATATTCTTTAATCAGCTATCCAACACGAGGGGCATTCAGAAAGTTCACGGCTTTTTTTTATATGGACACTTATTTTCAATCCAGAACAATGAATTTTTTACAGGATTAAATTCGGCAGTTTTGGATTAGTTTCCAAAATTTTGGACATTTTTAATTCATTTTGTGGTTGCCATGGAAACAAAAAGATTGGGTAGGTGGAGCAGGTAGTACGGAGATCAAGAAAATCTATGAATTGCGGCTGAGAGAGACCTCACTCTGCCACTTGTATTAGTAAGATTGACAATATTTGACGCAAGAAATATGATATTAGCTTCTAAATATACTTTGAATCATACCAAATGTTTGGTCTTACAGCGAACCATTGTGGGAAAGCACTCCTGCATGCCCGATTTGGCAAGAGCGATTCAGGTGCCAGAATGTGAGTCCTTAACTACAGGGTGAGGAAGCAAATTTTTCAAAATTTGGAAAATTTCAAACTTCAGTTGAAATGAAAGGTTTTGCTCAGTCATAACAAATTCATATTTTCAGGCCTTAGAAACAAGACAAAAACGATCCTTTTCGTGAAGTTTGACTTGTATTATCTCCAATCAAAAATTCAGTATGGCCGTCTATACTTGGTGATGCTTTGAAAAAAAGCGCCTTCATATTTTGAGGCCGTGAGCCATGAAGACAGTAAGGAGGACAACAACATCGTGGTGACAGGTCTTGGTGACCAACTATTCTAAGATGCCCCACACGGAAAAGTTAGGGGAATTAAGGTCCGAGCTGGAGAAGGGCCAGAAGTTGGCCGCCCAGAAATCTCCGAAATTTCTGTAAGTGGCAATCCTGAACTTTCTTTGCCGTAAGGCATGGGGAACCATCCTGAGTCTGCCTATAGATGCCATTGGGGTAATTCACATCTAGCCATGGCAAAACATGACATCACTGGACCTAGTAGTGTGCATCAAGTCCATCCCCCTTTACTCGCATGAAAAAGAAATAAAGCATAATTTTTCTATCTGAGGTCATGACTCCCGAAACCATTGCCTGAGCAGGATGCTTTGCCCTGAATGTCCCATCGACATCTTCTATTGATTTTATATAGAATTTGCCATTTCTTTTGTTGACAATAGAATCCACAACCAAACGTTTATAGTTTGAAAGAAAAATCGAATATCGAGCCGTGCTTCTTAATGTAGCCCATCATTTTTTCACCATTTCTATCTTCTGGCCTTCATGGAATCGGCCGAATGATGTCTTTGGGGTCCTGATATCTGATTTCAGGCCAAAATCATTTTGCATAGCCGCTCTGGCAGCCTTGAGGTCCACCTGAAGCTCTTCAACCACCTCTCTCATTGAGGTTGCAGGTACCTTGTAAGTTTTGTCATCAGTGACTCCAGGAATGCTCCATTCCTCTCTTAATTCTCTCCACAAACTCCCAGACATTCTTCTTATTCCTTTCCCATCATTTGTTGCCTTCATGATATTGTATTCTGGTTGTGAGGTCACTCTGATCATGTCAGGGATTGTTTTTTAGTCCATTTGGCACTAAAGCAAATCTGACCACCTCTTCCTTTTTGTCTCCTGTGGAGTAATTTTTAATCATAGCTCATTCTAACCTTCCACAGGTATGGTTGATACCTTAATGATTATGCTGTATTGTTTTCACAATTTTCCTGCAGATGTGAGATGCTTTTTTAGAGCAAGGAAGTTCATGGAAAATTTTGGTTCCCCACCCTGTACATCAGGACTTATTACAAAGCATGGATTCACTGACCAGTATGAGCAAGAGACCTAGAGGGACAACATTATCCATCCCAGCTATCCAAGAGACATACAGCTTTACATAAGACCTTGTTTTCTATTTTAATTACCTTAATCACTGGGGGCAATAGTTTCAGGCACTGGAGGAGAAATGGCTTTGGATGACCGAAATGCTTTCACAAAAACATTTCCTGGAGGGCTTCAAGGAACATTTATTTCAAAATGTCAGGTGTATGAATTAATGCTTTTGTAGTACTTGCGAGTATTTTTAAAAGGTATTACTATATTTCTTGTGTTCATTATTGTCAATCTTACTAATACAAGTGTCAGAGTGAGGTCTCTCTCAGCTGCAATTAATAATAATAATGATATTAACTTAATATAGCGCTAATTCCAGTAAACTGCTCATTAGCGCTGCTCAAATGAGCTCAGGGGTAGAATTGTGTAAACAAGTGAGTTTCAAGGTTCTTCTTGAAGTTTTCCAAATTGTTTGTTGTTCTCAATTTTTCAGGCAAACTATTCCAGAGTTTTGGGGCTGCATATAAGAAAGCTCTGTCTTCAAACTTATTTTTATGACACGGGATAGGTTCTGCTAACAGGTGTCTATGGTTGCTTCTCAGATTGTGGTATGGTTGGGGTTTGGCTTGAATAAGTTCTTGAATGTACAGTGGAGCTTGTAAATTTATTGCCTTCCATGTCATCATCATCAGTTTGAACTGGATTCTTGCTGGAATCGGTAACCAATGCAGTTCCTTTCTACTATGACTTGTTCTTTCTAAGTTTCGAAATGTTTCTCAAGTTGAAGAAAGCATTACGACACATCTTGTTGATCTGTCATTCCATATTTTTGTCAAAAAGCACACCCAGATTTCTGACGTGATCTGCAGTTTTGATTTCAGCATTGTCAACATTGATTGATGATACTTGCAGTTTCTTCAACTGGCCAGGAGCACCAATCAGAAGAAGTTCAGTTTTGTCACCATTATTGTACAACTTGTTATTGTGCAAGAAGTCCCTGATTTCTGCAATACATTTTTCCATTTTCCGTACAGCTTGCTCTTGATTCAGGAAGGTTGGCTTGAAAGAAAGAATAAGTTGTTCATCATCTGCATACTTTTGATCATTCACTTGGTTTCTTTGTGCAACCTCACTTATCGGAGCAATGTACGAGTTGAACAAAATTGGACCAAGTTTTGAGCCTTGTGGCACCCCAAACTTGAGTGGAAGTTTCTTTGAAGTTGTATCATTTATCACCACGGACTATGATCGTTCAGAAATATATGACTTGAACCATTTTAGGGCTGAACTGTGCACACCATATCGCTTTTACAGCCTGTCTAACAGAATGTCATGATCAATTGTGTCAAATGCAGCCGACAGGTCCAGCAATACCAGCATTGTCACCTCTCCTTTGCTCAAATTAAGCATTATGTCATTGTGGATTCTTGTTAAGAGAGTTTCTGTACTATGAAACTGCTTGTAGGCTGATTGCTTTTCATCATCAAGTTTGTTTTGCGTAAGGTGGTCCACATACTGTTTGATTATGGCACTTTCATCATCGGATGATAATTCATGCCTCCACAAGCAGTTTTGCTGAGGATGTTAATCATTGATGCAATTCATTGATTTTCTTGATCTTCGTACTACCTGCTCCACATAGCCAAACTTTCTGTTTCCATGGCAACCACAGAATGACTTAAATATGTCCAAATAGTCCAAAATTTTGGAAATCCATTCCAAAACTGCTGAATTTAATCCTGTAAAAAAAATCATAATTCTAGATTGAAAATAAGTGTCCTTATAAAAAAAAGGCTGTGAACTTTCTGAACGCCCCTTGTACTAGATGTTAGTAACACTTTCTATGAATATTTCATGAATGTTACAAGTGATCTCTCTGAATCAAATGAAGTGAAGCAATTGTCAGTTGATGCTGATGAGGTCATTGACCATTACAAAAAAAATCCCAAGTGCTAAGCTGGTCACTGAACATACAAAATAAACATCCCTTTTCATCACCGACATCAAATAACATTTTATCTTATTTTGCCTCCACGCCAGGGCAAAGTAGTACAGTGCCGCCTGTAAGTAAGTGAAACGCATGATATATTGCCATTGCATCAATTCTAAACATCCTCAGCCAAAGTGCTTGTGGAAGCATGAATTCTCATCCGATGACAGGAATACATATTGGGTCATAAAGGCCGATATATGAGCCATGTGGAATAACAATGGCAGCCAATTTTCCTTGCTGCAGTTGGGGTTAGGTATGGGTCAAAGTCTTTGATAAGTAAGTGAACCACCCTTCCCTGTTAAATAACATTGGATCTGCGTTTCACTTACTTCTCTAAAACTTTGACCCATACCTAACTCCAACTACAGTAGAGAAAATTGACTGCCATTGTTATCCCACATGGCTCACATATCGGCCTTTATGACCCAATATGGTTTCCTCTCATTGGATGAGAATTCATGCCTCCTCAAGCAGTTTTGCTGAGGATGTTAATCATTGATGCAATGGCACCATTTCATGCGTTTCACTAACTTACAGGTGGCACTTTAGTTTTGCTTGTACATACATGTACTGTATGGGTATTGAAGTTGCTGCTATAAGTAGGCCTACTGGAAACTTTATAAATGGATGGAACTTGAGACCAATGACTGATCCCCTCTCATGTTTGCTTTGTTTCTAAATCGATTTCAGATTACTTAACCTTCGTGCTCTCAAGCAGCTTCCACAGATATGTTGTGCTTATTGCATTAATTATTCATAGCACAACCTTTTTCCAATTTTGAATTATTGCCGCCTCAAGACATGTACTCTACTTTGCTTGGATAGATTAAGGAGGCTTTTATCAGACCTCTTTTTTAACGCTTATTCTGAGATGAAATTGAGCGAGTGTCTAATATTGATTTAGAGCTTGAATTTTTCATTTCCCGAGTCATGAGTACTGATGATTAATTATGATAAGATTTATTGTATTAGTGCCTCTAAATGTACTGCAAAATTTTGAATTTATGTAAATTATATTATTAATATTTTAATGTCATTTTACATTGACATAAGTGTACATCCATTGTGAGAGTCCAGAAAAGTTTTGTTAGGAAAAAATGTTAAATGGCTGGATAAAGCCAATTCTACTTCTAGCACAACACGTTCAAAAAATAATTCACAACCACAAATTGGTAATGCAAATTGGCCCACAAATGATTTCACATTAAGTCCATCACAACTCTAAGTTGCTTATTTGAGAGAGGTCATTAATAAGGATTTGCGCTTAATTGAGAAAATATAGAATCAAGATGAAGTGTCGCTTATTGACTTATTAGGCTCCTCACTGTCCTCAGGAATCAATTAACTTAATTGGCAGACGTTGTGGTTATATATAAGTTATGTGACTGTCATAGCAATTGATTTTCACCTCACAGTAGTTAAAGTTACAATTAATCAATAACACCTGAAAGATCATTGAATAAATTGTTCTGTGTGTAATTATTTATTTTACGATGTTTATGGTATATATGTATGCCCATTGACTACTGAAAGTCGTTGTGCTGGAATTATTGCTTCCTAATTGGTCATTAGATATGACTATATGCCTCCTGTGTTTTTAGATCTGTACATCAGCCGTTTATCGTTTATGAATGAAAACCTATGAAGTTGTAAATGGAAATAATAATGGTTATCTTAAGCTTGTAAATATGCCAAGTCCTCATATTTCAAAAACATTTAACAATTTGTTTATTGATATGTTCCAGTTTTCTCTTTGCCTAACATGGGCTATTCCAGTCAGAAAACTTCATTTAGTGCTGTTGCAGATGGAATGTGTTTTTAATTTGCGAAGTAAATTGCGACTTATCCCAATTCTCCTAACATCAGGGCTTTGGAGTCAGAGTCGGGAGTCGGTAGGTTTTTGGGTGGAGTTGGAATCGGAGTCAAACTTTGATTTTCAGGTGGGGTCGGAGATGGAGTCGAAAATTGAAGTGGTGACTCCTGACTTCTAAATATAATTAATATAATTTACAAAAACACATTTGAAATTTTATAAAATGAATCCCAAATTTGACATGAACTGTCCTAAGCAAGTATTTATGTACAAAATCCTATGAAAACTTTGTAGAATGACTTTTTCTTCTCCGTTAACCTTGTAGTATTTATGTGCAATAATGTCGATAAGGGGAGTCGTAATTCAGGAGACCCAAGGAGTCGGAGTTGGAGACAGAGTCGCTTTTCAGAAAGCCAAAAGAGTCGGGAGTCAGAGTCGGTTCACTTATCACAAGACTCCAAAGCCATGGCTAACATTAGCATAGCATAGTGGGTTGGGTATAAAAGGTTGCTCCTCAGCACTTGGCTTGGGTGCCAGCCCTTTAACTCAACTTGTCAGCTGGCAGACTTTAAGGGGAATGAATGTATTACTGCAATTCAATAAGTATGAGTTTCTCCAATAGGCATTTTCACATTGTCAAAGCCTCCAGTGCGAGCTGGCACAGCGAGGCTTTGACTCTGTTGACAATTTTTCCTGTGGTTTTAGTCACATTTAGATCAGCCATGCCCCAGTGGCTTCAGCCAACCAGAATGCATCTTTCATATTATCCATGATTGTTGAACAATGAAACAAAAATACAAACTGAAAACAAGAAACTGTCATCTGAAAAATACATAAACTGTGAAATGACTGATGAGTACTAAAACCAAACACTAGAACTGTGAACAATTCAGATGTCAATCATCATGATCCATGCATTTTAAAATTCTGATCTGATTGGTTGTTGGGTTGCTTCTCATGACAGCTTCATTGACAGTGATTGACTTGGTCCAAGTTTGACATTTTCAGAACGCATTTCTGTGCAAAAGCTCACTGTCATCAGAGACACTTTGTCTCTGCCATTCCAAGGGGCAAGCATTAAGGGGGGGGGTTAAGGGGGGGGGTTAAGGGGGGGGACCCGGGGGGTATTTAAAGGTTTATATAAATAATTTCTTTCTTAAGTTCGGTGAAATAAACAGATTTTGATGTTTTAGGAAAGTGTGTGAGTTTAGAAAACCATAGAGTTAACTTATAGATCCATGAGAAAACTATTTTTTCAGAAGACACAAAATTAGCAAGAACTTTAAAAGGTGATTGTAGATAGACATTTATTCTAGTCTATCTGTCTAGTCTATCTGTCTATCTATCTATCTATCTATCTATCTATCTATCTCAGGGGTGTCAATACCATAGGGTTTTTGCACCTATTATCTTGGTGTGAAATATAAATATATAAATTATTATATAGTTATGTAAACCAAAAATATTGGTGCAAAAGCCCATGTGGTCAATACGGGACGTTTAGCGGCTTTTCCTATCTTTCTCATGTTAATTTTGGTCCTGAGGGGGGGGGGCATGGCCCAATGACCTCCCCTAAATACGCCACTGATCTATCTATCTATCTATCTATCTATCTATCTCTATCTCTATCTATCTATCTGTCCTCCCTCCCTCCCACAGCTTTCTCCCTGCCTTCCCTCACTTCATTCCCTCCTTTAATTCCCCCCACTTCACCCTTCCCTTCATTCCTCCATTCACTCCTTCCTTCATTTCGCCCTTCATTCTATTTGAAGGTTACTGCTGTTACTGTTGCCCCCCCCCCCTTTTGACTTTTTGAAATTGCTTGAACTTTTATTTGAATCAAGATAGTAACAGTGGAGCACTGATTCCGAATACAACAGCCAAAGCTTACAATGATTATTATCAAACATAAGGAAACTGAAAACAGCTAATAGATTAGCAGACAACAGATATCAACAGTATGCAAAGTAAGTACGACATGACCCAATCTTAAATATAACAGCCTCTCTGATTGGTGCGAACACAGACCTTCGCATGCATACTTGATAACCACACTAATTGTAGCCATCCAAGTCAGAGGCTCACTGGCAGAGCCAGCTCGATGTGAGCCGATGACCACGAGAGAATGCCAATAGGAGATTAAAACGTAGCAAGTACAGTTCATGTCATTGGTTGAGGCACTGAATTACATAGCATAAATCTAATTTGAATAAATAAAAACGTGTTTTAATGCCAATGACGTGTCTTGTGGTCATAGTAACTGTGATTGCTTGCCTGATAATCTTATTCACTTCTCAAACTCAGCTGCTCACTGAAGCGAAATGCCATGTTTTTCATTGCTTCATTGCATCCAACTCATAGATTTGGAGGACGTTTCATTGGTCATAGACCAATCAGGAAAGCTGAAAATGCTACGTGGATACTAAGAAAACTTGCCAGAGAAACTCATACTAAATGAATCTGCAGTAAAGTTTGTCACGTCAAGCAGAGGACAGACGTTTGGCCAGATATCTCAACAGCCACAAGCCCCATAGGAGAAATACACATACCCCTGTATAGCTTAGCTCATTTGTAATATGAATATCACAATTTCACGATGTGTTGGTGCCATTTTTGTCCGATATTTGACAATTTATGGAAATGGCAGTCAAATTTAAAAAATGTTGACATTTGTGATGTCACCAATCTGACACACAATGGGCAATGATGTCATAAAAGTGCACCCCAGCGCCATCCAAGACTTGGTTCTACTCAAGTTTGTATCAGCAGATCCAATCTCATTGCGTTGATTTTTATGGACTGTACAAACAATGCTAAATTTCTGTCTCAATGCTTGATGTGACAAACTGTATATGGTGCAGCAGCCTCAGGTTACTCAGAGGTAACTGGTTTGAATCCTGGTCATGGTGGCAGGTGGCATTGAGGTGAGATTGTTGACTGGAGTGTGTCAAAATCTCAATGAAGTTGCGGGATATTTATATAGTGGGTTGGTTATAATAGGTTGCTCCTAAGCACTTGGCTTGGGAGCCACCCTTTAGCTCAACCGGTTAGATAGCGGACCTTTATATTAGGGGGAATGTGTTATATTAGATATTTTATTTCTTGTTTTGAACACCGCACTGTGCATATTGTATATATAAGTCAAAGGTTCAATAAGATAGCAAGAGGAAATTTTTATGTTTGCTACAAATAATGCATTGGTCTAAAGATTTCCTGTCACAATGTCACATATTTGTAAATACATAGGCATACATTTGTCATTGCCTATTGTTTATGAGGTCTGCTCTTTTTCATATTTGATCAGAACATGTGAACTTGTCAAGAATTCATGAAGTAACATTGTTTTTTTTTTGGGTCAATATATCAAGAGAATTGTCTTGAACAACCACATGCTCAATTGATTTTCTGGCACACTGTTCAGATATATTTAATTCAGTGACAATATAAAGCAAAAAATTGTGTGCACAAAAAGTTATATAAAGTGTGACTATGAACCAATACAGTGACAATTCGGAATTCACATTCCAGTCAAAGAATGACAAATACTTAATTTAGCTGTTTGTGCAAATTAGTTATGTCAAAACAAGCCCTGTGACATTTTGTATACACATTGCATTGAAATTAATAGTCAATTTGTCGTTGGGTAACGTGTAGCATCAGTGATTAGTGGAGTTATTTTACTCCATCAGTGACTTTGGTTACACTCGAAAAAAATATCGGGACAAAATTGGTTTTTTAGATTCAAAATGGTTTTTTGAAAAACCATTTTGAATCTATAAAAAACAATTTTGTCTGAAATTTTTTAGAGTGTACTGTTGCAACCTATAACTTTTTATGTCAACCCTATACTACTACACCAATACGGTTGCCTCTAAATAGCCTACACTGGTGCTGATGGGGCGTAAAACACAAACTCACTCACTCCACCCTTTGCACCTTTTTTTCTTAGAGTGCAGTCAGTTTGTTGCTCATTGTAAGACTAATTCCCGTCCAAAACCCGCAAGACTAATGGATACAAAAACTGCTCGCATTCTTAATATCCATGCAAAGTTTCATAGTTCTTTGAATTATGCTTTTGGAAATAACAAGCATAAATATAGTGCCAATTTTTGCTTTCGTACCCTGTATAATATTACATAAATTATTATTTCATAAATATTTTATATAACCTATATAAAGATGGAATAGCCTGTAAACGATAAAAAAAATCCACCTCTTAATCTTACGATTGTGTCTTTTTTCAATCGATTTTTTATTAATCACCTCAATGCTCTCAAGCGATCTCCAAAGATATGTTGTTCCTGTAGAATTAATAATTCAGAGCGCAACCTTTTTCTAATTTTGAATTATTGCCGCCTCAAGACATGCACCTACAAATAGTTTGCTTTGATAGACCACGGTAGAATTAATCAGCCCTATTTTTTATTGACATTGAATGCTCGTTGTGAAATGAAATTGGGCTAATGTTGTTGATATTGAATTTGAGCTGTCTTTCTAAAGTTTTGTTTTCCAAGGCTCAAGTACTGATGATTGAGTTGAAGAAGATATTTAATATTAGTGCCTTTAAATTCACTGTAAAATGTTGAATTAATGTAAATCCTCTACAGCCAATTACATCCTTGGCAGGCCTGTTCAAGCATCAGCCTTTCTCAATTCCTGGAGGAGTATGCAGCTTGGCCATATGAATTCAGTGCCACAATGTTAAATCATTTAATCCGTCACTGCCTATAGCCACGTACCCATTTACATTTGGCCTGAATGGAACAATTAATTTAATTTTTAGCACAGTGGGTAACCGGCTTTCGGTCTTTCGTGAACGTTGTTACAAATTTTTTGACCTCGTGCTTGTTTGAGAGAGAGCGTCTGTCCATATCCTCCATTTTGTAATAAGTGAACTGGGTAAAGGATAATTGTACTTAAACACCATATCATCATCATTGATTATTGTTAATTTTTACTATTGTTACAGTCCTCGTCATATATGCGTGGAATCCCAAATTCTTTTCTATGCTGTTGGACCGTGATGTCAGAGACAACTATTCTCTAGCATTGCAATATATGTAAAATAACTACAAGCTGTGATGTCATTTTAAACTGGGTCAGATTCCTCAGCTTTTAGCCAATGTGGAATTGTGGATCCACCTGAACTCAGCATCACAGTTTCAACACTCTCGCAGTAAGCATTTTATTAGGGATAGCCCCTGCGACCACATAATCACAGCCTGATATCCAATGGGCTGACAGTAAACTATGCATCACATTCAAACATATTGATATATTGAAGGAAGCATTACATTTGTGATCCCAATGATCTATTACTGGCAATCACCAGTCTTATCTAACCAAATGGCAACTTTGTGAGCATTCTCTCGTGGTCATCGGCTCACATCGAGCTGGCTCTGCCAGTGAGCCTCTGACTTGGATGGCTACAATTAGTGTGGTTATCAAGTATGCATGCGAAGGTCTGTGTTCGCACCAATCAGAGAGGCTGTTATATTTAAGATTGGGTCATGTCGTACTTACTTTGCATACTGTTGATATCTGTTGTCTGCTAATCTAATATGATGATGCCAAAGCATAGAGAGACCGCAGGATGAGGATCCACATTCAAGATTTAGGCCTTCGCATATTAGTTGGACACTTTTTTACAGGGTCCTGAAACTGCATGTTTAAACTCAACAATTAGGTCAGGTGTCTAACTGGCATTAACTGACTTCTAAAGACCATACGCTACTTCAACTATATAGGCCTATATATACCTTTTAAGTCTTAATTTCGGCAAAATAATAACAATCTTATTGGCACTAACATGTATGCAAAATAATTATTGTCAGTTAGATGCCAGCTTTTCCAATGGTAAAAGTATCATGGTGATGTGTATTAATATTTGTAAGGGGCGACCATTAGATCTATATATTTGGTGGAGGGCCTTGGAGCCTAGGTGACAGGAAAGTATCTATTACGACCGTAATTATTCCTTGAACCTGACATATTAAACTGTCTTTTAGATGGCCAGTTGAGTGCTTCCGTAGCCCTGTATTTGGCATCTTGAGCTAAAGACTTTATCCATTCAAAACAAATTAGCGTTAATGTAAGGAAGCAGGGTCTCTGCAGAATTTTTTATATGATTTTTTAGTCTCTTCCTGATCGAATTTTCCCAAAATTGAGGCCAATCTTTCAGCAAACTGACATAAAAAGAATTTGCAGTATTTTTTACTGAACATCAAAATGTTTCTACTGGCTGAGTGTTATAGGACACCTCAAAATATTCAGCTGTGAATTTTTTTTTTTATTAGTGCCCAGGAACTAAATTACTTGTACAGGCTTTCCCGGCCTTTTGTACAACATACAATTTTTTAAGGCTTTTCAAAGCTCTAAAATGGGGTAAAAACTCTGGTTTCTTAATTAAGTTTTTTGTAAATTTCAGTATTTTAGAACAAAATTCGTCAAATTTAAGGGTGTCATGATCTCCTGCTGGCTTATGACATTGATTCACTCCAGCTTGTGTATCACTAATAAGTTATGACGGAGTTCAATCTATTTTGTGATATGATATATTATATGAGGTCTTTCAAGTTATTACTAGAGACAGAACTGCATGGCTTAGTAGTGCATGCCAAATAATTGACCAATAGATAAATGGTTATGGTTTAGGGCACAGAGCTGGTAAATCGCATGAAACGTCATGCTGCTCAGTGACCTTCTTGACGCTACCTGGTCTATTTTTAGATTCAAGTGCTTCTGACGTCACCACTCTGTTAAGCCTATGACGTCATTACCATTGTGATCATTCTGAATGACGTCACATAAACGCCCACAATTTTTTTGTTTGGCGCATGCAAAAGATTTCCTTAGTATATCCCTGTGTGAGTAGCTCTGTCTCCTACCATTTGAAGACCTCTGGTCTCTGCGCTTTGCGCAGAGACCTGACGGTCTCCATAATAATTTATATATTTATATTTCACACCAAGATAATAGGTGCAAAAACCCTATGGTATTGACACCCCTGAGATAGATAGATAGATAGATAGATAGATAGATAGATAGATAGATAGATAGATAGATAGATAGATAGACAGGACAGATAGACTAGAATAAATGTCTATCTACAATCACCTTTTAAAGTTCTTGCTAATTTTGTGTCTTCTGAAAAAATAGTTTTCTCATGGATCTATAAGTTAACTCTATGGTTTTCTAAACTCACACACTTTCCTAAAACATCAAAATCTGTTTATTTCACCGAACTTAAGAAAGAAATTATTTATATAAACCTTTAGATACCCCCCGGGTCCCCCCCCCTTAACCCCCCCCCCTTAATGCTTGCCCCTTGGAATGGCAGAGACAAAGTGTCTCTGATGACAGTGAGCTTTTGCACAGAAATGCGTTCTGAAAATGTCAAACTTGGACCAAGTCAATCACTGTCAATGAAGCTGTCATGAGAAGCAACCCAACAACCAATCAGATCAGAATTTTAAAATGCATGGATCATGATGATTGACATCTGAATTGTTCACAGTTCTAGTGTTTGGTTTTAGTACTCATCAGTCATTTCACAGTTTATGTATTTTTCAGATGACAGTTTCTTGTTTTCAGTTTGTATTTTTGTTTCATTGTTCAACAATCATGGATAATATGAAAGATGCATTCTGGTTGGCTGAAGCCACTGGGGCATGGCTGATCTAAATGTGACTAAAACCACAGGAAAAATTGTCAACAGAGTCAAAGCCTCGCTGTGCCAGCTCGCACTGGAGGCTTTGACAATGTGAAAATGCTTTGTGAGCAATCTCATGCCCCATTCTCACGGGGGATGACGGTAAGCTTTTTATCGACGGGGGCGCAGAGCCAGACGAATTCTTGCAAGATTTTCAGTTAGGACGGCGCGAAGGGCAATTATGTAATCAATTAAGGCTAATCGATAACCATGCAGCGAAAGCCACGGCGGGGATCTTTTTGTTCCCTGCGGGGCAGAAAAGTTGTACGCCGTCATCAAAAGTTCGCCGGGGGGAAAGAAATTTCCTCCTCCTGCGGGATACTTTTATATCGCCCCGTGATATAAAAAGTACCCCGCAGGGAACCTATAACTGCCCCTCAGTGAACCTATTTCACCGCGGCGGACTATATTTTCACAACGCCGGGGATTGCTTTTACGACTGCGGGAATGGTTTTGTTCTCCACGGGGATGTCTGTAGGCCCGATGGCACAACGCCGGGAATGAAAAGCATGACGCCGTTGTCAAGGGCACCGCGGCGGAGGAGGGCGCTGCGAAAGCCAATAAAAAGGGCCGCAGAGGGCCGCCTTGCTTCACTTGCTGCTTGACCTTTGAAGGGGACACTCCTGGATGCTGGACAGACATGATGGCTGATGATGAAGATGCTGGGGAAGACCTTGACGTTGCTGTTGTTGCTGCTGTTGCTGGTGCTTATTATCTAAGAAGAATACGGAGAAGGAGGAAGATGAAGAGATGGTGGATTCGGAATTGGCTGCTGCAGAGGGAACAACATGGCCATTTCTACCAGCTGCTGCCTGAATTGGCCAACAATGATGTCTCTGGCTACTACAACTTCTGCAGAATGCCTCCTGACATTTTTGCTGAAATCCTGGCTGCTGTGGCTCCTGCAATTACAAAACAAGACACCAACATGAGGAGGGCTCTGGAACCTGGATTGAAGTTGGCAGTCACCCTACGGTACATGGCGACAGGAGAGAGCTACAAGTCCTTGGCCTACGGTTTCAGAGTGGCTCCCAACACCATCTGCAATTTTATCCCCAGTGTCTGCATTGCCATCATGCGAGCTTACGAAGATCTGCTGGCCCTGCCAATGGATCCAGCATCCTGGAAGGAAGTTGCCAAGGGCTTCGAGAAGAGGTGGAACATGCCCCATTGCATCGGAGCACTGGATGGGAAGCATGTTGGCATCAGATGTCCTCGGAAAGCTGGGTCAATCTACTTCAACTACAAGGGCTTCCATTCCATTGTGCTTATGGCTTTGGTGGATTCTGACTACAAGTTCCTGTACGTGCAGGCTGGATGCCAAGGAAGCTCATCGGATGGAGGAGTCTTCCTGGACACAAGGCTGAGGGACCTGCTGGAAGAAGAACGACTTGGGCTACCCCCTGCTGAACCTCTACCTGGCACAGTTGGGAATCCTTTTCCATACTTCATCGTTGGAGATGAGGCCTTCCCCCTGAAGACCTGGTTGCTGAAGCCTGTTCCAAGAAGAAACCTTGACATCCCCTCCAGAGTCTACAACTACAGAATTTCAAGAGCCAGGAGAGTGGTGGAGAATGCCTTCGGTATCCTGTCCCACAGGTTCAGATGCTTCCTAACTACGATGCCCCAGAAACCCGGCAGAGTGGCAGCCATCACTCTGGCAGCCTGCACTCTACACAATCTTCTGCGAGACAGAATAGGAATTCATCGAGCCATGGACAACGACGTAATGGACAGAGAAGATCCTGCAACCCATGAAGTCACTGAAGGACTGTGGAGAGGAGACCCCTTGCATGACCTTGGATTCGCTCCAGCATATGGAAATGCCACAAGACAAGCCAAACAGTACCGAGACTACCTACGAGACTACGTGAACAGCCCAGCAGGAAGTGTCCCCTGGCAGATGGACAGAATTTGAAGATGAAGCAGAGCAGCAGCAGCAGCAGCAACAGCAACAGCAATTCAATGCCCCCCTTAAAAAACCACAAATTAACCCAGCCCTTGTAAGGGCTTACCACTTCCTCCAGAAAGAGCAGGCCTTGTACACATCTTTATGTTGACAAACCCCCCCCCCAAAAAAAAAAAAGCCCTCCCTGCAACAACTACATATTTTGTGACGTACACTCTAAAAAAGTTCAGACAAAATTGGTTTTTTAGATTCAAAATGGTTTTTTGAAAAACCAAATTTCAATGCAAAACCAACATGGATTTTTAAAAAAATCCATGTTGGTTTTTTGCATTGAAATTTGGTTTTTCAAAAAACCATTTTGAATCTAAAAAACCAATTTTGTCTGAACTTTTTTAGAGTGTACATAAAATGGTAAATTTTTAGCTTTGTATCTATCTGTACAACCCATTTAAATCACTTTCACTTCCTCTCTATCTGCCTATCTATCTAGCTATATATCTGGCTATCTATCTGTCTATCTATCTGCCTATCTATCTATCTATCTATCTATCTATCTGTCTATCTATCCAAGTGCAATCCCTGCAAAGTGACGATAACTGCTTTTGTTTTCTGCAGTGTATATATGTAACGAGCATTGTGTTCCATCTATCTATCTATCTATCTGTCTTTCTATCTGCCTATCTATCTATCTATCTATCTATCTATCTATCTATCTATCTATCTATCTATCTATCTATCTATCTATCTATCCAAGTGTCATCACTGCAAAATGACGATCACTCGTTTTTCTTTGCTGCAGTGTATATGCGACGTCCAAATATTTTCTTCTATATAGCTATCTATCTGCCTATCTATCTGCCTATCTATCTGCCTATCTATCTGCCTATCTATCTGCCTATCTATCTATCTATCTATCTATCTATCTATCTATCTATCTATCTGCCTATCTATTCATCTATCTATCTATCTGACTATCTGTCTGACTATCTATCTATCTATCTATCTATCTATCTATCTATCTATCTATCTATCTATCTATATTAATTAAAGTGGTGAAAAAACTTTAATTAAGAAAGCAGAAATGCCACCTGTACTGGTTAAGCAGAAAGTGAAAATGGGCCAAAAAAAAAAGAAGGGAAATAGCACCTTGCTTTTATGAAGGTGTTTAAAATTTACAAGGGCCAGGACCGGATTTTTTTTTGGGGGAATTTGTCAACTTTTTTTTTTGGGGCTCTTTTCATTTTTGCTCTTGTTTGTCATCGCAAGAGTTTTTTTAGTCAACATAAGATGTGTACGTGGCCAGCTCTTTTGGGAGGATTTGGTGGCCCTTAAAAGGGCCTGTAGTTTTTTTTTTTCTTTTTTCAGACGACTTGAACAGGCATCACTTCCTTGGAGAGGGCATGTTGACTTGGCTCCACTGGAACGACAATGGAGTTTGCCGCTGGTGGACAACTGTCGGCTGCTGCTGCTGCTGTAGAGACTGCTGCTGCTGCTGTAGAGACTGCTGCTGCTGCTGTAGAGACTGCTGCTGCTGCTGTAGAGACTGCTGCTGCTGCTGTAGTGGTGGCTGCTGCTGCTGTAGTGGTGGCTGCTGCTGCTGTAGTGGTGGCTGCTGCTGCTGTAGTGGTGGCTGCTGCTGCTGTAGAGACTGCTGCTGCTGTTGTGGCTGATGCTGCTGTAGAGGCTGGTGCTGCTGCTGCTGTAGTGGCTGCTGCTGTACTGGCTGCTGCTGCTGCCCAAAAGAGGGTCCGGGGAAGCCAAGCTTCTGGGGGCTGTCAAGCATCAGCTGGCTGAAGCTTAAAGATGACTGCTGCAGGGCTGGAGTCTGGCTTCGAATTGGCTGCAGGGACTGGAACTGGCTGCTGCTGCTTGGCTGGGACTGCAACTGCTGGCGTGGAGGCTGGGACTGCATCTGAAGACTTGGCTGCTGGGGCTGCTGGGGCTGATGCTGAGTTGTTGGAGGCTGCTGCAAGTCCTCGTTGACAAAGGATGGAGCTGGACCAGGAGGAGGGATGTATTGGTGCTGCTGCTGCCCTAGGATCATCTCCACATTCTCTTGCTGCATCATCAGGATTTTATCTTGGACGGCCGCCTGTACGAAGTAGTTGTCCGTCTGGCTCAAGGAGTGCAGGAGGCGAAGTCTCAGGGCACGGTTCATGTTCTTCCCAGATGTGAAGATACTCCTGCACATGTTCTGCAACTGGTGTACTTCTGGATCCAGCCTGTGAGAAGTTTGTGGGCACATGTCACAGAATGGTCCTGCCGGCTGAGGTGGTGCTGCTTTCCTGGGCCTGTCTGAAGTGTAGTGACCAGCAATTGAAGTCAGGGCAGTGGCCATCTCCTGGTCTGTGTCCTTCCTCTTCTTGGATGGCTTTCGTCCTGGGAAGACCTGGGACTGCTGCTGGGATGGCTGGAGGGACTGCTGGGACATCTCCTGGGAGGACTGCTGCTGGCTGGCTGGGATGCTGTCATCAAGGTCGGGCATAGGATTGTAGTCCATGGGGGCATCAGAATCGGACGACAGGCGGTTACTTCCTCCTGGTCCAGTGAAGCTGGAGACTTCCACGGCACCCTTCGGAATGATGGAGGACCTCAAGAATTCACACTTCGCCAGGATGTACTTGTCTCGCTCGGACATCTTCTTTCTGCCAGCTCCAGAAGGTTGAGGTCTGATGCACTTTGAGAAGGTAGTCCTGATGTTGTTCCTCCATTTGAAGACTTTAGCTGCTGTGATCTCCTTCCCCACTAGCAATGTCAGTTCTGCTGCTTTCTCTGCATCCAGTCTGTCCTTCTCTCCACTCTTGAAGGTGGTTGAGCCCTTGGTGTACAGCTGCTTGTTTTCCCGGTACCAGTCGATCAGGTCATCCTCCTGCTCTTCTGTGATGCCCAGTAGGTCCCTGGAGTTTGCCTTCCTGTAGCCCTTCTTCTTCTCCTTGTGGACAAACTGTCCATCGGCCTCCTGGATCAGCTCAACCTCAGATCCAGTGTTGTCAGAATCTTCCTTTGGCTGGTTCTTCCCCTTGCTGCCCTTGGACTTGGCACCCGTCTTCTTGGGAGTATCTTCCTCTGTGGTGGCATCGTAGTCGGAGTCCAGGGTCTGCTGGTGGATCATTGCAGCTGTCAGAACACAGTCATCATCTTCATCATCAGCAGGAGTATCATCTGGAGGTGGAGGTGGAGGCTGGACTGCAGTCTTGGCTCGGGTCTGGGCTGGAGTGACAGGCTTGACTGGAGGCTTGACTGGAGGCTTGACTGGAGACTTGGCTGGAGGCTTGACTGGAGACTTGGCTGGAGGCTTGACTGGAGACTTGGCTGGAGACTTGGAGGTGGCTTGACGCTTGGCTGAAGGAGACTTGCCAGGAGTGCGAGGCCTTCCCCTTGGAGCAGTCTTGGTGGGAGTCTTGAAGACAGCAGCATCAGCCGACTGGGTGCGCTTGGTGGGAGACTTGACAGAAGCAGCAGCATCAGCATCAGCAGACTTGGGACGCTTCTTCTTGGCTGCAGCAGCAGTGGCAGGCCTGCCACGCTTGGTTGGAGACTTGACAGCAGCAGCAAGCTTGGCCAGGACTTGATCTTCAGCTTCTTCATCATCATCTTCATCCTCCTCATCAGGTTGTTGCAGCACTTTGGGTGGTGGCGGGCCCTCGAAGATGGTCTCACTGGTCACTGTTGATGTAGCAGTGGTCACTGCCACGATGCTGTCTTGCAAGCTGAACATGCTTGGAGACAATGTAACAGCTGCGTAGTCTATGAAAGGAGCTGGTGAACCAACTGGAGTTGAAGATGGAGTGGTCAGTGGAGTGTTGGCTGGATTGTTGCCCTTGCTTGGTGCCCTCAAGGTCTTCTTCCCTCTTCCTTTGGGTCCCATCTTGAAGCAGGATCAATCAGAAATGAAGCAGGATGAATCAGCAATGAAGCAGGATCAATCAGCAATGAAGCAGGGATTCAGCAATGAAGCAGCAATTCAGTAGGCTGTGAAGCAGAGTGTCATGGAGTATAGATGCGTTCGTCTTGAAGTTCAGAGTGGTTATGGTGCTCTAGTGGCTGCTCTTCTATTTATATGCGAGGCGCGCGCCAGTGCGTCTCCATGGCAGACCCCCCTTTCCCGCCGTGGCACAAAAGGTCGACCCCGTGATGGTTTCAGTACCCCGCGGACAAAGGATTTTGCTAAAAATAGCCCCTCTGGCGCCACTCTGTCTGCTCCGGGAGGGGGTCCAGACGACGGCGCGAAGGTTTTGCACACGTCCCGGAGCATTTTCCTTGACGGCGGAGTGCAGAAGAACCCCGGGGTCGACCTTTTTGGCGCCACGCAGAGAATCCCGCTTGTTTTCCTAAACGGCGGGAAACTTTTTGCCCCTCAGTGGCGCGAAAACTTCGACCCAGTCTTACTTTTCTGATCGCGGCGTCGAACTATTTATCTGGTCTGCTCCCCCGTCGATTTTAATAAAATTTGTACTGGTTGAAACTTTTTTTCTGCGACCTCGCGATTTGAAGTGACGGTAAGAAGCAGGATTCTCGACGGCGTGCAACCAAAAGATGTCCGGCGGGAAGCTAAAATGCCCCTGCGCGATACGTAAAAAGAGGAAATATTTTTCCGTCTCTCCTGAAAATACTTCGCCCCCGTTTCAAAAAGATCTCCGGGAGCTGCCGTGAGAATGAAGCATCAGTAGACAACTTTTATAATCCCCCACAGAGTTGTTTGGTTAATCTGCAAACTTGTGACTTCACAACTTCAAACTTCAATGGACCATGCTATAAACAAAAGGCTTTGACAATTTTTGTAAACACCTGGATTATGTGATGTATATTACTTGTGATGTGGAACTTCCATGGGTTTTCCCAGATCCCACTATTCACTCTGACATTGGATTCACATTGGCTGGAAGCCGGGGAATCTGACCCAGTTTAAAATGACATCATAGCAGCTTGTAGTTAATTTACATATATTGCAATGCTTGAGATTAGAGTCATCTCAGACATCGCAGTTCAACAGCATAGAAAAGAACATGCATCCAAAAGACAAAAATTGATTGGGGCATAGTATTTGTTTTATGCCTAAATCATTAATCGTCTTTTGTGGATATTTGGAGACTATAATGAGGCTCAGGATGGTGTTTAGTGTCACCCTGTCCCTTGGTCATTTTACTTTTGAGCTCCCTGTCCCCCATATCCCGCCATCTAGAGCATCTATAGTCTTTATTATTGAGAAAATTCAGGACGGACACGAAGTGTTTGATGAAGTTCCTTAGGAATCAATTGGCTTATTTGGCAGACATTGCTGTTATATGTTAAGTTATGTGACTGACTGATCAATTAATTTTATCCCCAACGGCAATTAAAGTTCCAACAATAAATCAATAGCATCTGAAAGATCATTATTGCTTTGTCACATGTCACAATTTAGGCCTGTGAATGTTATTGATTATTTTACGACATATGTTGTATATCATCAAAGCATGTACATAAAGTTAACTGATGTAAATATTTTGTAATATTTGATTATTTACTATTACGCACATGTAATTGTTTTAATGTGATGAGCGAGCCTGCTTGTACCGCAAGAGTTTCCGTATGGATTAAATAAAGTATGTCGTTATCGTCGTCGTTATCTTTATGCAATGCATGTATGTCCATTGGCTATTAAAGGTTGCAGCATTAAAACTCTTTTTTGTTTCCGAGGCAGAACTCGGATATGGTTATACAATTTATCAGGCAATGGCAAGTATTTCTGCATTGTCTTCAATTTTTTTTAACTGGTTATTATTATATGACAGGTAAATTCTTATCAGGTAAGGACAAATTTGTCTTTTTGCGGTTTTTTTGCCACATTGGCTTTTTTAAGGACTAAATGGTTATGTACAGACATATTATTCCTGAAATTATTTATGAAACAGTGTTTTATGTCTTATACTTAATGACTACATGTCCATATTTGTTTAGCTTATATATCAGTGCAAAACCATTAAGTGGAGTAAGTGTACTGAGACTTCTACTTACTGTCACGTCCATGAAATGTAGATCATCTGCTTTTCTCCCGAGTCCAGACGGATTCAGATGCATTATTGATTATATCTGGAAACTAGCGGTTTTGAAGTTGGGCAGCAGTTCTTAGCCAGTTCAATAAAGCCAAATAGCCCTGTCATAACTCCAAAATATTACTCTTTCCTTTAGTCTATTGAAGATCAGGATCTTGTAGAAACAGTCAGGCCAGACTTATAGCTGTTTGTAGATTGGCGGTCCAAACAGTTTCAAAATTAACTTTCAACTTGGTCGTGTGCTGTTAATGGCTTAGAAATGTTTTATTTGTGTCATATCTAGCAGCATAGGTAACAATAACAAAGTAATTAAATGACTTAAGATACTTCATCAAGTGAGATGATTAGGAGACCAACAGAAATCTCAATGATGTGGCAAAGCCAGTTTGCAAATTGGAAATAAAAAAATTAAGTTTTCCAATGGACCGCCAATCTGCAAAGAGCTCTAGATAATAGATCTTTACCTTCTTGGATATTCTCTAGGCACTTTATATTATGTAGGGCCAGTATGTAGGAGAGGGGAAAATAATATTCTCATTTTTAAGATGTCAATTGTAAAAAAATTGTGGCTAAGCTCAATTGTTTTGTTTTTTTTCGCAGGCAGAAACTCTATTGGGTAGGTCGACACGACAAGCAAAAATTTTGATGTTTGACCAGTCTAAGTGAATAATGAATGAAAATGCCAACCACAAAAAAAAACATATTACAGTATCTTGTTAATTTTTTTAACACTTTTTTTTTCAGGAACCCTGTGTGTAGTCTAAGGGAGGTTTGACCCAAGGGAGGTTTGTTGAAATTAATTGCAGTTGTCAAAGTGTCCTACATATTCATTATCCTCCATCGACGTCCACTGATTTGTGTATTTTGCATGATTTATTGCTTGACATTTACTTGTGTGTAAAGTATTCCTTTGTGGCTTTAATAAACTACTGCTACCTGTGGCACAAGTGTGGCAAACTTATGATTGATGTGGTTGTTTTATTATGATTATGGGTAGTTTGTAGAATTTGCAGGCTGTGTCCCATTGTCACCAAAGCCCTTTTCCCATTTCTAGTGCAAAGAAGTCAAATTTTGGTCATCTATACTTAAATAAATGCTTGTGGCAGTATTTATGATATGGATAATGAATCTTCTGAGTTTTCCTGGAGTGTTTTGGATATGCAAATCTCTCTTTAAATAGACCTATATCACTGAATGGCCTGAACATGGACCCCAAATAACTTTTTTGCGAATCAACATATCTTAATTTGCTTTTCACACACAGGAGATTTATACACTCTAAAACCAAAAACACAACTTTCAAAATTTAAACTGAAATAATGACCAAGTTATAAAGCCTTGAAGGTACATTATAATGCACTAAAAATACTCAAGTTTGGAGTCACCTTGGCTACACCAATCAGATGCAAGGTCGCGAAAGCTATTAGCCAATGGGATTTGAGTATTCACCACTCCCCCCCCCCCAGTTTTAACTGGGAGAACCATTCATGCAATTGGTCTATTGATGGTCAATGTCTGCAAGTGATTATGATATTTATTAAACAGCACTTCATCTCAGTAATTGTTGTCTTATCTGGATAAACTATTTGAGTCACATACTTTTCAAGCATCCATTTATAAGCCCTGTTTGAGCAACAAGCAAACAAGCATTGTTGTGTGAGCAAAAAAAGGCATAACCATACTTTATCAGCAACCACCAATTTAGGGTGAGGCTGGAGCCCCACATTTTGGAAATCTTAGGCGGATCAAACATAACTTTTTTTTGCAGGTGAGGTTGGTATATGAAAGTATGTGTGTAAAATTTCAGCTCATTATATTGATATTTAGAGGTGGCACATTTCACTTGAATTTTATCTGAAAAATGCATGATTTTCCAATAATGAGGCTCAGAATCAATATGTTTCGACCACACAAAAACCATGGGGGTGGGTTTTGGGAGGGCAGTTCAGAACTGGCACCCATTTTGCTATAACATATATTGGAAGGCCATTATTAGGAGCTAAAATATTTAAATTTAGGCGTTTTCAGTCATATTGGGCATTACATTGTGCAGAGATGCTAAGTTGGAAGCAAAATTATGCCAGTTTTGAGCTGCGTGCCCTCTCAAAACCCTCCTCTATGGTTTTTAAGTGGTCGAAAAATATTGATTCTAAGTCTCATGCGTTTTCAGGGCTTGCCAATGGGGATTTACATGATATTTAGCGTTGGCTTGAAGTTTATCAATATAATGAGCTGAAATTTTACACACATACTCTCATATACCAACCTCACCTGCAAAAAAAGTTAGGATTGATCCGCAAACATTGGGGCACCAGTCCCACCCTAACCACCATTGTTCTAAAAATGTCATTAAAAAGTTTTTTGTTCAAATAAAGATGAAATAAAAGTTGTTCTGGTGACTTCTTCACTGGTTTTCACTCCAAGAAATAATATTGCAATGATCCGAGGATTAAGACAGTATAAAATGCCACAAGCAAATTTTAATTATTGTGCAAAACCTGTGCAACAACTGGGGCTTGGCACCCAGAGAACTTTGGACTTTCTTACTATAATTGTGTCTCATATCAAGTACTTAAAATATCTGCTAAATATAACAATTAATGTCAAATATGCTATTTTCTTTGATGTACCTCATTTGTCTTCAGTCAAGGCGATAGAGGTCAAGGCGATAGAGGTCAATGCGATAGAGGTCAAGGCAATAGAGGTCAATGCGATAGAGGTCAAGGCAATAGAGGTCAAGGCGATAGAGGTCAAGGCGATAGAGGTCAAGGCGATAGAGGTCAATGCGATAGAGGTCAATGCGATAGAGGTCAATGCGATAGAGGTCAAGGCAATAGAGGTCAAGGCAATAGAGGTCAAGGCGATAGAGGTCAAGGCGATAGAGGTCAAGGCGATAGAGGTCAAGGCGATAGAGGTCAAGGCGATAGAGGTCAATGCGATAGAGGTCAAGGCAATAGAGGTCAAGGCAATAGAGGTCAAGGCAATAGAGGTCAAGGCGATAGAGGTCAAGGCGATAGAGGTCAAGGCGATAGAGGTCAAGGCGATAGAAGTCAATGCGATAGAGGTCAAGGCGATAGAGGTCAATGCGATAGAGGTCAATGCGATAGAGGTCAAGGCGATAGAGGTCAATGCGACAGAGGTCAAGGCGATAGAGGTCAAGGCGATAGAGGTCAATGCGATAGAGGTCAAGGCGATAGAGGTCAAGGCGATAGAGGTCAATGCGATAGAGGTCAAGGCGATAGAGGTCAAGGCGATAGAGGTCAAGGCGACAGAGGTCAAGGCGATAGAGGTCAAGGCGATAGAGGTCAAGGCGATAGAGGTCAAGGCGATCAGGGTTGGGTACAAATGCAAATGCATTTGCATTTGCATTTGCAAATGTCGCATTTGAATACGCATTTAAATGTATTCACAAAAATACAAATGCATTTGCATTTGCATTTGCATTTGAATGCTAAACATTTTCATTTGCATTTGCATTTGTGTTTTTGGAAATGAAAACATTTGCATTTGCATTTGAGTAAAAAGCATTTGCATTTGCAAATGTTTTATCAAATGCATAAGTTATATTTTGAATGATGAGGATTACCTGAGATATTTATATGCACAATGTCATATTAATTCCTCCTGGCTGCCTGCAGGCAGGAGGTCTGTTTCATAACCGGGCAGATCCGCCGTGTCCCGTGGTGTCTGGTGTGGTCAACATTGGGCCAATATAAACAATGAAGTAAACTCAGCATTTTTTACTTTTCTCTGTATTTATAGCCTCCTGACAACTCAAGTGTGGTGTTATGGATACATCTACTGCAGATGTATGTTCAGGCATTCTAAATTTGCATCTGCCTTTCTCAAAAACTCTAGAAAAAGTGATTTTAGTTGTGCCAGATTGTCAGCGACTTCGGCTGTCTTCGGTTGGTCAGTCACCACGGAGATTGCCGAGTGCTTCAGACCGATGCATCTGGGTGTTTGCATGGATATGACAAATATGAATTGCATATACTTATGCACATGAACAACCTCTAAAATGTTTACAGTGGATGTTAGACAATTATGTAATGTCACTTACCAGGCTATGCAGAGGAGGAGAAAGAATTCTTGCAAAACATATTCATTTTCAAGGTCAGGCTGGGGAGAGGCCAACAGCCATTGTGTCGGTCTAACCCTGGGTAGCCTGACCTAATATCAGTAACCATGGCAACCATCCAGGCTAGCCCTCAGTGGGCCTCTGGCCTTTGTGAGGAGCACATGTATTGCAGCATGTTGGAAGCAAAATTAACCTAAATTTGTAGGGTATCTTGATTGTTGATCACTTTAGATATTGTTGTAGCCTGGTAACAGACTGTTGTACCCTGTGTTATCCTAGAATCCAGGTTTTTGCAAGAGTAGTTGTCACAATTAAACATCTACAGCCACTCTGGCTAACAGGAGCTGCTGGCTCTGGCAGTAACAGTTGCAGCAGTGGGCCAGTTACTGTGAGTGGCTTCTGCTGGGTGAGGGTGGTCATGCAGTGCACCTGTCAAAATTTCACTCAGTGGCTGTACCCTTGTAACAAACAGACTGTTTGTTCAAGGTTCACCATAAACATAATTAATCAGCCACAATGAAACTTTGATTTACAAAACCTTTCATCTCTACTATATGTGCCTATACATACAGCACCAGCACAATTATTGGCCTATAGAATGGATTTTGTTGATAACCAGAAAGTGCTCAGTAAGCAGTTCACTGTAATAGGATGTTTACTGAATCCATTTTGAAATTTTTCCACACCTGGGAACTTAGGATTTGGTGTAGGGAATTTTGATTTGAGGTAGGGACCATTGACTGCTCCAGGTAGCTGATTATTTTCACATAATTAAAAAGTAGGAAGTGAAGCTTGTCTTGGGAAGAATCTTGTCCTGTGATTCCTGTCAGTCATACATGAATTATTTTTCCTTTTATAGGGCCTATATATATCATTTGTGCTAATTCAGCCTCATCATGTGTGATGACTTCAAGTTTTTCACAAAATCATGAATACAATCCTGTGCTTTAAAATTTAAAAAGCATAAAAAGAAGATATTTCAAATTGCAATGCTGGAAATGATGCAGACCGGACCACCTTTTAGAGGGTGGTCCGGTATTTACAAAAGTGGTCCGGTCCTGGTCTGGTCCAGGGTGAGGTGGTCCGATTTTGTTACTGGACCGGTCCAGAAGTGGTCCACCGGTATTTCAAAAATTATAATAAAATGAGGGTTAAAGCAAGCTATATGATATAGATTTCATTTTTAGATATGACAAAATTTGTGCGTTACTCTTCATGACAGGAAAAATCCAACTGCCAAAATACCGGACCACCTACAAAAAACCTGTCCAGTGCTGGACCGGACCGGTAAAGCGACGGTCCAGACCGGTCCAGTCCAGCATTGGACCGGTTTTTTGTAGGTGGTCGGCTATTTTGGCAGTCCAGGGCTGGACCGCGGACCGGACTGGACCAAGGCGGTCCGGTCTGCATCAATAAATGCTGGCCCTTCAATCATCAGCTACAGGGTGGCTTAGTGATTAAGGTTCCGCCTGTGGAACCTGACATTTCGAGTAGACATTCATGAGCAAAATTCCAAGCTGAATGTCAATTGGATGAGGCGTTCAATTATCTGCCCCTTGTCTTGGTCTTTGTACTGTGCAAGTAAAGGATCCCTCAGAAGCGTATCTATCCATCTATCAAGCTGTCCGTTGTACACAATCACAATTTTACTTAGTTCGGCTGCAACAGCTGCAACAGCTGCAACAGCTGCAACAGCTGCAACAGCTGCAACAGCTGCAACAGCTGCAACAGCTGCAACAGCTGCAACAGCTGCAACAGCTGCAACAGCTGCAACAGCTGTTACAGTTGATTGACTCTTTAATCAACCCTATTAATAAATTCCATGGTCAACTATCTCAGCCAGGAGGTGCACATTCCATGTGCTTTTCTAGTTATCAGATTTACTTTAAAATTAAACAAATATGCAATATGCTAAGCAAAAGTCAGGTACTGTTTAATTTGCATCAAATAAAAAACTCTAATATTGCCATTGCACTGAAAAATACATTATTAAAACTGTTATTTGCATGAAAGAACTAGTTAAAACTGGTTGAGATTGCAGCCTATTCTATCCTATAATTCCAGAAATTCTACTATTCTATTTTTCTGTTCTATTTTTCTATTCTATTCTCTATCATTACTCTAAATATTGAGAGTACTCATGAAGATAAAATGGAAAAAGTGTTATTACATGGATTTTATGATATAATATTATTTAGCAAATTATAGAACCAAAATTTATGAAACTTTTTTTTTTTAATTTAGTTTGTAGGTGGTTGTTTTTTTTTATTAAGAAAAGTATATTAATATCTTAAAACTCATTTATATCCTATGTGTAAGTCAGTAGTGCTTACTAAGTGAAGCAAATGTGTGAATCTGGGTAATCCCCAAATCAGGGGAATTCCCACATTTGAGGGGGTAACAAGTTTGACCTAATTGCACTCATTGTCTAAACAATAGAGTCGCTTTTACCTGTCTCTATGACATGATGTATAAATAGATCAATTTATTTCATTCTTTACATTTTCCATTTTTTATGGCACCTGACTAAAAAAAGTCTGATCTGTTAGAGGCTTATGTTGAAATAGTGGAAAATCAAATATTTTCAAAATATAATAAATTTGGCATTTACAATCTACTTTTATATGAATCATAATAGTTTCTATTTTATATAATTTAATAAATAATACTATTTATCAAATGCTAATTATGTAAAGCCTTCAAATATTTATCTCTGTCATTATATCAATTTATTTTGCTAAATAGCCAAACTAATGAAAAGTTAACATTAAATAAGCTACAAATTGTGGGATTCCCCAAATCAGGGGAATTCCCACATTTTGCTTTGACCTAATTGCATTCACGTCCATACAATTGAGTCATTTAGTATTTTACCTGTTTGTCTATTATTAGATCATGGATGATTTAAATATTTGATGATTTTTTCTTCATATTTTGATATTTTTTCTATCTATTGACATGGCAATTCAGCAAAATTGAAGACAAGTGCAATTTGCATAAGTGGTAAAATCCCATATGTTCACCTAATTGCATTCAGTGTCATTGATTCAAACTTAGGCTTTTAACTTCAATAATATAATTGTCCAAACAATGGACTGAATCATAAACCAAAACTACATGACTAGTAGTGTCTATCGTTGCTTTGATATTTTGATATAGATCTACTGAGAAATCTTCTTGAAAGGTGTATTACAGAATTTTGGGCAACTTTATTGATTGAAACAGATATTGTTTTTTGATCAAACAAATAAGACATTTGAAAAATATCAAATGCATTTGCAAATGTATTTGCATTTGCATTTAAATGCTTTTGAAAATAGCACATTTGCATTTGCATTTGGATCATTTGGAAACATTTGCATTTGCATTTAAATGCTTTTTGCTGGGATGGCATTTACATTTGCATTTGCATTTGGTCATCTCTGAAACATTTGCATTTGCATTTAAATGTTTTTTGTCGCATTTGTACCCAACCCTGAAGGCGATAGAGGTCAAGGCGATAGAAGTCAATGCGATAGAGGTCAAGGCAATAGAGGTCAATGCGATAGAGGTCAAGGCGATAGAGGTCAAGGCGATAGAGACCGGAATGATGTATGTGTTGAACTGTTGATTATTGACTTACAAAAGTCCCTCAGGAATCAATTGATTATTTTTTAGACATGGCAGTTACAAATATATAAGTTATGAGACTGACAAATGAATTGATGTGTCCTCATTGTAATTCATTTTCACCGAACAAATCAATGGCATTGAGAGAACTTTGTTCTGTGTCATATTAGTAGGGGGGCTTAGTCAGAAAATCGTTCACTTTATTACAATTTTATGAGGTTTTGGTTGGGGGTAGATATGACCAAGACCTTTCAAAATCCACCGACTGCCAAGCTGATTTCGCCCCCTAGTGGCCGTATTTTGCAAATCCAATATGGCCGCCATCGGATTTTGCCGATTTTGTAACTTTTCAACCGGGCATCATAAATACTTGTGTGATACCTCTAGTTTGGGGTTTTCTTGACTGAGGAATTCATTTTTGGAATCACTTTGGTGATTTGAGTAATTCTGGTGGCCATATTGCAAAAATTCAAGATGGCTACAGTGATATTTGGCAGACTGACATAACTTTTTAACTAAGCGTCATATATTCTCGTATGATACCTCTATTTTGGGGTTTTAATGAGCAAGGAATTCATTATTTGCATTCTTTTTTTAGATTGGAGCACCCCTGGTGGCCCTATGAGATTCTAACAATGTGTTTTTGAGTCAATGGAAACGGGCACATGTATTCTGTAGCCCTGAAAAATGTATTGTAGACCTCAAGAAGTGCATCAGGATATTTTAATTGAGACCCTTTTTTATGTAATTTATCTAGGAATATATTTATTATTTAATTCGCATTGCAAGATCAATTAATTAATGGGGAGTATAGGTGGAACTCTTTACTGTTTAGCTTTGGACTTTGCACAATGGAGGGACCATGCAATGTCAATGAACATCAGACATATTCATTTTAGCACAAAACCTTCTACGCTTTAACAACCAGATATCCAATTGCCGACTCTCACTGGAGCTGTATGCGCTGCTTGAATTTCAACCTTCAAACTGATAATTGAAGAAATCAATATACCATCAAATATGATGCAGTGGGACATATGTGGGAGGGCCATCCACTTGCAATTGTTTCTCTCACAAAAAAAAAAGAAAAAGAAATACTTGCATTGGCCCTTCTGAAAAACAAAATTTAATGCAATCCATGCATTCTAGCACCCTTCCCAAACTTTGAGGTGGAAGTCCAGAGTGATTACTTGGAAAATGCAATCTCCTCTGTATAGCATTGATGCATTATAGCGTCTTGCTCCCAGAACTGCAACAGTGGCTTTCATAATTTCACTAATGTAGGCCAACAGACTACACACAGTATTCCAAATTGCTAGGATTTGTGGTGTGTTATTGAAAAACGAGTACTTTGTGGATAAGATTAGGGCAAGATACTACACTAATATACAACTGAAAAAGCTTGATTTCGCTGAAAAGGATGAAGAAATTGAAGCAACCCAACCTCAATTCACCCGTTAAAATAAAAGATCAAAAAGTGACCACAAAGCAGGCGCACTTTATTTGACTCACATGGTGACTTTCTTGTTCCGTCACTGAAACAATCAGATAAATGTTTATCAATGAATTAATGTTATAATCTTGATAAGGAGGAGCAAGAAATCAGATGTTTTCAGTATATTTTGAATGGCCATCTCATACAGCATCCGTACTGTGGAATTATGCTTGACATTGGGACAAAACACAGAAGTTGAACTAGCAATTTTGAAATTCTCCTTATGCACCAGCCAATGTGAGTTGCATGAAATCTGTCATCATATCAGTTGGCTGTCAATCTTATTTGTGCATTAGAATAATGTATGTTATTCATTTGCCTGACAGAAAAAAACAATGAAATTACTATTCTGCCTTTGGCATTATCCAAGAAAATCACTGTCATCAACGAGCCAGCCAATCTGCCATTTTCTGAGATCAGTATACTTCAGAGTTCGGGACACTTGGCAGCTCAAACACTAAAGTGCCAGATTTGTTACCAAGTCTCAATGTCCTGCTTACCAAGGAAATGTGGGCCCTTACACGTTAGCATTAAGTGATTAAAGTGTAGGCCTATCAATATCAAATGTCAACAACGGCGGATTTCAGAAAAAAAGTGGCAAATATGAACATTACTTGAAATCTGGTGTTAGCAGCTTTCCTGAAAAAAAAAATTGCTATATTATTGGAGCACACATTTCAAACAATTGACCAAGTGCTGTTAAAGGGACTCCTCATAATGACCTGTCAATGAGATCTGAACTCCTTCAAATGGTCAAAGAGCCTGACAGAATTCAGGACCTTCTGGCTTACTTACTGCTTTTGCACAGGCACCATAAGAGGAATAACTATTTGGAAAAACCTCCATCAGTATTGCTCTATTAATAGGCTTAGTCCAAAGCTGCAATGGTGACACACATTGAACAAAATGTTTGCAAATTTTAAGTTCCTGCAATGCTTACTTCAGAAGCAGCAAGACGCCGAAGACAACTTTTTGCAAATTTTTGTGTCTCATGCATGCCTACTTTTTTTTACTACAATTTACGCTAAATAACTAGAAACCATTAGCAGCCAAGAATATTTGATTCTCTAAAATCATCATCTTTGGTGTCAAACACCACAGGTTTGATTGCTGTAACACAAACACAAGCTTGTATAAATCTTGAGATCCTGCATCAACAAGTGTCAAGTTAATCGTACATAGCAATCACACGAAGATGCTGGAAACAGCCACCTGAATGTCCGAAAAATGTATTGTAACTACGATGAACGAACATGATAAAGTGACATGCCAGTTCAACTGCAAGTTGCATGGTTCTTTTCCGTTGTACTGTTGGTGTTAGAGGGCAGATTGAACTGGATGTTTTGGGATGCTTGTTTTGGTGGATACATATTATGGATTGTTTGAGTGAACTTGTACGTGAACTTGTACGTAATATACATGATATCGTACAATGACACTGAGAGTTTTGACTTGCCAAGCAGGTTCCTCCTGTCTTTTGTCAGGAGCACCCCTGTAAACACAGGGTTATGCTTGTGGCAATTGATCAATGTATAAAACTCAACTTTGCCACAGCATTATGCAACCCTTGGCAATACTCGTTGAGCACTTTGTTCATGTCTTTGTCCTTCTTCTGGCAAATATGGATGAAGGCCATGAAGCAGGTTAGAGCTGTGTACATGGTTGTTTGAGAGAGTTGGGATTGAAGGTAGGACTATTGTATCTCTTGTGGGTGCTTCATCTTTTTCTCTCCCTGCTGCTTCTGTGGATTTACAGTGAATTGGACAGTGATGACAGGAATCCAGATGACCACTTCGGTCTTTGATGCCAACCAGCAATATTGTTTGCTTTGTTCTGAACTTTCAAGAAGCAGGACTAATCAAGCAATCATCTTGAAATAATCCTTCTTAAGATGTAATGTGCTTGTTGAAAAATTGTCTCCTGTTTAAGAGCAGAGTATCATCTTCATTGTTCAAGAGATCTGTCAAGAGCATTGTCAACATACAATCTTTGAGAGTAAATATATTCATTCCACAAGCTCATTTGAGTGTCATAAATGTTTCGCTTCAATAATTCTAAGAAACTAGGAACTCCAATTGTGTGCTAATGAAGGCAGTCCTTTCATAGTTCAGGTATGAAACCCACATTTTGCAGATAATATCGACAGTCAGTAGAAATAAATATCACAGGACATCATCATGTTAATGGTGTAAAATGGAGGAGGCTTTGTGCATTTTTAGGAATAAAAAAAAATTGGGAGGTTTTTGCTGATACTGCTAGAATGCATATATATATAATTCTAAAATTGTGCAACATATGTTCAAGTTAAACAAAAGAAAAACAGACCAACGTGTCATGAAAATGACACTCTTGATTTATTATCAATCAGCCATAGCGTAAGTGATTGAGCGGTTTCTGATTGCTTAAAACTAAACTCAATTATGCAATTTTATTTGTGCTCAGTCTATGAAAGTGACAAGATTTCATCTCAGCATTAACATTTTGTTCTGTTATAAAACAATAATAAAGAAATCAATGAATGAAAGTGTGGCAATTTTTGGCGACTTAAGCATGTTGTAGGAGGTTCTACCTTTCATATGAGCTTTCTCTGATTAAAGTTATCGGAGATTGTTTCTTCGAACATGATTGAGCAAAATGACTTAACAGTCATTGGTGTCATTTGCACTGACTTAAACATGTTATTTAAATCCCATATGACCATCAGGGGACAGTCCAATCAAAGAGAGAATGAAAAAAATGAATTCCTCGTCCATTAAAACCCCAAACTAGAGGTATCATATGAGAATATGCGACGCTTAGTCAAAAAGTTATGTCAGTCTGCCAATTATTAGCGCGGCAATCTTGAATTTGTGCAATATTGCCACCAGGATGGCTCAAATCACTAAATAAATGCCAAAAATGAATTCCCCAGTCAGTAAAACCCCAAACTAGAGGTATCACACAAGTATTTACGATGCCCGGTTGAAAAGTTACGAAATCGGCAAAATCCGATGGCGGCCATATTGGATTTGCCAAATATGGCCACCAGGGGGCGAAATCAGCTTGGCAGTCGGTGGATTTTGAAAGGTCTTGATCATGTCTACCCACAACCAAAACCTCATAAAATTGTAATAAAGTGAACGATTCCACCCAATATTGAGGCTTAGCCACCCTACTATATGTATTTATAGTATATATACCTATATATATACAAAGACCCTTGGCCCAAGAGCGTTAACTATTCTTGCTGAAGACTGATACAGTAGTCAGAAAGCCCGGTAGTCAAAAGGCTTATTAGAAGCCCTCAAGTCATAATAGAAGGCCTGCAATTAAAAAGCCTGCAAGTCAGAAATTTAATGAATAGAATGATTATTTTCTGTTTTGGGGGCCTTCTGATTTCAGGGATTTCTGACAATTTTGTGTAAAACTCCTTTCTCTTACTGACCACAGAGCTCTCAACAGAGGACCTTTGACAAAAGAGAAAAATCAGGTTGCTGTGATATGTCAGCACATCGGGGCCAAAGTGTGTACAGAATAGTGGAATCGCGGGATTGTGTATTAAAATGTGGATGGGTAGTTGCGAAACGTACTATCCTGATTTTCCTGAATTTATTCTATTGCCTCTTTTTATTTGGAAAAAAAATATATATTCATGTTAATTTTGCAAATAAACACCGCTGGGTTTCAATGATGAAACCTCAGAAGGAGTTTTTCTCTGCCATTGAACCATATAATTTATTTAAATGCTGTTTTATACTCATAAATCTTTTTTTTTTTAAATAAAACTTCTGAGATGTAATGTAGCACATATGATTTGCTGTGGCAATTATCTCAAAGTCATCTTCTGATGTCTGCATCAATGTTGTTATATGGCTTATAATTTCCCATATAAAAAGAACTTAATTGTTGTTTATTTTCTTGCCATTTTTTGTGTACTATAGACACTAGACAATTCAATGCAGTCATGTATAATTACGAAATGAATTTGCAACCAGGGTGTTTTATGTTTTCGACTTGATGACTAGATGTCCGAATTTTCTATGTTGTCTTCACTTATTTATAAATGCAAAACACTTAAGTTTAGTTTGAGTACTTTAATAGATTTTTTACTTTTTACCATGTATTATTTACCCACTTTTATTGTTCGATTGAATCATTAAAATGCATATGCTTTTATTTACAGACATTTATTGTGTAATGATCTGTGGCATGTTTTATTATTCTACTATCTTATAAATTGGCAAATGTGCATCCCAATGTCTGCCAGTCATATACAAAAATTAAGAAAATTTCTTTAACAGCCAATAAACTTGTGCGTTTGGGACAAACAAATTTGTGAGAATTTTTCTTACCTCATACTGTAAATTGGTATCCTACGATTTGTCCTGTTGGCCATTCCAAATAATAGATATCCCATGCAATAAGGATACAGTCCATGAACAATTCCATGTGGATTTATAAATGGATGCTTAAATGTTCCAATTAGACATTTTTGGGAAAATACTCCCTGCCTCTGTCAAATATTCTTGTGCTCTGTCAGTGTTTTAAGGGGCACTGTTACAAAATATCAAGCTCGATTATCTAGTTTATCATTGTTTGGCATTGACTGTTTGTTGTAATCACCTGTTTCGAACCTCAGTTCAGTGGAGTTCACCAATGTAACTGTGAATTCTGTATGTGTCATTGTGGGACCATGTATAAGGGGCCCTGTTGCAAAATTATCTTGTTTAATGTTTTTTTGGCACTGGCGGTTTGTTGTAGGTAATCACCTGTCTCGAATAGTTTTACCATCTCAGATACATGTGTGATTTGCTGCACATGGCCTTTTTTTCTCAAAGTGGTATTCTACCATCTGCATCAATGTTGTTATATATGACTTATTATTCCTTTTTTAAAAAGAACATATTTGTTATGGTGTATTCTTTTGCTATTTGTAAGTACATACACTGCAGTTATTTCAATGCAGTCATATATTATAACTGAAATGAATTGCAACCAGAGTGTTTTATGTTTTAGTCTTGATGACTATGCATGTCCACATTGTCTGACTAAGCTCTTGACTTATTTATAAGTCCAGAACAATTTTGTTAAGTTTGAGTGCCAACTGTCTCTGTTTTGTTATATCAATAAAATGTGTAGGCTTTTATTAACACAATGTTGCCTTTTAATGATCTGCCACGTGTTCTGTTCCTCCTATGAATAGGTAAGTATATTAAGTGTCGGTAAATGTCTGCTTGCCATTTTTAAAGATGAAGCAATATATTTGCAAATGTACTCGTTAATTTTATGTGACGATATATATTTATGGTCAATAAACGTGTGTCATGTGTGTCTGGGACAAATAAATTTGAATCAAATAAATATTGCATTATGTGCCTCCTACATTGTGAAGAGGCGGGAAGGTTAGCCAAGTTTGTAGCGTGTTGGGCTTCCAATGCTTGGTTCCGGCCGTCTCCGGATGATTTGACTGACCCTGACCGCCCCCACAACTTTCAAAGACTGAAAATTTGCTTGTTTTAAAAGCTGTCACACAATCACTGGAAGACCTATCATCTGTTGCTCTCTACGAAACATTGCAGACCTTTGCGACAAGACAATGGCAGATAGCTTAGGCGCCAAACGAATGGCACATTCCTCCTTCAACCTACGATCTCAGACCAAAAAGATAATTTGGATAGCGAGAGATACCATTGAACCTTTTCAAAGATCAGGCAAAGACATTATCTTCTCCAATGAAAGCAAGACCTGCTCAGAGAATGAACTTACAAATTGGTTTCACAAACACAGCATTGCAAAATTCAAACGTCTTGCTCACAAGAATGGCCATGAGTTACTGTTGCTTACATTTAAGGACGAAAGAGTACCAAAGAAATTACCTGTAGCCTTTGAATGGTGTAGAGTTCTTTTCCCATCCAAAACGCTGTTTCAATTGCCAAATGTACGAGGGACGTTCAGAAAGTTCGAGGCTTTTTTTAATGGACATTTTCAATCTAGAACTACGAATTTTTCACAGGGTAAAATTCAGCATATTTGGGATGAATTCCCAAAATTTCGGACAATTTGGACATTTCTAAGTCATTCTGTGGTTGCCATGGAAACTGAAAGTTCAGCTAGTGGGGGCAGGTAATACTGAAACCAAGAAAGCCAACAAATTGTTACTGTGAGAGACGTCTCTCTATCACTTGTATTAGTGAGATTGGAAATATTTGACACAAGAAATATGATATTAGCTTCTAAATATACTTTCGAGCACACTAAATTTGTGTATTCTTACACTGAACCTATGTAGGAAAGCACTCCTGCATGTCAGATGTAGCACGGGGAATTCTGGCGACAGGGGTGTGTTTTGCTGACTATATAAGGAATTGTGAAAGCATGGATTCACTGGTACGAACAAGAAACCAAAATGGACAGCATTATCCATCCAAGCTATTCCTGTGACATGTTGCTTTACATTAGTCCTGGTTTTTCATTACGTCAGTCCATGGGGGCCAGAGTTTCAGGCACTGGAGGAGAAAAGGCTTTGGATAACCGAAATGCTTTCACAAAACTTTGTTTGGAGTACTTCAGGGAACATTTACTTCAATGGGTCAGGTGTATGAATTAATGCTTTTGGTGAGCTTGGAAGTATTTTTAAAGGCTTATTTTATATTTCTTGTGTCAAATATGGTCAAACTCACTAACACAAGTGATAGAGAGAGGTCTCTCACAGCCGAAATTTATAGCTTTCTTGGTTTCAGCATTACCTGCCCCGACCAGCTGAACTTTCAGTTTCCATGGCAACCACAGAATGACTTTAAAATGTCCAAATTGTCCAGAACTTTCGGAATCCATTCCGAATATGCTGAATTTTATCCTGTGAAAAATTCATATTTCTGGATTGAAAATAAGTGTCCATATAAAAAAAAGCCTCAAACTTTCTGAACGCCCCTCGTATGGCCATTTTAGTCGTACACACGCCAGGTCAACAATTTGTGCCAATTGTGGTGACCGTGATCATGCTCACACACATGATAAACCTTGCTCTAAACTTTCACATTGCGTAAATTGTTCTGGGAACCATCCTGCCTTTAGCCACGAATGTAGTCTTCAAGAAGGAAAAAGAAATTCTAAAACTACCAACTGAAAGACAACTATCATTTCCTGAAGCCAGATGCCTTGTAGAACAGAAAACGGACAAACCTTTCCAAGAAGCAGATTATCCTAGACTAGCTCTTCATTCATCACCACAGAGAAAGATTCATCTGGACAGGAACCTCTTCACAGGTGTCTTAATGAAAACACCTTCACCGCCTCAACCAAAGACTGACGAAACTGAGAGTTGCCCTGGACCAGTTGTGCACACCTCACCACAGAAGATCCAACAAAGTCAATCTTTTAATAATTTACAGACACGGACTTCAGCCAAATGCAAGAAAAAAGATGCTCTATCATCTACCGAGAAAGCACCCAATCCAACAAGACAAAAATGTTCAACAGACCACTTGTTAGCTCCCAACAACAAGAGTAAGATGGCCAGCAAACAAAACAATCCTCAATTCACAAACTTTTCATCATTTCACGGGATGGCAGCCTGAAAGGTTTATCATCCTATGTCATCTACAGGCCAATTATGGACATGATTGGCAAACCAGTCAGTTAAACGACAACATAATGGCTATCTATTGGGGAAAAGATCGCTAATGTACCTGTGACCGTGAAACTTCTTCAAGTTTGAGTATTTCTCTAAATAGCCTGCTGAGGTGCTGATGTGACGTAAAAGTCAAATACACACACACACACACACACTGTAAAAAACTATAGAAACCTGATCATGCAGATTTTTTTATACCTTGTAACATTATGATTTGTCTTGAAAACATTATGATTTATTTTTCAAGACAAGGTATTTTATGTTAATTGATTTAAATTTCTTTCTTGCACACAGTTTGATCTTTTCAAATTATGCAATCATTTTGTTTAACATTTAAATTATGATCAGGTACAAAGCTTTGAGGCATCTGAACTACATCTTTGTTAATTACATCCTAACAGAGAACATTGATTTCTGATTAATTGCAGCTGTCAGAGTGGCCTACGTATGTATTAACCTTCATTGACTTTCACTGATTTGTATGTTTTGCATGATTCATTGCTTGACATTTACCTTGCTATCTATGCGTTGTTCTCTTTGCCTTTATTATACTTTTGCTGCTTCTACAGTGGTTAACTGATGAATCGTGATGATGGATGTGGCTGTTCTCTTATAATAATGGGTAGTTTGAAGACTAGGCAGGTTGTGCTACATTGTAGACAACGCCTTTTTAGAGATGCTTGCTTGCTTGCAAGCGGCATCTCTATTATGGGAGGATGGCTCTGAAACTTATGACAACTGCCTTAGTCATGCTGTTTCATCTCTGTCATTAAAACTTTGCATACAGTCTCAACAGAATTTTATCTTGCGTTGATAAACTTTTGGTGTCTTTCTGAGATGAAAAAATTAATAAAGAAAACAAACAGGCTGATTTTCTGCAGGTCAAAGGTCAATCACCAAAAGTAGGTCACCGGCCAGATACCCTCCAGCAGGTCTCACATGCCAGATACCCTCTGCAGGTCTCACATGCCAGATACCCTTGTGCAGGTGACAGGCAAAGGGGTATATACTATCATGGGCAGTCTATCTACAAGCATCTCTTAAAGTGCTTGCACGTTATTTTTCTAACTACTACCACTAGGTCAGAATAAATCATTATCTAGCTATCCATTTTTAGTTGGATGGTTTTTTGATTTGATTCATCTCACGAATTTCCTTAAATTTGTTACGTTTTGCTATCCATTTGTCTGTCTATCAATTGTTTTACTGCGTATCATCATTGACTCCATACGGATGCTTTCAATAATTATCTCAAATTCTTTGCGTGTCGCTCTAATTCTCTTGATGATGTAGATCGTCCTAGGTCTACATTTCTGAAGCCTTTAGCCTTTGTGGCTGGAAGTAGTTTCTTATCGATAGCTTCTTACACTGTAAGTTACACGATTCTCTCTATGTGGTATAGTATATAATTTTTGGATTCAGCACTTTTGCAACCCATGAATTCTTCTTTTCTCTGTCAGGCAATTTGTAGTTTCTGTTTCATTGACTTTCATAGATTGACACTTCTGACAGGCAAAAAAACAAAATTTAATACTAAATATTTGACACATTACAGTTTATTTTATCATTTTGCATCGAAATTCCATTGATCAAATAAAATGTCAAAAAATATCCTGATATATGGTCAAACTGTGAGAGTGGATATCTTCAAGCTGTTTGGATGAACGTCTTTCACAGGTATTGTAATCGACACTGTCTGCTACAACTGTCATATGCGACGTGGTTGAGCTGTATGAGTCGATTGCAGTTTTGCATGCAGCTGCTGTAGGAAGATCTCTTCTGGACATCCTGGGGGAACCCTGGAGCCTCTTCCGGATCTTGGGGGAATCCTGGAACCTCTTCACCGGCTGGAACAGCTTCCATCTGTAATGAGAATAATTATGATCTATCATACACTCTAAAAAATGTCGTGAAAAAATTGGTTTTTTATATACAAAATGGTTTTTTGAAAAACCAAATTTCAATGCAAAACCAACATGGATTTTTAAAAAAATCCATGTTGGTTTTTTGCATTGAAATTTTTTTTTAAATCCATGTTGGTTTTTTGCATTGAAATTTGGTTTTTCAAAAAACCATTTTGAATCTAAAAAACCAATTTTGTCTGAAATTTTTTAGAGTGTAGTAACGCTTTGTGAAAGCACAAATGTTGTGCAAGGTTTTCGTATTATCATGATGAGACGTTTTGTTACTTCATGTTGAGCGCACTACATTTTTTCTTCTTCTTTTTTCTATTTTAAAAAAACTTCTTCGTTCTTTTGACTGTTTTATTTTAATGTCATTATGTGAACATATATTGAATGACATGTATGTTATTTAATTTTAAATGCTATTAAATCTAGGCCTAATTCCCACATGCCATGAACGGATTCCGACCTGCAACACCCTGCCAGTCTGGCTTTAGGCTTGTAACACAGGAATGTGTACATTCACCTTCGGTGTGCTTCTAGGGCTTATATGTTTTTCAATATTTATCTGTATTTCTTGTAAATTGCATTAGTTGATAGATTGTTTAATAACGGTCAATTTGATATATAGTTTGTTAAGGGTCCTATTGTTCTTTGGATCCGACTAAGTAATTTAGAGTAAAAAAGGGAAATTTTACATTTTATAGGGGCACGCCGCTAAAAGGGGGTCAAAGAAGTGACTGGAAATATTTCTAAGCAGTACTAGGAAATTACTTGGAATTACTCACAATAAAACAGAAATACATGCTAGTCTGCGAGGAAAAGTAATGATAAAGAAGCTGCATATATTTGATGTCAAAACATCTCTATGTTTATCTTTTCATTGAATACATTTTTTAAAAATCAGCTATGATATATATGTTGCCAAACAAAAATAAGTTGTTTGTTGCACTGTTTATGTTGTTTTGAAGTAGCCGTATGGTGTATCGCAGAACTATATCATCAGTACACATATCTGCTTTGGAGATCACCCAATCACCATTGCATGCCTTTCTTGACTGCAGCTAAATATTACGAAGTACAGTAATTTTGCATATGGCTGTGAACAACACCCATGAACCTGTTTCATTAAGGTTTTTTCCTCATAAAATGATAACATATTATAAGATTAAAATGCTTGTGCAGTATAGTGAACCTGGAGCTTCCAGACTTCCAACGGTGGATCATAGTGCCGTGTTACACAGTACGTTACATTTCTGATCCTCACAAAACTTGCAACAGCAGAGATATACCAATGATTCAAGGGAGCTGTTTATGGTGTGTTAGTAGTACTACCTGGTCATATTTTGGGCCTATGTATTAAACTGGTTCTTTGAATGTGTTTGATAAAAGGTCCAGTTATGATATTTGGAAAATACGTCACGTTTTTGCGTACATCCCGGCCTCTAAAAAATCTAATGGTCAGAACCAGTTCCGAATCATACGTAGAGTATACTGTTGTTTGATAGCCACAATAGGATATTGCCTTGAACGGTTCAAGCATTAGCTGAAGTTACCACAAAGCTGGTGTACGTCCCATTTTTGGGCCTCACATATTTGACCAGATATCGAAAGATGCTTTGGAGAGTTGTTTGTTTGTTTGTTTATTTGTGTTTTACGCCTCTGCAGCACCTTAGTGGGCTATATCGAGGCAGGCGATCGCCGTATGATGATGAGATGAGAAGACTGTGAGTCTGGTACATACCCTATTAATTCAGGGATGCCCAGGGTCTTTCAGTTGCCCCAGCATAGAACACCGGGTACAACCCGCCTCCATTTAATGTCCCATGGGCTCGGACTAAATTGAGTTCCGGGGTGGGAGTCGAACCCACGCCCTCAGAGCCAGTGGTTGTGCAAACAAGCACTCTTAACCACTAGGCCACGGAGGAACTCTGCTTTGGAGAGTTATTAGTTTTGAAGATGTAGACATAGCCACAAGACCAAGAACTGGTAATAAAAGCATTTTTGTATTGCAGGCCTGAGGTAAAGCCTACGTCTTGAGTGGGAAAAATTGTATAATACGCCATGTTTTGTAGTACTTCACAATGGGAGTAGATACGTATCTCAACACATAGGAGGTACTAAGCTCTGAAACTTCCGTGGGTAGTGCCTAGGATGGTCCTCTTTGAAATGGTGTTTAATATTGAATATTACAAGACACTTTATTTTACACTCTGTGGTGGCCAGAATCTGTACGCATTCCCATGCTGCAAGCCCTTATCGAAAAAGCTGCTTCACCGCGAAATGATACAACAATGGAGATAATTGTAAGTTCAAACAATTTTACTTACCTGCATTACTGCAATGGAGATGCAGACAAGAGCGATTGCAAGTTTCATTGACATCATGTTCTTCTTCAACTCCGCAAAAAAGGCAAATAAATGAATGGATTATTTCTTCTTTTATATAATGCAGCTTGTTATCTTGAATAACATCAGACATTTCAGAAATGGTAACATTTGTCACACTAATTCGATTCTGCCTTGCTTAAATCAACATTGTCTGTTTATATTGAAGCGTTGGCTTCAGAAATTTTTCATGAACGCTTTTCCTTTGTTTTCGTAAATATTTTGATTGAAATTTTAGTCATTTTAGATGTGAATTCTGCAATAAAGAGTTTTTTCTTTTTTCTAATAAATATTTTGGTTGAAATTTTGTTTATTTTAAATGTGCGGTTTTGTGCGCATCAGAGTTTTGTATGACATTTGGCACAATAATTAACCTGGTCCTTAAAAAAGGTTTTGAGGTGATTACGCCACTTAAAATTTGACCCAGAGTGACCTTTAGGCAATAATAATCATGAGCTCTGTTGTAAAAATAGGAGTTTTGTAATTGTACTTCATGCTTGCTTAAAAATTAATGATACAAAAAGGCCTCATGACAGGATACACCGCTCCCTTTTTTAAACTCCCTTGATATCAGTTACCCCCAATTTTACCTACGTTTTGCCCCCTGATTCCCCTCCTTCATCCCCCCATACGTACCTCAAATTGCCACCCGCTAGCCCCCACTTAAATGGGCAATTTTGTTTCTGAATTGCAGATGTTATTAAAATTCTAACATGATTCATAAGTTCATGCAGGGAAAAAAGAATAATAACATTAGTTGGAGGTGGAGGTCATTGCATTTTATCTTGTCTTTTCATACATTTTTTGTCTAATAATTTCTGTTGATTGAATAAAATATCCTGAAGATCCAATTATATTTTGCTGATTTTCCGACGCTGTTGAACGTGGGATGGTATTTCCTGGAAATTTGGATGAATTTGGGTGATCCCGCCGACGATTTTTCACATCCCACAGAGGTACTTTTTGTTTCCCTCAGGGTTCCTAGAAATGGAAAGAACTGCGCCGTGGATGTCAAAAAAGTTTCAACATGTTGAAATTTTTTTTCCAAGTCGCCGGGACAGAGCCCAAATTTTTCTCGATTTTTGGATGTCCGGCGGGGATTTTTTCAGTGAGAACGTCTCAAAAACATCTCCGACGGGATATTAGGACATCCCCTACCCCTGTGGGACCTCTCCTGCCAGGGTGGGATATTTTTACTTTCCCTGTGGGACATTTGCAGCCGACAGTTTTTGACATCCCGCCGACGGGTTTTTGACATCCCGCCGACAATTTCTGACATCCCACAGGCATTTAGATCTTGCCCGACAGGCATTTAGATCTTTCCCACAAGGATATGATCTTGTCTCCGCCGATTTACGATCTTATCCCGCCGATTTACGATCTTATCCCACCGTGATATGCTTTTAATTAATTATATAATCGTTATATAAACATTGTGTGTCGCCGGGTTTGCCATTTTTTCCTAGAATTCATCTCAAGCTATCCCTCAGGGATAAAAAGTTCTCCGGTTCTCGCCGTGAGAATGGGACATTAGTCTTCAAACAGTTGAATAAACCTCTTTATCTGTTTAAACCTATCCTGACTCGTACCTTGAGACGCAACTCTCACATGCTCTTCGGGTCACTCCTGCCCTGGGAAAAATAAAATTTCTTCTTTATGTCCTGGGTGAACCCAGGAATCCCAGAACCTCTTCACCTGGAAGAGCTTCCACCTGCAATGAGTATATGAAATGTACCATACTCAAACATTACGTTACAAGAAGTCATATTGCGATCACATTGTACTACATTTTGTGCTTTGACAAAGCGTTATTATGATGAATCCATTCAAAAATTATGAAGGATCTGTTCAGTTTCTCAATGTGAAAGTTATGGAGGATCTGTTCAGTTTCCCTGTGTAAAGCTACGGAGGATCTGCTCAGTTTCTCCACGTAAAGTTGTGGAAGATATGTTCAGTTTCTCCATGTAAAGTTATAGAGGATCTGCTCAGTTTCTCCATGTAAAGGTATGGAGGATCTGTTCAGTTTCTCCATTCAAAACTTTGGCAGGATCTACTCAGTTTCTCCATGTACTACCATGATTTTTGCACCAGTTTTCATCAAAGTGAAATTGTCCTCCAAATTTCATTGGAATTAGTGTGGAAATTTTTCTCAGTTTTTAGATGGACAGACACAAACAGGCAAAGGAACATGAAAAGATAATAAATAACTCATAAATTCTGTAGTGCACATTTGAAATTAATAAAATTTCAATCAAAATATTTATCAAAACCAAGGAAAAAATCTCCAAGCTCAATTATTCAATTGATTTGCTGCAAAATCAACAGAAAATGTTGATTCAAACGATACATAATAATACAATTCATTTTACTATCACATATGTTACCATTTCCAGAATGCATTGATGTCATTCCAGGTAATAAGCAGAATTATATAAAACTAGAACCTCATGCGTGAATTAAGTCATCACTTTCACAAAGTTGACGGAAAAACATGATGTCCATGAAACTTGCCATTGCTCTTGTCTGCATCTCCGTTGCAGTAATGCAGGTATATGTGAATTTTTATTAACTTTATTTATTTATTTATTTATTTTAAAAATTTGGAAACCAGGGAAACTTCCTTTGCAACAGTAATGCAATCGCTTGACTAGGAGATCAAAGATTTCTTCTTTTGGGGTATGAAACATCCGAAATTTCAAGCACCAAAGAGAAGAAGATCCCTGGTGGTGTTTTGGTCAGATGAGTGTTGATGCAATGCTTGTTCGAGAGCACTTCACAGAAAGCTCTTTTCTTGATAATTTGATGTTTGTTTTGTGAAATCTGCTGGGCACTTTGCAAAATAATATTTTGCTTTTAACAACTGCATCTCCAAGTCAAATTAGTGTGGTTCATTGCTGAAAAATATCATCTAACAAGATGGCAGCACTCTTCAGAGTGAATTGTCCACCTCCTCTGTAACCTAACAATAAAGCCAGCCATTTCTGGGAAATTGTTTCATGTGCTTTTTAAAGCTGAAGATCTCAGACTAGGTGATTTTCGGGGGGAAACATCTGTGACCCATTTACTGTTTTGCATAAGTGGAGCTCTGTTGGAGACAGGAACCTTTGATGGTACAAAAAAACGGCATGAAACAGCAAAGGAAACAGCAATTCATGATGTCATCAGAAAAAGGAAAGGGTGAAAGAAGGGTAAGTGAAGGGTGCAGGGGAAGGACAGGCCTGTGGAAGGAGTTTTTAGCTGGCAACCATCCTGTGACCTGGTATGACCTAATTTGCATCTCATTAGCATTTAGTTTGAATGTATATATAGATGATGATCAGTAGGCCGTACCAAATTTCGACAAAGTTAACCGATCTGAGCCCAACCTTCCCAAAAGTTGTGAATGAAGTCCAGAAGACTTCCTGTGAAATTTCAGGCCAATTGAAGATGCCCTTACGCCGGTTCACCCCCTACTTTTGATTTGACCTCAAACAGTGGCGATTTCGGGGATTTTCGGGCTGTATCTCAATAACTGTTGTACCTAGAGAGCTGCAAATACACTCAAAATGTGTGGAATGGTCATATTTGGTATGGTTCCCACTCACCTTGACCTTCTATGATCAATGGTTTCTGAGATATTTGCAAAAAACTGTTTTTATTGTGGTCGTTGGTCATTATATTCAGCCTTATTTTGTTAATAGTCCAGTCTTCTGAGTAATAGACCCAACACAAATTGCTAAACCAGTTGTTTTTAACCATTTAGTTAATAACATATTAAAATTCCCAGTCAATCAAACTTGTGTAACATGGCTATTTCGCCATTTACAAGATAGCCTTCTCATCAGAATACCATTTTCGATCATAATTCACTATTATTACTTCATCTTTAGACAATTGCAGCCCTTAAACTTGTAGTATTGACTTGAAGTAGGCAATAGAATGCATCAAATAAAAGGTAAAATGTAAAGCATTTATCTGTACCACCTGTAACTATCCCATATCCCTCTATCTTGGGGCAAACATCTGTTTTATCCAACAAAAATATAACTTTCAGCGTCAACTGTTTAAAAACTAATAATTTTCTCAAGAATAAATTAAAGGACACCACTGTGGAAAACACATCAGCTTGAAAATATGAATATGGGGTCCTTACTGTCACCCATTGAATAAATATATGAGTGTGGTCCAAAATTATTGTGCAATTACGCTATTTTATATTCGGAAATTGATAATTCTAGTAGAAATATGGTAATTATCTGTATTTGGAATCTTTAAGAATGACCATGCCGGATTCCAGATATGTCAGGAGCTGAATATTGTTGATGACAACTACATACATTCATATGGAGAATTAATGTAAGTGACCAGAAGGGTTCTTTTCCCATGAATTGAATAATACATTCATTTTCAAGTCCATGATATTGTGATCTCATTCTATAGTCTGCCTAAATTGCCCTACAATGGTCTGTTTTACTCCTCTTTTGGCTACCTCTATGAAATCAGTGGCTCAACGGATAATAATACATCAGTTGACACTTTATGAAATCAAAAACAAGCTGCTATGACATGTGAAAGGCTTTACCTGGGTAACTTGTACTCTACATCAAAGGAGGGATGATTATACAAGCAGCAACAAGTAACTTGACACATATTTTCAACATTGACTCCTGCCTGTGATTTGAAATTCCATATACTGGCAAATTTACATGCTAAGTTGGAAATTGCCTTGAATTTATACAAATATGTGGTACTTACTTAAAATAAGTACCAAATAAATATCAGAATCCACATACAAGCAAGAAAATATATATATGTGATTATTTTTTTGTGATATCAAATAATTTAATAGCACCAAAAAAAGATTTTGACTTAATAAACGATAAAGGGCACATCAGAAGATGACATTTATCTGATTGGCCTCCTACCTGGCATCACATTTTTGCAAGATTAGACACACTGGCACAATTTGGAAAGGAGAGTTTAGAACAGCTCTAACCTGGTCTAACCATAGTTCCTGAATTTATAATCACTCCATTTCAGAGAAAGATTGGCAGTACTGTACAGTAGGAAATAGGGTTATGACTATACATGTACCTCACCTTAAATCTGGTCACAGCTCTTTTCGAGCAACTATTTTTTCACCAAGGTACATGTAGTGAGATCCAGGTAGAGTAACATAGTTACTGGTGGTACAGATAAATGCTTTACAATTCACCTTTTATTTGATGCATAATGTAATAGTGCATATTTCTATTCAATACTACAAGTGCAAGGGCTGCAATTGTCGGAAGGTGTAGTAATAATAGTGAAATTATCATCGAAAATGGCATTTTTGTCATTCTGACAAGAAAGCTATCTTGTCAATGGCGAAATAACCATTGTAACAGTGCTTTAATTGAGTGGGAATTTTAATATGTTATTAACAAAATGGTAAGGAAAAAACTGGTTTAGTAATTTTTGCAATTTTTGGTGGGTCTGCTGACTCTAGTACTCAGTAGACTGGACGATTAGCACAATAAGGCTGAATATAATGACCAACGACCTCAATAAAAACAGTATTTTGCAAATATCTCAGAAACTATTGAACCTAGAAGGTCAAGGTAAGAGGGGACCATACTAAATATGACCATTCCACACATTTTGAGTGTATTTGCAGCTCTCTAGGTACAATGGTTATTGAAATACAGCCCGAAAATCCCCGAAATCGCCACTTTTTGAGGTAAAATCAAAAGTAGGGGGTGAACCGGCGTAAGGGAATCTTCAATTGGCCTGAAATTTCACAGGGAGTCTTCTGGACTCCATTTACAACTTTTGGAAAGGTTGGGCTCTGATCGGTTAACTTTGTCAAAATTTGGTACGGCCTAATGATCAGTGCATGATGTTACTTTAATTTCTTCATAACCAGGATTGTACTTGTGCCTGAGCTAAAATACTTAAAAGTTGGACTTGGACTTGACCTCAAGCCTGAGTGCATCACAACTGTCTATATTGGAATTAGGGATGGACATCGTTTCACAATAAACCGAATGATAAGCAATATCGTATCAAACCAACACTGCTTCCGCCATGTTATTTAGCTTGAAAAAGAGATTGGGTTAAAATTGTCACCCAAATGTTGAGAAACGCATGATTTTATCGCCACTAAGGATTCCTGTCTTGTGATAGATCTCGGTTTATGGTGAACAAAGTATGAGTTTGGCAGTGTTGATTCTCAGTTAAATTAGTTTGTGACACCGTTTGTGTATCAGTACAGTATCAAGATACATTTTGAAAACCGAAAATGATCAAACTTTGCGAACGATGTTCACCCCTTATTGGAATTGTGATGAATTGTGTTTTCTTTGCAGATGGAAGCAGTTCAAATAGGTGAAGAGGTTCCAGGATTCCTTCAAGATCAAGAAGAGGCTCCAGGGTTCCCCCAGGACATCCAGAAGAGAAGGTATTCTTCCAGCTGTGTGAGGCATTGCGCAAGAGCAAACACCGGTGCATCAGCAATTCATAATTGCATCCGAGGGTGTCGTTCTGGATAACTACGAATGAATAAAGAGGATTATCCACCTCTTTGAATAATGTTCCTAGACTTGCTGCTGTCTTGGAATATGAGATTATTATAAGTGGACCTTCAAGACATTTTATTTGATCAACAGAAACATGATTTGACAAATAATGTATGAAATGAGAAAATAAAATGTAATGATCTCCAACTAAAGTTGTGTTTTCCTTCTCATGAAATGTGAACGACCAGGACTGTACCTGTCCCTTCTATCCAACAAAACCTTCATGGGAATCTTTGAAGGGACAATCTGATTTCAGATCACTCGCTCACTCACTCAAGGTCAAAAGCCCCAGAACAAGGTCACATTTCATGCACCATCATCAGACTTTGCAATCAGAGTTTTAAAAAATACACATAATTATGAACAAAGAGTGAGGCAAGGGTCATGACGATTCTTGGGAGCGTGTTGTATTTCGATTTCAGGTAGCATACAATAACTTGGATGTTGGGTAGACGGAAATTTGCTGGCGTGATCAAGTCTTCAAGACTGCCCTTCTTCATTTTGAGTCAACCTTTGTCGGACTAGATGTTTAGATCCTTTTAGGGCTCAAACGGGAAAGAACTAGATGTTTTCTAATATTTATCATCCTGTACTGTCCTTATAGGCCATATGATATTCAATCTAGTATCAAGAATGTCAATGCACCTATAAGTGAAAAAGGTGGAGCCACCAACCACGTAATACAGACAAGTCACCTGGTGCATAACGACTAAGTTCTGACCAATGGTGCTGTGTCAGAGAAAACATAACAATGTGTTAAAAATTAGTATAAATGCAAAGACAGGAAATAGTCATGCAGGTTCAATTCTTCAAACTTCCATTAAAGATGACCGACACAAATTCAATCTACATGATCCAAAGAGATCGGCTGAGTCAACTTCGGTCGCAGAATATTCCAAATGATGTCCCATGTTACAGCTGTCATAGGTTGCTACGGAGAGCGTCACCTGGTGTGAAGCCTGCACCAATCACAGAGCAGTAAAATTTAAACAGGAAGCAGCTAATGTACAAAATGAGAATTCTGTGAAGCACGTTGCACCTTCTCTTAGCATATTATCTTACCAATACCAAAAAGTCACTCCAATTTTCAAATCAGGAGATAAGACCATATTCAAGAATTATCGACCAATATCAATACTGCCCTCATTCTCAAAAATTCTTGAAAAACTAGCTTATAACAGACTTTACAAGTTTCTATCCAAACATAGAATGCTGTCACCTTCGCAATTTGGTTTTCGACAGAACTTATCCACTGAAACAACAATACTTAAAATGCAAGATAGAATAATAAGATCATTGGAAAGTAAATTATGGTGTATTGGAATTTTCCTAGATCTATCAAAGGCTTTTGATTCTCTCGACCTTTCAATACTTATCCAAAAACTTGAACACTATGGAGTAAGAGGACTGCCCCTACAATGGTTTAAAAGCTACTTAGACAATAGGCCACAATTTGTAAAATTTTGCGATGTAACGTCAAATAAAAAGTCAATTTCTTTCGGGGTTCCCCAAGGCTCCATCCTTGGACCCCTTCTTTTTCTAATATATATAAATGACCTACCTTCAAACACCAATAACTTAGAAACGATCATTTTTGCAGATGATACTAACCTTCTGTATTCATCTACCTCTCTCAGCCTCCTATCTTCACAAATAAATAACTCATTAGACAAAGTTTCAGATTGGTTTTCCGCAAATAGATTATCACTTAATATTGATAAAACCAACTATGTAGTTTTCACTCGACCACGACAAACAATAGAAAATGATCCCAACATAATGATAAACAATGTTAACATAAAGAAAGTAAATTCAGCTAAATTTCTAGGAGTTTATATGGATGAAAAATTAGGGTGGAATGTTCATCTGAGCTTAAAAGCAAAGCAAGTTGCGAAGATTAACGGTATCCTATGCAAACTTAAACACAGTTTACCATCCAATGTCCTTAAAGTAATTTTCCAGTCATTGCTCCAACCTCACATTGAATATGGTATTACTTCTTGGGGAAATGCGAAATGTCCCGAAATAAAACGACTGAAGATACTTCAGAAAAAAGCCATCAGAAAGGTCACGAAAAGTAAATACAACAGCCACACAAGCCCGATGTTTAGAAAACTCAACCTACTAACAATTGATGACTTGTTTCTCTTAAATTGTTGCAAATTGGGTTATAAATTCTTTCATTCCGGTCTACCCTCTTACCTCCAATCTCAGTTGCAGGTAGTAGGGAATATACATCTCCATAATACAAGACACCAAGATTTACTATATGTTAGGAATATTTTCTCTGAACTCGGAAAGCAGTCTGTCAATTATAAAATAGCACAGGCCTGGAACAGGTTGCCTAGGACACAAAAAGAATATTTATCGGTGTCGATTTACACATTTTCAAGAAAATTGAAACAGTACCTGGTGTCTGAGTACTCATTAGTTTGCACAACAGCCAACTGTTATGTCTGTCAAAACACATTTATAACCATCATCAGTCATTATACTCATTATCATTATCATTAGCTCATATTTTCTTCCTTGGGATTGGGAATGGGAAGGGACGGGGATTTAATTTAATGTGGGTTAACTTTGAATAAAATGCTTTTCTTCATAAACATATGTATGACTAATGAATGATAGTGGGTAGGTCGACTAGAGCATGAAAATGCTAGTGACTGTCCCCACGAGGTAGAATGTTCTGTAAAATTAAACTTGTATTATTATGTTCTATTCCTCATGTATGTAACAAATTAGCTCTATATAACTGTCACCATTACAATTGTCATGATATCTGTACATACATGTGTAAATTCTCAAATAAATTCAATTCAATTCAAGTGCATGGGATCTTCGTGCTTGTGCACTGCACATTGTAGACAATGAAGGTTTCCATCATCATGTCCTAGGTGTCTCTGTTACGTCCTGGATATCTTCTACAATGGCTGCAGTGTCCATTGTTACAATGTCATCTTTTCATGATTTGTCGCAAATTAATGATTTCTGTCATAAACTCCAAATAACTTATCCTAAAATTCTGTGAATACCCCTCTTGAACAAATTGCAGTAATTGTCTCAGAGATAGTATAATTTCTTCAAAATTGTCTAAAAACATGTCATGGTCTAAGATGTAACATTGGGCATCATTAGAAATAATATTTGCATGAGATGTGACAGAAAAGTCATGACAGTAAATTTTGGCTCATAAATACAGGCAGTAAATTAAACCACAATCATCCGTCCAACCATAAATCTCTCACGCATGATAGATAAGCAACTAGAGGAGAGATGGTATTATTATCTGTATACATAAAATTGTACTTGTATTTTTGAAATTGCAACATATGATATATGAAACTAAAATACCATATTCCTATACACTGGTTTTCATCAAATCAAACCGGTGTTTCATTATGGTGAATGAAACAATCCTCCCAAATTTAATTGGATTGGTGAGGAGGTTTTGCTCAGTTTTTGGATGGATAGGCAGACACAAACAGGCAAATGAACATGAAAAGATAATAAATAACTAATAAATCCTGCTGCTCACATTTGAAATTAATAAAAATTTCAATACAAATATTTGTCAAAACCAAGGAAAAAATCCTCAAGCTCAATTATTCAATTGATTTGCTGCAAATTCAACAGAAAATGTTGATTCAAACGATACATAATAATACAATTCATTTTAGTATCACATATGTTACCATTTCAAGAATGCATTGATGTCATTCCAGGTAATAAGCAGAATTATATAAAACTAGAACCTCACGCGTGAATTAAGTCATCACTTTCACAAAGTTGACGGAAAAACATGATGTCCATGAAACTTGCCATTGCTCTTGTCTGCATCTCCGTTGCAGTAATGCAGGTATATGTGAATGTTTATTAACTTGATTTATTTATTTATTTTAGACATAAAGTTTTGGAAACCAGGAAAACTTCCTTTTCAAAAGTAATGCAGTCGCTTGGCTAGGAGATCAAATATTTCTTCTTTTGGGTTTGAAACATCTGAAATTTCAAACACCAAAGAGAAGAGGAGGCTGGTTGTGTTTTGGTCAGATGATTGTCGGTGCAATGCTTGTTCGAGAGCACTTCACAGAAAGATCTTTTCTTGATAATTTGATGTTTGTTTTGTGAAATCTGCTGGGCACTTTGCACAATAATATTTTGCTTTTAACAACTGCATCTCCAAGTCAAATTATTGTGGTTCATTGCTGACAAATATCATCTAACAAAATGGCAGCACTCTTCAGAGTGCATTGTCCACCTCCTTTGTAACCTAACAATAAAGCCAGCCATTTCTGGGAAATTGTTTCATGTGCTTTTTAAAGCTGAAGATCTCAGACTAGGTGCTGGCTTGATTGTTATTAGTGTCTCTGTATAACATAAGTCTGTATCCAATCATTGTGGGTGTATCAGTGTCCTGGATCTTCAGCAAAGTCTAACCAGTTCTTCCTTGTAGTTAGTTGAAAAATTGTGGCAAGTTTCATTTGAAACTTGTTCAGCAGGCAGTTTTTCCTAATACTTGTTGACAGAAGTCCTGACAGAAAGCTGGACAGATTGACAGTCTATCTTATGACAGGCCTAATCATCAGTTTAAGTAATAATTGGCCAATTCCTACTCTTCCGTGATTTTGTGATGATTATTGTGCAATGGAAAATTGTGCTAAATAACAATTATGTTTTAAATGATGATCAGTGCATGTTACTTTAATTTCTTCATAACCAGGATTGTACAGCCACGGCCGTAAGTTTTCACTGAGCACTTTGAGCAGCCATGCTTCACTATAGTGCTATAATTTTTACCAATCATAACAAAGCAAATACCTGCTCAATCTTCACCAAGATGTCTGGAGTTAGTATGTAGTTGGAGGTGTCCCGATAAAAATTGTTGAATGGAGTAGTCTTACATAATAGCTGTGAGACAAAATACTGAATTAGTTGAAATTTAAGTATATGATCAGTTCTGATCCTATATTGTCATTCACATGATAGTCATATTCACCAAAAAGTCAGCATGTGTTGGGCACACACCGAATTAAACATTCATGACAAAATTACAATTAAATACGCAACTTTAACATTGCTTGATCGGGTTTTGCTTGATGTGTTTATGATAAGAAAAATTGTTAATTTCTGATATAAGAATAAAGTAGTAAATTGTTTTCTTATTATGAAATTTAATTTGTTTCATAAATTCCACATCTATGGAAAGCATTTAACACAATTTTCTTTCAAAAGAAGAAGTGCAGTTATTTCCTAGACATACATAAAATTTCGTCATATTTACAGAAAAAACCAGTTCTAGTAAAACCCGATGAACGAAAATTCAACCATGTATTTTATAGTAATTTTGTCATGAATGCTTAATTTTATGTGTATGCAACACATCTGCAAACTTTGGTGGCTGTTACTACTATGAGAATAACATAGCATCACAATAGCTTTTAACCTCAAAATTCAACTTATTAATTATTTTTGCTCACTATTACTGTGAAAATGTCATTTTTAAAATGCTATTATTTCTTCCAGAACACCTTCTACTCTGTACAAACTATAATTGCTCAAGATTTAGTGAAGATTGAGCAAGTATTTGCTTTGTTACGATTGGTCACAATAATTGCACCATAGTGCAGCATTGCAGATGAGTGAAAACTTACAGCTGTACTTGTAGTTGAGCTGAAATACTTAAAACTTGGACTTGGACTTGGACTTGACCCCAAGCTTGAGTGCATCACAACTGTCTACATTGGAATTAGAGATGGACACTGTTTCACAATAAACCAAATGATAAGCAATATCATATCAAACTGACACTGCTTCCGCCATGTTATTTAGCTTGAAAAAGAGATTGGGTTAAAATTGTCACCCAAATGTTGAGAAACGCATGATTTTATCGCCACTAAGGATTCCTGTCTTGTGATAGATCATGGTTTATGGTGAACAAAATATGTGTTTGGCAGTGTTGATTCTCAGTTAAATTAGTTTGTGACACCGTTTGTGTATCAGTACAGTATCAAGATAAATTTCGAAAACCGAAAATGATCAAACTTTGCGAACGATGTTCACCCCTTAGTGGAATGGTGATGAATTGTGTTTTCTTTGCAGATGGAAGCAGTTCAAATAGGTGAAGATGATCCAGGGTTCCCCCAAGATCCAGAAGAGGCTCCAGGGTTCCCCCAGGACGTCCAGAAGAGAATGTATTCTTCCAGCTGTGTGAGGCATTGCACTAGAGCAAACACCGGTGCACCAGCAATTCACAATTGCATCAGGGGTTGTCGCTCAGGATAGCTCCGAATAAATAAAGAGGTTTATCCACCTCTTAGAATTCTATTCCTAGACTTACTGCTGTCTTGGAATATGAGCATATTATAAGTGGACCTTCAGGACATTTTATTTGATCAACAGAAACATGATTTGACAAATAATGTATGAAATGAGAAAATAAAATGTAATGATCTCCAACTAAAGTTGTTCCGAGTGTTTTCCTTCTCATGAAATGTGAACGACCCGGACTGTGCCTGTCCCTTCTATTCAACAAAACCTTCAAGGGAGTCTTTGAAGGGACAATCTGATTTCAGATCACTCGCTCACTCACTCCAGGTCAAAAGCCCAAGAACAAGGTCACATTTCTTGCACCATCATCAGACTTTGCAATCAGAGTTTTAAAAAATACACATAATTATGAACAAAGAGTGAGGCAAGGGTCATGATGATTCCTGGGAGCATGTTGTATTTCAATTTCAGGTAGCATACAATAACTTGGATGTTGGGTAGACGGAAATTTCCTGGCGTGATCAAGTCTTCAAGACTGCCCTTCTTTGTTTTTGAGTCAACCTTTGTCGGACTAGATGTTTGGATCCTTTTAGGGCTCAACCGGGAAAGAAGTAGATGCTTTCTAATATTTATCATCCTGTACTGTCCTTATAGGCCATATGCCATTCAATCTAGTATCAAGAATGTCAATGCACCTATAGGCGAAAAAGGTGGAGCCACCAACCATGTTATACAGACAAGCCACCTGGTGCATAACAACTAAGTTCTGACCAATGGTGCTGCATCAGAGAAAACATAGCAATGAGTCAAAAATTAGTATAAATTCCAAGACAGGAAATAGTCATGCAGGTTCAATTCTTCAAACTTCCATTAAAGATGACCGACACAAATTCAAACTACATGATCCAAAGAGCTCGGCTGAGTCAACTTCGGTCGCAGAATATTCCAACTGATGTCCCATGTTACAACTGTCATAGGTTGCTACGGTGACGAGTCACTGACGACAGTCGTGACGTCACCTGGTGTGAAGCCTGCACCAATCACAGAGCAGTAAAATTTAAACAGGAAGCAGCTAATGTACAAAATGAGAATTCTGTGAAGCACGTTGCACCTTCTCTTAGTATATTATCTTACCAGTACCAAGTGCATGGGATCTTCGTGCTTGTGCACTGCACATTGCAGATAATGAAGGTTTCCATCATCATATCCTAGGTGTCTCTGTCACGTCCTGGATATCTTCTACAATGGCTGCAGTGTCCACTGTTACATCTTATCATGATTTGTTGCAAATAAATGATTTCTGTCATAAACTCCAAGTAACTTATCCTAAAATTCTGTTAGTACCCTCCTTGAACAAATTGCAGTAATTGTTTCAGAGATAGTATAATTTCTTCAAAATTGCAATTGTCTAAAAACATGTCATGGTCTAAGATGTAACATTGGGCGTCATTAGAAATAATATTTGCATGAGATGTGACAGAAGTCATGACAGTAAATTTTGGCTCATAAATACAATGTACAGGAAGTAAATTAAGCCACAATCATCCATCCGTCCATCAATCTCTCATGCATGATAGATAAGCAACTAGAGGAGAGATGGTATTATTATCTGTATTCATAAAATCCTACTTGTATTCTTGAAATTGCAACATTTGATATATGAAACTAAAATACCATATTCCTATACACTGGTTTTCATCAAAATCTAACCGGTGTTTCATTATGGTAAATGAAACAATCCTCCCGAATTTCATTGGATTGGTGAGGAGGTTTTGCTCTGTTTTTGGATGGATAGGCAGACACAAACAGGCAAATGAACATGAAAAGATAATAAATAACTAATAAATCCTGCTGCTCACTTTTGAAATTAATAAAATTTCAATCAAAATATTTATCAAAACCAAGGAAAAAATCTCCAAGCTCAATTATTCAATTGATTTGCTGCAATATCAACAGAAAATGTTGATGCAAACAATAAATGATAAAACAATTCATTTCTGCATCACATATGTTACCATTTCAAGAATGCATTGATGTCATTCCAGCTAATAAGCAGAATTATATAAAACTAGAACCTCACGCGTGAATTAAGTCATCACTTTCACAAAGTTGACGGAAAAACATGATGTCCATGAAACTTGCCATTGCTCTGATCTGTGTCTCCATTGCAGTAATGCAGGTTAGTGAATGTTTATTTATTTTAGACATAAAGATTTGGAAACCAGGAAAACTTCCTTTTCACAAGTAATGCAATCGCTTGACTAGGAGATAAAAGATTTCTTCTTTTGGGGTATGAAACATCAGAAATTTGAAGCAACAAAGAGCAGAAGATCCCTGGTGGTGTTCGGGTCAAATGAGTGAATAACAATGTAAAATATTTATCTAAGAAAGGGAAAATGTCTATTTTCAATAGTTTTTTTGTCTTTTGTAATCCCTGCATTTATAAAACATGCACGCACTATAAGGGAGTTTGTAGTGTCGGTGCAATGCTCGATTGAGAGCACTTCACAAAAAGCTCTTTTGAATTTTTCTTGATAATTTGATGTTTGTTAATTTTGTGAAATCTGCTGGGCACTTTGCACAATGATATTTTGCTTTTAACAACTGCATCTCCAAGTCAAATTAGTGTGGTTCATTGCTGAAAAATATCATCTAACAAGATGGCAGCACTCTTCAGAGTGCATTGTCCTCCTCCTTTGTAACCTATTAGTAAAGCCAGCCATTTCTGGGAAATTGTTTCATGTGCTTTTTAAAGCTGAAGATCTCAGACTAGTTGCTGGCTAGATAGTTATTAGTGTCTCTGTATAACATAAGTCTGTATCCAGACATTGTGGTGTATCAGTATCCTGGATCTTCAGCAAAGTCTAATCAGTTCTTCCTTGTAGTTAATTGAAAAATTGTGGCAAGTCTCATTTGAAACTGTTCAGCAGGCAGTTTTTCCTAATACTTGTTGACAGAAGTCCGGACAGAAAGCTGGACAGATTGACAGACATCTATCTTATGACAGGCCTAATCATCAGTTTAAGTAATAATTGGCCAATTCCTACTCTTCCGTGATTTTGTGATGATTATTGTGCAATGGAAAATTGTGCTAAATAACAATTATGTTACTACCATGAGAATAACATAGCATCACAATAGATTTTAACATGTTTAAAATTGTCACCCAAATGTTGAGAAACGCATGATTTTATCGCCACTAAGGATTCCTGTCTTGTGATAGATATTGGTTTATGGTGACAAAATATGAGTTTGGCGATGTTGATTCTCAGTTAAATTAGTTTGTGACACCGTTTGTGTATCAGTACAGTATCAAGATACATTTCGAAAACCGAAAATGATCAAACTTTGCGAACGATGTTCACCCCTTATTGGAATTGTGATGAATTGTGTTTTCTTTGCAGATGGAAGCAGTTCAAATAGGTGAAGAGGTTCCAGGATTCCCACAAGATCCAGAAGAGGCTCCAGGGTTCCCCCAGGACATCCAGAAGAGAAGGTATTCTTCCAGCTGTGTGAGGCATTGCGCAAGAGCAAACACCGGTGCATCAGCAATTCATAATTGCATCAGGGGTTGTCTCTCAGGATAGCTCCGAATAAATAAAGAGGTTTATCCACCTCTTTGAATTCTATTCCAAGACTTACTGCTGTCTTGGAATATGAGCATATTATAATTGGACCTTCAGGACATTTTATTTGATCAACAGAAACATGATTTGACAAATAATGTATGAAATGAGAAAAAATGTAACGACCTCCAACTAATGTTGTCAGGTGTTTTTTCCTTTTCATGGAATGTGAACCAACCGGCTCGGAGTGTACCGTTCCCTTCTATTCAACAAAACCGTCAAAGGGAATCTTTGAAGGGACAGTCTCATTTCAGATCCAGGTCTAAAGTCCCAGAACAAGGTCACAATTCATGCACCATCATCAGACTTTGCAACCAGTGTTAAAATACACATATGAACAAAGAGTAAAGCATAGACCCCGAAGTCGACTACATACATTGGTAAAGTCAACTAGTGAAGTCATAGTTAGCTTTCCAGCAAGTTGATGTTCAGTCTAGTCAAGTCAAAGTTGAATCAACTAGAGTCAAGTCACTGTTGCATAGCTTGGTCAATTTTTATCTCACATAAATCGTATTGGTATCATTTTAAACTGCCATAAAAAGTAAAACATGTATCCCACACTTTTTTAGGACCTTTGTAACATCTATGCAACATTAAATTACCTAAATATCATACATATTTGCATACTGCGCAGTTTTTCGGTAGCAGAAATTCTGAAATTTTTGACGTTGCAATGTATTGTTGAAAAATATTTAACAGGAGGACCCTATTAAATTGCATTAAGTAGCTGAAGTAAGTTGAAGTTATTTCAAGTCAAGTGAAGTCAGAGTTTGACAACTTAGTTGACTAGTCAGTTGAAGTTCCTGCCAAGCAAGTCAGAGTTTTAACTCTGACTGACTTCGGGGTCTAGACTGAAGCAAGGAATATGGTGATTCCACAGAGCATACTATTTTTCAATTTTAGGAAGCATAGAATAACTTGAATGTTCGCCAGACCAAAATTTGCTGGTGTGATCAAGACTTTGTCGGACTAGATGTTTGGATCATTTTAGGGCTCAACTGGGAAAGAAATAGATCCATTCAATATTTATGATTTTTACACTCTCCTAAAAGACCATTACTATGTCATTCAATCTGTCAAGAATGTCAATGCACCTATTACAATACTCATACTAATAGCCTATAGGCACAAAACTTGGAGCCACCAACTATGTAATACAGACTAGCCACCTGGTGCAAAACAACTAAGTTATGTCTTAATGGTGCTGCATCAGAGAACACATATAAATGTGTGTGAAAAATTAGTATAAATTCAAAGACAGAATAGGTATGTCATGCAAATTCGATTCTTACCTTAAACTTCTATTAAAGACGACCGTCACAAATTCAATCCACATGATACAAAGAGCTTGGCCGAGTGAACTTTGGTGGCAGAATATTCCAACCATATCGATCCTTCAGTACTTCTGAAGCTTTTGAAAGAACTACACATACTTATCGCAGTTCAGATCTGTTCACAAGATGTAATGCATCGAAGTTGTCACACAATAAAGAGAGTTACACCTGCAATGTTTTGCGATCCATAAACTAAAGTTTGATAGATGCTCCATTTTGTCTGTTTTATTGCCACTGCTTTTTCCAGCCTTGGTAGAACATATGCTGTCATGTGTTGCCACCTACTGGCAAGAGTGCAATTCCGCGAGCTCCAGCGAGCGGTCCACATAAACTGAGTGTCAGGAACTGACACAAAATTTTATCTGGAAGAAACCGGAGCTTTTTCTGATTATGCTGATGGCCTTGTCTACTTCCCTAGAGAATGTGATTGTCGAGTCTTACTCTGGTTTATCTCAATGTTGAATAGAAACTTTGTGAATGTGCCATGAAATTGGAACTATTTCTTTGGAGCTGCAATGTGGTAGCATAAAAAACTATGGCTAACTTTGTGCCAGGTGGCAGCAGCATGCAGTTTTTATTTTCACCAGACAGCGCTCTATTAATATTTCAGCAGGGACAAGGTACTGGTTCATTTGTATCAATGTCCACTTCATGTTACACATTTGAAAATGTTTCAACAAATTATGTCACCGCAGGTGTGTATTGGAGGTAAATCAGACGTAAATTCCAAGACGGAAGCCTATTAGTATTAATCAGCTAATCTTCCTGTATGGGCCTTATCAACCTATCTACTTAGTTTGTATTGAATTTTTTTTAATTGTTACTGCATCAAATGCCTTTTAAATTCAAAGTGTGATGTTTTTAAGCTCTTTAATGTTTGCATGTCATGCAGTGATTGAATGAAATTTTTCAAAAAATAAAAAATGTCAGGATGAGCACCTGCCATAATGGAGTGCATGTATCTCTGTGGTTTCACCTGGCATCATGCCATTCACACTTTTGCTTGTTTATTTTATGGCATTTCTTTTTTGGCTTTTATTAAATTTACACCTCACAAGCAAGCAGGTGCCATTGGTGTCGAAATTCACAACATGTTTGAATAAGAATTCAATTTGTCTGTTTGGCTAATAGAAATATAATCTGAGCATTCATTGAAGGTCACCACTCTGAAGTGTCAAATATTGGGAGAATTGAATATGAGAAAATGAAAGAGTTTGGTGATAAAATTCCACAATGAAGCTTTCTGATCATACTTGCATAACAATAGTGTTGCTGGTCTGAAAGTGATATTTTCAACAGTTTAAACATGATCTTTAAAGTAAAGCATTAAGAATTAATTAGAGAAGGTAATGATCACAATGTACATAGGCATGGTCAGATAACCTAATAAACGTATTCCCTACATTAATTTTATTATTGGAGACACTTCTATGAGCAATAAAATTTAAAAAATCAAAAAAAAAAATCACTGCACCCCATTGCCAAACCTACTTTCCATGCAGCCAATGTTTCATAAATCAAAATCAAAACACTTCACCCCCACCCCTCCTGCATTCAGTGGACCATGAAAATGCATGGGGTAAAATTGTGGATTTTGTTGAGGCATGCTAACCAGGAGCTGTAGCCACCTAGGCATTGTTGCACATCTGCCAATATCAGCTGCAGAAGCCCATTGCCAGAACCCCACAAAGAATTTGACTGTCTAAACAGCAACAGTGAACTGAGTATTGTGGATTCTGGACTTGTGGATTCAAACAAAGCATTTGACTTTGTTGAATATTTTGGACATCTTTGAGGTGAGATGTTTTGATTTAACTAAAGCTAATTTTGTGGAAGTTATATTTTTGGTTAGAAATGGGAGGGCATAGCTTTGTAGAAAATATGCTCTGGGTTGTTCAGAAGTCTTTCACATTGAGGTACTGATGAGAGTTTTAAAAAGTTTGAAATTTCTAGTTTTTTTCTGATGGATCACTGCAAAATATGTGGATGACATTGTAATGATGAGAGGTGTATTGTTGTGCTTCAATATGATTTCTGAAAAAGGAAAAAAACACGAAAGGTGAACTTAACTAAGGTATATACATTGTATATGATTACATATTCATATTTATTAATGGTCATCGTGGTTCCCAGGATCAGTAGGAGGAACAGCTGAGAATAGATTCATTTGTAAGACGATTTGAGTCATTTGACTGGATTTTGTATTTATATCTCAGTCATAATCTTATGAGTCATCATTGACTCATCAGTGACATCTAATGAGTCATCAATTACCTCTCAATCATGCAATGTGTTGCATGTGTGATGGGTCATCACTTCAAAATGCTCAGAACTAAGTACTACACAGCCTACACTATGTAAAGTATATTTACCCTTCTTTTGCCATTTCACTTAGGATGGTATTATAAAGCACCCTTGAAATGTAATGTACCAGCCCACCCCAACCCACCCCTATATAGTTTGACCATCAAGTATAGGCCACCTCATAATATTATGTAAAATACCTTGCACAAAAACCTAATGGTTTTTTGATAGTGTGAAAAAAATCACTTTTTCAAATAAATACCCTTAAATTCCACTTAGGGGCCTAAATCGTACCTTAGTAACTTAAACTGCATTTCACAAGAAAGAAATGGTCTCAAGTTGATGTAACTCTTTTCAACACTTAAAAGTTTCTGTAATCGAAATGTCAATCTGATTCAATTAGATAGCTCTGTTAGACCTTGATACATTTTAGATTGGTCTTCCTCCACATTGAAAGGGCATTGTCATGTAAATCATGGGAGATTTCAATGCTGATTGAAAGATAACACCTTCTGTTGGGAGTCTGTTACACCTTAAAGACCTGGTCACTCACAGTGTTACTTTAAATGATAATACTATAACATTCCATTAAACTTGTGAGCATCTCTGGAGTTGAAAATATAGGCCTTGAAGTTTACTATGAAGAACAGGGAGTGACATATACACCCTAAACATTTTCAGACAAAATTGTTTTTTTAGATTCAAAATGTTTTTTGAAAAACCAAATTTCAATGCAAAAAACCAACATGGATCTTTGCATTGAAATTAGGTTTTTCAAAAAACCATTTTGAATCTAAAAAAACAATTTTGTCCCGAAATTGCTTGGAGTTACCAATGCATGATGCAAGAATAACGTTGCGAAAAAAATCTCAACTTGTAGAAATTATGTTACCACCACATGTTCATATTGTGGCAACATAATTTCTACAATTTACATTTCTACCAAACAAGAGACTAGCCCTCCACCTATTGGCAACATCGTGTTTGCTTTGAGTGCCACTCGACTTGGGATCTAGTTCGCTCTTTCAAAACATACTCGCCCTAGCGGAGCAACGAGAATCCGAGCGAGTGCGAGTTTGCTTTTAAAACTGCTTCCTCCTGTGCAACAAGGGGTGCTAGTGTAGCTTACCAGGGCTTTGCAATCACTCTGAAAAGTGCTCAGATTAAGAAATTTATTTTCAAATAAAAAATTATAAAGGATTTCTTTGCATGGTCACAGGTCGTTTGCATGATTTTTAAGAGCTTATTGTTGTTGTCTTTCCATTGGCTGCCTTTCCATCACCATAATCATAGTTTCTAAGGGCATTTTCGGAAAGGTTACACTAGTAAGTCGGGTGAAACGGTTGATGAGGATTTGTTTAAGAACACTCCAGACTCGGCCCTCGTGTTTCCTGGAACCAGAACAGGAGAGCATCACTTGAGCAGGAACCAGTTTCTGTCATGTGGTACATATCTCGAGACCCTAGTACTCCCCACATATCGGGGAGTAACCGGAAACACTACACTCATGAAGTTACATTGGCACTGCTCGAAAACACAAGGTCGAGTTTTACGTGTTCGAAACAAACCCTTGTGACTCATGTCACTCGAGTTACTCGTGTAACCTTTCCGAAAACGCCCTTTAGCTAGATAGTGACCTGGTGTTACCCTTATGTAGGCATTTTCCTCCAGGTGGCAGGCTAGGTGTCTGCTCTAACAGCTTCAAATCATCCTTTCTTGATACAAGACACAACTGTAATATTGTTACCCTTCTATGTCTAGCAGCTACTCCAGCCCCCTCTTTTGGCAAAATGTATTGCCTGGGGTGAAGGAGAACCAATGGGCCTTAATAATACCCCTATGGTGGGGTTTTACAAAAGCTGCCTGCATAGACTCCATAGTAAGGGACTTCTAGACTTTTGTAAAATCAAGAGCATCCCTAACCATTAAGCTGACCAGAGATGTTAACGTCCAACCAACATGAAATTACTTGAAAGACAGACCAAGATAGTAATTGAAGTTACAAGAGCTTTGTAATAACAGAGATTGTGGCCAGAGAATGATAACTTTTGGCTTGGCTAGTTTAGACAAGTCTTGTCAGAAGTGACGGATAAGTTAAGAGACAACTCTAGAGTCATCCCAGGTGCACACAATTGTCCATTTTAACTCCAAACCTGTCCATCTCCAGTGATTGAGTGAAGGAGTCCAGGTATTCATTCATCAGAGCTCTCTCATTTTCTCCTCTTTTAGACCTTACAATAGTATTTGGAAATGTCAATAATAAGTCTTGTGTAGCTACACCATGAAAATGAAGAACAATTTTTTTATACCTAATGGTTTTTTACATATAATTTTGGTTTTCCCCAAAACCAACTGCATTAATGACAATGTAGCTGTAGGTATTTCCAGAAAATATAATTGGAAAGACATGGGAGGGCAAGCCTTTTAAAAAACCAATCAATGGTTTCGGATGAGATAATACATGCCATGAATACTGGACATAAAGCCCTTACGCTCACCAAACCACACCAGTGGCCATCTGTCTCCTATAGATCTATCTATATCTATCTATCTCAGACTTTGGTTGTCGAAAAAGGATTTCTCTTTTCTGAAGTGGCAACCAAAAATACTTTCAGCGCTCAGAAGACCATTCACATCTTAAAATTTATGTCATTCAAAAATTGTTTGACTCCAGCTTCAAAATTACAAAATACCTAACAAAGCTTTTGACAATGCTCCACATTGAAGTGAACACTCTTTATCATGTGGGCTACCACAATCTAACCATTCATATAAATCTCCATTCACTTTTTGGTTCCCTTCCTTCTTTATCAAATTTCTGCTTGACCAAATCTCAACTGAAACCTGCAATTTTAAGATGCAGAGGGGCACAAAATTTCTCATTTTATGCTCAAGTGTAACTGCCATGGGGCAGGGCCATTATGTTTTTGTCAAGAAAATGAAGACATTTTACACTGGGTTATAAGACCTTAGTTCAACAAGCATTTTACAATGATTTCAGTCATATTGACATGACAGTTACTTGTCAAAATGATTTAAAGTAGAGCCTGCGTGAAAGGGAGTTTATATCTTCAGGCCAATACGTTTACAGCGAAACACTTTGATATAGAATTAGAGTGGACTGTGGCACTGTGAAAATGGCATTTTGTGTGTCATCATGCTGACGATTTGTCATGATCAAACCCAATACTTTCAATGTTAATTTTGTTGAAGGAGATGTTGTAAGACTTCGAAAGTCTCATGCTTTTATCAATTGTCAATTTGTTATGCAAGTTTTCATACTCTGCAAGTAAACTGAGAAATTTCATATCGATAATCAATGCTATAGAAGTTCTGCATTTATTTTGTTTAGCAACTTTTAGGTGGTTTTTAAAGTGTAACTTTTCATGCAAAATATCATTGTTCTGATTCTAATACCCAATTGGACAGAATCCAACCCCCATCAGGCATACACATTTCACAATGAAACTCTAGAACTTCTCTTTCTGAAGTCAATTCGTTTCTTGTCTCTGCGGATGGTACCTACCTTGTATTCGCGGTTTTCACATGTGCTGTTGAGGAAAATATATCAGTGATCATATCAATGAGTCATTGACAATGACCTTGTAAATAGACCAATAACAATTGCGTAACACGTATCTTTTAAGTTGTTCTCTATAACATCATAGAGACGTGAATTTATTTAGCCTCTAATTGCTGTCAATATTTTATACAGGACAAAACAGGATTTTTTTTAAGCTCATGCATGTTGTATCACTGTGGGTGGTAGTGTGGATGGAAACAGGGGCTGAGGGACACAAGAAAGAAAGTCGAAAGATAGATAGATAGATAGATAGATAGATAGATAGATAGATAGATAGATAGATAGATAGATAGCAACCATATACTAGCCTCAAAGTCAGAACAATTGCCTATTGTATGAAGCATTGTGCTTCCCGTAAAACAGAATACCCAGGAGAGAGAAAGTAGAAAAGGGAGGGTGGCCACCTAGTACACCTTCTGCTCCTGGTCAAACAATGTCCAGTGAAAGTTTCTACCCCCTGGTTGCCAACAGGGTAATAGTCAATGCCCCACAAGGGGTTATTAGGTGGGGATGTCATTGGGTGAAATAGAAGTTAGTGAAAAGCGTATCTGAAAATCTAGGAGGCGTGGCTGGACAGCTGGTGACCAGTGTAGAAAGTATAGAAATGTGGACACTGGACAGTGCAGTCTTGTCATCATATAATAACTAGCCCATATTAGTTTATTAGTATATTTTGGGCCTATTTACACCAGTTGTAAAGAAAATTCTGTTGGAATAATCATCATGTAGTCTGTACATAGAGCTTTAAGAAAATCGCTTTTGTCTTACTTTTAAATAAATATTTTCATTTTGCAAAGAATAGCTTTGCCTTTGCCTCATCGTCAAGCAGAAAGTTACTTATTATCTATGCAGCCTTTTCTGAGGTTCATTCATGTTTATTAATTTTTTAAGCATCTTCCTGCTGAAACTGAGTGTAATGAACTCTCAACTTTTGTCTGGAACAAACCAAGGCTGTTCCTAGCTGAGAAATTGTGTGAGAATTCTGATGGCCTTGTCTACTTCCTTAGAGAACATGATTGTCGAGTCTGACTTGGGTTTACTTAAGAACAAAAACTTGGTGTACGTGCAACAAAATTGGAAAGTTATATTTCTTTGAGCAGCATACAAAATGAACTCAATGCCAGGTGGCAGCAGCGTGCAGTTCTCAGTTTCTACACTCTAAACTGACCTAAACAAATTCTAAACATTTCAAATGTTTAATGTTTAGGTTCTCCATGGATGTTGCTTTCAAATGTTGTCAATGACAACACCATGTTCAATATGAAGACATGACGCTTACAGTCTAAATGGGTTGTTGAGCATTCTAAACAACATGTGTACCTCACTTAAACAAACTGCGTAGCTTTGCTAAACATTTGTGGAATCAGAATTGGAATATGTGGAGCTCCTAAACACATTATGTAGAATTGTAGATATCTACATGATCTTTTGTACAGACTAAACAAGTTGTTGAACTGGGTAAATTGATGGCAGTGCCGCCTAACTTTATTATTGGAAGACAGTTGCTGTGGCTCCACCTGACAGACAGTAACAGTGGCCTTGAATCCTTGCTTTGGTGCTACTGGAATTTTATTCAGGTAAATACTTAAAGACAAACAAGTATTGCTATTTTTGACAATGTCCATCATATGGCTATATAACTGGTTCATCATGCTGACAGTATATCAATGGTCCAGGTAACAATGGCAGTGCAATGGCACATTATAGACCATCCAGACCAGAATGGTTTCATATTTCACTACAATATCATATCACTCAGTCTGTGAATGCTGAGTGGATTTGATTTGGTATTCTTGGAGTATAGTAGTTTACTCTTAATCATTTTTTGCATCTCCCGAAGTAGATCAGAGTCTAGAAATTGGGATATCCCATGACATGGGATTGATCACATAAAAAGCTGATACTTCTGATTTAGTGGCTGGTTGTTTTTATGATGTGGATTGCTGTAATTCAATTGTAACAATTAAGTCAGTCAATTGAAGATGTCAATTGATGGTTTGAATTGCCACCAGCCAGGGTATTCCGTACTCATTTTCATTATAAATTGGACAATTTTGAAGTAGTTTACTCTCAAAGTAGAAACATAATTTCCGGAGTAGGCCTAGTTAGAGTAGATGCAATCAAACTTACCCAATCTTTGATCAAATGATCGATTCCAGGCATCCATGCCATCACTAATCACTTTACAAAAGGACATGTCAAGAGAAAATCTTGGACTAAGTTAAAAGCAAATTTTCTATAAATGCCATTGCCTTAAAATTTGAGTTGGACCAGCACAGATTTTCAGAAAGTAGTAAGTGCCATTGATATGTTGTCAGACTTATATTTTTTGCAATCATTTAAAATTAATTCTAAAATACTGATGAAAAATTGTTAATTAACACTGTCTCTTCTGTATAATAACTCAGAAGGTAATTATGGTCTTCTGCCTGAATACCAGTTGATATTGTTATTAGCTGTTCACGTACATGGTGTGTATGTCTACTTTCAGGCACATTGCATTTATTCAAATTATGAAAACAGCATGTGGAATGGCCAGGACCCAGAGAAATCACGAAAGTGAAACATACACACACAAAGTGAACTTCCACAAAGGTCAGAAGCACTAGCTGTCATATGTGCCACAATCTGTGATGGTCTCCAAGGACAAATAATTGATGCTAAAGTAGAATGTCTGGATCACTTGGCCAGCTTCACACAGAGACAAAGCCTATAAGTGGGGATTAAGCGCATGCGTGGACAACGGACACAACCTTCATCAGCTCGTAAAATGTTGTTATACATACGCACTGATTTTAACCATTAGGACCACATTTTTATAGGCTGTGTTATGTGTTGTTCATGCACACATGTGCAGTCCTGCAGAGCTTAAACGTTCAACACATGAACCCAGATCTCACGTGGAAGAAGAAGAAGTTTGGAAATGCAGAGATGTTTGAAGGAGACTCTCAGAATTGTCCAGATAGCAGCAGGATCATTCGTTGAGGCTAGGCCCTTACTAAATTTATTTGTGGCCTCTCTTCCTGCAAATTACAATGATGCCGTCACAAAACAAACAAAACTTGTGCAACATTAGTGCCGTTCACTCACCTCAGGCCAATCCAATTAGTTTTGGCTCTAACTGGGACGATTTGAGAAATTGTGAAATCACACAAATGATATGTGAAACTGCACCATGAAAAATGCAAACTGTGCACAAAAAAAAGGTATTTGGTAATTGTATTTAGAATAGAATAATAAATGTTGTTGATATTTTAGTAAAATTTTTAAGGCAAAAGAGTTGAATTATGTACCAAATTTAATTAATTGTAATCCAAAACGTTGTTTGTTTTGATGTGTGAAGTTTCCCGCGATTGATCAGTAAGGTTTTTACAAAATGGTATTTATTTCAATTTTGTAATTTTGTAAATGTTAAGTCTCAAAATATGATTTACAAAAAAGAAACAGTCATCGATTTAGCTAGTCATTATAATAAAGTGCTTTCAAGTACAGAATATTTGTCAATGCTATTTATTGGGAAGTTAAATTGCTACATTTTTTTAGGCACTATCATTAGATATGGCATGTAGGTAGGTAAACTATTGGACAGGAGGTGTTATACAATTATGATAAATTGTGTCTTTTGCATGAGAATATAATTTATAAAATGCTGAATTAATTTTTCATAATTACGACAGATCGTAAGTAATGAGAAAGTGGGATTATTTGGTAATATACTTTTGGTATGGTACGTAAAGCATAGAACTGCTGCTTGTACAGTCACAATCGATGTATAGATAAAAGTATGGAATAGCTTTTTTTCACATAATATAAACTTTTATTGAAGATGTACGCATTTGTTTACAGCCTAAACATTTACTTTTTGTACGCACTTTTAAATGCGCTCAAAGCGGGAATTTTGTACGCACATTAGTTGTTGAGATTTTGTTTAAGTTGTCAACATTTAGTAGTTTAGGCATTAGACACTAGGATGTTTAGACTATGCACCTAATTGTTTAGGTATTGTTTAGTGTTCTAAACAAATAAAATGCTAAAACTAAATGTTTTTTGTCATAATTGTTTAGGTTGTATCTGCGCAGTCGCTTACGCAGCTTGTTTAATCTGGCTAAACATAGTGTTTATAAAGAAAAAGCTAAACACCAATAAACGCGCTCAAAGCGGGAATGTTTAATGTTTAGGTTTTGTTTAGGTTGTACGCATTTCCAATTTAGAGTGTAGGGACTGTCAGGCTCCCCAACAACAGTCCCAAAAGAAGCAGCCTACTATGTACATGTGTCAGTACCCCATGTATGTATATGGCAATGATGTCTTGAACAGAAGCTCTTTATAGCACCTGACCAAACAATATCCAGGTGATGGATCTATCAATAATTCAGTTTTCTCAATTGTTAATTGTTTTATGAAGAAGTCACTTTTCACCTCACTTTCTCCTTGGGGGCCAAAGTTCCAGGTGCCTTCATATTGTCCATTGTCCTTATGAAGGAAGCCCAAGCACAAGGGCACACGTCCTATTGACCTTCCAGAGGACTGGCCATGCCCTTTTTGCCCTCAAGGTCTTTATTGTTAATTGTCCACTCTTCACACCTTGCCTCGTTTGCATCTTGTAGAATAACGTTTAGAATATGCAGTTTTTCGTTTTATTGGTTTTGGACAACTTTCTGTGTGCATGTCATTTGAATGTATTATGATAATGGACTTCAATGATATGATGTGTGGCTTGTTACCACACCTATAACTTCAAATGTGTCCTGCATTTTTGTAACAATGTAAGCTCAGCAGGACAGGCAGGCACCAGGGTCACTACCTTGCACGGTATAATTACGTGATGTCCTCTTTTGACACTGAAAAAAATTAATAATTAACAGTCTGACATTGGTTACCCAAAGCAGAAATCGAATGTGGGACCCAAAAGTAAGCAGCTCAGTGCTGTGCCTCATCATATAGGCCTCTTCCCTAGCATGAATGAATATCCGAGCTTTCACTGTTAGCAATATATTGCTGTCCAATATTCAAACTTAATCGCTGGTTTCAAGTGTCAGTCTGGTCAAAATGACTGCTGAAGTTTGAAACTCCCATAGATACCAGCAGAACCTGCAGTAATAGATCCCTAAACTATTTGCCCACTAAACACTGTCAAACGCTTTTGAAGGGTTCATGAAATGTGGTTTTTTAGGGATCTGTTTTCTGTCTCCAGTTACATCCTCTTAAATAAACTATCTGATCCCCAACTGTTGATGTCAGTGGGTGGCCAAAAAAGGATAGATTGCTTAGACATCAAGTGCCTGCTTCCTAATTTACTTGAACTGAAAATAAATTGTGGTCAGTTATATTGTCATGGTTTGATAGATGATGTAACGGTGTTGTATTAAGTTGAGTCATATTATATCAACATGATCAAATATGCCTTCAAAAAAGGCCATAAAAATGAAAATTTAAATCAAAGACAACTTATCCTAATTATGCACATGGCATAGCTTCATCTGGCAAGAATCTTGAATAAATGGCTGGGACCTTTTCAAAAAATTCGTCCAACACATTTTGGGCCAATGCAGGGAGTTTGCAGAACCTGTTTGGCAAAGAATAGTCAAATTCACAGAGAACCTTCAGCAAAATTTTGTGGAAACTCTAGCAATTGGCAAAGAACCTCCTCCATGATTATGAAAGAACCCCACAGCTTCCTATAGAAACTCCATAGTTTGCCTTCGGAAGCTGTCAAACAATTTGGCAATGATTACCTCCTTGTTTGACAAAAATAAAAATAAATTTCATCAAATTTGCACTTTCTATGTTCTAGCAAATTCGAGTTTTCAAAATGCATTTTCCGAAGAACATCAACCTGCAATGTTACCCCTTGAAGTAACAAGGGCTAGTTACTCCAATGTTACACCAGGGCTGATTACACATATCAGCTTATTCCGTCTTACTATTTTCACATACATCACTCCCTTCATTGGCTGGGCTGACATCTCAGACATATCATTAGTGACCGTTGAGCTTATAGTTGAGGACTCAGGGTCAGGGGGTGACAACTGTCAGATCAAGTTAAAAAGAAGATTGACAGAAAGACAGAGATTGGAGATATTATAAGACAGAGAATAAAGAGAGGACAGAGAAGAAACGGAAAGACAGGCAGAGAAAGGAAGACAGAGAGTAAAGTAAGACACAGACATGCAGAGGATGATGCTTCAAGATAAAGATTGAGTAGTTAAAAAACCAAAAGGAAATATAAAAGAAATTTAAAAGAAATATAAAATCTTAAATCGTTTCTTTGCGGATGGTAGTTGAAATATGAAATCTGGTAAGGTGTCTATGTATCTATCTATCTATCTATCTACCTATCTATCTATCTACCTATCTATCTATCTAATAAAATAAGAATGAGGGGAGAATTAGAATTAGAATAGATGGATAGATATAGATAGATAGATAAATATATAGATACATACATAGATACATAGATACATAGGCCTATAAATTAGGAAAATATTGGAATTGATCCACCTAAAAGTGAATTGCAATTCTTAAGAACTTCAATATATATCACTTCTAAGAGCTTTTTGTGACCCTTAGCCTTAGAGCAAAAGCATTTAAGGTTTGCTCAACTGAAATGCTCGACTTTAAAGCATCTAAAATTGGAAGTAAGGGTTCGAGCATGCATGCACTCTAAAAAATGTCGGGACAAAATTGGTTTTTTAAAAAATCCATGTTGGTTTTTTGCATTGAAATTTGGTTTTTCAAAAAACCATTTTGAAACTAAAAAACCAATTTTGTCTGAACTTTTTTAGAGTATGGTGCGAGCAGGTTGAAGAGGCTGCCTCAGGGTAAACCTGCTTTAAAGAAGTTGAATGATACTTATAGGGTTTTTGCTAAGGATTTTTCACTTCAGAATCACTGAGAGCTACCAATGTTAGGTTGGCTATTCTTTTAAAAAAAAGGTTGAAAAAGAGTGCTTCCATTCATCCGAGATTTAAATTTTTTGACAAATATAAAATTTGAAATTGTTTCTTTGCGGATGGTAGTTGAAAGATGAAATTTAGTTTATTATCTGTTTACCTATCTATCTATCTATCTATCTGTCTATCTATCTATCTATCTATCTATCTATCTATCTATCTATCTATCTATCTATCTATCTATCTATCTATTTAGATCTATTTAGATCTGTCTAGATCTATCTCACCTATTTATCTATCCATCCGTCTATCAATCTTTCACAATAAAATCACTAACAGTAACAGACGAGACCTTACACATTCTGCATTCTGATGAACCGAATTCTATAGTTACAATTTGACTGTTAAAATTATACTTACAACTAATTAGTAGAGTTTAATTGACCTATTAGCATGTCAGTTTACACAATTAATCAGCTCTAAACATGTAAACATACATCACTGAAGCAAATCTTACTTGTCAAAGTATCATTCAGTAGCTCATGACAAAGTTTGACAAGTGTATATATGTGTGTTCAATCATCAATGTATATTTATAGTTTTAGGATGACATATAGCATCCTCAGGATGTATGTACCCCCTGTATTTTCACCCTATGCCCAGGGTAATGCTATAGGGTGACACCCATTGTCTCCTAACCCCATCTCCCCACCCTTCCTGTGTTAATGTCTTATCTCTCAAAATGCCCTCCCCTGAAGAAGTTCTGGCTTGTGGATGTTGAAATATATTTATTGAAAATGGCTGTTGAGTGGTTTTTAGAGCCCCAAGGTTTAGATATGAAACATGTACCCCAGTATTTCTTATAAATTTCAAAATACCCTCCCCTTAAGAAATGTAAAATTTTGGTGACTCTTGAAATTTTCTAAAATGCCTGGAGACCTTGGGAACAGGCATAATAATAGTTTGTTGGTTTTTAGTAAATTTGCATTGTACTGGTATTGTATAGGCTATAATGAAGTTGAATGAATCCTAAAAAGTAGTGTTTCGATTGGACCTGTAATTATGTGTGAAGTAATTTTTACTTTTTTAATTACTTAAATGATGGCTTTTACGTCTTTACTTCCAGCATAAAATGGTTTTACTATTCTGATAAACCTTTTTTAACTTAATCAGACTACATTTAATATGTTTCTTTAAAATAAACGATTTCCAAATAACATATAATGGGCCTATGGTTTGCTATTAATTTGTATAATTCACCAAAAACTATTCTTTTCTTGACAACAACAACTTTCCCATGAAAAACTGTAATATTTCATTTGATAATTTTATGGTCCTAGTCCCACATTAAAGGCAATAGTACGCATTAGTGCAACAAAAGGAAGTGCCCTCTCCATAGGGGGTGTGCTAAACACTGTGAGGGGCAAATCAGGTAGGAGTGTTTTAATTTTTACCCTCCACCTCTTGCTAGTAACAAACACCCAATGCTACAAAACTACTTTGAAAGCATCTGCAATTAAAAGGGGTATTGGACTTTCAGTGGCGAAGTTAACAAGATTACTTGACTACTTGTTAGGATTAATTTGTTCAAGAAATTTGGACTTAATGAGACAAGTTTGATTAGTGATTTTTCAGAGGTATTCTCCTCTCACAGGGGGTTGCAGATAGAAGTATTAATGAGTATGTATATCCTTCACAATAAAGCAGTTTATTAATGAAAATAATTTGGCTTCATTTCTTAAAATTGAATAAACTGAATTATGGTTCTTAATTATACATTTGAGACTTTAAAGTACTGATAATTATTGAAGGCAGAATGATTGTGCAGTCAGCTATTATCTATGTATGGCTCCATCCTAATTTGGATAGAAGTGCACTTACTTATGATGTTCACTGTATAGAGTGTGGGTTGTTGATTGTGCAAATTAGAATAGGAATGATAGAACGAAATATAGGAACAAATAGAACATGATTAAATTTTTTTGGGAATCTTTTTTTTTTACAAACTGAGTTTCATACCTGGGTTTCATACCCTCTTTTATTTCGTCTATGTTGCTCTGGTGACAACTTCTTGAATATAATAGCATAACACTCTGAAACCCTCAAGACTGTCAAGACTTGACAACGATACTTCATATAGTTTACACTGCCTTAATTCCAATAATGCGATTATTCAAATTAGGTAAAGTTATATCATGCACTGTCAATCACTAGAGAGGAACGTAACCTACCCAAGCTCTACCCTTCAAGTAGCTACACCACAAGTACCACAGTAGCACCATGCACTCTACGGTCTCTACCTTTGCCTAATTAGGGTTTTTCAAAATTCTCCCTTGAGAGAGTAAAACCTAAGGGCTCAAGTTGTAACCCTTTACCCTCAGCTGATGTTCTTCAAACAACTACAACCCTCTTCACCCCACCTTCCCCCAGAGGCCAGAGTTCCCAAGGGCTCCTATTACTCCTCCTTTTCCTACCTAAGAAATTTGGACAGGGGAAAAATGCTAATTAGAGGTGTACAATGTAATTGTATCACATTTATTCACATACCTTGGTTAAGGTTCAGTAAATATATAGTTAAACGTATAGGGGAAAGTGAGAATTAATGTAGCACCAACATTAAGTACGGTTTAAACTGGCCAGACTCTTCGTGCTCAAGATGTTCTTAAGTCTGATTATCCTTCTTTCTATCTTCGCCCTTCCTCCTGCCCCCTGTCCCTTTTCTTCTTTTTCTCTCTTCTTTGTTTATCCTTTTTCTTGCCTGTCCTCCTTTCTCCCATCTTATTTTCCTTATGTTTCCCTTCTTTTTTCTTCTCATCCATCTTCTTTTCCTTCTTCTTTCCTTCTTCTTTCCTTCTTCTTTCCTTCTTCTTTCCTTCTTCTTTCCTCCTTCTTTTCCTTCTTCTTTTCCTTCTTCTTTTCCTTCTTCTTTTCCTTCTTCTTTTCCTTCTTCTTTTCCTTCTTCTTTTCCTTCTTCTTTTCCTTCTTCTTCTCCTTCTTCTTCTCCTTCTTCTTCTCCTTCTTCTTTTCCTTCTTCTTTTCCTTCTTCTTTTCCTTCTTCTTTTCCTTCTTTGTTTCCTCCTTTGTTTCCTCCTTTGTTTCCTTCTTCTTTTCCTTCTTTTCCTTCTTCTTTTCCTTCTTCTTTTCCTTCTTATTTTCCTTCTTCTTTTCCTTCTTCTTTTCCTTCTTCTTTTCCTTCTTCTTTTCCTTCTTCCCTTCCTTCTTCTCTTCCTTCTTCTCTTCCTTCTTCTTTTCCTTCTTCTTTTCCTTCTTCTTTTCCTTCTTCTTTTCCTCCTTTTTTCCTTCTTCTTTTCCTCCTTTTTTTCTTTCTTCTTTTTCTCCTTTTTTTCCTTCTTCTTTTCCTTCTTCTTTTCCTTCTTCTTTTCCTTCTTCTTCTATCTTACTTATTCTACCTCTCTCTTCTTCTTTCTTCTTCTTCTTCTCTCTTCTTCTTTCTTCTTCTTTCCCCTTCTATCTTCTTTTCCTTCTTCTTTCTTCAAATTCTTATTCTTGGATCTTTCTTCTCTCTTCTTTCTTTCCTCTTTTTCTTCTTCTTTCTTCTCCTTCTACTTCTTCACTGTTTCTTCTCCCTTCTTCTCTCTTCTCTCATCTTCCGTCTTTTTCTGAAATTAATCTTTCCTTTCTGACCCCTGTACTTTTTCTTCTTCCATTTCTATTCTCTATAGACTTTTTGCCCTCCTTCTAGCACTCTGTCATAGTTCTGTCCTCTTTGGCTTTTCTCATAGTCTCCTCTTTCTGTCTCTTTCCTGCAATTTCTCCCCTTGATCCTTTGTCCATGCAGAAAAAAAATAATACAACTAAAAGTATAAAAGCATTTTAAATCCCTTTAAAATTTACCATCTGTCTCATGGCAGGTCTCTATACACTATGCTTAGAGAAAAACCACAAAGAAATTCACCATGATCATGAGAAAGGCAACCTTTCTTGCCCCAAAAAGACCCCAATAAAAGGGCACAACCTCAAATTATGATCTACCCATAAACAGGTATACTCGAAACCAGCCTTTTTCAAATTTGTGTTATTATAAACATTTTGTGGTCAGGTCGTAAAGTATCAGATAGCTGAGAGAAAATTTTGACAAATTATGTCTCATTCAATTGGTGTTTAAATTGTGCTTGTATTGTTCAGGTGTTGTTCCAATGGTTTTTGGTTTACCGATACCGTATTTATTTGATTCTACGCTGTCCAGAAACATCCATAAATAAGAAGACCTTCTCAAAACAGAAGCCCCTAAATTATAAGCCTATTCAAATAGAAGCCATCCCGATATGAATATCAAATTTAGAAGTCTCGCCTGCTCAAACCGAATCCTTCCAAAATAGAAGCCTCTTCAAAAGCTCTCAAAAATAGAATTCTCCTTATGGAAGCCTCCCCAAATATGGTAGCCTTGCTTCTTCTTATAGAAGCCTCCCGAAGGACCTGAACAGAAGCCTTTTTTCATTGAAGCCTCCCAAAAATAGAAGCCTCCTCAGATAAAAGCTCTCAAAAATAGAAGCCTCCCCCATAGAAACTTTCAAAATAGAGGCCTCTTAATTTACTCTTCAGATAGAAGCCTCCCCAAATATATGGAAGCCTTGCATTCTCTTATAGAATCCTCCTGAAAAAACCTTAGAAGCCTTACAAAATAGAAGCCTCCTCAAATAAAAGCTCTTAAAAAAGAAGCCTCCCCCATAGAAACTTTCAAAGTATAGAAGCCTCCCCAAGTATGGAAGCTTTGCTTTCTCCTTTAGAAGCCTGCCAAAGGACCGAAACAGAACTTTTCTCATTGAAGCTTCCCAAAGTATAGAGGCCTCCAAAAATGGAAACTTCCATAATATAGGCCTCAAATAGATCCTCCCCAAATATGGAAGCCTTGCTTACTTTTATAGAATCCTCCGAAAGGACAGAAACAGAAGCCTTTTCTTGTTGAAGCTGGCAAAAATAGAAGCCTCCTCAAATAAAAGCTCTCAAAAATAGAAGCCTCCCCCACAGAAACTTCCACAAAAAATGCCTTATCAGAAGCCTCGATCCCCAATATGGATTATCGACCTAAACAGTAAGCTTTTACTGATTGAAGCCTCCCAAAATACAAGCTTCTTCAGGGACTAACAAGTTGATTGAGGTCAAGATCTGTGATAGGAGAATGATCCAAACGGAAGTGTCTGAAAATGTGTTATAAAAAATGTATTTTGTCCACTTTAAAAGAAATGAAAAATAATCATAAAAATTCAGAGTGTAAAACTATATCAGGTAAATACGGTAGTAGTTGTAAATTGTAGTTCCAATGTCTCCTTAATGTGAGTAACCTGCAGAGGCGGCAAGATCAAAGGGACATTTCAACTCACCTGACCTCAAATTACAGGTAACCACAGGTGCTCGCAATTACACCTCGTGTAAACATGCAACTAGCAAAAAATTGGATCTTGTAAATTTGTGATTTTACAGAATATGGTTGTTTACTTTTAGAGAATATTTAAGATTAATAGGTTCTTGTATATATCTCCATACTTTTGTCAGTTTTGTTCAAAAGGAGTTTTTTTTTTTAAATTTTGTAGAATTGTTAGAATTATTTATACTGAGAGGCTTGGAAACTTTAAACTTTTTGTAAATTTCAGTGGCACCAAGTATCTAAGATATATACCATGATATGCAAAGTTTTACAGTTTTGAACTATTAAGCTAACTTTTAAAATTGTGATATTATTTCCAGATTTTAGTGTAAAATGTATACAGGGGTGTAGTGCCGGTAGGTGCATAAATACGTGACGTAAAAAAATCCAGCTCCAACAATAAGAGCTAAGTGCAGTAACACTATATCTATGCAAATTAAATGCAGTGCATGGTCCACATCTAATTAGATAGCTAGATACAGAGGAGGGGGGCCGCATCCTACCTTACACCCCTATTCATAGTGGACTGTTCCAGGGGCGGGCAGTTTGATTTTGTGTTCAGCTTTATTTTGGTCAGTGGAGTTTGAGAAGTGCAGACGACTTTAGTGCATTTCAATCTGGAATATTCTAAGTTTGTCTGGAGGTCTTTAGCAATTGTTTTGGTATGTATAAGTTACAGGGGGCTGTCGTGTTATTAGTATGGTTGTGACCAGTGCTTTTGTGAAGTTAAAATAGGTCAAATTTTGACGTTTTATTGGAGTTTTTATCTGGAGTTTTACATGCATTTATGTCATTGTTAATTCATGTTGAGCTATGTTTCTTGTCTTACTCTGAATTTTTAAAACAACTGTTTTCTTTTCCACACACTGCCACATAGAATGATTGATTCACAAATAATCATTCATCATTGGAAATAACTAGATCCTTTAAATTCCTTTTCAATTTCAGATCAGTCTTGGGTCTTGGAAAACAATCTCTTCAGTCTGGACTCTGGAAATACTTGGATTACCATAGACTTCATGACATCAGCTCATTGACAACCTAGACATTTCATATTCTTCCCTGTTATGTTTAAGGTGAGTGCTTGAAATTTCCTAAAACTTTTCCTATTTAAAAGTTACCTGCATGGATATTGGATATCTTTCAGTCAGCCTACAGCTATCTATAATCTACTTGAAATCTACTATGGACACAAAATGCTCACAAAGAAATACTCAAAAGCTCTGACATGGGCCTACTGTGACACTACAGGTTAGATAGATAGATAGATAGATAGATAGATAGATAGATAGATAGATAGATAGATAGATAGATAGATAGATAGATAGATAGATAGATAGATGTTTGTCTCTCATTATTGCAAGAGTGAGTAGAGGTAGAAACTTAGAAAATTCTTAAAAGTCAATTGTTTCAAAGTTGAACTAAATCTTGAAAGTACCTTTCCTTTAAAGAGTTTATATCATATTTCTGTGCATATGTTGACAGTTTGCTTGGGTATGTTTAAATTTCGTGCCTAAAATGTCAATGACAATTTATAAGATATCAGATTTCATTATGAATCATGTCTTGGCTGCTAATATAAATTTACTAAAGTTTTAAAATATTGAAGAATCCAAACTTTCAATTTTTTTACTAGATTGTAAATTTTTTAGATAGATAGATAGATAGATAGATAGATAGATAGATAGATAGATAGATAGATAGATAGATAGATAGATAGATAGATAGATAGATAGATAGACAGATCTTATCCTTCTGTTTTCTGAAAATTTCCTTTTGGTGTGACTGCTAAGTAAGAAGTATATTTTTCCAAAGAGTTTGACTTTTAAGAGCTTTTGACAACATCTTGTTAGAGTATGATTTATCCTTTTCAATTATTATATAAAACACACTTAACCTATTTTTTCTTGACTTTTTCTTGACTTTTCTCACATAAATACATTTTCCTATTCTTCTTTTTTCATATTTCCCTTTTTAGGGGGTCGTTGTAGAACAGAAGCAACTACACTTTTCCAAAAACTTTAAAAAAAATAAGAAAAGGGAAAAAATCAAGAGATAATAATACACCCATGATTATTTTTCCAGGTGGTTAAATCTCCCTGTAAGGCACAGGTTAATTTTGCCCACCTGTAATTTTACGCCTGGCTGGTTACGTAACAACAAACTTTTACAAAAAATAAAAGAAAAAGCATAAAAGTCCAGTAACATAAAAAGGAGGAAGGAAGAGTGAAAGTCTCAAGAGTGCAAATCATAACATATATATATATATATATATCTCAGAAACATGCGATTTTGGAATTCAACTTCAAAATTTGACCTTTCTTACGAGTTTAAGGTCAAAAGGTCATTTTGAAGTGGGCTCCTTGACCTTGTATACAATCCCAAGGTCACACAGAACTCTAGAGGTCAAATTTGAGAATGCAGAACTGAATCTGTTCCCATATTTGCCAAAAATTTGAAACTGTCAGATTCACTTCACCCTGACAGCTATGTCAAGATGATTCACTTGAAAGTTTCGACTTATACTGATGCAAATATTGTACATTGGACATAGGTAACCTTGAGCGGGTCTCCTTACTCATCTGTCATGTCTCTGTACTTCTCTTCTCAACTCCCCGCCCCCGTACTTCAGCTGGGTGCTCACCCCATTTTTGTGAGACATGGATAATTAAAACTAGAACGGGCGCTCGGAGAGCACAAAGCTTCGCTGTCCATTTAAAATTGAACTGTGACTACTGCAAGATGCCGCACATAAGGGTCGACCAGTCAATAGTTGGAGGGGGGCTAAGGCTTTTACCCCCAGGACAAACTTTTTTTTGTGTGCACGAAGCGTCGACGAACAATTTCTTTTGTATGCGGACACTCAACAAACTTTGTTTTCATAAGTTTAACATTGCGGTACCCTAGCTACAGGTGGAAATCAACTTTTTTTTTTCATGTGCGGAACAATATTTTTTGTCAGTGTCAAGTTGGTAACAAACTTTTTTTTCATCAAAAAGCCATAGCCCCCCAAAGATCATATGGTTGGCCCCTAAAAAGTTGATCAAGACTTCTACTTATATCTTGGAAGAATAAGCACCAGGAATGGAAACTTCATTAAGTTGTAAAACTATTATCATTACCTGGTCATTAACAAAGTTTCATATTGGCCCAGAGCTGGCCCAAAATCACTAATTAATTGTTAATCACCTATTTTGTCTTATTAATCCAAGCTTATATGAAGGCTTGAATGTTATTGCAGCATCATTCGTTGGATTATCTACAATTGCATGCTAATTTTGGCGAATCTGGTTGGATTTTCATCAAATAAGCATTGAAATGTTGCTAATTTAGTGCTTTGGCACCATCTATGAATGTTTTATGCCGTTTTTGCAGAGAAAATTTAGAAATATGTACTCTTTTGGCTGCTAGTGCTGCAGCAAAAAGTGATAGTGCATGCTGCACTGTAGAGGCCTTTTTCAGGTTTCTTTAATTGTGGGCCCAAAGAAGCTCCAATAGTCACCAAAATTTAATCAGGTCTTGTGTAGCACAAATGAACACATCATGGCAAAGGAAATCTAAATGCATTCAGTAGTTTTTGCAGGAGGCAACTCACATACACACTAACGCACATGCTGAAGTGCCAGGGACCACAATAGCTTCTCAGCGAAGCTAATAATAAATGAAAAATGTCTATCTGCAAACTATGATATGATAATCAGGGAGCTGATGGTATTATGATGAATTTGGTGCAACTAAATGCAGCTTATTTTGTCAGTTGGGGTGGAATTAATACTTCTTTAGCCCTACATAAGAAGGTGGAATACACTGTGTACCCAGATAAATTTAAAGTGAAATACCTTTTCAGAATTTTCTCATAGAAATAAAGTCATTTTATGATTTATGATTTTAAGACCATCAGCTGATCAGCATCTGTTGCATGTGACGTGACTATATGAGGTATTTAAAATGACAAGAAGTGACGAAAAGCTGACAAAAGTTACATAGCTTACATTTATATTACATAACCAGATAATGAGATACATTTAAAATTGATTAAATCTATATTGTTACATTTAAAATTGTAAGTAATCTTTATCCCTAACTGAAACATAAATCCACTGGTAAACTGAAACATGATTGCATAACATCTATTGCACTGTGTAATTATGACTAATTTAGCAAATAAAAGATATAACTGGTGGCCTATAATCTTTCTTATGTAATTTTGATATCATTACGTGAATTTTAGAGTACCCACTGTCAGCAATATCTTAAAATCTGCAGTTTCAACCCCAGCTTATCAGCAAAATTTAAATTTTTTAAGTGGGTACATATGTAACATCATTAAGCTAGATTAGTGTCAAAGGTATTACTGAAGATTACATACATGGAGACCTATTATTTACCTTGTACCAAAACACATGCAAGCTTAAAATGCATTAATTAGCCCAATGTGGAGACCATTAATTAGACCTTCAAGTAGTCGGGTCTAAAAGGCACAAATGTAAAAGATAATCTTACTACTTGAGACAGGAGTTTCATACAAATGGATACTTTCCAATGATTATATGAATTTTGGAGATGTTATAATATCAGGTATTTAATTGGGCCCAAGCTCCAAAAAACATTCTCAGACCTTCATCTCTCTGGAAAATGTTTAAGCCAACACCAAAAGAAAGGAAAGTTAGATAGATTAGATATATAGATTAGACAGATAGATAGATACATACATACATACATACATACATACATACATACATACATACATACATACATACATACATACATACATACATACATACATACATAGATTAGATAGATAGATAGATAGATAGATAGATAGATAGATAGATAGATAGATAGATAGATAGATAGATAGATAGATAGATAGATAGATAGATCGTTTTGAACTTGGCAGTTCTAAGTGATTGCTGAAGACCTTAAAAGGTCATCAATTCTTACTACACAGTCTCAACATCAATCTTTCTCTAGAAATGACATTTTACTTCCGTTTAGGTCATTCAGGTCAAGCAAGGGGTGTGTCTTTGAAATGAGGTTTAAGAGAATTTGTGAAATTTCACTGAACTGGAAATGTTCCTTCCTTAATTACTGCACTAATTGGGAGCAAATTGGTCACCAATTATGTTTAGCCTGCCTTCTTTAAGTTAAAGACCTGAATTCTTAAGGCTTTTTGGTTGGATTTAAGTTATGTTTAGTTCTCACGACAGTGGTTAAGTGACGGCGAAGCTGTCTAGGTGCCAGGAAGCCATATTTCGGCGTTTCAAATCATTTTTGGACAATTATATAATCAATTAGAGGTCATACATCGTCGTAGATGGTTCCTAGGACGACGAGGCACTCGTTTTCTACGCCGAATCGCTCGTAATTGGAGCCGTAGCAACCCCCAAAGAGGAGCAGGACTGTGTCGGCGAGTTGGCAGGAGCTTCGGTGAAGTTCCATTGCTTCAATGTTAAATTAGCCTCGCCCAAGCACCCTCTTGCCTCGCCCAAGCACCCTCTTGCCTCGCCCAAACACCCTCTTGCCTCGCCCAAATATTCAATTACGCCCAAGCAAATAGCTGTTACGGTGAGGCAAGTAGCTGTTTCGGCGTTTCAACAGCTTGTTTGTGGCGGCGAGTTGTGCTGTTGCGTCGCCGAAGTTGTATTGACTCAATGATAAATAGCCTCGCCCAAGCACTCTCTAGCTTCGCCCAAGCTGTCTCTACCTTCGCCCAAGCTGTCTCTACCTTCGCCCAAGCACTTTGGGGGTCTTTCAGGTCTTTTGCATCGTGACTTCTTGCTTCGTAAAGATTTCAACAGTTTGAATCTTTGGTGAAGCAACTTCTTGCTTCACCAACCTGTCACGTGACTTCTAGGAACTTTTGGCGAGGAAGTTTAAGATGCGCCGTAGACGAAATTATCGTCGCCGAATTGTTGAATGTAATTTAACCACCTCCTACTTTCCTGGAAAAGTAAGAAGCGCCGCGACAAGAACCATCTGATACGTCTCCGTGTGAACTAGGCATTAGTCACAATAAGAAAATTAGCTTAATTTCAGTGGATAGATAGGTAGATAGGTAGATAGATAGATAGATTGATAGATTGATAGATTGATAGAAGATAGATATATAGCCTTTAATGATTATAAAAATATGAATTATTGGTTAACTTTAAATTTAATAGCTAGAATATATTGCACATTTAAATCGATCTTGATAGAGATTAATGAGCTCAACTTTATCATGATCAGGGATCAAATTAAGTTTGAATGGCATTAAATTTGAATCAGATCCTTATTAAGATAAGGCCACTTAATATGATCCCGCATAGCGCATAGTCCAGGTTTAATTGAAAAGTTGCATACCAACTGAATACTGAAAATAGGTAGGCTTACTGAGAAGTTGAATGTGTATGAAATACAAACCTTTAATTTTTGGGTTGTACTTTAAAATTTTAATACGAGGATTTTCCCAAATAAATTTGAAATAATTATTTATTTGTAATAAATGATGTACTAAAGTGGTTGATTCTTTTTCTTTCTGCCCTTGTTTTTGAGCCATATCTCCACTGTAAAAAAAACAGTTTAAAAAGCAATGACCAACTTAGACATTGTTAGATGATTGCTTTAAAAATATTACATTTAAAAGCATTGACATGATTATATTTTAAAACAAAAATCCCTAACTTTTTTTGGTTCAGCCATAGAATTAAATCTGAGACGTCTGTCTTTCCTCTATCTGGAGAGAAGTTTCTTCCCATTGCACAGATTTCTTCTTCATTTTCTTCACTTGGCTGCTTCAGTTGTCATGTTGGAAAGCGTTTATAATTTTCAAATAATTCAACCTCCTCAGCAAACCATGCATGCAAAATGATTTGAATTGAGACAAATTTGTGAATAAACATGATAAAAGCATCCCATATGGACCATAAGGTAAATAGGAAATGAATTTAATGACAGTTTAGGATGATAATTACTATCCAAACATATGGAAAATTGTCATTTTAGTGTGAAAAGTGACAATTCAGTCGTAGCTAAACACTGCTAAATTCGACATATTTGTGAAATATGCCACTCATCATTCCTATTAGTACTTTTATGACATCTAATGATTTATATAGCTTGACACTTTTGACAGAACTAATATAGGCCATTAGGACCACATAGGTTGTTCTCTCCCACCCAACTGAGAAAAGTGGATGTTAAAACCCCCCAGTAAAAGTGTGAGGTTATATTTAGCTGCTTGGTACCTCTTGCTGTTGCAAAATTGTTAATTTTCTGAATCAGTTCCCATGGTAACTGGGCTGATGTTGTTCAGAGACAGATTTGGAATCGTGGGAAAAAGTTCCAATTTGAATCATTTGCTGATTTGAGGTTGCAGAAATTTCAAAAGATAAGATAGGCCTAATTAAAAAAGATCATTATTCTTTTAACTATTCTTAGATTTTCTGAAGTTTTTTCTTAAATAGGAAGAAATAAGAAAGACTGCGAATTATAGGATGCAATTAGGCCAATAAATAGCAGGATCTAAAGGTAGAAAAAATTAAAGACCCTCAGATTTTTCTAGGAAAAGACAGATAAATTGGACCTCTGTAGAATAGTCACTAAGCAATGCAGAATATTTTCATAAGTTTTTACAATTTTAAAATTTCAAATTTTAAATTTTCACAGAATCTAAATTGGGATCAAATCATTCTGCTATCAGCAGTCAGGGAAATTACCAGCATATGAGGACAATTGCAATTCCTGCCAAGTCCTGGCCCTGACAGGATGATTGAGTGTTTGGGGTTGATCAGTTGGGTCTCAGAAGAACGTCTGATCTCTTTGCAGCCATCCTCACCACACAGCAGCATATCAGTTGCAGGACTTAATTCTATCCAATTTCACGAAATACTGCAAAGTCGTCAGCAGCTGATGACAATTTCCTAATTTCTCTGGAGCCTTCGGGTTCTTTTCCTCATTATGTAATGGATAGGTCAGCCAAAATTCATAGAGTTAGTTGACACTGTGATACAGCTTTATACCAAGTTTGGAAGTGATAGTTGCAGTAGTTCTTTTTAAATAGCTAGTCAAAGAGGATTTTGAGCACTGCCAAAGTCATGGCTAGGCCATGACACTGTGAGAGTGTCATAGGAGGGTGATGACAGTGCTAGGGTGATTGTCATGTGGGGCTGAGGACATTGATTGTCATCAGCTGGTGATAATTTCCCTTACTGATCAGAGAGGAGACACACTGCCCATCAGGTGTAAATTTATGAGACTAATTTGTCTTCAACTGTCAGAGCCCATTTAAACTTTAGTTAGCCACTATCCAAACCTATCCTAGTGCATAGAAACTGAAGCTTTTGTCAAATGTGTGAATTTCACGGTGGTCAGTCCTGTCAAGTTAAGATTGAACATCGCTGAAGTGGAAACTGGACAGGTCAGAATTTGACCTCAACGCCCAGTGGTCAGTTGACCATCTTGGAAGTATACTGGACAAGCAATAGGCCCTCTAGTGTTAGCTAAACAAGCTTCGAAAGACAACAAATGTTAGGGAAACGTTTTGGGAAATAATGCAAAAGTTTAGTGAAATAACCAAAACTTTTTGTGAAATAACCATTAACCAAAACTTTTTGCAAAATAACCAAAACTTTTTGTGAAATAACCAAAACTTTTGCGAAATAACCAAAACTTTTTGCGAAATAACCAAAACTTATGCCAAATAACCAAAACTTTTTGCGAAATAATGCAAAAGTTTTGCGAAATAATGCCAAAGTTTTGTGAAATAACCAAAAATGTTTGCGAAATAACTAAACTTTTGCAAAATAATGCAAAAGTTTTGCGAAATAATGCAAAAGTTTTGCGAAATAACCAAAAATGTTTGCGAAATAACCAAAACTTTTGCGAAATAACCAAAACTTTTTGCGAAATAACGCAAAAAAAAATTAGAAAACAAGTGGCCCTGACAGGCCACCGTACATATCTCTATCTATAACTCTGTATACTAAATTTTATCTGGGTGTGCAGTTTCTGTTTTGACCCTCACTACCATCCACAGTGACACACTGACGGATAAATGAGACTTATGTCTATCTTTGAGCTTGGCGCTTATCTATCTATCTATCTATCTATCTATCTATCTATCTATCTATCTATCTATCAGTGCAGCTCCTGCTTTGAACTGCATAACCATCCAGTGATATACCTGTGTTAGAGATAAATGAGTTAGGCTGTCAAAAATCCGTCTTTCTATTTTCATCTATCTATCTATCCAAATAGAACTATTCTTTATGCATGTCATTTGTAATTTGTGAAAATACAATATAATAATATTCTTGATAAGTACATTATTGTAACTGAATGGAGTTTGGCCAACTACTTCAACTATTCATGTAAATCGTTATTGTTGCCAGAAATTATTGCAAAGTGTGGCACTCCTGCATGGTTCTTTCTTCTATTGAGTATTTTAAGCATCCCCTCAAGTTTTCATTATATTGTTAATGTATTTTCTTTCACTCATAGAAATGTTTTTACAATATGCCTACATTAAAAGAACGTTTGATGTAACTCAACAACTACAAAAGTGTGGCACTCACGTGGAGTTCTTCCTTCTGTTAAGTTGCATCTGTGGTTTATCATTAATGAATTTATAACCCAGGTTTCTGTACTCATGATGTAAGAACCTCAGAACTCAGTTGGATAGTAAAACATTGTAAAAGTGGGCCTGACACATGCTGTTTTATTATTGTCAAAATACAAGTGACACTGCCTCAACTAATTTGCTATTGTCTTTTAAATTACCATTGCTTCAATGAGCAATTAGGTTAATAGGTAAAACACAATAACTGCAATTAAGGATTGGATAATTGGAACCTTAAATGCTAATTGCAATTAAGGTATAAGTATTGTTTGAATTGCCACAATAATATGCACTTCTCTGTTTAACCAATGTCAAGTGGTAATTTCAGGTCAAGGTAATAATTAAACATTTAAAATATCTTCAATTTAATAAAACAATGGGCTGACACAGACATTTAACACATTCTCTATACCAATTCAATCCCTCAAGAATTTCAATTAGTGGTTTTAATTGGCGTGGGATGTATTTTATATCCACTTGACCAACAGAAACAGTTCAGAATCAGTTTGAAAGTCAATGGTTCAATATCGCAACAGGAAGTTTTAAGCGCTGTTTCAGAAGCTTGTAAAAATTCGATCCAGTTATTTTAGAAATTGACATTGTCAAAGCCCTTTCAAGAATCAAGAAAACATTGAAGATTTGTTTTAGAAGGACAGAATTGGAAAAAAGTTTGGATGTACTTGTTCAATATGGCCCAGAAGATGGTATGTTACTATGTTAATTTTGTTTTTATAAGGGATATCAATTATTTGTTGATGTTGTTTTTTTCAATTATGAACAGAGCTAAATAATTAATTTGGAATGAATTTAATAATTCCACTTTGGGAAATTACATGGCAATGGACATAACTTCACAATTGTAAAATATGACCCCATGGATAATTCCAACAATGACATATGCTTGAATAGTCCTGAGGCACATTCTGTAACGGTCGTGTTTACAAGTGTCTTGGTACAGGTCCTTCAATTCTACTTCATAAAGTTCATATCCAAATATTGATTGTAATTACAGTGTTTATTGTTAAGAAGAAGAATTACAGTACTGTTTTATTCCTAAGGGCACATGTGAATGAAGTACTTAGCTTTTACTTGAGTACCAGTTTTCATATGCAGTGGGATCTCCATTAAACATGTAAAATCCCCACTGGGCATAAAACCATGTGTAAGAAATTAAGTTACTAAGATAATTATGGGGATATCTCTATATATATATATTCTAATTTATTCTGTGTCGCAGCCAAGTTAAACAGATTTTAAGTTATGAATAAGATATCTATTCAAATAGTCATTGCATATACATGATATAATCATCTCAGAATGCAAATGGAATCATTATGGATTTCGGCATGAACATTTTGGGCAATTTACCATATCTTCAGTCTCGGGATATTTCAACATGATATACTTGTATTGAAAATGAAGAGATTAGCTTGGGTCCATCTCACCAAGTCATTTTAGGATATTTCTATATTTTTGGGATATCAAAATTGACTTGAATTGTCATTACATTATAGTCTTTCTTTAAGTTGGGGCTGGGTTAATTCTCTCATAAAATATTTTAAAAGATTATAAATTTGAGATTTCACAAATTCTCACCCGTCCTTCCACCATTGTTGTCCAGTGTCTAACACACCAGCAGTACTGGAGCTAGGATAACTATTAAGTCTTATCTCACCATGGTGTTAGGACACACTTCATTTTAAAATACTGTGAGAAACTTGACAACACTTTTATTACCCCCCAAACAACACACTTCTAAGGAGTAACAATGAAATACCCTAAGTATAAAGGCTCTTGAACATAGGGGTACACCCTACACCCTATTCACACCATATTTGGTAGAGACCTGAGGTCAATATCAAACAAAAATACCCGAACCTCCCCAAAAAGATTTTGGTCCTAATTAAAAGGTATTTTTAAATCACCTACCAAAATATAGCTTAAGTGCCCTTTATTTCACATTAAAGTTTTAAAGTAAGAATTATCCCACTGTTACATTGTCTAGAATATTGGCAGTTTTATTAACTATTCCATTGGTCATTGTTGGTGGACCCAAAGTTACCCAAAAATTATACACCTTTCTTTTGTGCAATTTGACTCAAGAATTTCAAATTTTAAAATATATCAAATTCACTACCATATGTTTTGAAGACATATCATATTCGTTATGTAACTTACAGACAAACTTCCTATAACACGAACCGACAAAGAAATGATTTTAATTATGACAAGTTTGGCAACAATTTGTAACAAATCTACTTTCTAAATTTACTTTTAAACTGACTTGAAGTTGACAGTAGTTATGATGTATTGCAGTAATTTGTCATAGGACCTAACAGAAAAATTGTTAGGCACTGAGATGATAACAGCACAATTTTTCGATTAGTGTTATTTGGCAACCTGTATGATATATATTTCAAATTCAAATTTTGAAATTAGTTGGTACTTTTTAAAATCATTATTTCTATTATTGAAGTGAACCATCTGTTGGAAAAATTAACCAATATTTGAACTATTAAAAATGTCATAAATTTCCACAGTTATCAAGTTCACAATTGCATAATTTTTTAGCCACTCACATTTCGACATTAAATTGTCAGTAAGGAATAATTATCATATTCATGATTATCTGAAGTAAGCAGGCATATCACATTTTTTATGCTGCTCAGTCATATCAAATGTTATCTATTCAGATAGACCATGAAGTCATTATAGTTGAACCATGAAGTTATAAATTATAATTCTAGACCATCTGTGAATGCACAAATAAAATGCCATAGAATTGGAAACATCTTCACATTGTCAGAATATCTCTCCATACAGTGTCATAATATCATTTTACTTTTGGAAAAACTGCACTATGTGTTCAATATACTGTACTAAGTCCAAACTCAGAGGCTTTTTCAAAGTCTATACATACTTCAAAGGACCAACTTGTACCAAAATGATGTTTCTATATTGACCTGTTTACTGCGAAAACTCAATAATCGTGATATTGATATTTTAGGAGTTCTACAGATCAATTTCTTTACTCAAAGTACTGAAAAAGAGTACATGTAGACATTCAAAGAAATCAGAAAGATTAGAAGAACTCGACAAATATGAGGGTGGTTTCCTCAAAATGAAAAAGGTCAGCCTCAGGAAATTGAAGGTCATTGGAGATGTTTTTAGGTCAGAAAAGGTCAAATGAGTTAACCCTACTCATTTTCGAGGGTTATCTTGGTTAATTTTTGGTGGACAGACAGATAGATAGATAGATGGATAGATGGATAGATGGATAGATGGATAGATGCCAAAATATATGTCTTTCAGACAGTCAGACACACACTACCATCCGCAAAGTAATAACTCAAGCTACACCTCTCCAAATTAGGTAGATAGATAGATAGATAGATAGATAGATAGATAGATAGATAGATAGATAGATAGATCTTACTTTGGGATACCAATTACACACTACCATCCACAAAGTAATAACTCTCGCTATACTTAGCCAAAATAAATACTGTAGATACATACATACATACAAACATATATAAATACATCTATAGCTGGAAAGGCAGGTCAAAACAATACTAGCCCAATACTAATTTTCAAACGTACACCTTCACAGAGCCTGTGACTGTGTGCACTGCAGCACATGCTCTGGTGATATGACTCGTTGACAGTTAGAAAGCCTTTGACATAGTTTTCTTATGCAAACAAAATGGCACGCTTCAGACCTGATGCCAGCTGCTTTTATCTATGAGTAGCAGTTTGAATGTTCACTCATCTAGCACTCGAGAAGCTATCATGTATGTCTGCAGAGCAGGTGTCATGATATATCTGTGTGTTGAAAGTCAGCCAAACAGGAATCAACAAAATTAAATTCAAATTTTGCATCCAAAAGAGGAAATTACTGTTGACAAATGAAAAAGTAAGATGAAGAAGCATATATTTAGAAATATGAAAGAAGTTGTTGAACTACCATTATACCTTACTTTTTTCATATTTTTCCATGAATGACATTTTTACATCGACAAGTTGTCTAATTTATCTTCTGAATTGGACATTTAAATCACTTATTATTAGACCGCAATATACAATTTATCCATGAACATGGTCTATTCTTGTGTATTGTAGTTTATATTGTGTATTCTAATATATATTGTCCAAGTCAGACATTAATGTGGGCAATTTAGTTTATTGTGACAACATAGTTTTGCAATGCTAATTTCTAGAATAATAGTTACAATAGACATGCACAAGAGTGTCTAATTATATTAAATTATACAATCATACATATGGAAGGAGGGATGGAGGTAAATTCAAACTCCATTGATGCTGGTCTGACTTATGCTGGCCTAACAATGCTCATGTAATAAAGCACTTTGTCATGCTATCTACAGGTGTAGTCCAGTCTCTATCTAATTGTCTACCTTGTCTGTATGCCTTTATCTGTCTGTCTGCCCTCACGCGAATTCATTCATGCATGTCTGTCCAGTGCATACACATACTGTGACAGGTGTTCTTGGGCTTTAATTCAAGCCCAGTGCACACAAAGGCTGGTGCAGAGGTCCTGGGTGCCAGTTTGAATTCTGCTGCTGCACAGGAGACAGCAACACAAAATATACATTGTTGTTTAGACTCCAAGAGGGCATATGACAATGTTGTGTTGCATTCCAATACATGGATGATACTAGGATATTAGGATTTAACATTAGACTGGATATTGAAGACTTTGGAAGACAGTTTACATCTGAAGGTATTTGAGTAACAGAGGCTGACATTCCAAGAGGAAGAGGGCATTTTGGAATACACATACACGTGATTCTGGGAAGAGGACTCTAGATTATACTCAAAGGACAGTGTCACATCATCAAATACATTTTGATAACTAGAAGGTGGACTTTACCAGATCTTCATAAAGGTTCTTAGCTCAGCAGACACCGTTACCAGAATCTTGATACTTTGTTGACTACAAGGAAGTGTTGGACTTCAATGGTGCTGAATTCAACATCCTGGAATAAGAGCTTTCTTTATACAAAAGCTCCCCAATACCACCGCATTATTACTTCATGAACTGACAAATTTACCGTCACAGGAATCTACCTATCAAGAACAATCAGGTATCCATTACATTGAACTACGAAAACATTGTCACCAACTGACTCAAAACCATCTTGACTATATCACCAACTGAGTCAAAGGCTTCATGATGGTGAATATGAGAAGCAAATCATTGGACCTCACCGAGTGGAGGTTGATAGGGAGCTTGAAGAACGTGGGAAAGGTACAGCATGTTTCTCTGTCAGAGTCTATCTTGCATGCCAATTGGTGCTCCCATGTTTGTCTTCTCATGATAACACCATAAATTTGGAGCAGAGGTTACTCCCTGAGTGTTGTCTGATTTGAATACAATCATGCTATGCTAATCGGTCTGGCAATGCTAAGCGATTTCAATGTTCGTTCACTTCGTTGAGAATCAATCGTTCTCACATAGTGGATTTTGCAGAGTTATTGTGTAATTGTATATGATGGATATTGTCAACTTTTGTGTTACCTGAATATGTGTATGATTCCTTTGCGTTATCATTTTATATGGATGATTATACTTTGGACTGATAGAGTGATTGTATCAGTTATAGTGTGGTAAAGTTGTGAGTCTGATGGTTAAAAACTGTGCTGGGTATGATAAGATATATATGTTGTTGTTTGCTATAACATCTATACAGCCTAGGAAAATTTTAATTTGATCAGAGATTTGAACCTGACCATGTTGAATTGATGTGTGCCATCAGCATACCCATTGCCAAAGGGATCCAGTTTCAGATTGAACATTACAGTGTCATCAGCATAAATCAAACAGAAACCTAGTGTCATCAGTGGATCCAGCAAATCAGTGTCATCAGCATACGACTTATAATCTTGAATATGTCCATAGTGATAAAAAAAAAGCTTAATGGATCTCTTTTCTTTTCACAGGGCAGAATGTTAGGCCAAGGAAAGAAACGGAAAACCCAACCGATCCAAGATGAGAACAGACCGCCAGGAGATGGCGTTTTCAAGATGCCCCTACCGGCAATGCACAGAACTCGGAGTGCACATCTTCTGAGTCCTTTGAATGGTCTAAAATTAAGTCCGATCCAAAAAGTCGATGAATCTCTCTATGGAAAGTCTGTCAACATCTGCCAACTCTGTGGTGAGTGGAATTCATTATTTTTCATGTTTCTTTTTTATTATAAGTTCACTTTCGCAGAAACCAAAGACTCATTTAGGGAAAGATGTCGGAATTAATATGGCAATATGAGTCTGGCGGACTGTCAGTTTATCTTTAGTTGTTTTGTATTATAGTACAGATGCAGACTTTAGGCTTGCTGTGTTTCACCAAACTTATAGATGTAAACCATATGATTAGATCAGGGAGTGTAACATGTCAAATTTCTTAATCAGTTTGGCTTGGTTTGTGGTAAGGCTTGGCTTGGGACCTTTGGGTTGGTTATTCCTAATCTATGGATTAAACTCAGAGAGGTAATTGTTTGATTGCTCACCATAACACTTTGAAATCTGCTTACCACTCCTATAAACAGTTCCATTTTGTATAAATTGAGCTCTCCCAGGATAAGTGTGGATTAGTGTCAGGTACATTGAAATCCCTTAGAATAATATATTTACATACATGTATGTGACATGAGATTTAGTTAATATGGTAAATGTCACAGTATGTATTGAAATACAGAAACAAGGGCTGTCATTACTCACACTTGTGAACTCCAGACAGGGCTAACTGACTCTTTTAAAATCATTTCATCATTACTTCTACCTATGGCTGGGATGTGGTACCTATATACTTCAGGTAATGCAAAAGTTATAAGAATATAGTTCACTTGAATCACTTCTTATTTAATGAGATCTTTATATCTATTGAGTTTTAATTAAATATTTGCATTTTGCATAGGAGTGACAGCACTTTGCCACTGAGCTTATAATGGAAAGTATTTTTGTAAGACTCATGAACTTGGTTTGATAGGCCAGTTAATAGGACTTCATTACAACTCAGGCAACAAGAAAATCTATATCTTTCAAATGAGAATTGAGATCTTGTTCTTTACACACAAGCTCAGAATCTGCTCCCCTAAGAATTTCTTTAGGTCAGTAATCTACGGGCCATTTTCTGAATGTCATCAAATTTGTGATGTTTCCAACCAAAACCAGGGTTATTAAATTTTATTCAGAGCTCTTAACTGAAATTGAGGGTTTATCAGAGTTTGAAAACCCAAACCCAGACTTTCCCAAAACCGTCGGACCGACGGTCATTTCCGATGTATTTACGATCGGTCCGACTGCATTACAAACCTTGCCGGACCGTCTGACCGACTGCCTTATCAATACAGTAAACACAGCATTAAAACAACCCTATTATCGTCCATATGAACGAGCGTCAATTGCGTGTCAAATGGACAGTTTGCAATTGGATTATGCAGATTAGCCAAGGACTGAGGCATTTAATTGTGCTAATTGCAATTCTGGAGGGATCTGAGTTTTTGTCTCACCCTCACTAAGCTAATTGCCATTGAGAATGGGGTGAAGCTTACAGGTCAGAGGTGTCAAAGCTGATTGCACTTTGCCATATCACCTACAGCCCTGCACTTGTCATTTAGGTCTTTATTCTGTCTGGTTTGCAATCAATTGATAAATGAATAAATACTCTTTTGCTTCAGGTTAGTCTTAATTTGCCCATTTGAGTTTGTATGGACAGGGCCTATGACTAGTATGAGTTGTGGGATTAGCTCACTGTGTATGGCTCATAATAGGCCTTGAGAGTTTGCTTATCATTAAAACATGGCCTAAAAAAAGGTCTTTTGTATTGTTTCACATTTTAAAAATAAACACGGTATATCCTTTAATTGCGCATCATCATCAATTTTTTCGGTCCTGGAGAAAGTCTTTCGGTCCTGCTGAAATTGGTGGCTAGCAGGACCGAATGTCCTGTGGTATCTGACTGACTTTGGGAAAGTCTGCAAACCTGTCTTTAAAAGGAAGTCATCACAGGCAATTTTCTCAATGGGGATCAGCCATGTTATTCAACTGTCATCTCAATTTTCTCTACATCTTTTTCATACTGAAAGGAAGGTCTGACCACTTACTCAGCTTGACATTAATTTGACTCACTGACAGACAACATATGGCATCTTGAAATATATAGTAGTGTAGAAGAAACTTAAAGAATGCCTGATGATGCTCAAAGTAGACAAATATAAAGTAAAATTATGAAGAAAATTGAAAGATATAAAGATTTTTTTTTTTTTTAATTATTGTACTTTACTCTAGTTCCAATTTGAACAAAACCAATTTAATCCCAATGTTCAGTCCCGAAAATCTGATTTCAATGAATAATTATTTAAATTTAGAATAAGGCAGGAGTGTAACTTTTAATTGGATGATATATATTGAAATTTAATAACAGAATATTACATCATAAAACAGCTTGAATATCTTTAGCATCTCAGCATGCAAACTGGAACCTCAAAAGCAACTAGAATTTTGAAGAGCATCTTGACAACATGGGGTCAGTCAACCATAGATGGGTGGGGTGGTGACGGTTGCCTTGGTTACCTAAGAAGAGGTGATATCAAAGAGAGGGTGGCTAATGATACCCCTTTTTCAAAAATGAGGATTCTAATTTTTGAAACTTCATTGAAATTTGAAGGTATTTAATATTGTTATTGATTGACAGACATTTTGGAAACCCACAGTGCCACACACATTGGTGCTAAATACAATGTTTAGTCTGACAGGTTCAGTGGGAAAGATGCTAACTTGTCTTGGATATCTGTCTATCTATCTATCTATCTATCTATCTATCTATCTATCTATCTATCTATCTATCTATCCTTTCTTTTATTCTGTCTTTCTTTCTATCGTTCTTTCTTGCTACTTTTATTCTGTCTTTCTTTCTATCTTTCTTGCTGTACTTGCTATCTGACTGTCTATCCATTCTCGGGGTTCTTTATAAAATATACTAGACTTTTTTATCATATTAAGTTATGTTTTCAGTAGTGATGTTTATCTTGACACTGTTTTCTAACAAAATCAAATCAGCGGGGTTATGTTGTCTTGGAGCAACCTGCTGTGACAAAAACAGCTTTTGCTTGAAGGTTGCATGTTGCCTGAATGCCACTGGTGACTTCAATGGCCAATTTTCAACTCAATGCCAATTCCTAAGGCAATTGAACTATGTTGAAGTTTATCTCAGCTCATCAGAGCTTCTTCTCCAGCCTCTAGGAGGCTTCCATCAAATTACCCAGCTTCTTTTCTGGCTTCTTTTCAAAAGTTCATCCTACACAAAAGCTGTTTGGCTTCTTTTCTCTGTATCTTTTGTTAGGGTGTATATAAAACCTTCAAAGGAATTGTGTGACGACTCTAGATCCACAAAGAAATGATAAGAACTAAGAAGGATGAAGTTTTTATAGGATAAAACAAATTACCCCACTCTAAAACTCCAACAGAATAAGAAGTGTCCACCCCTACCTCTCCAATTGTTCATCCACCTTTGAAAACTCAAAGCAAAAACCTATTTACTTGACATCACAAACCAATAGTATTACATTTACTTCTCTTCTACAAAGTAATAGGTTTGTATTATTAGCCCTATTACCCACTAGTCCCACCTCCTGCCAAGCACCAAGATGACATTTTGAAAGAACGTCAGAACTTGGGACTTGGGTATTAGAGACCACCCTTTAACTCAAATGCAATGTGATAGACGATTGATCATGGTTGTAGGAGTTTCTGTAAATGGCGTATTGATAGATAGACATTTTGATAGATAGATAGATAGATAGATAGATAGATAGATAGATAGATAGATAGATAGATTATTTTCAGCTACCATCCGCAAAGTAATACATCTGAATATTAACAAATATATCTTCTTCTTTTTTAAAGAATAAATAAGTAGATAAGATTTATAGGAAGCTAAATAGTAGCCTAAATTAAATTGATCAAGTAAGAAGCTATCTACCTTCTACATGAAGACAATTAGAACTCCAAAATTGGTCTTAGCAGTCTAAAATACTACAATAGATATAGGGCTTAAACTAATTGGATACTACCATCCCGAAATTCAAAACAAATATTTTGACAGATTACTATCTTAGAATCACTTCCTTGTTTGATTTAATTCCATTCTTTGAAGTTAAGATAAACAGTTTTTCACTTCTCTTTGATGTAGGGAATATATATCTCAACCTAAGATAGAACCCAAATATTGTCAATTTGTTTGTAGATATTATCAATTTTCAGTTGTGCCTGTACCATTAATCATGTTAATAGCCATTTGTAGCAATACGTGCTTTTAGGTATGACATAGATGAAACACTTTGACATCACCTATGGTGAACTAAGAATTCTAAATTATGAAGAATGTTTTTCTGAGAGATAAAATTTGAATTCGTGGGGAGTTATTACCTTAAAACGTTATGGTAATGGGTTATTTGTGTTCTTAGGAAATAAATATGTGAATCAGACTTATATTAGTGTTTTCTGAAAGATATCTTAAATTCTTCCTGATGCCTAGTCAAGTTTGAAATCCATAAAAAATATATGAAAGAGGTATTTTTGAAAGATGTGGGCCTGTCTGAAATTCTTCCTGATATAACAAAGTTTCAAACTTTGAGATTTAAAAGGAACAAATTCTCAGGGATTCTCCGGGATGTCATCCTTGATTTAACAGACATTCCTGAATTTGAAACATTCATGATTTACGTGCTTTCAAATATGATTTATTAGTCTTAAAACAGGGAAAGTTCATTTGAGGGTAGAGCAAATGAAACTTGAACTGGTGGTGAACTTCCTATCTAAATCATTGAACCTAAATCATAAATTTATGTTTTGTTGGGAAAAGATAATATATATGATTTGAATGGTAATTGGTGTCAAGGACCATGATACATAGTCATAGGGTGGAATTAAAAATGAATGAGTGATTTTTTAAAAACTTTCACTGAAATTAGATCCTTATATATTGAGAATGACAGGCCCCATTGTTGACTTAAAGGCCTGGATCTCTCAAAACGTATTTGCAAACATACTCATAACAACCTCACTTTGTTTGGGGTAAATATGACCAAGTGACAGTTGTTTGTACAGAACCAAAAAAGCCAACCAAAAACCTACCTATAAACCAACTGAATCTTTGAAGTTCATGGATTTTAGTTGAGCTTTCGACACCTGTATTTTAAGCTTGGGATACCCAGGTAGCAGCACCCAAAGTGCCAGGGAGCCAACAGTCTCAACTCAACAGTTGCTCTGATGTCTGCATTGGTATAAACTCACTGGTGACTTCAACAGCTTGGAGTCTGCTTCAACTGGCTCGAATGCTCCAGGCTGGTCTACAAACAAAAAAGATAAACAGACTTGACAAAGTAAATAAATGATAATTTATTGGTGAGGATGTTCCATGATATAGGGTTGTGTTGTATTATGATAACACTTCACCCTAAAACTAAGCTATCTGCTCTACTGTCCACAAGTCAATTTTCATCAAAAGTGGGATTTATATGTCTTTTTTAGTTTTATGAACAAAATTAGCTTTAAACCATGTGTTTAAACTTTATCAACAACATAGCAATCCAACTTCTTTACTTTCTAAACAATTTACATTACCCGTGACAGTTACCAGGTGACCACATGAGCAAATTACAGGTGTACAATTTTAAACCTAAATTTATTTAAATAAAATCAGATGGGTGCCAATATACTGTAATGTTAAGGACATTAAGCTAAAAGGATAGCTTCTTTAGGACCTCTTCAGGCTATCAAAAAGCCACTTCATTATGCAAACTGCCACTTCGAAATGCTTTGAAAGGACCTCTCTATCTAAACAAACATTAGGTCTTTTTTCTTCAGTTACTTTAAAAGGTTAACAAAAGACGCAGAATTGATAAAGTCATTAGACGAAACGGTCATCTTCTCCATTGTGGGTTGAGATCCCAGTGATCTGAAATTCAAATGTTCCATTCCACTTCATTAGCTGCCAATTCGAGCATGATTTTGCTGTGACTAAAAGTGTCAATGGGTGATCTGGGGCAGATGTACTGATGAAATGATTATAATGGATAGAATGATATTGTATTTGCGTCTGTCTTTTTTGCCTTTTTTCTATCTATCTATCTATCTACCTCTCTATCTTTCTATCTATTCTTTCTTGAGATGATTATAATGGATGGAATGCTATTATATTTGTGCCTTTTTTTTTTTTTTGCCTTTTTTATATTTATCTATCTACCTCTCTATCTTTCTATCTATTCTTTCTTGAGATGATTATAATGGATGGAATGCTATTATATTTGTGCCTGTTTTTTTTTTGTTGCCTTTTTTCTATTTATCTATCTACCTCTCTATCTTTCTATCTATCTTTCTTTCTTAGAATCACTCTATCTGTTTCTTTCTCTCTTTCTCTCTTTATGAGATAGCCCACATACTTCCTCCATGAAATCTAAATGTTGTATTCAAAATCAGTTTAAAAGACCTGCATTTTACAATCTTTTAAAATTTTGATACAATCATATCTAACTTAGAGATAACCACAAATCTATTTACAACTTTTCAAGATGGTAGCAGCTGCTTCAAGTTTGACTCTTGTCAGTTTTACACAATAAGATTCATCAACAGATTCTATCTTATTTTTACCCTGTCAGTTTTTCACCCCAGATAGAATACCCCTAGGGTTTTATCTTGACCAGCAGGTGGGTGGCTAGCAGCACCCCAGGCCCACCCCAGGCCCCAGGGAGGGTTAGAATAGACACAAACAATGTTGATGAACTTTTGATTGAATACTGAAAGATATCATGGTTAAGTCAGGTAATTTGAAAATTCAAAATTCAACAAGGGAACTGGCATCATATGCTATGAAACAGAAATTAATAGATGTCAAAATTATTAATTAGATACAATACAGATGTTCTCAATAATTAGAAAATGATTGTTCTGATGTTGTCATTAAATATTTGCAAACCCATTGTCTGAAGAATACCAGAAATATTTCAATTAATGCCCTGTATAGAAGTGAATGAATTAGTTCAGGTAGGACACAGCACTCTTGTAGGTTTCTAAAAGGTTCCAAGGACATGTGTAATATCCAAGCTTATGCTAAAGCTCATTTTTCAACAATTGAAAATTTCCTGAGCCCCCACTTCAGGGGACTGGGTCTACAGCTAGTACAATAGCCAGCAAGCTATCTTTCAGTGATTAGGGAACAGGTACACACCTCTAGTCAGTACACACCTATTCAGTTAATAACATTACGTAATCTACATAACGTTACGTCTTATGACGTCACGTGACATAATCCAAAGTAAACCCTAACGGCCATTAAGACTTTGTACAAACTGTCCACTGATTGGCTAAGAGATAGTGAGCCAGATTTGAATTTGGGACCGGACCAAGTCTAATAGACTAATTACATGGGCACATGACTTGTTTTATGTCCCACCCTCCAGGTAATGATGTCTTTATCTCCAACTGTCTCTTACCTAATCAGCTTGATAATTTGTAGATTATACAGGCCAGGATTAATAGACAGATAGAAAGAAGATACACAGATAGACAGCTATATAGATAGATGTATATAGAATAGATAGATAGATAGATAGATAGATAGATAGATAGATAGATAGATAGATAGATAGATAGATAGATAGATAGATAGATAGATAGACCGCCTATTGATTTATTGATTGACTGTTTTAATCAGTGTTGTCAGAAACCATGACTCACAAAATCAGCATCACTTGTATTGTTTGATTTTCACTTTATTGACTCACGTTGAGCATTCGAGTGTTGGTATTGTTTGCAATTGCCTCAACAAGCATGATGACAAACACTTTTATCTGATAATTAGTTCTCTAAAATGATTAATTATGGCCACAAATCAGAAACTATCAGCTGAAGTTAAACATTTGCTTTGTCTAAGTACAATGCCAACAGTTTAAATTGTGTGTTTTAGATATTATCCATCATTTCTAATTAGAAATTCGATGAATTGAACTGTTTTGAAAGTTTTGGTTTGAGTATAATTGTACCAATAAAATAATTTTGAAAAAAATGAAATATTTAATGCAGACCCTAATTTCTTTTTGAATATTGCATTTGAAAAATTAGAACAGCCACATTCCAATAGTAACCATGGCTAACATGTTTCACATGGAATCCATAGATATGCATGTAGATAAATATAGCCCCATTATAGCATGTAACAGTCTTTTTAAAGCCAGCTGGCACAAGATATAAGTGCCAAATGATTGAACACATGTTAGCATGCACATTTCATGTATATTAGAAGAAAGACATGCCCTGTGTTATATATTACATGTACTAACATGGGCACTAATTACACAAGAAAGATATTGGTACAAGGTCCCATGTGTCTTACTGTATCTACAGAGAATACTGAAAAGATCTCATGAAATTACTGGTATTACTTTAGTCATAAATATAAATTTATTAGTTGACCGATCTATATATCTATCTGTCTATCTATATGTCTATCTATCTGTCTATCTATCTATCTATCTATCTATCTATCTATCTATCTATCTATCTATCTATCTATCTATCTCTCTATCTATCTATCTATCCTGGCTGTCAGCTATCTATCTATCTATCTATCTATCTATCTATCTATCTATCGATCGATCACATTGTATTACTGGTATTACTTTAGTCATAAATATAAATTTATTAGTTGACCGATCTATATATCTATCTGTCTATCTATATGTCTATCTATCTGTCTATCTGTCTATCTATCTATCTATCTATCTATCTATCTATCTATCTATCTATCTATCTATCTATCTATCTATCTATCTATCTCTCTATCTATCTATCCTGGCTGTCAGCTATCTATCTATCTATCTATCTATCTATCTATCTATCTATCTATCTATCTATCTATCTATCTATCTATCTATCGATCGATCACATTGTAGCCACAATACCACGAATATTATATTCTACCCCTGCACAGTTTCAAATTTGCCCCCATTGACCCGTACTGACATCTAACGGCCTAATCTGAAACGTGTGGTTTGTCACACCCTAAAGTACCCTTTCGACCTTATGACCTGAACTTTGACCTCTTGGTATATCTGCACCTCATAGCTGTTCACTGTCGTCACATGTCAAACATATTGAATGATCACTTCTGTGAAATGTTGTCAGGTTTAGGGGATGTGGATTTTGTGTGTTCTGTAGATCCTGAAAACTCATTACTTTCACATTTATTTCATTGTTTGTGCCCACTCTCTGTCTGGTTTATCTTTATTTAAAACATGTTCGACATGAAAACAGTTAACTGCCACTAATTGAGATGTTTAAAAAGTTTAGGTGTTGGCCTGTTTTTGGAGTTTGACTTCTGTTTTAGTGTGATTTAACTGTCATTGGGGATTTGAATATCTCCACTGACATTAGAAAAGAGAAATTCTCTTGGTGACTTAAATGATTTTTACCTGCGATATAAAAACTTTAAAATTTAAAAAAAAAAAGTATGCAACAAGTTTCATGTGATACAATTATGCAAACATTGGTATACATGAACTATTCACACTCTCTTATGTACCATGCATTGTATTATGAGTAGGTGTGGCCTTGTATTTGTGTCTATTTATGGTCACTTTACAAATCATGCCTTTTTCTTTGTGACAACTCATTCACTACAGCATCATTGTGCAACATGAAATAAGTGATGAAGTAAAATTCATTGCTATTTGACTATTTTGTTATTTCTGGGAGCTTCTGGGCAAAAAAAAAAGCACAAAACTTTCATTTTACTCTCCCAGAACCACCCCCCCCCCCCAATGTCAAATGGACCATTCCACAAGTTCAGTTTCAGCAGCACCACAGCCAGCTGCTGGTCCCCTGCAGTGATGGGACAGAAGCCTGCAGTGATTGCAAAGAACCAGTCTGGCTATTCTTTCACATAATCATATTAATTGTTTTCATTAGTTATATTGCATTCTTTTACTGTAACCATTACTACATACTGGATATTGCTGTTGTTGTTAAATTTAAGTGTTTTATCTAAGTGATTTATTTATCAATACTACATTGTGCTACATGGTTGTGGAAAACTTTAATTGGATGGATTAAGTATACCCATATAGGATTGATTTGATTAGGTAAGCATATTTAAAGAGAATATCAATATATTATAAATTATGACTAGGTTTTTATTAGCAAATACAAAAGTTTCTAGAAGGCAAATTGATAATATCTTAGATAATAAATCATAAAATTCTCCCAAACTGCTTAAGGATAGGCTGGATAATAGCTTAAAATTAGCATCTGATAAAAATTAATGTTTATTGCCTTGAATTTAATATTACACAAATAGCCATAGAAGCTTTAGCTATCTATCTATCTATCTATCTATCTATCTATCTATCTATCTATCTATCTATCTATCTATCTATCTATCTATCTATCTATCTATCTATCTATCTATCTCCATTTGTCCGTCCATTTGTCCATCTATCTAGCTGTCTAGCTGTCTAGCTGTCTATCTATCAATCTATCTATCTATCTATCTATCTCCATTCGTCCGTCCATTTGTCCATTTGTCCATTTGTCCATCTATCTAGCTGTCTAGCTGTCTAGCTGTCTATCTATCTATCTATCTATCTATCTATCTATCTATCAATCTATCTATCTATCTATCTATCTATCTATCTCCATTCGTCCGTCCATTTGTCCATTTGTCCATTTGTCCATTTGTCCATCTATCTAGCTGTCTAGCTGTCTAGCTGTCTATCTATCTATCTATCTATCTATCTATCTATCTATCTATCTATCTACACCTGTATGTGTCCATGTACAAGTTGTATGCATATTTCACCTTAGTATGAGGATCCTCCTATATTTATCTCCAAGAACATATTGCTCAAATTTTTGACTCCTGTTGCCACTTATGTATAGCACGTGCCTTATACAAATAACTTTTTTATGACTTTTTTTTAGATATTTTGCTTCTCCCATATTTTTGTATATTTTTATAGCATTTTTCTTGCCAGTTTTGGCTGTTATTATTCACAAACGTTGTCTTTTCCTGACTTTTTTTGGCAGTTTTCTTTTCTGGTTTTATACCATTTTCTTTTTTGGTAATTTTTCCTGATGTTGACCTTTCATCATATTTTCTTTCCTGTGGGCATGCAGAGAATTATAGGAAGTCAGAGGAAGAACTTTGTATTTTGAAGCTCTTGCATTTTTATGTGAAGTGGGTCATATTGTGAAATCTTGTCACTTTTAAAAACACACACAATGATGAGATGGTACTAATTACGCCAATAGGAAAAGTGGACAATACTAGTGTCATCATCCCTTTACTTTCTTACCGCTTTAAATCCAAAGTAAGGCGGTCACATTCTTTGTTTTAGTATGACATTGTATCAATAGACACTAGACTGATGTAATTTGTCTTTCAATTAACTAAAAAATTATTTATATTATTTGATGACATAAGTTCATATATTTTCTGATTTGTAATTTCAGGAAGCACCGAACCAGACTCGTGCAGTTGTGGGAGTTACGGAAGCCTCCAAGATGTTCCGGCATATTTAGAAATTTCTCATCGTGGAGAGTCAATCATGACTGGGGATGCCAAGCTTTTACACCCGTATAAAGGTAAATAATTTATTATTATGTATTTCAAGAATGAAGATGCCCTAGATTATTCATAAGGGATTTTTTTACCACAAAATCTTTTTGGTTTGGGGGTGGGGGAGAGATCAAACTCCCTGAACCCCGCCGGATCCGCCACTGGTCAAAATTCTTATGAAAATTATAGTTTATTGAAAGGAAATTACTGTATAAAACAATTTACATTGTGCAGTTATCTTATAATGAGGGTTTTTATAGAGATTTGACGTAGTATTATGAAATAAACTTTTTTATGACCAAACATATCAATAATGATACATAACACAGTATGAAAAAAAAACAAATTTTACAAAATCCAAATTTCTTAAAACTGCAACAATTATGAAGCAGATTGATACAAATATTGATTAAATATTGTTTGAAAACCAAATCCTATTATTAATATGCGAACTTAAGGATCTTGCAAACTGGAAAAGATGATGGTTAGCAAGGGTTCATCTCTAACTGGTCCAACTTCTATCTCAACTGCATCCCTCATCCCCTTCCCCTCTCCTCTTACACATGAGAGTCACTTATCTACCTCTTATGAGTTCTTCTGCCTTAGATAAGCTGAAGATCCAACTTACAAGTCTGCTCCTGAAGAGTTTTAGCCCCACAACTTTGGGCAGTACACTCCACTTGAGTTGGGATAGGTTAAAAACACAACTTTTTAAAAACCCAGCTCATAAACCCCTTTCAAATCCATACCACAACTTGAGAAATTATAGAGGGGCCAATATTGGTTGTGAATTATTTTGACAGCCAATTTTAATGATATCATTATTTCAAATATCAACTTTAACCCAGTGGTCCCCAGCAGGCTATTTAACAACCCAGAACTACAACACAAGACTTCAACTGGCACATGTCCTTATACACCAAAAAAGTTTAAAACTTTTATTTTTAATGATATATATATTTTAGAAAGATGAGTTTTTGTGATGTTGCAACTTTAATTGTTAGCCAACTCCAGAGGTGTTAGGTACTGCATTGTAAATCTTCCTAGAACCCTTCTGTCTTAGATACAAAGCAGTTCAGCAATAACAGATGTCAGTGTTTTCTGACCAAACAGATTTGAGTATTTCAGGAGCTGAAGTCTGTTAGTCTGGCTGCTTGTCTATCTACTCTTGTGCTCTGTTATCTAAGTGAGTCAGGCTCTTCTAGGCAAGTTCTAGGGCCTAGAAATGTACTGGTGCAAATAAATGCTACTAAAAACCCAAGAAAAGAACAAAAAGAAGGAAAGTTGAGGCCCCAGGCCTGAAAAAAATGAAGTAAACACAGCTCTCCACAAAAAGAGGTAGGAAATGAACACTCTCCACTGGAGGAGGAAGGAAAACTCTCAAGTTTTGTTTGCACGTGCTGAACACCTGCAGAGCAGACGAAAGCAGACGAAAGTTAGACTGGTGTTTTGATTGGAATGATCCAATTACTCAAGAAAATTAAGGAAAGGAAAATGATGCTCAAGTTTAATCCATAAACCACAGACAAGTGGCATAATATAAAATGGACTCATGGATTTATTCCATTTGACTTTCTTTTAACAATTAGTGGATTTACATGTGAATTTCTTTAATAATTAGGCCCAGAACTTGATTGACAATGGTGCAGATAACATCTTTGAAACATGCCAACCCTGACATTAAAATGACTGCTAAAATCTTAGTGATGTTTTGGCACTAACTTTATCTGAAATTAAATATTTTTTAATTATTTTATTTAACCGACAAGAAAAAAAGTTTATACGTATATATACAGGAGTCTTTCATATGTTCCATCACATGTGATCAATTGTCATAAACTATCATTTTCAAATCTGTACACTTTAGTATTCAAAATTCCACCACTTGGATAAATGCCAATACTCCATATTTAATTTCATATTATGGATACCACTCAGTGTGTATTATAATATGCCTTCAGGGCATGTGCATTGAGTACTTTGCCATGTGGTGAATGCATTAGAGGTCCCATGTAAATGTTCCTATGTTATCTTAAATCAGATATGCAGCTGTTAAATGGTTGACAGGGGGTAAAATGTACTATTTAATCTAATTAGGTTTCTATACTGTTTATCTATGTATCATGGTTATGTGTTTAATCATAGAGATAGGTATATAATTTATAAATTCTAGAGGAATACTGATAATGGCATTGATGCATTCTGAGATTAGACTATCACATTTTAATTAGAGCAGGGAGGTTTTATGATATAATATTTATGCTAGCTCTATGATTAGAGGCTACATTTAGTTATCAGAGTTCTTGCTATTAATAACTTTTGATATATTCATTTGAATGTGTAACAGTACATACTTATGAATAGTTTTGTGCAGGCACCAGTTAAAATTGGGTAGGAGATTTTTTGGCATATTTTTGAAAAAATATAATTAAGACTATTCCATTTTGATATGAACAATTCCTTGGTCCTTGTTACAGTCCTCAATGACTATGATTGTTCTGATATATATACTTCTCCAAAAAATATAGACCCATAAATAAATTCCTGAAAGCTAGTCTGCTGTTCTTAGGTGCAAACTACTTCATAAGAACCACACTCCACCACATGCCAAACCAATAAACTGATAATATGTGAAGGGTTGCTTTCATCTTTATCATAAACATTCTATTGAAAGTTTATAAATCTCAAGATGATTATTATATAAACCATTTACTTCTAAAACACACTTCTCACAAGGTAACAATATATTTCTCATAAACCTCTCAACAACAGTTAACATTTGGCCCTGAAATAAAATCCAGATGGTTCCTAATTGGTGATTTATCACTTCTGAATAGGGGGCTGGGTTTGATTTTTGGATCAGGTCCAGCTATTCAAAGTAACATGCATCATGTATACAGGATAATGTGAGGTCCATGCAATGGTTCTAAACATTGCTGCAAGGCAATGCATTACATAGGCTAACACAGCATTGCTATGGGTAAATTTAAATGTTATTGTCTTATATTTAAGTATTATCACCAACTTGATTGTTAAAATTCTTAATAAAGACCCTGTAGCAATGAACTAGAGATAATCTGCACAATAATCAATGTATTGTCACTTAGAGAAACACAAATTCTCAACAGAGTTTAAATTGGACACTCTGTCTTGATTTTGTTTCCTTTTAGTAGGGCCTATTTTCAGTGTTCTTTCAGGTTGCTTTGAAGTTAAAAGCTAAGAGAACCAACACAACATTATCAGCAAATGTTTCTGCATAGAGCTATAAGGGAAAGAGGGAACGGCCGGCTGTATCAAAGGTTCACTCAGCGTCTCTCATGAGACTATAATGATGTGTGAAATATCACAAGTATTAGTCAAAAAACCCCTTCTTAATGACATTTTAGTGATCTAATGACCCTCCTAACGGTCTTCAGTGGCTAAATAGCAAAACAATTTTTCTGTTTAGCATTGTAAGAAATAAGAAATGTTTTATCTATCTATTTAGCTATCTATCTATCCATGAATCGATCAATCAATCAATCAATCAATCAATCAATCAACCAACCAACCAACCTGTCTGTCTATCTATCTATCTATCTATCTATCTATCTGTCTATCTATCTATCTATCTATCTATCTATCTATCTATCTATCTATCTATCTATCAGTGTATCTATCAGTATATCTATCAGTTTATCTATCAGTATATCTATCGTCTTCCTATCTATATGTGGGTGTGTAGTAGTACTGTGTACTGCTTGGTGTTTATTGAATGTCATCATAAAAAAACATATATTTTGATTATAACGACTGCTTATCTTTAAATATCAGTTTAAAACATAAAATATGGTTGTAAAAATATCTGTATCCGCCAAAGATAATGTTAGTATCCAGAAATGTTAGTTGGACATGTTAAAATAACATTTTTTACAAAGAATTATGAAATTCTGTCTTGGTCTCATTGGTAGTTTATTTGCTTAAAATTCACAATGTGCGCACCCTTGCGCACTTTTCTAATGTGGCCTATCATGTCAACTAATATTTAAAGTTTAATGTCCCAAAATATCAAATTCGCCAAAGATGTCCCTGTTGAGATATGACAGGTTTAATAAAGACTAATTTCATTAGTTTTTTCCTTACTTTTCACTTAAAAAATTAAGAATCACAGGTTAAAATTGTCCTAAATTCTCGGGGAAAAAACTGACTTGTAGGTCTCAAGAAGCTTAATTATATGGGATCAATCAATCTGCAGCAACTTTGGATCCCTTCCTTTTGACGCATGGACTTGAGAGGGGGTTCAAGGCAGGACTGGAAGAGGGGTAAAGGTTTTGAATTGTGCGGGCGAGACACTGATTGGATGAAAGGCTACCGAGGGTAATAGATAGGCTATTATCAAGGAGGCTAATACCGCGAAATTCAAAGGATTTTTCAAACTTTCTTTTGAACATTTTTGCACATTTGTGTGTAAAACATAAAATTAAGCAAATGGATCATGACCAAATGGAGTGTTCTATCCTGTTAAGTTATAGATCCATGGTTTCTGCATCTGTTGTCTGGTTGTCATTGCTAAGAACCTTGTAACAACAAAACAGCTGCTAAAAAGGGCTAACACAACACTGAACAGTAGCTTGTGTGTGGTTTTAAAATGGCATAAAATGTTGTCACTGTGTTTCAAAACATCTTTGTTGGAGGTCTGAAACAATTTTAAACAAAGGTCCATTAGTTTCTGTCAGCTCATGATAAAAGATTTCCTTGTGTAGAGTTTCAGTCTAAAAAATTCCAAATTTTCCATATATTTCAGAAATTGTGCACAAATTTCACTTTCAATTCTTGTTGTGGTTCATTTGCAACAGAATCACCGCCACCCCTGGTTGTCATGTGCAGTTACCATGGCAACAGAGGTATCACATAGCAACAGATGAGTTCATCAATTCTGGGTTGGATGTCATGGGGTGCTTGGTATGGGTCATTTCAAGTGTCCACATGGGGTTCCATAAACTGACAGACAAAATAGCAATGTTGTCTCAGAATTTGAATGTAAACACCAGGGACAGGCCTGCATAGAAACCAAAGATTTATCATTTATAAGTAACTTTCAATGTGTTTCTGGCTCTCTTTACTTCCCTTAGTGGTTTCTAGTAGTTTTCAGGGACCTTCCAGATATTTACAAAATTTGCAATGATGGACATGTCCAAAAATAGACAGATAGACACTAGACAGATAGATAGACGGGATTGATAGATAGGTGGATAAACAGATAGGTAGATAGATAGGTAGATAGATAGATAGATAGATAGATAGATAGATAGATAGTTAGATAGATAGATAGATAGATAGATAGATAGATAGATAGATAGATAGATAGATAGATAGATAGATAGATAGATAGATAGATACCAAAGACAATACTCAAAATAGAAAAGCCAAATAGTGACCAATTAACAAAAAAAAAGGGGGAATTTTAGTCATTTTAGTGTCTTCAGTCTCTTCATATAAATACCTGTCTCTGACTCTCTGTAGACTGTTGGTAGTGTCTGTACAGTCTTCAAGAATCAAGAGCCCACACTTATTTAACTCCTTGCAATTGACTGGGGAACCAATTAACTCTGACAAAACACAGAGCAAGTTCAACATAAACACCATCTATCTTGGGCTGGCTAGTTTGCAGCACATGCTGACATATTTACTGGGGTTTACAAGTCTACAAACAAAAGAAACAAGAGAAAGTCACAAAAAGAGCTAAAAAGTTGCAAGAAGAAGGTATTTTCTTGTTAGTCTCAGACAAAAAACTGCATTCAGTGCAGAATGACCAGTGGTGGGTCTAGTTATGTGATTAGTTGTCTTTTTTCTAAAGAATGTGTTGTTTGATTACTTAATCTGGTGAATTTTTTCATGATGAATTTATTTTCTTTTTCAGGACAACTCAAGCTGTCAGTCTATGTCAATTATGGCCTTCTCACTGTGCATGGTAAGTGGTCACTAATTTTCTGAACTTCATATTTTATAGAATATTTTCCCAGAATTTGGATAAATCTTGGTAAGAGATACAACTCTAATTTCTAAAGCAATCATTGGGATTTTTTCCCTTGGATTCTTGCAGAATATTTAATGAAACCTGGTAAAGGCGAAGATTTCTCAATTATTAAAAAATTTTGTAATTTTCTTTCAGTTGTACAAGCAAGACATCTTGTATGCAGAACTAAGGAAACATGTGATACATACGTAAAGGTAAGCTGAAACAAGAGTTACATGAAAATTTTACAAAATTTAAATTAAATCAGAGACGCTTTCCAAGCTTAATCTAATTAAACAGCATTAACAATTTAGATGTCTCATTGACACACATTTGACAATATCAAGACACTGAAGTGTCAAATGTGTCTCATCAGATTGTTGATAAGGTCATCAATGTCCTATTTTGGTTGATGAATCATGTGCATCGCCCTTCAGGGCAAATCTGATACCCCAAAAATGACATCAGTCTGGTGCATACAATACATGATGGCATGATGCTGAGGGTATATTGTAATTCACCCTTCAATGAGTTCATCAAATTAGATGTGATACTGTGCCATCATGCTTGCACTTACCATTATCTATCTTTCTATCTTTCTATCTATCTATAGAAGTGATCTACCTAACACTCTATCTGGAATCACACACGGGATATATATATAATCTGAACGTTGCTGACAAATTTGGACATCTAGAAAATACAATATATATTGTACAGGAATATATCCATGCCCTTGCCCATATATGCTAAGTGGCCACTGACCAGCCAGACTGCATTTCACCACTGTTCACCCTCCAGACATTTTGGTTTTATTTTACAATCAGCTTGACCATTGCCCTCTCCCAGCCCTCCTCAGGCTTCTTGGGGTAGATTTGCATTGACAGGGCACATGGGGCAAAGGTCAATGGGCAAAAACCAAACTGATGATTTGAATTACTGGTTCAGCAAGTTTACTACCTCCTGAAATCACTACAATAGCCAAAATGTCTCTGGACTTTTCTTCAAATTCTTCTACCAAGTACTAACTTCAGATTTAGCAATGTTCATTGATTACAGTGCTCATTAGAAATCTGCTTAATATTACAGTGGGAACATTAACTAAAACAGTACAATTTCAACTCATGTGGTCTTTTAGAATTTTGTCAGTCAAAGCATAGGCGTACGGCGGGCCCGATTTTTGGGGGGGGGCGAGCGACATTTGCCCGAATTTCAAGATCTATATTTAATACCATTTCAAATAAAATTGCCTGGAAATCATTAATTTTCAATAGTGATTATTTAATCATCTGCCCAAATCTTTTACCCTTTTTGCCCAAATCTTACTGTTACCCAAACTTTTGGGGGGGGCGATCGCCCCCCCTGCCCCCCCCCCTCCGATACGCCTATTAGACTGTCAAAGCAAGGCAACTTGGTTTTGGGGGAGGGTTAGCTCAGTGGTAGCATGAGGAACTGGCCATAGCTGGGTCCAGGGTTCGAATCCAGCTCTTGTCAGGTCACCTTGGCCTCGTTTGGATGGCAGTCTTTTCATCCTATGCCATGTCCTCCTCCTGTCCCAATAAGCCTATCTCATGCATAAATACAGGATGTTAAGCCCCAACAATCCATCCATTGCTGAAAAGTGACTCAGACACTCCAGCTGATCAATAATCCTAGATATTTTGAACATCAAAATTTCCAATTCTTCTATTAAATTCATTGCTGTTTTCTGTCTAGTGTTATTCAGATTAACAGGAAAGCAAGCAGGAAATGATAATATGCTAGGAACACAGAGAATAAATAAATTTACACCCAGAAATTATGAGACATATGCCAAAACATGACCAGCCTTAAATCTGACTGGGCTCATCTGCATATTCATGGAATACCTCACAGTTTGAACTATATGAACATGTTTATGAATATAATTCACATATTATTTCATAAATCTCCAAATAGAAGAAGAATATATATACATGGAATATTTTAATGAATTTATTCCATGAATTTCCAGATAATATCTGATGTTGTCAAAGACATGAGATCTTGTAGGCCTATATAATTGAAAGAAGTTGGAGAATTATGAAAATGGTTGATGCGATGCTGTCGAAGTCACTCACGTGGAAATGTGTGATGTCCTTGCTCGAGTGATCCATCAATTGATTGATTGATTATCTGATTGATTGATTGTTTGATTGACTGATTGATTGATTGATTGATTGCAGTTGGAGTTGGTTCCTGACCCCAGCAGGAGAACAAGATGCAGAACAGAAGTCGTCAACGACACAAACCATCCAACTTTCGATGAGAAATTCTCCTTGTAAGTATAACATTAAATTTGTTTAAAAGTTTCATATCAATTTACTGATGAAAGGGGGTCAATAGCTAATGAAAGTTCTGAAAGACACTAATAGATATTCAACATGTTATTAGGGATAGCAAAGATACTAAGTACTAAATAGCTTGATTATGTCTCAAGATCACTTAACTGTATGAAGTAATTCCAATTTATTAATTTTCTGTTTATGATAACATTTTTTTCTGACTAATTTTTTCAATTTTCAGTGAGCTCTTGGAAGAAGATATGAAAAGGAGGATTCTTCTCTCATTATGGCATAAGCCGAAAAAAGGGTAAGCAATAGATGTTAACAAGTTTTATTTGATTGTTATTTTTACGCTTTAAGAAGTTTGTGAAGATAACATATTTCTTGATTTAATTTGTCTGTTTATTTTCTTACAGAAGCAGTGAGTTCCTCGGTTGCATGTCTTTTGGTGTTCAACCCATCAGCTCGCAGAAAAGAGTAAGTTTATAATTTATTACATAACTGCAGTAGGTTTATCATTGTAGAAGACCGTAAATATGTTCAAACTTTCATTTAATTCGCCCAATTTTGTTTCTTATTAGTAATTTTGAAGTTAGAAAATTTAATTGTTGTGTTTAATTTTACAGACTGTAAATGGATGGTATTATCTGCTAACGGAAGAAGTCGGTCGCAAGAAACATCTCCAGGTCAACAATATTCCCAAGAAACCCCTCGCCGAGTCAAGTAAGTGCAAGACCGTCGTGGTCGCCTTGAAATATTAATTGATCATCTTAAAATGCTTGTTGTCATGTTTGACGTAACAATACAATGTAATGATCATTTTGATTTATTTTGCATTTTAACAATTGTGATCTTTTATAGGGCAAAAAAACAATTGTCTGCAGGGCAACTTTTATTTTTGAACAACTTTAAATAATAAAAACTTTTTACTTATTTGCAGATATCAACATCCCCAGTGTAAATCAAGATGTCCTATGGATGGAACCGCATGTGGTATGTCATTTATTTTTGGATGATTTTGTTATAATAATTTGTTTAAACTATGCCAAAGCAATAGAATTATTGTAAGAGACAATAACAATACCCATGATTATAAATAATTTAGTTAGATTACAATAACTTAAGTTTTATAGTTCATGAAGCAGACAGCAATTCTACTGTAATGAGTAATGATTCATTGAAAAAGTTCATTTGAACTTTCAAAAAAGAAAATAAACTGTAATTTTAAAATTTAAAATTCTAATGAAAATATTTTGTCTGCTTCTAGGTGACCATCAGAAGGTCTTCCGGAGGTTACGGCTTTTCGCTAACGGGATGCAGTCCTGTCAAAGTTTGTCGAGTGGATTCAGGATCAACAGCTGACAAAAGTGGTTTGAAAACGGAAGACTGTATTGTGAGAATAAATGGATTGAATGTTTCGCGGTCGACAGCAGAGAGCATTGCGAGGATCATAAGGTGTGTGTTTCTCGATTATTAAATTGTCTTTACAAGTTTTATATTTATCATTGACAAAATATATTGAAGTGGCAAATGTTAATTGACAAAATACTGGTACTTTTCATCACGTTATAAAAATGTATGCACATACATGTAGCAAAAATGGGATTAAAAAGTAAAACTTTAGTGGTTTTGTCACAACAAGTAATATCACAGTCTGTGATATTATTTGTTTTGACAATCACAGTAACAAACTAATTAACAAAAAGATTAATTGTCACTTGACATCACCTCAAGATCTGATTTCCAACAAAAAATTTTTTTACATGCTTTTAAAAATTTCTCACAATGATACGGCATCAATTGTTTAATAAATTTATATCTTATTAAATATTTTTTCTATGTATATTTCCAGGCACTGTTCGAAGAAAATAGTCTTGGAAGTGCAGAGGCCTCGCTTGATGGAAGGACACACGATGGCCAACCAAACAGCCGGGCCCATGTCAAGTACGGTTTGTCAACCGATGTCCAGTACTGTCTGCCAGGGCACCCCTGCACCGGGGGCAACCCCTGCTTGTAGCGTAGGAAAACCCCCTCATGGAGCCTTCCATGCCCCAGTCAAACCTTTCGGAAACGCCAAACAGAGCGGTCACTATGGCAACCACCTTGGCAACGGTTATGCACAACAGCAATATCATCATGGCGGCCATAAGCAGCATCACCATGGCAACCAAGGTAGTCATGGATACCAACCCCCTACAAACCCCCTTGTTCAAGATCCTCAATACGGACATTACAAGTACCTCAGTCAGCATATGAAGTTGGAAGCAGAAATTGTTGACACTAGTTACTATAGTTACGGAGATGAGGTGCCTCCTCCCCAGCTCAGTCACCATAGCGACTCCGAACTTGAGGTAGAAACGAAGAGCAAGAAATCCATGCCAATCTGTGGTACCCTGCCAAGAAAGAAGACCACTGTTAAGGTAACTATCAACTCTTTCTGAATCTGTGCATTTGATAAATTATCTTTGGACAACACCATTGCAAATAGATATCAGACTTATGTTCTAAAATCATCAAGTTTGAAGTCTGCAGATTAGTATAGTTGTTTGAACTAGTAACCAAAATTAGTGTTGTTTCTCCCTTCAATACATTAACCATACAGCCAGGCTTTGAATCCTCGGATTCTTGTTATATATTTGACACTGTCACTAATATCTGTATTATGATATCATTATTTATTACATACATACTCATTCCAGCTGCTATAGAATACACTGAAAAGCCATGTAATTTAATGAGAAAAGTCAGAAAATATCATAAAAATTTCTTCAGTCCATGTTATTAAATATTTTGTCTTCTTTATCTTTTCAGGAGACTCTTTTGTGATGACAAGGAAGAAATCTCAGATTTGCTACACCAAAGGTGCCAATTACTACATGTGTATTAAATAATACAATGATGTAAATTATTGTAATATAATTAAAAGCCTCTGTACTTATGTGTTGTTTTAGATTTGTAAATACTGTAAATAATTTTGTTGTTGTTGTTATTTAGATTGTTAAGTAGTATTTATTAACTGACTTGGAATTATTTTAATGTGAAGTTTGAATCTGAGCAGTTTTTGTACCTGACCTTTAATACCCATTCAAAATCTCATGTATAGTACAACATTGTACATTTATTCATTGTGTAAAAATTTCTTAAATGTTATTTATTCACAATGACGGTTCATCCACAATGTGGAATTACTCTTATCATTGATATTGTTCAGAATGTCACGTATATATTGAAAAATAATGATTGGTGATATGAGTCTATAATACTTTAATTTGTCATGAGCTCTTTGTGTAAAGTCACAATTAAATCTTATGTTGGATACCATATCATGTCCGTTTAAGTGAGGGTGTATATGGGTGCCGAAAACGTTGACTATCAAATGAGTGTTTCAAAGAAATTCAAAATTAAGACACCTGTTAAAGAAATTTGTACTCAACTTTATTTTAAGTGAATAATGATTGTTAACATAGATACCCATTGAAGGTATAATATTGTAATACCACTTTTCAAAAGGGGTGTTATGTGTCAATTGTGTGCACTTTTTACCCATTGCACAACTCAGTTTTTGCCCATTGACACTCCCTCAATTAATGTTCTGGTGAATTTTGTATGATGTAAATATTTGAGGAAAAGAATACCCTTTCTGGGAAAATGATATTATGATAATAAATGTACTTGCTGTGCTAGTCATTCAAATATTTTCCTGACTGTTGATATTACACTGTAATATTAAATGTACAAGTATTAACAAGCAATTCTAACATAATTTATGAATTATAAAGTATTAATTGTAACACATTTATTGTACATATTTATTATGAATGCATCACAAATACATTACACACACAATTAAAATATTTTTTGAATATGATGGACATTTTTCAAAAGAGTGACAATTGATGATAATACAATTTCATTGTACCAATAAATTGTTTTATAACTGTACATTATGTTTTGTCTTTCCTACTAATGAAACATCCATAAACAGATAAATTTATATATGAACAAGTCGATCAATAGGCCTATCGTCCTTCTGATGAGCCGACCTGTTTGCAGCTGAAGCCTGAATGTCATACAAACATAGGCCCAAGAAGTCTCTACATGAATTAATGTACTGGTGTATTGTATATAATGTGTCTCTCACTGGCTCAGTACTTCCCCAAGAAAATGGATGGGCAATAATGTCACTGAATAGGTCATTGTTATGGCTAGTATAATTTTTTTTACTTCAGATTTTTTGGTGCTATTCAAAAATTGTGATCAATGTAAGAGAAAACCTATACTTCCTGTACTAAATAAATCAAAGAGCATTATGTTGGCGAGAATCAGACACTAAAGAACACTTTGGGTATTGTAACAACTGAAATGTAATTAATGGAATATTGAAATATTAATGGAATATTAAATGGAATCATAAACTTTCATGGTGTAATTCTTTGGCTCTGCTTTCAAAAGGCTTGAAGAGTTTTTAAGACGGACTATAGCCGGACCAGTCGAAAATTATCAGCATAAACTTGGAATAACTTACTAAAGTATGGTAGTAGCTTCTTGACCTTTTTACATGGTCGCTTGCACATATACTTCGATGCTGCAAGCCTGTAACAAATTGCCAACAATGCCCTTATTTAGGTAATTAAATATAAATATTAGTGATCAAGCAGTTTCTTGGTAATGATCAAGCTGTCTAGCCTTCTTAATTTTTTACATTAGCCATCTACCGGGTTCAAGAAGAACTAGACTTGAAGCCCCCTGGTGGAAAAGCTGGCAAATCCAGAAATTTCCCTGCTTCCGATCAAAACAAGTAATTTCCAAAACATGGCAGAAGGAGAAACGAGTGGGACCAGCTCTGTTGTGGTCACAGAAGAGGAGGATAAGGACGTAGAGGTGATTGAATATGTTGGAGACATTTGTGAATTGGGGAGGATAGACTGGACATCCTGATTTTCAGTCTGTGGGAAAGATAGACTTGTGGTAGTACCTAGGCTATACATGGACATGGTCAAGTTTCAAGTTGTCATCATTCATGGTCAAACATACATGTGTAAATACACGTTTCAATGAGTTGCAGTTGCAATTTCTGGTGACAGGTGCTGTCACTATCTGTAATGTGTTCTTTGCAGGGCAGTGTTACTTTAATTGGTTTGTACCGGTACTGAGTCTACTCATAATGATGACTGTGCAAGTGTGCACAGATGAGTCATGAGAACTATCAGCTGATCAGCTAGGTGAAGTTAGCAAAAAGGGAGAGTTTCTTTTGATCAAGTGTTGGGAGAATAAGTTCTCCAGATAGAGAAAATTACTGAGAAATATTACTGAGAAATATAATTATATTCATTTACAATATTCCCTTTAACTACCCGATGGCATCTACTCTTAAGTACTCGAATTACTCTGGAAATGAAGGTTCTAATCCGAGAGTAAACTATTCCAAATGACCAAAATCGAACTGTATAATTCCAATGCATGGGCGTGAATGAGAGACTCTGTTACCAAGTTGCCTGGAATTCTAGTTGCGTTATGAATGTAAACAAGTGTACAAAATGTGCTGCCGTCGTCAGAGATAGTCGAAAAGGGTCAGTGTAAAATGCGGACCATGCAGACCATGCGGACCAGACATACTGGCAGCCAGTCTGTTGGTTCAAGCCTTGAGCAAACACTGTCCAGCCTGGAAGGGGTTAAATCATGCGGACCAAACTGTGCAGACCATGCAGACCAACTGAATAACAACAGGGACTGATTTGAAAATAGATTTTATGAACTTAGTAAAAAAAGAAATTTTGTGAAAAAATAATATTTATTTAACAAAAAGGCAAAAATGCTAACTGGTTTAAAAGTGGTCTGCACTCTCGTCTGCACTATGGTCTGCACTCTGCTCTGGCTTGGTCTGCATGATTTGGTCTGCACTTGGTCTGCATGATTTGGTCTGCATTTGGTCTGCATAATTTGGTCAGCATTTGGTCTGCATGATTTGGTCTGCATTTGGTCTGCAGTTGGTCTGCATTTGGTCTGCATTTGGTCTGCATGATTTGGTCTGCATGATTTGGTCAGCATGATTTGGTCAGCATTTGGTCTGCACTCTGGTCTGTTGCCTTCAATCTGGTAGACCTGCACTTTGGCCTGTTCATATCTGGTCTAAGTCCTCTTGCCTGTATAAGTTTTTTTAGTTAATTAAAAAAATTATGATAAAATTAAATTTTTTTATTTATTTCTATGCAATTGTCTGTAGGCCTGTCTAGCTTACTGGTTTGGTCTGCATCTGGTCCGCATTTTCCGCTTGATTGACTTTGTATTATTAGCTTGATTAAACAAGCAATGCTCCTCTGCACCCTCCTGTGTTTGTTTTGTGTCTGGTCCGCATGGCCCGCATGGTCCGTTTGGTCCGCATTTTACACTGACCCAGCCGAAAATCGGGCTAATAACGGCCTTCGCATGTTTGATGAGGCAAACTGTAGTAACATCATTATTTAGGGGTTCCTTTGCTATGGGGATTCCCTTACTAATGGCAATTCACACCGTCAATAAATTAATAGTTATTATTTTTATTTCAGAAAGAACAACCCGTAGTTTTAAAATTAAGGAAACCCAAACAAGACAAAAAGGTGAAGTGGGAGGATGGAACAGTGGACAATGAGTTCATGAACAAGAAAAAGTCAAAATGTAAGTCTCAATCTTAGTATTGTTTTGTCATACTCATATGTATATATTGTGTATGATGTATCATGCAAGTAGAGGATTACTTTATTGAATGATTTCCAGCATTAAAGTATTTTTAGAAAAAAAGAAAGAAAAAACATGAATAGTTCATCCCTTTATGATTGTTATTGACTTGACCAGTTCTTAGTTGCTATTTAAGTTGAGCTCATTGAGTAAATTCACTGAAAAAATGTTTGAAGAAAATTTACATAATTAAAGTTTATTATTTATAAATATACTGTGATACTGTTTCATTAGTTAGACTAGCAGGGCTAGTTAGACTAGCAGGGCTAGTCTTTAGGGATACTAGGTGTCGTCCAGTTCCGAGTCTACCATCTCCATGGCAACCACAGTAGTAGTACTGTCTATTTACACAAGGTGGCTACACTTTCTTCTTCTTCTTATTGGGAGTTCTCTCCTGTGTTTTGGAGCTCCCCTATAGATAGTTATGTCAATGATGTCAATCAATGTTAGTCAGTGATGTCAGCCGGGATATCAACCAGTGATGTCAGCCAGTGATGTCAGCTAGTGATGTCAGCCGGTGATGTCAGCCACTGATGTCAGTCGGTGATGTCAGCCACTGATGTCAGCCGCTGATGTCAGCCGGTGATGTCAGCCGGTGATATCAGCCACTGATGTCAGCCGGTGATGTCAGCCACTGATGTCAGCCACTGATGTCAGCCGGTGATGTCAGCCACTGATGTCAGCTGGTGATGTCAGCCACTGATGTCAGCCGGTGATGTCAGCCACTGATGTCAGCTACCGATGTCAGTCGGTGATGTCAGCCACTGATGTCAGCTGGTGGTCAGCCATTGATGTCAGCCGGTGATGTCAGCCACTGATGTCAGCCGGTGATGTCAGCCACTGATGTCAGCTACCGATGTCAGCCACTGATGTCAGCCACTGATGTCAGCCACTGATGTCAGCCACTGATGTCAGCCACTGATGTCAGCCACTGATGTCAGCCGGTGATGTCAGCCACTGGTGTCAGCCACTGATGTCAGTCGATGATGTCAGTCGATGATGTCAGCCACTTATGTCAACCGGTGATGTCAGCCACTGATGTCAGCCGGTGATGTCAGCCACTAATGTCAGCCGGTGATGTCAGCCACTGATGTCAGTCGGTGATGTCAGCCACTGATGTCAGCCACTGATGTCAGCCGATGATGTCAGCCACTGATGTCAGCCACTGATGTCAGCCACTTATGTAAACCGGTGATGTCAGCCACTGATGTCAGCTGATGTCAGCCGGTGATGTCAGCCACTGATGTCAGCCGGTGATGTCAGCTGGTGATGTCAGCTGGTGATGTCAGCCATTGATGTCAGCCGGTGATGTCAGCCACTGATGTCAGTCGGTGATGTCAGCCACTGATGTCAGCCACTGATGTCAGCCGATGATGTCAGCCACTGATGTCAGCCACTGATGTCAGCCACTGATGTCAACCGGTGATGTCAACCGGTGATGTCAGCCACTGATGTCAGCTAATGATGTCAGCCGGTGATGTCAGCCACTGATGTCAGCTGGTGGTCAGCCATTGATGTCAGCCGGTGATGTCAGCCACTGATGTCAGCCGGTGATGTAAGCCGGTGATGTCAGCCACTGATGTCAGCCAATGATGTCAGCCACTGATGTCAGCCACTGATGTAAACCGGTGATGTCAGCCACTGATGTCAGCCACTGATGTCAGCCACTGATGTCAGTTGGTGATGTCAGCCACTGATGTCAGCCGGTGGTCAGCCACTGATGTCAGCCGGTGATATAAGCCGGTTATATCAGCCACTGATGTCAGCCACCGATGTCAGCCGGTGATGTCAGCCACTGATGTAAGCCGGTTATGTCAGCCACTGATGTAAGCCGGTTATGTAAGCCAGTTATGTCAGCCACTGATGTCAGCCACTGATGTCAGTCGATGATGTCAGCCAGTGATGTCAGCCACTGATGTCAGCCGGTTATATGATGATGTCAGCAGATGAAGTCAGCCAATGATGTCAGCCGGTGATGTCAGCCAATGATGTCAGCCAGTAATGTCAGTCAGTGATGAGGTGAACAAACTGCTGATCGACCCCCTGCTAGTCTTGCATATGGAAATATGCTCCCGTCTAGTTCACATTGTGTTAAATTTTGCAGTCACTGAGTGCTATGATCATAGGACTATGATTTACACCATTTTGACTTTTCTTTGAAATGGGGTTTTGCTTTAAATTGATTTATAAATATTGTATTGATATGATACAATCAAACTTATCATGATTTTAATGCATTGATTTAAATCAAGCTACCCTGCTTTGTAAAAAAATGATTCTTCAACTCTTATATATTTATATATATCCTGTGTTTTTGTCACTCTCTATGACTCAGTTTATTGGCAAATAAACTAATATCCCACTCTTTCATTTGCAGGTTGTTGTATTTATGAAAAGCCAAAATTATTTGGCGAGTCCTCGTCAGATGACAGTGACGGCGATGACTGCACGGCCAACTGCCACGGACACAAAAAGAAATGTTTCCGGCACCACGGCGAGGATGCCAGTCCGGGCCAATCAGATGAAAGTTCAGGTGGACCGTCGGCCAGTCACGACCCTAGTGGAGCTGCAGGTATGTTCTGATTGTTATATGAAGTATTGTTTCGTTATGTAGGCTAAGATAGAGATGTAAAGTTACTACATTACAGTTGCAAACCTTGCACTCTGCCTTGTGAGGTATAAGCATAACTCCGAGCTTAATTGAGATACAAAACTGGACAATGTCACTCTGACATAAAAGTACATACTGGGTTCGCACATAAACAACACACAATTATTGTTTCTTAAACGATAGACTACAGTCTATGACAAAGCACTAAATAAAATAATTCCATTGCATTTTGCGTCTTTTAAAATTATTTAATTTTACTAAAAGTAAGCGGAACTAATAGACCTATATCTCTGGGTTTGTGGGATATGACTTTGGAGAAATCCAACGAGTAATTAATTGTTCTCTCCAATATCGGAGTATAGCCTAACTACTGTCACACAACTATCTCAAACTGAGCGACCCCCTTTATCCTGTTCTGTACTCATTATTAATCATCTAGAAGCGATATTTTTAAAATAATCATTTAATTTAACATGATAATTTATAAAATTTAATTAATTTTGTGTTTTCTCTACAGGAGGAAGTTCGGGCAGTTGAAGATACACCGTTCCTTTAACTAAGAAGTCTTTTACAAATCCAATGTGCCCCTGTAAATTTTGTGATTTTAATAATTTATGTCCGAGGACAATAAATTGCTTTGTAAAGTGGGAATGTTCCTCAAAATATAAAAACATACTTCTTCACATTCAATACTTAATACTCAAAATGTAGAAAATTCCTCTAAAAAGTGCTCAGCAAAAAATTTAGTCGATGAATCAATGACAATCTAAGATTCTTGCTTTTTACTTTGCAAATTTTCATATCAATTGGACAACAACATTATTTCATGGTATTAAAAGAAGGTAATATTTCAAATGTTTACTAAAATCAAACTTCTTAAATACCCCTAATAAATTTCTATCATGTAATCATGTTATAAATTAGTTTTTGACTTTTTTGCCTGTCACTACTGTCACTGTGTGGCGTCATGCTGAAAATTTTGTTTATAATATCTTTGGACTGGTTGTTCAATTATAAATGCTCTACAAGAAATTCAAGATCAGCCTTCTTCATTGCACAAAAATTTCTGAATCTATTTTATAATTATTATTTGGCAACAGTCGTCACCAGCTGATCACAATAATTATGAGTCATACACAACACTGGTCAAGGTCTACATATGCATCTTAAAATATTAAGCTTATAAAGTATTGTGTAGTCTTGTTCACGGCACCCAAGTGTGTTATTTGGTGTATCATATCTGATTCACAAATTGAGACCGAACTCTGGACACTGTCATTGTTGTATACATGTAAAAAATAATTTATTTAAATAAATTCTTTGTACATTCAATATTGTATTTGTCTCTAGACTCTTTACATATATATATAAACTCATGAGGCCTATCAGGAAACTGATGCACTAGTTGTGCTAGAGTCTTTAGTTTCTGATTGTGACGTTGCATTGCTCTCAGTTTGAGCGAGACTAACGTAACGGTTCTGTCGTGTCTGCCATCTTTGCCGACGTTTTATTTTCTTCTCCTCCAACGCTTCTGGGGGGTCAGGGGGAATGAGGCCGTCTGTGATTCGGAAATAGGTGATGGCCCAGTCCTCCGCCACAAAAGCTAGGATGACACTGGAACAAATAATTGAGAAATTCAGTCAATATATTTATGTTCACCCTAGTATTTAAACTAAATAAACTGAGGGATTTATTGAAAGACCATAGAATTTTTATCAAAATTTATAAGTCTTTTCATAATTTTTTAGGCAAAATAAATTTATGGAGAATTTTAATTGACTACAAGCTATGGTAAAGGACAAAACATTATAAAATTTCAAAATTTAATTTCCGGCTTATTTTTTTAGAGTCTGTACAGAATTAATTCTGTTATTCAATTATAATTATAACTAAAAAATCTAAAAAACTTGGGAGCTGGTTACAACCGGACTCACTCCAAAACATATACGAAACTCTCTATTATTAGCGTTTAAAAAATGATCTAAGCTTAAGCTATTTTCACACCTTCAACATGTTCAAGCGCATGGGATCTTCGTGCATTAGCTGCATACCTGTCAGTGTCAAAGTGCTTCTGAAGACAAGTGAGGTAACTCCTCATTTCTTGTAATGTCATCGTGACATCTGTTGTAAGAGGCAAGACGTAATCCTTCTCTTCCCGAGGTCCCTCATGTCCCGTTATAAACAGGCAGTTGCACTCCTCAAGATAATGAGATTTCACGTTCCACCAATTTTTGACTGAAAAAGCAATCATTAGAACTTTCATAACCTTTTATCTGATTGTCTAACATAATTAAATCAAAATTTTTTTGCCTGGATGTCGAGCTTGAGATTACACAATGTATTTACCCGAGTATGTACAGCTATACAGTAAATATACTAATACTGAGACAGGACTCGCATTTCATTTGTTCATGCTTTCATACACTATGGTTGTCATTGGTTGAATTCCATTACTAATGCCATTATCATAATAAGACTGATGAATCTGATTGAATCAATGTTATAACTGCAAAATATAATGAAGGCAATTAAATTATAGAACCACACCACATTTAGCTGGAAAAGGAGGCCTAAGAGGATCAAAGCTCTACAATTTATGAAGTCTTTATAGACTCGTTAGAAGTTGCACTTAGTTGTTGTTTACCTTCAGAAAGGTCCATATAGGTCAGGAAGGTCATGTGAACCTGGGTGTTGTCGGTGCATCCCAAATCGAGAAGTTCCTTGAACTGAAAATTAAAGCAGAGTTTGATGATTTGATCAAGAAGTTGCCAAAAAGTTTTAAAAGCAAAAATTTATTGAACTTTATAGGTTCAAGCAAATCAAGAAAGTGTTGAGGAGGGGCGGGGATTAAAACATCCTGCAAACAGATTCCATCCCGTCCCCCCTCCCCTTGATTTGAAAGTAGATACATGCACACCCTGGTGAGCGAGTTGAGATTTAAATCCCCTAAGGAAACTTACATGTAGTATACAATAAATCAGCTCAGCCCACTCATGACACTGATCCAATTTGTCACGAAATACAATTATCTATGGTAAATTGTTCAATTGTTGTTATACTAGTAAAGCCCATTAAAAGCATAGAAACCAATAAGGGAATAAACAGGTGAATGTAATTTTTTACAGCACATTGATATTTACCGTACATTGATAAAAAGTTGTTAATGAAGTATTTCTATGAGATTGTAAAGGGCCAGAAAACATGAATGTTTGCCAGTGCTGCCATCTGGCATAACATTTTCAGGGAGAAACATTTCTGACCCATTAGCTGATTTGCATAAGTGGAGCTCTGGTGGAGACAAAGGGAACTACCTTTGATGGTACAAAAAACTGCATGAAACAGCAAAGAAAACAGCAATTCATGGTGTCATCAGGAGAAGGAAAGGATGAAAGAAGGGTAGGTGAAGGGTGTAGGGGAAGGACAGGCTTGTGGAAGGAGTTTTTAGCTGGCAACCATCCTGTGACCTGGTATGACCTCATTTGCATCTCATTGGCATTTAGTTTGAATGTAGATATAGATACCGTATTTCCGCGTTTAGAAACCCAGGCGTTTATTGTTTTAAAGGGATCATTACCCCAACATTTTTACGGGATAGGCGGATTATTCTTTAGGCAATAGTACGCACGCTGCGACGCAAATAAATCTTGCGTGGAAACACCTGGTGGCATGGAAGGCAGTCAAGCAAAAGGTTGTATATATATACTAGTAGCAGACCCAGTGTGGAATTGAGACCTGCGTTATTATGTTACAGTTTGAGTCATTGCATCATATGTACATATATCATCGAATAAGATCTGATCATAGAGGCCCCTCAAAGGGCCTGCGATCAGTATTATACCTAACCTAACCTAACCTAACCTATAGTTGTCCCTTACCCCGGCCTCTAAACGAGACAGGCTTCTATTTGAGATCAGATCTCTATTTGAGGAAATACGGTATACCCAGGTAGCTATTAATCATTGCAGAGTGTAGACAATTGAATCAATTTGAATGAATACACAACACATGCAATACCATGGTTGTCAGCATCAATGACCATGTGGGCATGTTGACATTCATGACACATTGTTGACATGAAATGTTTGACAGTTTGTGAGGTGTATTCAGCAAAATAAAGCAATGTCAGTTCTTATTTACTTTCTCTGGTTATTCCTGTACACCACATGAGTGTACATGGCCCCACCAATATTCTGTTAACTTCTCCAAAACAGGAATATCACACAAATTACCTTTGGGTGACTGAAATCACATGGAGACATTTTTTGGTGAACTTCAGAAAATACGCTAGGTGGCTTGGAAATTTTTACCGGACCACGACGCCCTCTAGTGTTATAAATTTCCCGCCTTTGGAGATGAGATTTTGCTGCTGCATGCTGCTTGTTGAGCATGTTGAGGAGTGGCCCTTGTACCTGGAGTCCCTGGGCCTTGTACTACCCCTTCTTCAGATTTCTGGTGCACTGAACTACTATGAACTGCTAATATGAAGCTAAGGTAAGTAAATTTACTTAATTGGTTGGCCTGAAAATTGAATCTACATGTAATATAGATCTGATCAGATCTACCCGAAGGCAGAAGTTCAAAGCGACATTCTTCGGCTTTTTACACTGCCGCTGGTGACCACAGATAATACATGATCCAGAGCCTCAATGAGACAGAGACACTTGTATGTCATCATTGTCATGGGCGCCTTCCTTTAAGGCACAGCTTGACGGCAAAGGCCACACATAATTGATCTTTAGCTTCTCGGATCCTCTCAAGGCACTTTTTCGGGTCGGTCGGTAGGACCAAGTAAAAAAGGTGAAAAAATTTTTTATAATGTCAAAAAAAATTTTTTATTTTTTATTTTCCATCGGCAGGAAATCTATTGTGTCGGCAGGTCCGCGAAGCTAAGAATCAATTATGTGTGGCCTAAGCTGGAGTATTTCACTGCATGACTGGGGACACATGTGGCAGTAGGAGATCCAGGGCCTGGGGGGAGGGTTTAGGGGGTTCGAACCCCCCCCCCCACCCGTTTGGCCTCTACATTTTATAATGTAAAACAAATTTTATTTCCGATTTTAGTACATTTTCACCCACCTGTCCGACCTGGATCCATACCTGTGTGGCCCCTAAATATTTTAAATGCGCTTTTACTTGCCCTGGACACCGCGGCGCCCTCCCCCCACCTTGCTCCAAGGGCCAAAGCTAAGAATAGCCCCCCCCCTGCCCTCTGGGCCCGCCCAAAAATATATTGATCTTGTCTTTTAAGCCTTGAGGCGTGGGCTTGAGGCCTCCACCTACTGGTCTAGTTTAGGCACGGAGTCACACAATGACAATGAATCAAAATTAATTCATTTAGACCTATTTTCACTGAGCTGGAGAATCTGCTGATTATTTAAACAATTAAATAAAAGAGTAACTGCAGATATAACAATTAAAGTATTTTATTGATAAAACCAGACATGGTAGTAATATACTTCAAGAAGTAAACATCCTTGTGAAAGGCACTGCTTCTGTCGGCTGCAACCTAGAAAAAAAAAGAAACCATTTCTACTAAAATACATGTAGGCCTATGTATGATCTAATTTCATTAATTTCTATGTATAAACTGCAGACTGAGGCAAGTGCATATTTACGTAAGCTACAGGGTTTTAAAAAGTAGTTTTAAATTTTAACAAGAATCCATGGATTCAAACCCAGAGCTTAGAGGAGGGACCTGGAGAGTGCAGGGATTAGTTGAAAAGTGACAATCATTGTTCCAAATTACAGAAGAAAATAAAGCAGACAATTAAATATTTATAAGATCATGATATAAATTACATGATCACTGATTATTACAATATAAATTGCCCTGATATAAATCTAGCAATTCTGTTAGGGGTACAAAAGTTCATGAATTCTGAAAGCCTCACCAATTTCTTTCGCTCCACTTAGCTGGCCCTTCATCAATGATGTGGAACGTGTAGATGTGTCGCGACTTCTCAGATTTATTTTGTTCACTTTTGTGAATAACCAGGCCATCAATGATAATCATGGAACCTATGAAAAAAAGATGGACATGTATAAAACTATGAACATGATGCAACTATGAATGTACGAATATTCAATAAGAGAATGACTCCACAATATTTAAAATATTTTAAAAAGCTTTGTATCCTCATGTGTACTGGATATTTTGGTAGTTTACAAATCAATCCATGAAAAGTTTTAATTACTATGAAATTTTAAAAAATGGGTTGGGGGGAGGGGAGGGATACATTAGGTTTTTCATCTATAAGAAGTTTAGCGCATGACACCAAAAAAAATGTTTCCTACTTTAGTTGTGCACCTGCCTACCCCAAGTACCCTATGGGTTTAAAGTGCAAATAAATGCCATCGCATCATGCAAGAAATAAAAAGATGCACATATGTATGAATGTATGAATCTATCTATTTAAAAGTTTAAAGCTAGCAGCAGATTCATGAGGAATGTTATATTAAAGGTAGTTTTTTTTACCTTTCTTGATAGGTTCAGACAACCATTCTCCAAACTTGTTATAATCAGGTTTCTCTCCGATGTTAATACAACTTGGTCCGCCCTTTTGAGGATTGCGGACCATTCTGAAGTCACCATGAAGTCCGTCTGAAGGAAAGTGAAAAATCAAAGTACAATCTAGAGTGTAGACTCTTGTTATTCGGATATAGTAGATGAATTTACCTTCAGAAGATGTATTAGATTATGGCTACAAAATCTAATAGATCTTCTGAAGGCAAATTCATCTACCAAAGTACAACTTCAGTATTTATTCAATTTAAAGAACTGTAAATCGGAAATCAAAAAATATAACTTCTACAGATTTTAGCTAAATATAGAGTGCTTGTTTCACGCATAACACATGTAAATTTTGTAAAACCATATTCCCTAAGTTTCCCCGAATTTGAGGTTAAATTTAAAATTCCCAATTTTTCCCAACGGGGAATATTTTTTTTCACCATTTTTCCTCGTCTGAAGGGGAACCTGTATATATACCAATTCAGCTGAAAAAATATTGGTGGGCAAGAAATTCAGAAATAGAGAATAATCTAAAATTTTTATGCAGTTATCATTCAAGAAAATCGCCAAAATAATATTTCAATTAGTGTGCAAAAATGTTAATTACCTTTGTGTGACTTAGGAATGAACCACAAACAGCCATTTTCTAAGGTAGCATCTTCAAGAGCAATCCAAATGCCTATTACGTTAAGTTTCTCAAAAGGCTCGCAGTAGAGATATGTACAGTCCTGGTGGGGCGTCACTGCATATTGCAAAACATTATCATGAACTTAACCTGTTAACATGAGGATTATCAGATAATAATCTAGGAAGGCGCGGCAGCAAACCCTCAGCAATGTAACAATGTTGTAAATTATGTCTTGAATATAATTCTGATCTCTAAAATGCCAATCACTGAAGTAACAAAGTTCAACAAACCTTCGCCGCCAATTCCAGGTTGCTGAAAAAGAAAACTGAGACTTCAATTTCCAGTGATCTACATTTATATAACATTTTATTGTCAGTTTATGATTCATTTTTTTAAATACTAGATCTTAAGGCTTTCTTTCAGGGATTAAAAGTCGGGTAGTAACTTTATAAGTGAAGTGAAGTTAGTGAACCCACTCTGACTGCTTTGGCTTTCTAAAAAGCGACTCGGAGAGTGAGTCTGACTCCCTAGGTCTCCAGAATTACCACTCTGACTCACGACTACTCTTATTGGTATTATTTCTCCAAATATCACATTATCAGTAGGCAGAAAAAAACAAATTTTACAATCTTTTCATTGGATTTTGTACATGGATAGTTATACTTGTTTAGAACGCTTTGTGAAAAATTTGAGATACATTTCACATTTTCGCAAAGTTTATATAAGTTGTATAAATTATTTTCAGGAGTCAAGAGTCAGCAAATTGATTTTTGATTCCGAATCCCACGGAAAATCTAATTTTGACTCCACCCAAAAGCTCCACAACTTTGACTCAAAAGCTGTGCTTTCTTTTTAAATTCTGAACATGAATTTTGTAATCAAGTTAAATCTCACCTTGAAAATGTACATGCTTTGGCAAACCTTAGGTTCTTGGAAGCCGAGCTTTTTGGTCATTTCCTGATGCCATGGAAGGGAAAAAAATATTTAGAATTCAAACAGAAGTACACTATATAATATACCATAAGTACTTGGGAAGCAGTCTTAAAATTTGGTACTTTTCTCTCTTACTTAATTTAAGTAATTAAATTCACAATTTTGTTGACCAACTAGTATGACCAGGTCAAGTTGGACGTCAGGGTTGGGGCATCATTTAAACCCCTGTACTTAAAATACTAATAATGTATGCATATTGTTCCTAAAATTTTGAAAACTTTTTAAAAATTATTAAAAAAATATTATTTCAAAATGTGTTTAATTAATTACCTTGACATTGTCAGAGAAAGTAACCCTCTTAAAATTAGGAGCAAGAACGTGTAACGCTGGAAGTAGAGTTAGTGTGAGCAAATTAACAAAATCAATTAAAAGTAAGTTTACCCTAGAACAAAATATAAGTGGATTAAATTATAACTGGAAAATTCAAATATAGAAAAAAAGTGTCAGTTTGACTTACCGTGCCCAATTTTATTCAATGATCTGTGCTTGTCAACTGTGAGGACTCCTGAAAATTACATTAAATTAAAAATTATTATCTTCTCAAGTAATTTAATCAATTTTCAAATTAACGCAAACATGACAATCAAATTAATTCACTATAGTTGTCAACTGATTTCCTAAAAAACTAGCAGTGGAAGAAGTAGAAAAAATATAAACAAATGTTTAAAAGTTTGTTTTATGCTGTGAATTCGATGTCTGATAGTGACTATAGTGAACAGTGAATACTATATATACTAGAATTAATTATGTTTCCAGATAAATGGCTTTTTTTATAACAAATGCCTCCAAAGCTATTTAAAGAAAGAAAGAAGATAAAATAAAAACTTTTCAAATTAAAGTTCTTGGGTTAAGAGTATACAACATTTTGGAAAAAAAAGTGCCCCACAGTCAATTGAGGAAATACGGTAGATCAAATAAATATTTTTTTAAATATAAAAATTTGTCCTTCACAATATAATAATGTGTTGTTTATAATAATATAAAGTGAACAAAGGACCTGCATGATGTGCATTTGCAGTTTGATTATTACTGAGCTTCAAGGACAAAGCCAAATATTTTATGAGTTAATAATAGCTATATATAGTGGGATGGGATGACTGTACATGTATTAGGCCTATTAATTAAACAATGCTAATACCATAAACATGTAGGCCCAAGTGTGAAGGATTTTTTGCTAACAAGTTTCTAGGATGGGTGCTTTACCTCCAGTATTTTTACATGGATTAAACCACACATCGTTGATGTATAACATCTGGAATCTTTTCGAGGCACTTTTTCTTAAGTCAGACGGTCTGACAAATAAATGAGTAATTTTGTCAATTGAAAAATTGTGTATAAAGACCCCTGTTGAAAAAGGTTAATTTTTTCGAAGGCACAAAATCTGTTGAGTCAGTCGACCATTAATGTTTGACATAAAGTGGACAAGTGACAAGTGTCAGCAGGGTCAGAAAAATTTTAATTTTCAGTTAATTTCAAAAAGTACTACAAAATTTCCCACATTGTCGCTAATTGAACAAATACTTCCAAGTCAAAATTTTGACCTTTTTTTTTCTTCAAAAATTTCCAGTGACATTTAAAAATTTCCAGGTATCGACATGCCCGAATTCCCTACTTTTTCCAGCCCTGCAAGTGTGGCTGATCTAGATGCCAGGACTGTTCTTTTCCTGGAGACAGGATTTAAAAGATATCTTTTTTTTGCTTTTCAATTGCCGCAGCCAGAATTATCATGTTTATAAATTAATGGACTGACCTTTATCATCCAAAGCGCCATCTTCAAAAAAGTATCTGATCTTGTCCCCACTCGTCATGAAATAGTCATCTCTGTAGTTCTAAAATATATCATACAGAGTGAGAAAAGACACAGAGAAAAGACCTTTGAAAATAATGTCAATACAATTAATCCATGTTAATCTGTTAATTGAAACTACCAAGTATCAACATTATGTAAAATTTATGTAAATCTTAATTCTTGTGAAAGAGAAAACATTTTCTAATGATATGACTTGGGAGATTGTCTTTTTTTTGTGATCAATTTCAAAGATGTTCATCTCTGTAGTCGATTGACAATTTTTTTAAATCAGAAGTTCTATTTGGAACTACAAAAAAAGTTTCATCGTTATTCATTCAACTATAGATAGCACTTTATAGGATTAGGCCTACTATTAAAGTTAACATTATTTGTAAAAGGACACATGTCTTCAGATATAAGACCTCACATAATTGATCTCTAGCTTCTCGGATGCTCTCAAGGCACTTTTTCTAGGGTCGGTCGGCAGGACAAAAAAAAAAAAAAGATGAAAAATTTTTTTTTTTTCAATTTTTTTTTTCTGTCGGCAGGAAATCTATTGTGTCGGCGGGTCCGCGAAGCTAAGAATCAATTATGTGTGGCCTAAGGAAATGTATCATGTTCATACTTTATACGCCTATATCTATTTTTACCTGTTTAGTTGTCGAAAACACTGTATTGTGCTGTGCAGGGTCCATTTTGTCCACCAGATCATAACATTCATTTCTTAGCGCATTGACGTCTGTGTCTGACAAGAAATCCTCCACGACCAGGTAGCCGTCCTCTCGGAACTAATTTCAAGAAAAAAATTTTTCAGAAAATTATTTAAACCTTTGTAAACAGGATTTTACAGTAACTCTCATTAGTTGGGTATGAGGGGTGGATCTAATTCAAAAGAGGAAGCGTCATGAAAAGAATGCATTTTCTTGCCAAAGAAAAAATTTATTTAATTATTAAAAGGAGGGGGATCCCGGGGTTCGGCAGGGTGGCATATGATATACACACCCGGGCATACACCCTGTCACAGATGGTCAGCATTACATGCTACACAAGTGAATTAACATGACCAATTTAGATTGGATTATGTTAACGGTTAAGGAGATCTTTCTGCATGTCGTATCATGAGTGTCGCAGACATTTAGAAATTCTGACAGCGAGTGTCCCTGACTCCTTGTGACCCTGCATGTCAGCATGTGACACAAAAAGTAGGCCTAAAGTCAAATAAGTTCACAGTTGAGTTACATAAATCATTTTTCGACCATGAGATACAGATCTGTATGACTGTGATCATGATAACTTGGTATTGAAAATTAACAAAGTTTCAAAAACTGAGGAGTGTGTTAAAAATATTACTTGATAATTACTTTAAATTGCATAAATTGAATGATCTGATTGCTCATGCACACAGAATGCAATGTCCAGATATAATTTACCTTCTCAACCTGTTCGTCTGTGATCATCTTGAACAGCTGTCAGCTCAGGTTCCTTTGTTTTAGTCGAAATAGCTCAAAATTTAGAGCAATCCACAAGTTCATGGAGTGTGACCTACTTAGCTGCTCTGTTGACCGGTCATGACCTAGATTAGACGTCACGTGACTGACACACCTCCATGACCTTTGACCTGGCAGCCATGAAGCGAAAGTGACGCTGTGTTCAGATAAGGGCTGATAAAAAACGGATTTTATCGGCAGTTTGTCATCAGATCTGCTGATATACACTTCTCCGAAGATGCAGAACAACAGAGATGTATGAGACCTCCTTTTTCTGGTAAGTGGTAATTCAATTTGATGTGATTAAAGCCATTTAAAGGCGAAAATTTTTCAATACTTGGCAACAGTCAACACCTGTACTGTCCAATCAATGGACAATGGACAAGAGAATCACTGGTGATTGACAGTTTAACTTAACATTGATCATTTAATGATATACAGTAGTTGCATAATTTGCGTAAAATTTAACTTAATATGTAGGCCTAACGTGTGTATGTAGGTACTTCTGTCTAATGAGTCTTCGACTTCCACCCCGCGACCCCGCCCCCATCGGCCCCGGTCACTTAAAATCTTTTTCAGGGTTTTTCTTGAATAGTCTGGATATTTTAACTATTTGTCTATTCTAGTATTGGACTGTTCAGAATTTATGACTGGGGGATGGGAGGTTCGTCGAAAGTTGCCGTTGAAAAGTCATACCCCCCTTAGGTTTTTTTTTGCAGATTTTAGTACTGCCCCCTTAATGTGATCGTTGGGGACTTTTACCCCCCAGACATACTAAGCAATAGACACAAATATTTTATACGTACACCTTGGACGTTTGCGCGGACACATTCGCAGACTTCTTGCGTGTTTTATGATGTTTTTCCTACATTACTTTTCATACCCCCCCTAGACATTTTGTAAACAATTAGTATCCCCCCCCCCTTGAATCATGTGTGAAGTTAGTTCCCCCTCGGGCAAAACTCCTGAAAAAAAAAAAAAAAAAAAAGATTTGTCCTATCCTGTTATATAGTGCAGTAATTCTGATGATAGAATTTTACAATTTTTAAATAGCAAGAACGACAGCTCGAACATATGTTTGATTACAATCTGCAGATTTATCCTTTGATGAAAAAGTAGGCCTTATTATGTAAGCTAATGTTGTAATAAGCCGTGAATATCCTGGGTGTGAATATCAGTCTTGAGCCTTGGACTGAGATGAGTATAGAGTATGGACCAATATAGTAATTGAATACACATTGGAACGCATATTGCCGATTGTTTTGCTTATTTAACAATTAATTTCTGGGCACTCACAAGGATTGATTAATGAGATGGGAGTGAGCGCGGGTGTCTTCAACATCTTACACATTTACCCCATGTGAGGGATCTTTTACTTGCCCAGCATAGGTACTGATACAATTAAGGAGCCACTGATTTAACCTCATCTGAAAAACATCCAACTGGGATTTTGCTCACAAAGGCCCATTGAAAATGTTGGGTTTTTTAAAGCGCAGTTATTTGCATTAGTCATGACATTTGATATCAACTTATCATACTCTTGAGATATGATAAGGTGATAATGATAATGTTTTTATCTCACAACAATAAAGTTATGATCAATAATGTAGCCAATACTAGCCATGATTACTCTGCCTGTAGGCCTATGTTATATCAGCTGCATATTATTGCACTCATGATGTATGCAATATTATTTAGGGGTTATAGAAGCATTGGAAAAAATACCCCTTCTAATTTAAATGTTTTGGTTAAATGGAGTGATACATGTTACATGATATAAAATGTGTTATAAAATTACACTTCCTGAATCAAAACTTTCGGGTCTGTAACACGCTCTACAATGCCGGAAGTGGTGATCATAAAATTTGGGGAAAATTTTCTTTTCCTAATTGGGCAAAAAATTTTATTTTCTAAACTTTGTTCTTACGTTGGCGTGGAATTTTAACTTAGATATTTGAGATATGTGAGACATTGAGGGTTTTACTGCTCTCGGACTTTTGATTTTGAAAACTTGTTCTTTGCTTTAATTAATCGCTATTCGACAGGGAGTATTCGGCTATTCGCAAACATTTAAATGTATGTATTGCTTCTCAATATCGAGTTTCGAATCAGGCTTTTGCTTGCTACGAGGAAAGATTTAGGACTAAAATTAATTAAATTTACCACACCATAAATGTGAGAGGAATCAAAGAGTTTGCATTAGGGTGTAATGACTCTTTCTAAAGTTTGAAAAAAAAGATTGGAATTAGCCAATTAAGACTGCTCCATCTGGAGATGAAGAGTAGGGCTCTAACTAAACTTTGGAAGTCTGGATTGACTGTATATTTGGTCGCAAGAATTGAGTGGTTTTGCTATACGTATACGATTCCCGTGGACGTATAGATTACAATAGCAACAGAGATATAAGATAGCACCTGTATTGGTGCACTTCAAAGCTAGTGTTCCAGCTAGGATTTGATTCGGGCATACAATTTTCCAGAAATGAGTACACTTTTCAAAAAAAAAAAAATTCTTTTTCAATATATTGTTTTTTTTTTGGGCATGGCGGACGAGGGTCGGGCATGGCCTGCGCCATACTTAAATGGCTTAGCTGGAACTCTGCTTCATAATGCAATGTGTAGCAAAACCTCTCTATTTTTTTTTTTTTTTTTTTTTTTTTTTTTTTTGAATGACTTGGTCTTTATTTTTTTTCCAAAATACAAATTTTTTTATGTTCAACAATATAAGATTGGTGGCCTTCGAACTCTATCAAGTCGCAAGACTCACTTGTAACTATGAACCACTTCAACAAGCTAACCAGGACCTCTCTTTTAAGGTGACTCAACCGTGGTAGTTTGATCATACAGATTTTTCTAAAATTTTGCACAGGTAGTCTATGGGACCCATACATTCCAAAAATGAAAAATAAAAAAATTTCACCAACTCGTTTGGTTGCCATGGCAACAGCATGTTTGGCCTGATGACTGCTTAAAAGTTATAAATTGAGTTTTTGGTTATGTACCACAGAATAGAGCATTACATGGATTTGTCACACAAAAATGTCAGAAATGTATTCCCATGGATGTAAACCAATACATTTGCCACAAATTTGAAGAAAAAGGTTAAAATACTTTTTTCTGTAAGAGCTCAAAGGGCACAAACACACTAATTAATTGCAGATTTTGCATGCATCAATTTTGGCAGTAATCAAATTTTAGGAAAACGATCATACAGATTTTTTTTAAAATTTGCATTTAACATAAACAGGTTATTGTCAAACAAATGTCCAAAAATGAAAAAAATTCACCGAGTCGTTTTTTAACTGCAGTACCATGACTATGCCAATGTCAATTTAAAGAAATAAAGACAATTTTAGACACAGTTGACTGAAATTAGTTGAGAAAATTCTTTTGATAGAGACGAGAAGCTGAAACTTTGAATTAGCATAGAGTAGGTGTTACTGCATTCAATAAAAAAATAATTATGCTTCTAGCTGCATTAGATCTCATTTAAATAGCAAATTACTGGCTGCCATGCTGTTAAAAAAAAAGAGAGCAGAAAATGGTAACGTCACAACTTTTTCAGGGCCTGCAGCAGTGGTGACGCTATGTTGCTAGGCAACCAGGCTGCTCAGAAGTGTGTGCAGTGTACCATGGTTGAGTCACCTTAAGATCAAGGAGAGTATCTCAAAGTTGTAAAATGCAAAAAATACAGGATGTGTACGTGTACACAACAAACTTGTCAAGATTGTACTTTACAAACTTAACTGATTGATTTACTATCAATACCATTGTCATCACCGATTGCTTTACTGTCAATATAACATCTACCACTCCTTTGCCATTTCAGATAACTCCGTAGCAGAAGACAAGTGAGGCTGGAGCCATGAGGACTAAAAATGCCGCATCCATGCTCCGTTGCATTTTGGCCGTTTGCTGCATGGGTCCAGCCTTTGCGTACAAACATATCATCTTTATGCACGGTCTCTTTGCCGGCCCCTGGGAATTCAACACTCTCAGCAAATGGTTGCAGAAGGTATGTTAAATTGTTAAAGCTATTATGTCACCCGATTTAACCAAAATTTTAAAACTTTTTTAAACATTCGTTTTGATGTATTATACTTGTGTCTAACTTATTCTGAGTGACAAGAAATTTTGAATTATGTCTATTCCATGTTGAGCAAGCAATTAGTATGTGATTAAGTTCATTTTATACCCTGCAAGATCCCTGCATTTTTTGATTTGTAAACAAAAAGGGCTTTTTGATGCCATCAATAACTATTTCTTTACATTTTTAAAGGAATTTGTCTTCATATACTGGGCTTAGAATGACAATTACAAAATTTCAGTTGTCAGAAAAAGTTTAACATGGTTCTAATCTTCCTTTTAACAACTTTTTTATTTGGGGAGGGGGCAGTAAGGCTTTAATTAATTGCTTTATAGAAGAGATTGTCCTGGTTAAAACATCAAGGTTAATCCAATGAATGTCTGTGATATTATATGTATGGGTGCGTCTGCACTTTGGTAATTAAAATTCCCATCCCTGATGAATTCACGCCAATCAACTGTCACTCATGCTATCTCTTTTGTGGTTAATTTATGTAACTATGTGTGTTTGTATTTTATAATAGATTAGTTACACGCATGATTGTCGGATGATCAACAAATACTGATACAGCAGTTAAAACTGATAGGCCGACATTTAAATTAGGGTATCTCATATATTATGACTCATATCATGAAATCATATGATATCTTTATAATCTTTTTTAAAATGTCAGATATTCAATTAGCCTCACAGGCCAAGTTGACACCTTTTTCAATTGCCTCAGATTTTTCAGCTAACTGAAAATCTTTATAAGTACTATAAAGCCGGATAAATTTGTTTTTAGTTTCTCGGAATGACCAACCAAACCTATTTTCTTCCCAAAAAAAAAAAATTGACTTTACGGAAAGATAACAAATAATTAGGAATAGGAAAGGCTCTCAAGAAAACATTGCCTCTAAATAGCCCACACCGGTGCTGATGGAGCGTAAAACACAAACTCGCTCACTCTCAAGAAAACAATTTTAATATTTAAAATTTCACTGTCATTATGAATTTTATGTATTTTGCAGGAGCACCCAGGAACAACTTATACGGTCATAGACAAATTCAACACTCTGTCCAGCTTAACGAATCTGTGGCAGCAAGTGGACACCATCAAGAAAAATGTGACGTCCGTGATGAAACAACATCCGGAGGGAGTCCATCTCCTTTGCTACTCCCAGGGTGCGTACTGTTTGATTATTTGGTTGGGGGGGGGGAGGTTGGGCTTTATGTCCTGTATTTTTACGCTGATTAGGGTTGGGCCTTGCTCTCTGGTAACATGCTGTGCTGTCAATCGCTGGGTCCCGGGTTAAGATCCAGTTCTTGCCAGGTCACCTGGGCAGTGTTGGAAGGCTGTTTCAATCATCCTTCGCCTCATTGCTGTGTCCTCCTCCAGTCCTCGTTAGCTTGCCTGGTTGAAGTGCATAAATACAGGACATAAAGCCATGATCACCATCCATTTGCCCTGATTAGGCTAAATGTTTAGGACAGGCAGAGAAGGTGGTAGGGGAGACCGGGGTAAGTTGTGCCATTTTTTTCGTCAGGCTTATTTTCCGAAAAACCAAAGCTTAATCATGTAATCTGAAAATCAGATATCAAAATATAATACGTTGGCCAGAATTGACCAATGTTTCAGGGCAATCCAACCATGGGGAAGGTCATGGTAGGCATTTGAAAAAAGTAGGTCAAGTGGCACAACTTGCCCCGGTGCCGGGGTAAGTTGTGCCACATGACGGGGTAAGTTGTTCCGCTTAATTTATTCCAAAAAAACCTTGTATTTCACCCGTTTCTTCAGATAGGTTATTTGTTTCATGTTTTTAACATATTACTGACATGTTACATGAAACTAATCAGGCATTTATGAGCCATTTTATACACAAATTAAAAATGCTGAAAAAAACAGAATCATTTATTGTTTGGAGGGTGTTATAACCATTTTAACACGTGTTCCTTTCAGTGTAAGTTATTTCACAACATGTTTAGGCCTTGCGTAAAATTAAGACAAAAAAAGATGAATAAAAAATTAATTCCTATGTCATACCATTGGCACAACTCACCCCAATCAAAACAGCACAACTTACCCCAAATTGATTTTCTGGATGAAACTGGTTGTCAAAAATAAACAAACAATGCAAAATGAAATCTAAAAACAAAAATGTCTAGATATAATGGGCATGAGCACAGAGCTCGCACCAGTTTTGATCCTGGAGGACTAAAATTTCAAGTCGATTTAAAATTGTTCTTTTCAATAAATTTTGAAAAGTGAGTCCCTGGGGCCCTAACAAAGTGAAAGAATTTTTTTTTCTTAAGGATTTGTGTATAAGAACGGCCATTAAACATTTTACCCCCAAAGTGTAACAGATTTTTAGAAGTGAAGTTTCAATGTTCTTTTTTAGTTAAGGAAACTTTTTTTTTGGAGATATTTAGATATTTTGACATAAAAATCCAGGTTTTTGAATAATTAGCACTCGTGTCTAGAAATTTTCCTTTCCAGAGGAAAATGTGGAAATTGACGTGTAACTGTGACCACAAGGCATTTACGTTAAAAAATCTGCTATAAATTTTTTTATATTATATCTTTCAACACATTGGTAGTTTCCTTTGAGTATAAAGAAGATTTTTTGACGTTTTCGAACATTTCCAATAATATTTGCTTGATCTATGGCACTTTCTCAACGTGTAACAGTGACATGTTATGATTTATCAGACTTTAAAGGTGCATTTTGAACTCAACGAAAATATTTTTTCTGGAATATGATTCAGTTTGATTCTTATTGTAATTCATATAAGGTACTGTTAATACAATTCAATAGAAATGAAAATATTTCCGTCACAAAATCGAATTTCAGATATTTTGCGAGTAACTGTGACTAGAGTGCAGCACTCTGAACAACTGGAAAGTACCGTTAACTTTCTTATGGTTCAAAAATTGGTTACAAGGAAGAATAAGCCATTGTGTATCACTTTTTGTAAAAATTTGTGAGTTGATTTAAGTTTTGAAAATTTTTCATGGTAACTGTGACCGAAGTATGTCACGTTACATGTTGAGCTTGTTTGTGACGTCTGTTCAAAAGATTTTCTGGAAGTGAAAAGGCCTTCTTTCAATATAAAAGTTAAAAACAATTATGCACATGTCACATAAACCGCAATTTATGATGATTGCGGATAGTTATTTTTTTCATTGTGTATTCAGTGTGACTATTTTAATTTTTTTTGTGAAACAGTGACCGAATGAGGTACAAAGAAGCCTATTTAACACATATGCAATATCTTAAAGGACAGTAAATCTAAAGTTTGTAGTGTTAATAACCAATAGCTGGCCAAATTTGCAGTTATTTTTCAAAATGAATGGAAAATAAAACTTTTTCTTGTTCGAAGTAGCAAAAATGTCACTGTTACATGTCACGGTTACACATAATCTTTTCCTGCCATACTAGATTAATTCTGCATCAATGGTCATGAATCTTAGAAATTTTACTCTTTTAGTTTATTTTGGAGCAAATATAAATCACCTGTGCAGGAATTCATAAACATATTACTGATGATTCAATTAAAGGAACAGTGACGTAACAGTGACAATGTCACTGTTACACGCTGGCCAGGATAGTCACAGCAGCATTATTCTAATGCCCAGAATGAAAGGTAACAATGGATTATGATAAACTTTCCTCTTGAAACAAATGTAAGGCAATTAAGCAGAATATTAAAGTTATTAAACTTAAAAACAGAAGTTGGTTGTGTAACATGTTACACCTCAGGCTTGCAAATAGGCCAAATATTTAGGTTAACATTTTAATTTTGGTCTGATGCTTTATTATTTTTTAGTTTATTGTGGATACAAATGCATATATGTCGAAATAATAACATTTGGTGTGGTTTATAGTAATGGCTAAGTGTAACAGTGTGACTCACTGTGACTTGTAACATTTAAGGGCCTCCAGTTCCTATTGCATTCATGCAAAGTTGATGAATTTTTGAATACTTGAAGTTGGTAACCCAGATTAATGCTTGGTGAAGTATCATTAAATTTAATGAAATATAACCTATGTGTGACATGGGGTTGAAAATTTACCGTGTAACAGGTAAAAGTGTGACCGAGTCATGTAACTCAGTTTTTTAAAAACTAAAATGTACACCTTGCTATCAAGAGGCATACCACACAATTTCATTCACAAATATGCAACAAAATAATGTTTTATGTGAAGTGTATTCAAAATTTTAAGGTGCTGAAATGTTGTTGATGTACGTGTAACATTTTGAAGGTGAAATGTTACACGGTCTTAGCCATATTCTGGACACTTTATTAAATCTAACAGAACTTTGAAATACTGATATTTTAAATGTCTCAAAAGTTCTTAAAACATTATACAAAAGTTACATTAGACATTATTAGCTTATAAAATTATATGGAGGGTAGAAGTTTAAATGTTGGAAAAATGAGTCAAGTTTCCGAGAAATTTGCCTGTTTTCTGAGCGTAAAATGCCAGTATTTCTGTAATAATTGACAGAATTTTCAAAAGCTCACAGTTACTGATACCCATGAATATATTTGATAACTTATGAATAAAAGAAAAAAAATTCATTCTTCCAAGGGTAGGATATAGGCCCTGGAAAAAGTGTGACATGGATTTCCACAAAAGGGTGGCAGCTCTGTGCTCTTGCCCATATACGTCTTAACTCCATCCTACCAGAGGGACATCATCTTATTACAAATACCAAATGACTGAGAAACAAGAATGTCTGTCCTCGGCACTTCAAGTTTTCAGCAATAAAATTGAATTTATGAGTGTAGCCTTTCATACCATTATATTTGGTAGTTTTTTTCTTGGTACCTAATGATGTTGATCAAGTGGGTATATATGGGTGGCATTGCCTTCTTTGCCCAGTTCTTCATTTCACCCCAACAGTGGGCGGCACAACTTACCCCGGTCTCCCCTAATTGAAGGCAAGACAAGGTGCGCTCTTGATTTATTTGTTGGGCCTGGTCCTGTTGCGCTTGTATGGTTGGCTATTTAGTGCAGCTCTGTGAGACACGTGTTTGCAGCTCATAATGCTGCACACTGAACTCAGGTCCATGTGATCCAGCCGAAGCTGGATTCAAACCTGGCACCCAGTGAAACGCAGTCGGCAGTAAAAGATGTAAGCCATCTGTTTTTTCATTCAAACACGACACAATAAGACTTTCAAACAAAGAAGTGAGACTTTTGACGCAACTAAGTTCATGCAAAACTTGCTCTTTGATAAGCCACAGGAAAAAATGTTGGTTGACAAGCTTGTAAATTCATCTTCTTCATGTTTGATTTACATGGTTATAAATCTTTCTTGTTAGACCATTTTTTTTTTGGAGCTTCACCACTAAACCAACTGCTGAAGGCAGTGCAAAAATACAGGATGTGAAACCCTATCCTTTTGGCTACCTGCCTGGTCGAGTGATCCTAGAGAGAACATAACTATCAAAATTATCCAAGAAGTTTATTACCAAGGTGGCTGGAAATAAACTTCTATCTTAATTAACAACAACAACACTATTGCATTAATCCATTTATGATCCTTCAAAAAACTGTCAATAACACTGACAAACAAATTAATTAATATTACTGCACCTAGGTAATAAAAACATACTGGGAAATACTAAAATAATGAAGTGTGATATATAGCTAATTAACAGGGAATAGGCATGGCATGAAACAGGGGAGTCTTGTAAGTCGTAAATCATGATAAGAAATTAATTATATGGCGCACTTCCTTGTGACATTCTGGGTTTTAAATTTGATATGATCTGCTTTTGTTAGGCATGTGACTTGATCACATGTTGTAACAAAGACTTGAAATTTAAGATGTATGTCGCAATTTTATAAATAATTCATGAAACAGATGTATTGAGACATCAAAGAGGATTATTTACGCTTTTTAAGGATCACATGACAGTCGTTACACCACTAAATGTAACATATATATATATACATTGAGTCCTTGACTTACAGACCTTAATTTGCCATCCAATGACGACTCATGAAATTGGGGAAAATTGTATAAATGATTAAATGTTTCACTTATAAGTGATAATGTTCAGTTTCATTGATTCAACAAAGTAGAAGTTAGTAGAAAAGCCAAATTTTGAAACCATAATTTTGTCAGTAGCATATTTAGGGGGGAGATGAAATTAGGCCACCCCCACCCCCTAAGCCAAAAATAACATGGGACAGATATAGGAGAAACTGGATCACTGCGTATTTGCCGCAATTTATGGCTCTAACGGCCAAAGTGAAAACCTAGTAAGTCACATTTAGGACATTCTGAGAAAATTGACTTTTAAATTCCAGTCCTTGCAGTAAGAGATGGACTTACTGGGATTTGCCAGTCATTCAGGGGTAATGGGCCACTTCTTGATAATCTAAACTTAATAAATGTATAGAAACATGTCTCAGAAGTCCTATTTTGACCTTAACTCAATTTGGTCCAAAATGTGACTTACTAGGTTTTCCCTTTGGACGCTAGCCGCTGCCCCCACTTTTAATGGGCAGTTTATAGATACGCTCCTGAATTTAGTTGACCTGAATGTACAGTGTATAAATTATTATCATCATGACATGACCCTTCATTATTATCATCATGACATGGAACTTCATATTTTCTTTTTTAGGTGGTCTGGTGTGTCGTGGTCTTTTACAGTCAATGCCCAATCATAATGTGGAGAATTTTATATCGTTGTCATCCCCTTTAGCTGGCCAATATGGAGGTAACAATAAACACAATATTTATTACATTAAATATTTGGCATTTATTTTGTGATATATTGAATATACGCATGTCATCAATACAATGATTAATTGTTAATAGAGTCATTAAATCTTTTTCCATAGCAACTTCCTATATGAAACACCTGTTCCCGTTTTTTGTCAAGGAAACTCTTTACAAGTAAGTTGTTGACATTTTTGTTAGGTCTTATTGTAAAATAATTGTAAAATAGGAATGAAAATAATAATTTCCCGTGTATTAATTCATGTCATAAGTTCTATTCATTAAAAATGCCCAATGCGTGGGATTCCCAGTGTTTTTGATTACCCTGTTTAAAGTCCCAGTATCTCGGATGCCCTGTAACCCAAGACTGGACTGCAAACACTGGGTCTCGATATGTTAAACAGTAGTTTCAATCATCCTTCGCCTCATTGCTGTGTCCTCCCCTGTCCTAATTGGCCTACCATTATAGGGATGCACGGATATCCGGCAAGGTATCCGGCTGGATATTGGAATTTGCAGGATATCCAGTATCCGGCAGAATTAGGATTTCAGAACCAGATATCTAGGATGCTCAAAAAGTTTGATAACAAATAGAAGAATGTTGCAAGAGCCAAGTCAAAAACATGATTTAACCATCTTCAAAATTTAAATTCAGTTATTGAACATAACAAAAAACATTCCATCAGAGGAACAGTCCTCCAGTCAGACATGATACCCTCGGCTCTCAGAAAAAATATTTTTAATCATCTGCGAATGCTGAAGAACGTCCCTTTTCGTATCTTTATTATCCGGTTCCTACCATCCCGTTACTATCCGGCATCCGGCAGTTGGTGTGGCCGGATTATCCGGTATCCGGCTATTTTCACTATCCGTGCATCTCTGCCTACCAAGTGCATAAATACAGTATGTAAAGCCCCCAAAAATCCATCTTACTTCGGAAAGACACTCTTGACCATCACACTCTGGAAATTCTTCTAAAAAAAAGGATAATTTTGGAAAAAGAATATTTGGGATCATTTAGTTATTAATTTTAATTTAGGTGAATGAATAAACATAATGAGGATATGTCCCCAAAAAAGAAAGCAGTTACTAGGGGGATACATCAAATTTAAATCAAACCACAGAACTTTTACATGTATAATTTGGTAAATTTAGGATGTTAATTGAATTTACTGATGTAATTTTCATGTGGTCAGACATCTGTGGTTTTGCAATTTTCCACAAACGAGTGTGCAAATTGCGTAGTTTCAAAAAATGTGCAATTAGTGTTGCAGATTATTTACTTCCTCAACGATTTCACTAACATTGCAGCATTATGTTGATAAACTTCTATGGATGTCAAAAGTTGGTTATAAGTCAACAAAAATGCTGTCACTGTAGATATCAATCAGTCATCTAAGAAACAAAAATTCTGTCACCCCAAGGGACACAGAATGTAAACGCAATGTTGGTGATTGATGGAGGGCTCGTCTGTTGATAACATAGAATGTATGGTAGAAATTATGTTGCAACAGCATTGTACAACGTCCCATGTTAATGTCTTATCTTCGACGTTGCTTCACAACGTTGTGACAACGTCTTTTCTATCAAACAGTTCTATGTAATTTTCACAAACATTGCGACGTTGATGTGCCCATTGGAACTGCAAATATCAATCAGCCACCTATGCTGAGAAATAATTATATGTCCCCTGCCACTTAGACAAATATTACAGGTTGCTCTTATAAATTTTAAAAATTTTAAATTTTCTTATTTAAGGTTTTTGTACACAAAAGAAGGGCAGGAAATATCCATTGGAAACTATTGGAATGGTGAGTTTTCTTCTTTTAAATATGGGGATTTTAGGAAATATGTATAACGTTGCAGGCATTCCCCAGTTTTAGACTCCTGCGTGTCATTTAGGGCATACCAAATAACATGCCACTTGCCTTTGAGGGGGCCTAAAACTTCTAGATTGCCATGACATTTGCCTTCATTAGTGCTTGATCAACACAACCACAAATTTAAGCCAAGTAACATTGCTGATAATTCTGGACAATAAAAGTTTATCATAATGCCAAATCCCCTAAAGATGAAGTTATCGACAAATGAGAAATTTGATAGCAGTTTTGTAAAAAGTTGATCTCATCTGCTCAATAAAATTTGACAATTATTTTTTCTCCTTACAGATCCCCACCATCAAAACATGTATCTAAACAACTCGCAGTTTTTGCCCTATATCAACAATGAGAGACCAACAACTAACAGCTCAGGTGAGTTACTTTGAGAAATATGTTCTGATATTTTAACGTGGCTTGTAATACTAGCCTTAAGTTTTCTTCAAACTTTAATAACAAGAATGTATCTATACCTTTCAAGATTATTTCAATTAGTGAAGATGAGTTAGAAGTTGCAACCACAATAGCTGGAATAGACAGAGCTTTTCTTTCTAAATCGTTGTTCTTCATTGAATTATAATTAAATAAAAATTATGAAATGTTTATTTCTGTCTCCGTTTTCAGAATATAAATCAGGATTTACCAAAATAAAGAATCTAGTTATGGTCGGGGGACCAGACGATGGAGTAATCACTCCTTGGCAATCTAGGTATGTTGTACTTGAATTTCTGTGGCAAAAGTCTCACGTGGCGGGAAAAAGTAGGGAATTCGGGCTTGTCTTTGCCTGGAGATATCTAAATCTCTAATTCTCCATAGATATGGAAATTTTGGAAAATTGCAAAAAATTTTCAAGAACACTTTGTGATTTTTGTGACGCCACGCGGCCACTGTCATCTATCCTTGGAGGAATGTTTCTAATTGCATCATTTGATCATTGCCTGGAAAGACACGTTTTTTCTGGCCCTGTAGTCTCATTTCTGTGGAAATGTGGGATCCATATTTAGGCTACATACCAGAAAATGTTGATATTTTCTCATACATTTGTCTGTCATTATCGTGTTTCCTATGCGCTTCAAAAGTAATAATGTTTTTCTTGATTTCTTTTTCAGTCAGTTCGGGTTTTATAACAGCAGTGAAGAGGTCGCTGATATGAGATCACAGAAAGTGAGTCATTTAGCAAAATATCGTTTTGTTTTGTAAAATTCTGGTTGATTTGAAAGGATGCATTTAACAAACGATGTCAGAATTTCACTATATATGAACTAACCAAATTTATGAAGGACTTCCATGCTTGGGATGCTCTTCTATGTTAGTTTGCGAACATGTTAATGAAAAAAAGAAAATCATGGTTGTCCCGGTAGATACATGAATGGTAAGCGAAGAGGACTAATTGATTATGTGTGTATCACTGTGTGTCATCCATGAAACTGTCAGTGTTACACACATTAAAAATGTAAATTGGTTTGGCTGTATAATGTGTGTCAGAGTTTATAACATTGTTTTGGCATATTGTTTGACTTCAATGTTTTGTGCGTTGCTGATATTTTGACCATTTTCCTTCTTATCTTGCAGTGGTACGAACACGATCTCTTTGGCCTGAAGACTTTGGACAAACAGAGGCGGATCCACACGTACACCCTCCCCAATATCTCTCACACCTTTTGGTATCGGACCCGCAAAGTTTGGGACTGTTGCGTTAAACAATGGTTAACATAAGACTCACACAGTGGTCCTTACAATGAATAACACCCTCTTCTGCAGACCTGAACAGTAATGCCCATTAATTTTGTGGACCAGAAAAAGCTCCGCCTTATTTTGTGAAATGTTACACCGCTTAGTTTCTAGACATGGGAGTGTTACACCCCCTTATTTCTGCAGACATGGAGTGTTACACCCCTTGCCTCTGCAGGCATGGAATGTTAACCATTTCTAGACATAGGAGTGTTGCACCCCTTACTTTTGCAAACATGGAGTGTTACACCCCCTTGATTCTGCAGACATGGAGTGTTACACCCCCTTGATTCTGCAGACATGGAGTGTTACACCCCCTTGATTCTGCAGACATGGAGTGTTACAACCCCAAATTTGGCAGATGTGGAGTGTTACATCACTTTATTTCTAGACATGGAATGTTACACCCCCTTATTTCTGCAGACATTGAATATTACACCCTTGACTTATAGACATGGAGAGTTACACCCTTAATTCTGCAAGCATGGAGTGCTACATATTATAGGAAGATTGCTCTTGGGAAGACGCCTATTACAAGGATTACTGTGTAACATGATGACATTCCTTGGTTCCATTTTAAATGGTGATGCACTTCCGAACCTTTCCAAAACCGACCCGCTTTACTTGGTCTGTTAACATACACACTCTGGCATACACAAGGTTCCGACTTCGATACCTTCCATCTTCCAATTATATCTGCAAACGTCCTACCAGTGAACAGTCACTGAACACTCTGAAGTATACAATGTACATCACCAGTTTTGTCAACCATTGCTTTCTTGATTTCATATTTATTCAGAGGTTTTAGTATTAAACTGAATATTACTTTTAGCTTTAAGTATGGCTCTAACCAGGCAATGGAACATGCTGGGTGTGTCAAGTTTTTCTTACTCAATCATTTTATGCAAGTTGCTGGGTGCCCTTAATCATAGGGGGGAAAAGAGGGTTAGCTCAGTGGTAGTGTGCTGGGCTGCCAATCGCTGGGTCCCGGGTTCAATCCAGCTCTTGGCGGGTCACCTGGGCCTATGTTGGATGGCAGTTTCAATCATCCCTCACCTCATTGCCGTGTCATCCTCCTGTCCTGACTGAAAACAGTCTGCTATTCAAGCAGGCGAGTGAGCGCTGCAGACTGACGAAATTCAAGTCGAATTGGGTATCGAATTGGAATATAGGGCACCAGAACAGCTGCCTTTCAGGTCCGCGCTGCTGTCTGTCAGGTCCGCACTCTTGTGTGACAGGGCCACGCTCGGCAGAACTGCATGTATGCGCAGACGTGAAATAAGAGCACCAGCAGTGAAATGTTGTAGTCTGCTCGCTCACGATCGCAACTAAAGCAAGCTGCTATAGCCTGCCTCCTGTCCTAATTAGCCTATCAGGTGCATAAATACAGGATGTAAAGCCCCGAACACCCATCAATTCCTTAATCATGCCCCAGCTGAATTGCCATTGCCTGGTTAGGATATTGTTGTCAGGTTTTATTTCTTGTATGTTGTATGTTATGACATCTTGTTTTTGTTTGTGACTTTATGACATCTGGTTTATTTCATTTGTTATATTTTAACAATGTCTCCATTATTTTAGGAATGTTTACTGCTTATTTTGTTGTCCATTTTGACAGTTTGTACTGCTCTGGCTTTCCTTATATCTATACATGGGTGATATACATGTAATATGTTTTGATGTGCTAATAGACAATTTATGCACATTTACATTGCCACATATGTTACTGTAGAACGGGGTAAAGTTGGCTTGCCTGGGAAAGTTGGCTCGCCTGGGAAAGTTGGCTTCCCAGTTCCCACTGAATGGCAGACTGCCAGCTTTCCCAAATGACACAGACGGCCAAATTCCTGAAGAAGGCTTTACCCCGTTCTACGGTATGTGTCATATATAACGTTATGTATGGTCGTATGTAGAATGTGAAGCAAACCTCTATTGTTGGACTCTGAAAACTAGTCGTTTGGTCACCGATTCATAACTCTGCCAAGCTTATTGGCACTAGCTTAAAGCCTGTTTGAAAAAGTATTGTTAAATATTCTATGTTATTTTATTATAGTCAAAATGATCTGAAAGTTGGCCCATGTATCTGTTAGTAATAAAAGAGTTTTCCTAAAATCGAATAGAATTGAAATGTTGGTGGCATGATCTGAAATTATTAAAATATTTTGTGACATTATGTGGTCATCTATTACATTAAATATTTATGTAATTTTTCCTGTAGATTATAATGCTCTGTGTGTGTCCATCTGTTGATATTGTTGATTTAATATATCAGCCTAACTCCTGATAACAAGCAGATAATTGATATGTCTGAAATTCTGGGTGTAAACCCTGTTTGAAACTTAAAAGTAAAAAACAGTCAATAGACAAAAGGCTATCTATCAGCCTGGGTTGGCAAATTTAAATCATCTGTTTGATATATTAAAATCACATATTTAAAAAAAATATTGCCATTCCTGTAGTATCAGCCTATTAAATTTATTCAATGGTGAGATTTTTATGGCTTTACGGAGACAATAATTTGCGGGAAATCCTATTATAAATGTGTCCATGAATTCTTGTAAACACGCAAATTAGCCTTTGGTTTTCTCAGCTGAGAGATACATTAATAATACAATGTCATAATAATTATATGGAAATCCCAAGGCAGTCTTTGCGAAGATCCAAAATCCGTTGTCGGACCAAAATGGACATCTTGGCTGTTTCAGGAAATTTTAACATGCATCCAAGTACAATTTTTTGGTCTGGACTAAAGGACCGCTTGAGAATCTGCCGGACAGGTCCTTTGGACCAGCAATCTTCGCAAAGACTGTCCCTAGGATCCCCTATGAGTCAAACATGGTTAAGTTTACCTACTAACTTTTTGGTTGGTGATTATATGTTGGTAAACATGTGACCTGCTCCACCAAAATGAGTTCATAGTAAGCAATTTATATTACACATTTCAGCATAAGTTATTTTCTTTGAATAATTAAGACCGTTTTACCAGAAATTGATTTTAAATCATCTAAATTGGGTGTCCTTCTTGATTTTCTTATTCTTTCATTGCAATGGCAGGAAATTCAAATGCCATTTTCTCAAATTTTGATGTTTCGCATCATCAATGTTTGAGGTGCCATATCTTTGGATTGGATGAAGATATCAAAACATATTAACCATCATTCTAAAGCCCAATTCCAGTAGAATTAAGTCATTTTCACTACTAAATGTGTTAGGAGGCCAACTTTGAACTCATTTAAAGTCATTTTGGTAGAGCAGGTCACATATGATATGTACTGTATTGCATGTATGACCTTGTATGTTATTGGTATTTGCTTTATTGGTGGTTGTTCCCTTTTACATTGACAATTGATATTTTGAAAAGTATTTGTTGCTAAGTCCAAATGGTGCACTGATTGTATAGGTACTATTGTAATTAATATAGCAAATTTCTATAGTATCTCTGTAATTGTGTAATTTGCATGGCTGATATGAATGTATAGTTTGAACAGAACATGACGTTGTGTAGTATTTGTACAAATATTAGGAGTGATTATAATTAGCATCAGATCAAAATCCATGGATTACCAATTTCCGTTTACTTATAAGATTTATAAGATTACTGATATCACAAGTGGATGGTGAATTTGAAGCTTCGATACTATAAACGGAAAATTTATGTACTTAAACAGAAAATATTTACTAAATTTTGAAAGGTATAAAATGTTTCCAGAGATTTCAACTGATTTCTTTGTGAAACAAATTTTTGTCATTCGGTACTCGGTAGGTAAGGTTGTGTGAAATTTTCAAAATTAAGAAAATTATTTTGAATAAATTTCTAAATTTTAACATCAGCTATATTTGTTTGTGTGTCTGGACTCCGCACTGTTCCTGAGCCTTGTTTTGTCAATTTCTCCCTCCAAGAATACCTTCAATTTTATTTTGAAATGAGTTAGCGGTTCTCCAAATTTTGCACAGTTTGGAAGGTAGACATTCTTGTAATCTTGGTCATACAGTTTGGATGTCGATGTAGTCATGACATGGACGATGCAGTGAAAAAAAAGGCTAATAAAAAGAATGATATGCAGCATAAAAACCTCAAGGTCCACCACTTATAATGACCTGTCAGACTCCGTGACATTTATACTGCCTTCAGTACAGTCTGAGGACTCTCCACTCTCCAATTTTTGTCGGAGACCTCTTCAGATGTCAGGCACATCAGTCTTCCAATGGAGAGGGTGAGGTCAGTTGACTAGGTGCGGCAATCGACTGCCATTCTGGCGGGATTTATATATTTGACAATAGTTTCAATCATTGCTGTGAATGGACATGATGTTTCTGTGATATTTGTTGTACATGCGTATGCTTCATAAGCCTATCAACTGCATAAATACAAGACTTCAAGCCCCAATGATCCATCCATCCATCACTGTCTTTCAACTGACCAGCCTAATGGTTAAGGCTTGAGTCCTGCTCCAGAATTTTAGTTGAGGGTGTAAATCCCAGTCAGGAGATTCCGCGGCCACATTTATGTTCATAATGAATTATTATATGGATTCTGTTGAGGTCGAGACAGTATAGTGACCCAGTGCTTTTTCTAGCCATTAGCCACACCCTTATAATAGGCCTCATTTGCTAATGCATCATCCATGTGGCTAATGAAAATTTTTGCATATTTGGGCTGCAAATTAGTCACAAATTGTGGTTAATTGAATTTTGGTCGCAGGAAAAGCAACGAGTAGTCTTGCCTCACTAGCGGATTCTCCCAAACAGAAAGAGTTGTGCTGCAATCGAGATTCTGCCTGTATTTATAAGCCAGGGGAGATCAATTCATAGATAGCCTGGGAAATTTCCAAATATTACAAAGTGGGAATGAATTCCGATCTAAATCTCTGGTCTTAACCATTTGACCACTATAGAAACACCTCACTTCTCAGAAATATTTGAAAATCATTGAAATTGAGAGAATGAGGAAGAAATTCAGAGCCCTTGAAAAAGGGAGCATTAACTCCGGCTTCCTGACAAACTCGCAATGGTCAAAGCGACCTCCAACCTGCCACTCATGCAGTTTGAGCAACCTCTAGTTTTCTTCTACGCAGAAAATGCCAATAAAGCTCTCGCTTTTCTTCAGTAAATAAACTTGACTTCAAAGCTTTCCTGGCAAAAGCCATGCCACCATTTAGATTGAAAAATTCTTATTTAAGATTCAATCAAGAAAGCCGATAGACTTTCTCAGTCAGTGAGTCTGATCCTAAACGATCTAAGTACGACAATGAAATAGCAATTAAGTAATTTTGTAGCATTCCTTTATTTACAAAATGCGATTCACATCAGCTATATACAAACAAATAAATTTAACCGCAATAAGTCAAATTTATATTCTCAATTTCTCACAGATTCCTCAACTTGATACTAATATAATGTCATGCTGTAAAAATAAATGATTCTAAAATGCAGGATTTGATGCCATAATTAGAAAGAAAACAAATATTCGCACAAATTCATAAAGTGATAAACTGATTTCTAAGAGCCTCAGACTTAATCCAATATATTATACACGGGGGATAACTAAATAGAAATTTGGAATCTTCAGATTATTTACAGTATCGCACAAAACTTTTCACCCTTCTGACAGCTTCAAGGGTTTCATTCACGTACAAATACCTTGGCCAGTTTCTTTCGTATTAAATAACGGCAGAGTGAGACAGCAAAACAGTGATAGGAAAACACTATCGTGGTGCTTCACAACATTGTGGCACTTTCGTGTGCCTAAAATTTCTTTCTGAAAGTTTCAGTCTTGACCACATCTCTGAACCTACTTTCCATCAAAATTTTCTAATTTTTACATGGCTACTGGACAATTATGGCCGATTCCAAGCGCCAATTAAGTTTCCTTACAATTTCCAAATATATTGATTGTACACAGCACATTCTTTTTAAATACAAAATAAACTTCTGGAAAAACAAGGGTCACTATCAAGGTCAACTCTCTGATAAACTTAGGCCTATCATCCAAAATAAATATTTTACTGTGCAGATATACATTTTTCTGGCTTTCTTCTGTATACCAAGCACTGCCACTTTCTGAAACCAACCTATAAATAAATTTACAAACATAATATCTCATATCTTCCGCTAGAGAAAGTAGGGCGTAGTAGTTCTAGATGGAATCACCCTTTCGCTATCTGGAACCGCTCGGAACAACTTTGCTTCCTTCTGTTCCGAATTGCTAAATGCGAGGACTGCCGCTATGTTGCCACACCGGTAGCAGTAATTAGGAGCCGACCAGACCGTCACCAGTTTCTCGTCAAACATGAATTTGTAGCCTGGAAGAAGGATGAAATGTATGAATAATGTATGTTTGATTTAAGAACTTTCGTCAAAAATTAGAGAATAATTTACGAAAATAACACTATGTCTGGATGTAAATTTCGGACCATGGACAAAATTTAATGATCAAATTTTTACCTTCATGAACAAGTTGATGAGCCCTACAGATAAGTTTCAAGTTGTTGATGTGCACAAACTGAAAAATTAAAACATAATAAATAAATAAAATTTGAGAAAGATCTCAAAAACACAGCAGAAAACAGTCATAACACGAGCACATACAAATTATCAACTTTCAAAAGAACTTGAATTGTTAGACAGGGACTACATGTAACTTCGACTTAATGTATGTAGTAAACCATAAATCTTTGATATTATTAGTCAGTGTAGTTCGCTTAAGAGAAAGCAATTAACAAACCATTTCACTGCATTTTAAGCAATCAATACAATATAACTTAACACATGAATACATCTTTTTGTTTATCCTAAAAAATATTTAAAAGAAAACATTGAGGAATTGAGTGTCAATCATACCTCATTTGTAACTTTAGATCCGAAGAGCCACCCTGCCCCCCTAGGACTGATTGACCAGGATTCCACGTCTTCAGGGTCGGACCACACCAGGTCACAGAACGCCCCCTTGTGGGGAATCTCCTCATTACGTTCGATCGTCCGGACCTGGTCCAAGGACTTGATATCTGGAGATAACCCTCCGTGTACACACAATATGCATTCGTCAATAATCTGCAAAAATAACAAGACTCATGGTGATCGAATGCTATGGTATTTAAAGCAGGTATACCCTCTCAAACTTTGGACTTCCTTTGCTAAAAACACCTGCAATTGGCTACAGTATATGTATTGAATTTTCTCTGCATGGATTACACATTCTTGTAGAAATCCCAGTTACGCAGGCATAAAATAAGTGCAGCTCTCTTAGGTGGACCTTAGATGGTTAGTTTTACTTAATTTTTAAATGGCCAGAATAAGGTTTTGAATTGTTCCAGTAAGTAATGTGTATCCTTAAGTCGTCATAACAACTGCTCCAGGCTCTGTAAGTTGCATTTGAGTTCCCAAAAGCGACCAGAACAATTTAAGAAATATATACATGTTTCGACATTCACCACAAAAAAGTGTTTCAACAGTTAATTTACTTATCAACTTACAGCAGCGATTGTTAGAAGGTCGAAAACTTTACAACAATATCTCCAGGCATTAGCATTTCCATACTTCGTTTGACATTCATCTGAAATAAACAAAGGAGAATAACATTTAACCATTTAGTTCACAACGCTTGTCAAAATTTTATTATTGAATCCTAAAAAATTTGCCAAAGGCGCTATGCATGGGTAGTCAAAATGGTCAAGATAAACAACAGTTACAACACCAAAATGAACTTCCGAATTTTACTTCTTGGATAAAAAAGGCCAATGAGATCTGCAGCTCTACCACAAACTAAGAACAGTGCTTACAAGTTACACAAAAAATTCATTATCATCAGTCAGACAGTGTTACAGGACTCAGGAGTGAGCCGTTAATTACTTCATCACTCATCTATCAAATTCACCTTGTTTTTCCACTCTGGCAAAATAAAATTTCACATCAACTGTTAATTCATATCACATTTACATGACCCTTAATTACCTGATCTGAACCTTACCATAAAATCCATATACTTGAGTAATCTGTCGGCTTTCGTGATTTCCTCTCAATAGTGTGATTTTATCAGGCCATCTAAATGGAAATGTGGTGAACAGGCCTCCCAGCGGCCCAACGAAAAAATATAGGGATTTTATAGGAAGTTTTGACAGAAATTTATAGGGCTTTTTGCGGTTTTAGCGACTAAAATATAGGGAAATAAAGGGCTTTACGGCTTCAAACGCATGGCAAATTAATGCTAAATAAACCGGCCGAGTGTTCGATCGGTATATATCAAAATAATTGAAAAGATTATAAACGCAACTTGAGTATTGTTCAGAAAAATATGCCAACTTGTTGACCCAAGGAACGAGCTGGCATCTGGGAATTGTTCTTAAAAAATGCCAGGAAGCATAAGAAATGCCAAACGTAACCACCATTTTCATTTCACATGCAAACAGCCAAATTTGAAATTTAACGCAACAAAAATATAGGGTTTTATAGGGATTTTCGGCAAAAATGCTTGAAAATATAGGGAAATATAGGGAGCAAAAAATATATAGGGAAATATAGGAATTTATAGGAAATATAGGGCCGCTGGGAGCCCTGGGTGAATTAAAATTGGCGGACATTCAAAAATCGTATAATTTCAAAACTGATTGGTGTAAGTATACGTAATCTGTTTTATACAGTCTCATGAATAAACTTTCAATTACCTGGCCTTTAGACACAAAAGCAATGTGAAAGTCTCCAAACTGTAATAACCTCTATCAACAAAGTCACCCTGAAAACGCAAACATTGTCAAATTTATAAAACCTTAAAAAAGATACTTGGTCTCACCCAAACAATGGAGCCAATAAAAATTAACAGGATTATAACTTTGTAATTAAGTTCTGCAGCAGAGAGCTTACCATGAAAACATAATTTGTGTCTGGAACCTCTCCACCAGTTCTGAACAATTCCATTAGGTCATAAAACTGCAAAAAAAGTTTACAAATTCAGCGTGGTCGTGAATTTAGATCTGCTGGTCAACAAAAAACAAGGACATGTTTATTTAGTTATGAAGAATACGAATAAGTATCAAGTTTAGGTGAGAGTTACAGTGAACTTTGGTTATAGATACATGGATTGATCTTTGTAAGCAATGTAGTCTTTGAAATGGCAATTGTTAATGGGGCATCACTCTCAAGATATAGCTTTTCTTCGTTGAGATAGCCTAAGCTATTAATCATAGGTATCAATGCATACCTGGCCATGGATGTCTCCACAGACTGTTACTGGAGTCGACACTGGTTGAACATTTGATTCTTCAAGAAGAAGCTCGCCAACAAAATCACACAGTTTCTGAAATGGAATAACATGTAAAGGTTGGCTTACTTAGTACTGTAAAATTTATCGGCAGTCGGCACAACAAATGTTTATTACATCAATGCAAAAATCCACAAATTGCCTAAATTAAATAGATGGCAGGCCCCAAGTGCAGCCCTCAAAGCCCAGTTCTTGGCACTCACAAGGGTTGATTGATGAGACAAGAGAGAGAGCATGACTACAGGAGTCCTCAACATTTACCCGAAATAAGGGATGTTTTACTTGCCCAGCACCGACACTGATACAAGCCATTACAAGGGGCACTTGAATTTGACAACATCCAGCTGGAATTTTGCTAATGAAGGTCCACTGAAAATTTCGCCGGGTTCCCCGACCGGGGTTCGAACCCATGCAAAGACCGTCAGTGGAGCAGGCGGGCACCTTAACCACTCTGCCACCCAGCTGCAGCACGCATTTTACTCACATCTGAATTTTAGAACGGGACCAAAACATTTATGATTATCTTAGGGAAGCAGACATGTTGTCATGGTTATACACCATGCAGTCTATACAAACCTTCAAGTCATTTTCTGGCAGATATTTGCACTGCTTGGCAATCTCCACCCACTGGTCAATCTCACCCATTCTGCTCCAGATTTCAGTGTTTTATAATACACAAATCCACCTACAAAAATGTCAGAAAGCAATCTTAAAATTTTCCATTCAAAACAATCTCATGACCTCACAATTTACTGTTGCGTCAATCACACTATTAAGAAACAAGCTCCACACTTTCAAGTACAGAATTACAGTAGTGGTTCCTTTCAAATATGTTAAATAAACTGTAAAACCTCAAAATTACCACAAAAACTTTTCACAAAACTTCACTTTTCTTCACCGGAAGTTGGGCTGATCCAAATTTCGACTGGTGCGCAGACGATTCACAGACCGGAAGCAGACCTGTCAAAATCAGGAGTTGTTTTGGTTTTGCTTTTTCCAGGTCAAAAAACTGCGTTTTAAGCAAGCAAAGAGCTGCAAGAACTCGTAAGTAGTTGGTAAAATGGAAAATGGACTTGCCAGAGACAAAATGATGCTTTGTTGCGTTTGTTGAAGGGCTGTCCGCGCCGCCACACCCTTTGTTTTTGGGAAATTAGTCAGCAGTAGCCATTTTTAAATGACACTTGACAGCTGTCAAAACAGGCCTGTCAAATGACTTGAAATGAGAAGTGTCAAAATGAAGCTGTCAGTTCATAACTCACATCCAGCTGGCTGCCCAATAGTTGAACTTGCATGTTAGGCCTAATTACAAGTGCAAATAGGGCAAGTTGACCTAACTTCAGCCTACTTTGGGTTTTGATCGCTTGTCATTGGCTGGCTATTCATGGGAATAACATGTAACTGTGGACCTAACCCCAGCCTTCACTCCTCTTCATGACCATATTGTGAAAAAACAGCCGAATGCCTTATAAGGCAGTGCAAATGTGCTTCAAAAACAAAAGCGGGACATGTATCTAACTTCAGCCGCGTAGTACCTAACTTCAGCCTAGGTTGTACCTAACTTCAGCCCCGTACCTAACTTCGACCAACTAACCCTATTCTGTCATAAAAACAGCAGACTGTTCAAATTTGGCTTTAATTACTTATCTGTATATAAAACATAATGGTCTAAAAAAAATCATTCCTCCAAAAATGTATTTCAAAAAAGCTTGGAAAGAAGACATCGTTTTTGCAGAAAGAGGATAAAAATTTATTTTAAACTCCATTTCAGGCAACTGGTCTATTCCAGTATGCCAGACATAAAAATGCTTTAAAAATTAAATTTTTAGATAGATAGATATTCAGGGATGAATGAACAAACTTCTCAGGTGAGATTTATTGGCTGGAGTTTGGAAAACCTGGGGGCTGAAGTTAGGTCATATGGGGGCTGAAGTTAGGACCATGGGGGCTGAAGTTAGGTAAGATTGACATGTCTTATAAATCACCTAATTCATTGAATGATCAAGTAGAAAATATTTTAAAAAACCTTCATTTATGGAAGATTACTAATTTTCTCTTGTGATGAAACTTTTTTTGGTTGCCCCTGCTTGGGTGAATTGGTTACAGCCAACCGACAGATTTAACATTTTATCAAAATTTTTTTCGTTTCGCGTTTTATACGCGTTGCAAAACAAGTAAAACGCGGTCCACCAAAAAAACATGTAAAATTCCTGAATCATATGTTATGATGGTCATAACTTTTTGATAATTTATTCTAAACACATTGACAATAACTTTAAACCCAAAAACTGACACCTTGGCCAAATGGAAATTTAATTACAAGGAGTTTTCTGTAGGGGGGCTGAAGTTGGGTGAGAGGCTGAAGTTAGGTCAACTTGCCCTATATGAGGACATGTCAGAAATTGGGTTCCATTTATAGGCCTACTGAGTAATCTGGTAATAAACAGGCTGAGGCGCACTCAATTCGTTGGCCGTTAGTCCTCCGGTGGCTACCCTGGCACTCGTTTGTTCAGTCGATGTGCACATGCATCAATTTGATTCTTGGGTTCATAATAGGTTAGGTTAGGTATAATACTGATCGCAGGCCCTTTAAGGGCCTCTATGATCAGATCTTATTCGATGATATATGTTCATAATCCCCAGTACTATTGACTCAGTATTGAGTATTGTGTGAGAAGGGGGGTAGGGGGTGGTTAGAGCAGTGTTGGCGGGCTGTCCATGGATTTTGCATATTGGGGTCGACTGTCACTATTTTAAACTGTCTTAAAACATTACGGGGTTGATAAATTGTGTTAACAGACTAAAATAAAATGCTTGTTCAATGTTCAGTCATTGTTATTATTAAAAGTTTGACCTTCATTGTGTATGAATCTTCCTCAGATTAAATGATTCTCAATTTCTCATTCTATTCCAGGTCAAGATGGCTGCGGACAACTGGTTGGAGGAATGCTCTCCTGACACCTTGTGGGAGATTACTTTAAACTACTGCTGTCGCCACCTGGAGTCTTTCGCTCAATTTGACGAAGTCAAGGAATGTTACGTGTTGCGGGAGGGGGTGACTCTGCCCGCTTTATTCTGCGAGAGTTTCTTGAAGGCATTTCCCAAGAACTGTCGCCCATTGGAGGATAAGCATGTCCACATCTTCAGAGACATTGAACACACCCATTTGAAGAGGATTTCTTTGCGGAACTCTAAAATCAGCGACAACGCATTTATGTGGCTGATGCAGCACAGACCTGTTGAACTGGACCTCGCGGATGTCAAGCCTCTGCACAATGATGCTGAATTCTTATCAATCGCTAGTATCCATGCTATTAATGAGAACTGCAGGAATCTTATGGCTTTGGACATCGGCAGTTCGCATTACATTTTCAACGGATTAGAAATTTGCGAATCGATGGAAACCCCGTCGGAGGGTGAACCGGGACAATTGGGGGGCGATTACGTGTTCGATTGTCCTAACCTACGCGCGTTTAGCATTCATGGCCTGAGGGAAAATGCAGAAAACCCAGCACAGGACTTGCCCGCACAGGACTTAATCTGCACTATTCTTAATCCCTTCAATAAACTTACACACTTAGACTTGTCGTACTGTGAGATTGATATTGAATTCATGGACTGCTTAACTGAAATGACGACTCTTACGTCACTGATTCTGTTCGATGTTCCCATTAATAACATACAGGGGGCGTTTGAAATCATCGGCAGGTTATATAACTTGCGGTAAGTATTGAAATCATTGAATAATGCGGAACTGCACATATTCAATTCATAGAACCATATTTTATGACTTTCATGAAGGGTCACTGGCTCCTCATGCCTCCTCTGTAAGTTCTCGCGCTCCAGATGCAAGTTCTCCCCCCCTCTCAGGAGGCCTCGTAGGTGAGGGCAACCTCATCAGCAAGAACAACATCCTGAACAAGCTGTCGCGGGTGAATGAAAGATTTCCCAGGGGAGGGATGAATCTTTGCAGGGGAGGGCGAGAAAAGGGGGCATATCTAAAACAAGGGGTGCGGTCTCTCAAGCGAGTAGTGAAATCTCTCGAGCGACATGAGAGATCTCTTGAACGAGGGTTGAGATCTCTGAAGCAAGGGGCGAGATCTCTCAAGCAAGAGGGCTTATCTCTCAAGCAAGGGGTGCGGTCTCTCAAGCGAGTAGTGAAATCTCTCGAGCGACATGAGAGATCTCTTGAACGAGGGTTGAGATCTCTGAAGCAAGGGGCGAGATCTCTCAAGCAAGAGGTGTGATCTCTCAAGTGAGGGATGAGATCTCTCAAGCAAGCGGTGAGATCTCTGAAGCAAGGGGTGTGATCTCTCAAGCAAGGGGTGAGATCTCTCAAGCAAGGATGAGATCTCTCAAGCAAGGGGTGAGATCTCTCAAGCAAGGGGTGTGATCTCTCAAGCAAGGGGTGAGATCTCTCAAGCAAGGTGTGAGATCTCTCAAGCAAGGGATGAAATCTCTCGAGCGAGGGATGAAATCTCTCAAGCAAGGGGTGTGATCTCTCGAGCAAGGGGTGAGATCTCTCGAGCAAGGGGTGAGATCTCTCAAGCAAGGGATGAAATCTCTCAAGCAAGGGGTGAGATCTCTCCAGCAAGGGGCGAGATCTCTCAAGCAAGGGGTGAGATCTCTCAAGCAAGGGGTGAGATCTCTCAAGCAAGGGATGAAATCTCTCAAGCAAGGGGTGTGATCTCTCATGCAAGGGCCGAGATCTATCAAGCAGTGATATCTCTCAAGGAAAGGGTGAAATCTCTTAAGCAAGCGGTGAGATCTCTGAAGCAAGGGGTGAGATCTCTCAAGTGAATGGTGAGATCTCTCAAGCAAGGTGTGAGATCACTGAAGCAAGGGAAGAGGTCTCTCAATTGAGGGGTGAGATCTCTCAAGCAAGGGGTGAGGTCTCTCAAGTGAGGAGTGAGGTCTCTCAGGTGAGGGATGAGATCTCTTGAATGAGGGGTGAGATCTCTCAAGTTAGGGGTGAGATCTCTGAAGCAAGGGGTGAGATCTCTCAAGTGAGGGGTGAGATCTCTCAAGCAAGGAAGCAAGGGGTGAGATCTCTCAAGTGAGGGCTGAGATCTCTCAAGCAAGGAGTGAGATCACTGAAGCAAGGGAAGAGGTCTCTCAAGTGAGGGGTGAGATCTCTCAAGCAAGGGGTGAGATCTCTCAAGCAAGGGGTGTGATCTCTCAAGCAAGGGGTGAGATCTCTCAAGCAAGGGGTGAGATCTCTCAAGCAAGGGGTGAGATCTCTCAAGCAAGGGGTGAGATCTCTCGAGCAAGGGGTGAGATCTCTCAAGTGAAGGGTGAGGTCACTGAAGCAAGGTGTGAGGTCTCTTGAATGAGGGGTTAGGTCTCTCGGCCCAAGTAGCTATTGCTACTCCTACCACTTTATAAACTTCAATAATAAAGGACAAAAGTAGCAATAGCTACTTGAGCCGGTCTCTCAAACAAGGGAAGAGATCTCTTAAGCAATGGGTAGAGGTCTGTTCGGCAAGACACATGGGGCCGGTGTCCCTTCAGGAGCATCGGAATATTTACTGCTTTAGAAATACGTTCTTTGAATATCAATCAAACGAGTATGATAACTGGAAAATACTATCTGTATAAAATTTTGACAGTAACTGTATGATAAAACACCTTTATTGAGTAGGAATGCATCTAAAGAAATATTTTTTCGAGAAGGTAAAGGAGATAGCTGTTACCACATGTTGTTAGTTAAATTTCCTATTACTCTGCAGGTTGCTGGACGTCAGTCAGAGTCGAGATACTCCGATAAATTACGAAGAACCGGAGAAAAACCTCGCTAATTTAGTTAGTCACCTTCCCTACCTGCAGAAGCTGGACCTGTCCGGCACAAATCTAGCTGGCTTCGAAAAACCGACACCCGTCTCTCATCGGCCGCCCGACAGTAGTGGTGTCTGGAAGGAGGAGATGGAGGAAGAACCAAGGTGAGTCTAACAAGATTTGAAGATTATATATATAAGAAACAGATGATCTCACTTATAACCAGGACCGTATATGTATAATGTTCCAGCTAAGCCATTTGAGCATGGTGCCCCCATACCCTAGCCTCGTCCACCATGGCCAAAAATAAAAATAAAATAAAACTTGGAAAAAACAAAATTTAAAAATTTAAAATAAATTTGTTTTCCAAGTTTAAAGTTTGTTAAACTTTGGAAAAACAATTACTCAATTTTTTTTCTAAGTGCCCTCATATCTAGATAGAAAATTGTATGCCCAAATCAAATCCTAGCTGAAACACTGTATATTATGATTGATATGTCTGTTGAAATATATATGTATACGATGATCGTATTTATTGGAGAACTTGTGAATGCTGTAATTACTCAGACAGTATTCTCTAACTGTATTGTGATTTAATATTTTTATAATTGTTTTTGTCTATTTTGTGACTTTTATAGAGGAAGTATCCCTGGTTTGGAGGGTCGCACTTTTGAATTTCTTGGACTTTTAGGATGTAGCAATGAAGCATGCCGTAGAGAAAACATCCCTGCTGTACATGTGAGTAACAAATGATATATATATTTGAAATGTTATAAGATATTCAAAATTAAGAAAGTACGGAGGTGGTACTCGATCAGGTAGAACTAGCATAGTACCCGTGAATGCTTTTCAAAAACTAGCATAGTGCCCGTGCAGTGGGGTAGTGACTATGAGAAATGTAATATAGATTGTCTTTCAAGCATGTCATTGAGAAACATGTTATGCAGGGGTGACGCATGAAGATAAAAGAACTGAAAACGGAAATAAAAGATAAAGATTAGAGAATAACGATGTTCGGGCAAAAATGACTAAAAAAATTGGAAGTTTAAGGGAGGAAACCCAGATAAGATTGTTGAAGGAAGTGAAAGAAAGATGCGTACAAGTTTTCATGCTTCAGCAATGAGTAGCATGGGTGGAGTAGAGTAAAGAATCCGTGAATTAATAATATGATTGATAGTGTGATGATGATTGAAAGGCTGGGGCCAAGGGAAAAGAGCTGTAGAAAGCAATTTTCTGAATGTTATTAGCAGAAATGTTGATTATAGATTTCATGCATTTCTTATTTTCTTTAGGTGACGGGCGATGCCACAGAGGATCAAGTTATCTTGTCGGTGAAAACATACATTGATCGTCCTCAACATTTAGTGAAGTCTCTCAATCATTTGTTTCACATCTTCCGTTTCTCGGAGTGTGCGAATCAGTACGAAGCTTTGCAGGTTAGGTTTGAATGGACTTTTGTGTACTGTTAGGGGGGGGAGGCAATATAAGAATTTAATTAATTTAATTAATAAATTGTCAGGGTTAGATTGTGCGGCCATTGTAGCAGTTGCTACTGCTAGCCTGTGATTTTCTTCTCTTGACAAACATCACATGACTAAAAAGACACTTGAATACCTGATTAATCATTCGATATTGACAAACTCTCTAGATATGAACAATTATATTATTATTATTAACTGGTTAGATTTGCATGAGTAAACATTTTGTGATATATATGTTTTTCTCCCTTGATTCGTGGAGATTATTAAACACAGCCCGTCCAGTTGTCTTCATGCTTCTTTTTTTTCTTTAGGGTATCTTGAACGCCATGACCCGACACCCCCGAGACAAGCAAGTCCAAATTTCAGGAAGGTTTGTTGTTTTAAGTTTTTTGTTTCTGATCAATTTATTGAATTAATCTCATTATTTCTGAATATCTAAATCTCATCTGTTATTTTTTCAGCGCATCCTTGTTCTACATAGTGAAAGAGAAGAAAATCCACAATTCAAAGTTAAAAAGGTTAGGAGAAAGTCTTCTTTTCTGTTGTTCTATTTTAGGAAGGCAAGGTGTCATAGATTTATTTTCCATAGGCCTCATACCGACTAAAAATTCTAGTTCAAATAGTGTGTGATACTGTGAGAGTCGTTGAAATTTGTTGCAAGAACGACATTAACTCCCGGCTTTCCCTCATTTGAAATTCAACTCTGACTTCAACTCCTCGCCAATTGCTGGGTCCAGGGTTCGAATCCAACTCGTGCGAGTCACCTGTGCCCACGTTGGATGGCAGTTTCAGTCATCGTTTGCCTCATTGCCGTGTCCTCATTGCCGTGTCCTCCTCCTGTCCTAATTAGCCTGCCAAATGCATAAATACAGGACGTAAAACCCCAATCATCCGTCCATCCATCCATCCTGTTCTTGAATGTGTGATCAATAAGAAAATATTCTCCTTTCTTCCAGAGCGATCATTGCTGCCATACTTGACGGCATGGATTTCCACACGGATGAAGCTACGGTAAGTGATTTTGAACAAATAATTTATTTATTGAACTTACAATATGAATACTTTTATAGTTTTTGTGCAATCTTTGCTTCTTTTTACTCAAGTTAGATATTAATTTCAGATGATGCGAAATGGCTGCCTAACCCTGTGTCATTTTAGAATACCTGAAGATGTGGTAAGTGACCTTTTTAGTCTTTGGAATGATTAATAATCTTGAATTATAGTAATAATATTTTTATTGATGCTGTAAAAATGGTCAGTGGCCTTTGTGTCATAACACAAAAAAAAATCACAAAATGGCCCTGAGTAATCAGAGGACTGCCCACTTCATGTTCTGTGTCGTACATTTTTCCTTTCAGCGATTTGAATACGAGAGAATGGTTCGCATTTTACTCCGCATGGTGGAGCCACCAGAACAGGAAGGGTTCGTCCAAAGAATCGGGATCTATCTTCTAAACAGTTTGGCTTGCCAGGTGGACGGACATGAAAAACTTCTTGTCGGAAATCTCGGAGCCATTGATGTAAGCTATTAAATTTATTTTACTCGTACAGATTTATACGTTTTACTCACTCAGTGTATGAAATACAACAAGAGAGGTCACAACCATTCCTGGTCAGACCTAACAAGTCTACAAGTCTAATAATGAGTTTTAATTTAATTTGCAGACAATGCTGGCGATTATTGCCAACAGACTTGAGGAGAAGGTCTGTGACGAGGTCATGGAGATTGCTTGGAGCACAATGTGGAATGTCACAGACGAAACGTCAGACAACTGCGCAAGATTCATCAACGCCAAAGGCATGGATGCTTTTCTGCAGTGCTTGAATGTAAGTTTGTAATATATCTTGAATTGTTCATAATATATGTATAACGTTTTGAGCTATTTTAGTATCTTCATAAGTAGAATAATATGTGGACAAGTCCTGAAATTTTCAGCGGACCTTTATGAGCGAAATCCCAGCTGGAAGTCATTTGGATGAGACTTTAAATTGGTGGCCCCTTGTATCAGTGTCCATTCTTGGCAAGTAAAAGATCCCTCCCATTGGGTAAATCATCATGTGTGTCATGTTGAGGACTCGCGCTCTTTGTTGGATCTCATCAATCAACCGTCGTGAGTGCCCAGTACTGGGCTTAGAGGGCTGCACTTACCATATCTATCTATCCTTGAGTTAGCTCTTCATGTCCGCAAACAGGGTTGTTGCTGATAATGATTCTTAGGTCAGGTATTGAATCTCAGATTCTTGTTGTTACAGGTTTTCCACGACAAGCCGGAGTTGCTGCGTAACATGATGGGGTTGATGGGTAACGTTGCGGAAGTCAAACATCTGAGACATGAACTTATGAAACCGGAATACGTCTCTGTCTTCAAGTAATGACGAGCTATTTTCTCATTTACAACTAACTGAGTAACAAGTTTTGCATGGATGCAGGTTCTGGAGGACCTCTTTGCCCAGATCATAGTGTTGAAAGATTCTCCTGTGTATTAAGCTTCTTTTGTATTCCCCTCCAGACTCCAGTCGCCAATGAATCGCTCACTAAATTTGTCTAGAAGGACGCTTAAAAATGCATCAACAAAGCCCAATTTAATCAGCAAGCAGAATCTGTCTCCTCTTTAAAGTTTTAACAGCAATTTGTATAAGAATTCTTTGCGCTACAGATGCACGCCACACATAATTTTAAAGCACAAGCAGAGACCAGTCTGCTAATGTACTGTTAGCATCTTGTCTCTACACTGTATAAAAGTGCCTAATGGCGATCACACTTCATTTGCATAATGTGTGTTTTCAAGGGCCTTTCATTGGCCTGATTTGAGGGTATTTGACGTCTTCACTGACGGCTCTGCTGGAACAGCAGAAGCACTATTGAAAATGTGTGAATCATGCATTGCATTAAATTGATTATAAATTATCTCCAATTGCAGTGATTTGCTGGACTCCAAGAGTGACGGTATAGAGGTCAGTTACAACGCTTGTGGGGTTCTCGCTCATTTGGTGTCGGATGGGGCTGGTGCCTGGAAGATTACGAACCCCTCCAGGGCAGAGACATTGTCAAGAATGGTCAACGCTATAGACAGATGGGACATCAGGACAATGCGCAACATCAACTATAGGTCAGTATGAAATATGAATTTATTGCAAAGGCTGAGAGTGGGAGACTTTGTAGAAGGGCGGCTAGAAGATGACTCTATGGCCCAATTTCCCCAACAGAGTTGAGATTAGGTCTCACAGATGATTTGATTACGATGCGATTCTGGTCATTCACAGTTGTCTGTGAGGATGCGATGACATGTGCTTACTACGTCCAATAAAACGGCTGTAATTTAGTTTTCTACTCTACTGTGTCATGACGCTCAAAATCGGTAACATTTGTTAATATGGGAACTATAGACAGACCAGGTCTAAGACCTTTCTAAGACCTGGTCTAAACTCTGTTGGTGAAATTGGGTCGAGGACTCCTAAACAGCCCACTCATTTTATCGAAATTAAGAATGTTAGAGACCATTGATTTCTTTATTTAAAATTTTCTTACTTGATTAAATTCTCTTTCAGGTCATTTGAACCAATCATGAGACTGGTTCCCAACTTTGAGACCCCTGAAGCCCAGCATTGGGCCATCTGGGCCTTGTGCAACCTCACCACCATGTATCGTAAGTAGCTTTCGAAGTATAATATATTTTCATGATTTTAACAGGGAGTTTTTCGCTGCCTAGATGTAAGTTCTCCTAAATATTATTAGATGCCAATGTTCAGGTCTCTGCTTTTCAACAATCGTACAGCCCCAACCTGAGGCTCAAGCTCAAATACAGCAAAGTTAGTGTGAAAAGATATGCTGGAAAATGTTGCCGACATTACTGCAAATTCTGCAATATATGTTGAAGTCTGACTTTATGAAACTTAAAAAAATAAGCCTAAATCTTGGGTAAACTAAGGGTTGTTTTTCAATCGGGGTACATGGTTTTGTCTCAAGGGGGTCAAAAATAACGGTCTTTTTTTTTTCACCAAATTAACTTTTTTCAATTGTAATATATCTTGCCTTGAATTTCTGAAAATTTTAGGGCTACAAGTAATCTGAATTTTTTTTTATTTGACATTTTGTGTTGTGGTATTGATAAATTTGACCAAAAACAACTGTCATGCCCATCCCTCTATTACTGGTTTATAGCGTTCCTCGTTGTATGGGCTTATGCTGAGTTGGTAGACAGACATATGGCAACGAAAAATAATCTTACTTGCTTAATTTTGGCCAAGCACTTTGTCTATACCAAGAAAAACAAACATTTTGGGAACCAATTTTCCGATAACAGCACTATATCTTCTACACAGCAACTCCTATCTGCCATTGACCCCACATTTTCACAGACTGACTGGTCTGCAAGAAAAATTTGAACTATTCCACCAAATTTCAACAGTTTATTCGTACTGATAGTCATGGTATGACCCACTGAATTTAACAAATACGGCAACATAAATTCATTCGGAGAGGACACTTATTTTGACATGACAATGTTTATAATATAAAGTCTCTGTGGCATACTTCTCGCAGTTGTAGATGAATCAGACATTGAAACACAATTTTCGTCATAGAATTAGGTGACTAAGGATACCTTTTTGTTTTCTTTAAAATTGTAATTAAAGCTATATATGTTGGCAAATACAATAGTTCTTATTGGCACTATAGAGTTGTCATTTCAGCAGAAATTTGTGAGACGTATACTACATATATATACATTGCTTGTTCATTCAGACACATTAATGGCACTTATTATATTACTTGAACATTTCTCATTAGTGTCTATCCAGTTAACCGAGCAATATAGTTTAAGGCAAAGACAAGCAGAAAACTACAATTGCTTTTCTTGTCAAACATTTGTCCTCTCCGCCCTCAAAGAGTAGAACGGCTTCATTCATATGTTAGGGTGTACCAGGTAATGATTAAATTAATTTGAATGACCTAGCTATAAAGGAAATAACAAGGCAAAACAACCATGAGAACATCACAATGTAGTGGGGGTATTTAAATCTTTCTTTAAGCAATTGAAAAAGAAAGATGTATATCAACCATGTTCTGAGGAGTCCACAGGAGGTGGCACTTGAGCATTTGAGCAGTTAAAAACTACTAAAAACGACAAAATACATTGCATATTGTGCACATACTAAATATCAATGGCTAGGGACTGCAATTAGCAACATTATGCCCTTGGATATGATACCACCAAAAAACTCAACTTTTGGTTCGGAGAGGACAATGACATTTGACAAGCTCAATTTAGCATAAGCATTAATGTTAGTGTGATATGCTTCATCAATGCCTCAAAACCTATTAGCACTACAATTTCAAAGTCTTAAAAGTCAGGTAAATCCTTTTGTTAGGAAATAACAGCCCTTTTTTCCCATTATTCGGAGAGGACAAGATTTGACGGAAAGCTGTTTTCGGCGTTTTCCGCGCTACGAGTATCGCGCAGTTGGTACAACTGAAGTGAAAAACTTAAAAAAACGTTGTCTAATCTATTGAAGGAGTATTTCTGTAAAATAGAAATACTCTTAATTTGGTGTTATCACTGTTTTAGCCGACCCAATTTCGGAGAGGACAATATTTGACGGAAGTGACCTTTAAGTATTCAATGCAGGATTCTGAAGAGACTAATCATAGTTGTTGCATATAATTCTAATGTTGAACTCTCGGGACCATGTTGAAAGCATATTCACATTGGCTAAAACTTACTGTTAGGTCAGGACTGAAAAATCTGAAGCGATATTTGCCTAATTTGCAAATGAGAAAGTCAATTTTGGTCAAAATGACACAAATAAATTTTTTTCGGGCAGTTATCAACCGATTTTAATAATTTTTTCGCTACTGAAGGTCCGTCTCAGTATGTTTAATCATTCTGTGTAACGTTTTTTCCACATATATGCATGGTATTTCTGGTATTTTGGATCTCGTGTCACTTTCCAGAGCGTACCCCGATTGAAAAACAACCCCTAAGAAGATTGATTCTAAACTTTCTATGGATATCTGTATTTCGTACGTAATACAGGATCAGGATCGAATCTGAATTTTATTCATGTTTTTCATGTTCAGCCTTCAAGTACTGCCCTCTGGTGGAGAAAGAACATGGAGTGGGAGCCTTGCAGTTGGTCGTCCAGGACCCTCGGCCGTACGAGACCATTCACATCTTGGCCGGAAAGGTCATTGATATTTGTAGAAGGTCAGTGCAATCTTTAAGTCAGCCTTCTTTCACAGACCCATGCTTGATGGTCTAGACTTTCTTGTCTCTAGTATATTGAAAGGTATCATGCTCTTACTGGACCTGCTGACTTTAGAAAATAGGTCACTTTTGAACTCGGCCAATCAGAGAAGGTCTTGCAAATGTGACTTTTACAAGGACTTCTCTAATTTGCTGATTCCGGAAATGACCTATTTTCTGTCCAGATGATGGTAGAAGGCCCAGTAAGCGTGTGGTACCTTCCAATATACTGGTGGCGACAAGTAAATAAAATACCTTTTTGGCTTGAGCTTGTGCTTGCTTTGAGGACAATGCTAGAAATCTGCCATATAAGTGGTACAATATCTTTTAATACAAATGAATATGCATGGTGATATATTTTAAATTTGAGAAAATTCTTTTGTGTTCCAGGTACAAAGAGAACCCAGATGGCGTTACCGAAGCTTCCTTGAAGTACCACCCCAATGCAGATGGCGCTGCTGGTGACGCTTAGGGTGTCGTTTATACCGTTGTTATGTAGCATCATTAGTTGTTATTGTTTTGCGTTCTGTTCTGTTCTAAAATTACAATATTGAACAAATTTTTTTAAAAACCAAGTCCGATAAATATTTATATCATTGCATTTTGGGAGATGTAATTTATACCATTTTTGGGAGGTTCCTTGTGTTTTGCTAACTTAATAGTTATAAATGATTCAGAGCTTTAGTTAATAATTGATAACTTGATCAGTTTAAATTTATATATTTTTAATGTAATTCAGACAAATGTTTAAGAGTTCTATGAGGTCTTCTGTTTCAGCAGAATATTCACTTAAAAGTTCACCAAATCATTTAATCTTATGAGTTACGAAACTTGCATAAGTTAGTTGCTCATGGGGTGTTATTAAAGAGATTTAACGGAAGTAATTTACGTATGATTGTATTTAGATTTTGTATTATTATACCTTTCTGCAGGTGGCTCAGATATAAATTTAAATTTTATACAAGAAACGCATGCTCTGAATTATAGTACAGCTTGAGTTACTTTATAGGTGCTTATTTGATATTTTAAGGCCAAACCAAATTAATTTTATGGATGACTGATGCTTCGGGTTTTTTTTTCATTTTCATTTTGTGAAGCTCCAAAATCCAGGCAGGAGAATAATAAAATAATTGTTGGCAGTAATGTCAGCTAAAAATTTACAATATCAGTAAAAACTTCCAAGTTTTTTAAACACAATGTAACCACTTCTCAAATTGGTGTTCATAGAAGTCTGAAAATTACAATGTTGAAAAAGATAAATTACGAAAATACTTCAAGCCTCTCAAACTAGAAAGGTGAAAAATACTTTAATTTTTTACTTGAGAAAAGAGAACCGGTCATCTATGAAATTTATTTGGTGTGGCCTTTCTGATGTTTGAAAAGTAGTTATGATGAGAGGGTTTGTGGTGACTGTGGGTGCTGATAATTCATGTTATGAAAGAAATAGAACTTTTGGAAGCCTGGATGTTATTGTTAGAAATAATTTGCTCCATGTTTACGTATCCTGTGAATGTGTTCAGGTGCTGTGGAAATGTAAATAGGCCACTGTTAAATGTTCGGCAATTTCTTGCGACGATTGGACAAAAGTACAAACGTTGTGTTCAGAAAAAAGGTGTATTGTGTGGTTAATTGGTCAGTTTGTCAAATTGACCTGGAATTTGGGAAAATTTGGTCTGGAAAAGCCTGGAATTTGGTTTCAAAAGACACCTTGTATCTAATTACCTTATTGTCATGGCAACCGACATGTTCACAGGACCCTTATACGTGGAGCAAAACGTCTCTATTATTGGTGTCATTGTCATAGATGGAAAATAGAACTTAGAACTTGCTGTTTGTCAAAGAAGCTACAAAAATTTGAAAAAATTACAAAATCAACTCTAGACTCTTGACTCCCGAGTCTTGACTCCCGAGTCTTGACTCCTGCTAATTCGTAGTTCTACTCCTGACTCCAAATGATTCTCCCGATTCTAAAGCCCTGGTACACTATAGCTACATATATATGGGAGCTGAGAAAATGATAAATATCAGTTTCTGATTGCGACATTGATTGTAATTATATCTAAGGGATTGACATTTATTAGTAATATTACAAAAGCCTCTGTCTGTGTTTGTACATACTTATACCCCGTCGTAACCCCGACTAAACTGGAGTCCTTGTTCGACTCCCTAAAGCCCTATCATGCTTGATGAAGCGTTTTGTTACATATAATTATTGTGCCATTGACATATTTGCTCTGTGAGTGAAAATGTGAAATAACCCGGAAATACAAATATTATAGATTAATAATGTTTGGTATTTTACAGTTCTCGTGAATCATAGCAGGTGTACTGTAGAATTTGAAAATTGTTAGCTTTAAATACGAACAGTTTTGTTTTGTAGTGGCTAAGTTGACTTGTATAGTTGTATACGTAATGCGTGACTGTACTGACTTCGACCTATTTATTTACTATGTTATGCTGTTACAATCATGAAAATAAACAACAAAAGAAGAAACTAATAAATTTATACCTGTGTTGTGGGTGAAACACATTGCATTGTTTCTTTTTATTTTAAGAATTTAATGTCAATGTTATAGCAGAATGGGGTGCTAGCAAATGTAAATTTCTGTGTAAATGTCTTTTTTCGTGGTCCATATGATCAGACTTTGCAGGCCTTTTCAAGCATGAGCCTTTCTCAACTCCCCGGGGAGTATTATACATTTTCTGCTATGGAGGCTGCTAAATAGCAATCACTGCCTATTGCCAAGTACTCATTTCCACCTGGTTTGAGTTAAAGTCTGCTTCCTTATGCCGTGGCTGGTATTCAAACCTGTAGAGTCTCAGCAGATGAGCACCTTGTACACTAGGCCATGGCACCTCTCAAATGTTAAGTGTTGTGTACATTAAAGCTGCAATGTGCAGTTCAATGCTAGCCCTGGGACCCATGCGTGAGCATGGGTCATGGGTCATTCCATTCAAAATCTTGAGATTTTGACACTACCTCAGGAGAAGTCAGACGGCAACAAAAGTAATGCACCAAATTTCATAAAATTTAGATTCTCAATAACCTGGCATACTATTCTACTGACGGCACTAGTTTTGAAGGCATTTTGTCATTGCTGAGTGGGAGAAAATCACTAAAAAAGGCAGAGAAATCGCCAAAAAATGGCAACTTTCAGCCATCATTCTCCTTCAGATCTGTGATGTCACCACTGTGACGTCACTATAACTCTGTTATGACGTCACCATCACTGCTTGTGACATCATCACCAAAGCTAGAACTCTGACCAATCAGAGACTGCCATTTTCTCAATGTATAAGGATGAAATCTCCTCTTTGGAGTTCAGAAGATAACTCTGAGGATATCAGGAAGACTATATTCATGGAAACAAGTGCCGTCAGTAGCAAACTTTGTCTATTTTCAGTATGTGTTTTTGATTTTGGCATAAGTAAAAAACTGACAGAGAAAATTGAATTCTCCCAAACCCTTTCTTTCAAATCTCATGATTTTTCAATGGGACGATTCATGACCCCTGTCCCACAGGGGTCCAGGGCTAGTTCAATGCAGGGAGGTCAGTGGAAGATGATTCGGACTTAGATGTGTAGTTCATACTCCGAAGGTCTATTGTTAAAATTGAGGTGGTGCTACCAAGTATAGTTATAGTGGACTTCAATAGCAAAATCCTAGCTGGATGTCATTCACAGAAACATGAAATTTGTGGCCCTATGTGTTTTACGCCTCTGCAGCACCTGAATGAGCTATATAAGGGTGTCTGCCAATCCTGGAAAAGTCTGGAATTTGGTTTATCAATTTCCAGGCCTTGAGAAGCCTGGAAAAACCAGCATTTTGAAATAAAGGCCTGGAAAAGCCTGGAATTTAGTTTTTATGGTAATAAAAATAGTCCACTGCTAAATTTTTGGCTATTTTTAGCTATGATAGGACCAAAGTACAAATATCGTGTTCAGAAAAAAATGCATGTATCGTGTCGTTAATTGGTCAGTTCATTAACAAATTGGCCTGGAATTATGGAAAATTGGCCTGGAAAAAGCCTGGAATTTCGTTTAAAAAAAGCTGCGGACACCCTGTATATCGAGGCATTGTGGCCATATGCATCAGTGGCGTATGCTGGGCAAGTAAAAGATCCCTCATTTGGGGATTGTGACATTTTCGAGGAATCTCGATGTCCCATCATCCATTGGCCCTCGCAAGCAGCAAGAACTGGCCTTAGAGGGCTGCACTTACCAAGTCTATCTATCTATCATGTGTAGAGTCCAGTACAACTGATCACACCAGATGAGAACTGGCACGGTGGTCTGATCCTTAACCACAACCAACTTGCTTGTAATTGTTCCGGGACAACTTATTTGGTCTTTTGTGTAGTTGGCTTGAAACTTTTGATACACTTGTGTTGCCGCAGGAATAAGCAATGGGCAGTAAATACCATGTCCTTTAAAATCTAAGGTCCTCGAAGCAGAAACAGAACCTGGCACCTCGAGAGCAGCTACTGAGACTTAACCACTAGGCCAGTCAGCATGTACAATTTTTTTGCAAAAACGTGCAGAAATTATCAGATTACCATATTTTCCCGATTATGCATTTCCTCTAAATTAGCATCATAAGGGTCTTTCTCAAACACTTACAACAGGGCCTACAGAATGTTGAGAAATGAGAAATCTCTTGAATACCGTATGAACGGAGTAAAGTTGGCAATCCGGGGTAAAGTTGGCACGCTATTTTGCGGTATCTTTGGCAAAGTTGCCACACGTGTCGAGGAAAAATTGGCATTTCTACCATTAAGTGGGTCATAATAGAGTGCCAACTTTACCCCGTTTTATGGTACCATTCCCACAATGTCAGAGCCTCTCATGCTCCCTGGCATAGATAGGGAGGCTGTGCAGCTCGCAGTGACAGACTCTGACTTCAGTGACTTGTGAGAATGCTTGAATACTAATAAGCCGGCCGGGTCAGAGAAGGCACTCAAATAACAAGAATTAAAACACAAATTCAACATTTATTTTATCACTTTTAATTTCAGAAGTAACAATAAGCATGACAGGTGTGCTTCTTTTGTATATTAGCGTTTGTTTTTTCTCCACAGACCAACTCACCCCACTGTTTATCAAACAAAGTATTTACAGTCTTTGTACTACAAAAATAAAAGAAAAACAAAAAATATGTTACAGGCGAATTGACACATAACTTGCGTTCACTTTCAATTTCTTTCATTCTTAATTTATGTATATAATCAGGGAATTAAGTACACACAATTGTCACAAAGGAAGGGTATGGGGAAAAAATACGTATGTATATCTGATAAATGCTAGTACTTCCACTGGAATTGTCCGGAAAATGCAGTAAAAATACTGATTCATTATTTTTATGATGAACTTCAGAGGGGAGATCGGGGTAGGTTGATCCTTTTTCGGTTTTTGCCCTCTCAAAGGACATGAGTATTATTACTGTGACAACTTTCTGGGCAAGAGAAACATTTAAGCCGAGAATAATTGGTCGTCAATTCCATCGCGAAGAAAATGTCACCTTAAAAAAGATTTTCTGAAAAGGATCAACTGACCCTAGATGTCAATTATCTTACCCCAGTCTCCCCTACAAAGAAGCTGATTTAAGTTTGGCCCATTTAGCATCCTCACAACATTTATCTAAATTGATTCAGAATGATCCAATTTGTGAATCCAAAACTTTCACTTTTAACTGCACGGAGTGATTTATTCATTTTTTAGAAAAAAAATCATAATAATCCCATCTGTCTAATTGTACCCCCCTCAAATGGCTTAATTTTTACAAAATTACTACAACAATATTGATATGAGGTCACACTGACATTGTTTCTTTTCACATTTCAATATCAGTACAGTGAACATCTAACCGGTATATGGAATAACTTGATACAATATTGCCATTTTTACAGTACACGTTATCTTAACGGGTTTTTACAAATCTTACTTTGACCAAAATGTACTCATTTGTACATCTTAGCTCTTCACAACCTCTGTTTCACGGTAGATGCAGGGGCGGATAATATAATTATTAATATTTCATAAAATTCTGATGAAGCTCTAAATTTTGTTCTGGTTCATAGTTTGAATGGTTTATCTAATCAAAATGCAGTGTCCTAGAGAGTTCAAAATATTTGCAATTCACTGAATTTGGGAGTCGAACAGACCTTTTAAAAACAATGTTGAAAATTGCACATTTTCTCCAGAATGGTAGTTTAAAATTTTGCCATCCTCCCTTCCCCTTGCTATTTCCTTTCTTCCTAGAAAATCTTTACAATTAAATATTCTGACGAAGACAGCCTTTCTCGGGGGTAAATGTTTCGCTTATTAGAAATCGTCTATAATATTCCCGCTGACAATTTGCTGGTATGGGCATTAATGGAGGAATAGTGGCTGGCCTTAGTTTGACCCCTGCAATTTCAATATTCATAATGACAAAGCGGAGTTACAATGTAATGCCACAATTAAAATTGATGACAATCACAATCGTATACTTCACATAATTGATCTTGTGTCGAAGAAATTACATTGTATATCATATGTACAGCATATATGTGTCACGTGTGTAGCTTGAGGGATAGAAAATATTCATTTCAAAATGTAGTCAATCCATTCAATTATTTTGTCTGTAAAGGGTATATATGATTTTCTTATACAATTGGCATATCTGATCTATGGGAGTTTTACACTTGGAACTTACATACTTCAATTTACAAATGTTCATACATGTTCACAATGTATAAGGGTTATACATAAGTCCACAATTTCAAATTTCAATACATATATTTTGCAAAAAGGTTTTCTTCGCTACACCATGCATTCATTGTAATACTGTTTTGAACAAAAATCATACAACGGTGCAAGACTGAAGAAAGGCTATAACTATCTACCATCGCATATAAAAAGCATGACTTGGTCAGCTGACAAGAGTGATCATGTGATACAAAGAAAAGAAACGTAAAGATGGGGAAATGAGGTCAGGATGTCCCACTTTAAAAAATTGGTCCCACGAAAATGAGAAATCAAGAAAATTAGATAACAAATGAGATTTAGGCAAAACCTTTCCTGTAATATATGAACAGATAACAGAAATTCAAAACTTTACATAAAATTTGCAAATAATAACGACAGCAACGCATAATATATATCATATAGATCTATGGAAGTACCTTTTTGAAGTTTTTAAATCACATAAACAGGAGGTAAAATTCTTCAAATTTGCAAATGCATTATCAAAATTTATTCACAGAAATGCGAAAAACAACAAACTAACAATAATAAATTATATCTGGAAGTCGAAAGTAGGAAACGAACAGTTGTATAAATGTATATTGTATTCTTAAAACATTTTCCTCTTTTTATGAATGTATTTATATGATTTCTCGTAAAATGCAATAAGCCAACAATTTCTATTAATTTCTATGCAAGAATAAGCTTTCGACAAAAATATCACAGAAATATATAAAGATAACATTTTTTAACAGAAACAAAAAGTCTACCCTGACATAATATTGATACGCAAATGTGCAAAACAATAAAACTTAATTTTTAATCAATATTTAACACAATATATATAAATAACTTCATGGGAAAAGACAGCGTGAACAATAATGTGTCAATTTTGTATCCTTCTACTTCAACAGAACGGACATAAAAATGTTGGAATATTGTCTATAAAGAATGACCAAATTTTGAAAATTTATTTCTGTAGAGTACCCAGACACTGAATGTTTTAAGATATAACAGCCAAAATAAACAATATACATGTATGTTACATAATCTACAAATAAGTGAAATTTAGATGTAGTGGAACACGATGACATTTGAAGTTTTAAAAAAAAGTTTCTAAATTTATGAAAACACTTCAAAACAGCCATACATTTCAAAATGTAAATAATTAAAATTTTTGCCATGGAAACTATCCCAGATTGACCAAATTTCCCCATAAAACTGAGACGATTTACTTTACTAAGATGGAGGATGACTGCATGAAAGTTTGAACATGAAAAAGTCAAGTATATCGGGGTGTCGCATTTAAGAGACATGAAATTCATGAATGTATTATACATAACATCATTATTACACATGGTATAAGACATTATAATAAGACATTTTCAAGACGTAATAAGACACATATCGTAAAAGCAGAGCATACAGTGACACAAATGAATATAAGTGTACATTTCATACAGTTTATCGCACATTATAAACATGATTCATCTCATTTATAATCCATATACAGTGATAAATATATCATTTCGCACATTGATATCCTGTTAGAAAGCTGCTTCAGTACAATATATTATACAACCTCTTGTTAATCAGCCCACAGGACTACATATCTTTCTCAGAAACACTTATTCGAAGACAGAACATGTCAATTTATTCATAGAGGAGCCTCAATAAGTGAATGGACTCGCAGGTCAAAATAAAATTTAACATCATACACTGGCATGCAATAGCCGCTGCATGATGCATTCTTGGTATAGGCTAATTGAAACCATGGCTATTCCCCACGCCTTACTTAAATTTAACAGAGCACAGAAATTGCTTTTTGCTCGGACCCTAGGATTTACATTGTAAATGATTTAGGCAGGGGCATATCTAGAAATGGCCTGAGGGGGGGGGCATAACATGGGCCAAATAGGCTGCCCTCCGGGGCACTTCCTATCTGTTCCCTGTTAATTTTGGGCCTGGGGGGGCCATGGCACCATGGCCCCCCCTAAATACGCCACTGGATTTAGGAATAGTGGACGTAGTTTCATAATTTGCCTGTCCAGGAACGGCTGCATGGCATTATCCAGCACGAGGAATTCTTCGTTGGTTAACCAATTAGTAATTAATATCTTAAATGGTGTATGAAAGCCTGACACTAACCCAACCTGTTAGGATTTAAACGAGGGAAAGTCAATGATTAGTATAATATTGGCGTATTATTTGTCCCAACACAATAGTCAACGATGCAAAATGGTTTGATGTAATTAGTAATTATAAGATCAGGATTATGGAATTAACAAAGTATTATAGTCTCAAAATATTAATAATAGCTAAGTCTTTTGAGACTCTTCATAATAATTGGAACAATTTGGTTATCAAAGATTTGTGTCGAGGAAATGGTATGAATTGTTATGAAGAAGTTAGCCTTGTTTCTTCCATTGATTTAAATAATTAAATCACAATTCATGACAAGAAAGTTTGGCTGTTTTTGTATTTTCCTAAGTCAAAAATGTATTTGCAATAAATCATGATAACATTGCAATACTGTGTAAATTGGGTGCGGGCTTCAAAGAAAAGTTATTGCCAGGCATATGGGTTCAAATTAATCACAGCAAGAGTATATGTATGCTTAGAAAATTTAAGAAATATCAAAATTACTCCTTTTTAAAATACAATAATAATCTCTGTTTTCTACGAAATCATGTCACCAAAATTAAGTAATGTTCTTACTTCTTTTCTTTTTCTATCTGTCTTTCTAAAGTCAGCATTTTAAAACTTCCAAAAGTCATTCTTTTATGATCCTAGAACTATACAAATAAATTATTCTTACTTTAATTATGTAAGGTAATAATACTATTTGTCACTTTTATACAATTCATTATTACTAATTCATCTCACATGATACAGGTCTACACACAGCCGTTCCTGAAACTTCATTTCAAAACGCACCTACAGCTTTTCACAATAATTTCAGAAGAGTATATCGATATTATTATATCTTTTAATTTCATTTTCCATTACCTATTTTGAAAGACATCAACCAATATGTACAATACACACTTAGTGTGATAAAAAATTAAAAATATATTTGGACAGAGACTTAAGATTTCATTTCAGTCAAAAACTGAAAATATCATTATCATATTATTAGACAAAATCAATACACTACCAGTATAACTGAAATTTTTGGATTGTAAAATTTAAACTTCATAATTTTTCCTCCAGAGGAATTCATTATATGAGCCTGCTTTAAGCAGTGGTCGAAATAAGGGGTCAAGGGGGTCTTGACCCCCCAAAATGCCCTTGGGACCCCCTCAAATGCATTTTTAAGAAGGACCCAGAGGGGGTCCTGAAAAAACCCCCCCAAATAGTGAATTTGGTAGGAGGAATAAGCATGAACCAGCAAGTAAAGACTAATCAGCAAACTACAACCTCTTGTGATTTATATTCATCACCAATAGCAGGGGCGGACTGGCCCTATGGGCCAGAGGGCAGTGCCCTGGGGCCCAACACCCCAGGGGGGCCCACCAGCAACCTACAAAAAATCTAAATTATCAAAAAAAGATGTAAAAAAGGTAAAAAATCGAATTCTGGGCCTAAAAAATCTTCAATTGAGACTTGACAACATGAAGTAAGGGGCCCCTCATAGAGGTACCTCTGAGGCCCCTCTCTCAGTGTCGGATATGGTCCACCAGGAGGGCCCTGAAGGTGCACTGAGATTATACCTATGTTCTGCTAATGTAATGGATTTTGATGAACTTATTATTGAAAAAGCATGACAGTGTAAGCCAGTATAGGAAGCAGCTACATTGGCTGCCAATTCCAGCTAGAATACAATTCAAACTCATGTTAACAACTTGGAAAGCAGTAAATGGACAAGCTCCCTTGTATATTCAAAAGATGATCCAGCCAAAATCTGAACGAAACTGTAATCTGAGAAGCAATAAAAAAATGCTCTTAAATGAATCAACTTCCTTCAACAAAAACAAATATGAAGACAGAGCCTTCTCGCATGCCGCTCGAAAACTGTGGAACCAACTCTCAGAAATTGTCAAGGCTTCTAAAACACTTGAAGGCTTCAAGAGAAATCTTAAAACATACCTATTTAAGAGTTTCTACAAATAAATCGATCATGCACAAGCGCTGGTGAGCAGTTTACTGGAATTAGCACTATATAAATGCCTATTATTGTTATTATTAATAAAATTATAACGTAAACTTGAAAATGCCGCTATTGCAATAATAGGGGCCCGCCAATCATTTTGCCCAGGGGCCCACTGTGGGGCCAGTCCGCCCCTGACCAATAGGGCTTTCAAAAATAATTTTCTGAGATGAAACATGCATATAAAGTGCTCGGAATTCATTTTTAGAGCATCTGAAACACTCCGGCTTTAAACGCTTCTGTCGTCCTGCGGAATTCCGGCTACAGCGGCTTCAACTCTTCGGGCCTTGGAACTTGAAAGACCCCCCCAAATAACATGGGCTATTTCGACCACTGGCTTTAAGTATACTGTGTAATGATAATAACCTAGTAAATTGTACTGCAGTAAATTCTGACATGTCCGAATTTCCTCATTTTTCTTCAAATGAAAATTAGTACTTGATTTGAGTCTGATATTGATGCCAGATATTGTAGTTTCACAAATAGGTATATACTAATGCCAACACTTTGATTAAATTTAAATAATTATTTCCATAGCTCAAGAACTGGCTATGTGTAACAGCACTTTAAATATAATATATAAAGTACAACCTCGATGGTTGTAAATTAACAAGGCAAAAGTTAAGAGTTCACAACATAGAATGATAGAATAAATGATACTGTATAATATAATTTAAATTCATAAATGATTTTCATTAATCTCAGACTTGAAATGCAAAATGGTTCACAGATTGCGCAAATTGCAGTTATATACAAAGTAAAGCAAGCAATAGAAAATAGAATAAATTGCTTTACTTGGAATACTTCGTTTACTTTTTTCTTCAATTATGTATATATAATTCAGCAAATTCAAAATTTCTTGACTAGGTCAGACTTGGCCCCACGATTGGCAGAATATGTCAAATTTATATGTACATATCACTTATTTTGTGGAGAAAAAATTTATTTCAATAGGCCGAAAGGTTTCAGTCACTAACATTTCAAGAAGTGAAATATCTAGACATTTCAACCAATTCATACATATTCTTATTTTTGTTTTATCAAATGTAACAGCTTTATCACAAGAGTGTAACCTCTGGAAAAGTTCATTACTTTTAACTTTATTTAATTTTTAAAGAAATTATAAGCTTCCGCACCAATCAATTTAGCTCTGACTCAAGAGGAACAAATCCATATTTTTTAATTTCTCTTAAAGACACATTGTTTAAACTTCAATAATTTATAAAACTGTAAGTAATTGTATCAAAATAAACCCATAATGTTCCTGACTAAGTGATTCATGTAAAAATAATTAAATATATAAATAAAAATTTCAGAATTCATCCTCAAATCAGGACAAGCAAAAATATTAAACATGTGACCTCAACAGTAATGATAAATTTATCTATAACAAGAATAAGCTGAAGAAACAGAGATTCCACACAAATAAATTAGAATACAATATACAAATATATCTCTATTAAATTTGAAGTCTAACATTAATGAAGACTGTAGCTTGCCTTATCTTAAAGTTTCAAAAAGATAAACATTGAAATTAAAATATCCGATCTATATTTAGATTTGAATAGAAAACCATTTTGATAGAATTTTCATCATTCAGGACTGTCAAGCCTCCCAGCCTTCTATATAAGTTGGCATGGCAATGTACAAGATTTCCAACAAGGAAAAACAACATTTCCCGGATTTTGCAAAACGAAAAGCAAGATTACTCGATTGAAACATGATTCTACAAAGAAAAGCAAGACTTCTACAATGAAAAGCTAGATTTGCACACAAGAAAGCAAGATTTCCTTTAGGAAAAGCATGATTCTGACACAACGAAAAATGTTATTTCCAAAGAAAAGCAAGATTCCTACAACTGTACAATAAAAAGCTGGATTTCCAAAAAGGAAACCCAAATTTCCATACAACGAAAAGAAATTTATTAAGATATCCACAAGGAAAAACAATATTCTCCCAGAAAGACAAACCATGGTGAATTGTAAACATTGATACAGATGAATGCATGTATGATATACCTAAGAATTAGTAGTACAAATGTTTTAGACACTTCAGTTTATGAGATGAATTCGTTAGACAAATAGTCACACACACATGTAGACACACAGATCAATTTTGTGTAAAATGTAAGTACGTACTGGCTTTTTACACAACCTTAAGTATCATTCTTATCATAAGGCCACACATAATTGATTCTTAGCTTCGCGGACCCGCCGACACAATAGATTTCCTGCCGATAGAAAAAAAAATTTTTTTTTTGCCAACATTATAAAAAAAAAAATTTCACCTTTTTTTTGTCCTACCGACCGACCCTAGAAAAAGTGCCTTGAGAGGATCCGAGAAGCTAAAGATCAATTATGTGTGGCCTAACCATGAATCCATGATTGTTCACAATATAATTCTTACACACGCAGGCAGACATCACAAGAAATCTATGTACATTTCTGGATACATTTGTAGGTTTCTCTTATAACATGTGAACACTAACCTTATTCATGTACAATCATAAATCATATGTACCTTGTTTGACAAATGACAATAGCCCATTTTACACTGTTTTACGTAGCATTCAGTTATAACATAGTCATAACCCAGCTTCTTGACACAATGTCATAATACATGCTGAACAGAATTGTAAATGTCATTAAAAGCATAAATATATAATTTGTACAAATTATGTATAATATATTCATTGAAATATCGATTATTATCATGTAAGTTACATAGCGCTTCATATATATATTTATAAACATCGGCAGGTACAATCATGGTACCTGATTATAATTTTTTTAATCTGGTGTTTTCACTTAAAACACCTTCGTTGGTCTAAAAATAATTCAAATCAAGCAACAGATCTGGGACCTACATTGATTTTAACTTTGCTTCCAAAACTAAACACAAACTAATTAAATTGCATCAGCTACAGTGAGATTCTTATAAATGCTTGCAAAGAACATCAAAAAGAGATAATTGAACATCCAAACCAACTAAAACACTTTTAAATTTATACAAATTTGATTTTTCAGGCAAATATTGACAAACGCTGTCGAAAACTAAGAGAAAAGTTAACTTGAAATTCAGATGTCTTATTATAGTAGCTAAAGCAGGATTTCAATAACGATAACATATGACTTGATGGCCTTAAACCACCTGAATATTTGCAATTTTTTTTTTGGGACAAATTGAAGCTACGGAAGTTATTGGTGACTGATCCATTCCACTTGAAATTTGAAGATTTCCTGGATATTTTTTCAAATCCGTTGATTATTCAATTCTGTTCAATAAAACTCGATTTGAAAGCAGATACAGAGTCAGAATTTTCCATTTTAGACTTTCCAAAACATTTTACAACTGAAACACTTCATAACAAACAATTTAACACCATGATTACAATCTAGGCTTTTCCTATTTGTGTTAACAAGCAGCTACATAACAATTGTAATTAGCTTTTGTGTCAGCGCATAATATGCAAATTAATAATCAAATATATGCAAATAATATGTAAATTAATGCAAATATATCATTAGTTTCGTTTCTCAGTAATATAATATAAACATGTCATATTTTGACATAAACAAAACAATAAAATCATATATTTCTCATGATCTGTACACCTTCGATGACTTGTGAATAGACATCAATGTTTAACATAAATTCATGCCTTTATCTCTGTTATAAGTACATATGACGGTAGAAATATCTGTATACATATTCAATATGTAATATTCAATAAAATATTCAATTATGTAGACGTGAAATTCCACACTCCCTGGTAAATTGTACAATTGTTTTAAACTGTAAGTAAATCCACACATTGTGACACAATATATCCATAAATAATCCACTTTGCTATGTTACAGCACTGATACATATTCCAGCGATGGTCTCCAGTTTTTTTGTTGTAATATTTGAAAAATTTCACATCATAATGGCACCTGCAAATATATTAATTCAGCTAACGTCGATGCCAACCAGGTACATCGTCCTTTTTCGGAAAATTTGTTTTCAAAAGTGAAATTTCTGGTGCTAGACATACTCTTGTTGTTGTTGTTATGCAGTTGCTACGGCAACCAGTGCACAACATACTTATGTTGTCATGGAGGTTGTTTGTTGTTGCTATGGAAACGACCATAGCAACGAGGCAAGTAGTGTTTTCTTGGCAACATGGCGAGATCCACGAGGATAAGGGGGTTATATAACTCGCCTCAAATAGTCTTTTGTATGTAAGCACCGAACATGATCACTATGACGTGACAATGCTGCCAATGTCATCATCTGGCGTTAGTTCTCGGCCCTGGAAAATAGAACGTTATGAGAATTAAAACTATGTTAATTTCAAGAGAAGAAATACAGAACTTTATGAAAGCAAGTCAGATGTGTGTGATAGTGTGTTCGTGTTTTACGCCTCCGCAGCACAGCAGGTCAGAAGGACGTATGGTTGGAGCTTTACGTCCTGAATTTATCATTTTCGGGAGGATGATTACGACACACAAATGAGGCAAATTTTTACAGAAATTAATCATTAATGGCCATCCGCCCCTCTGACCGAATAGTAATAGCACTTGTTTGGCGCTGGGTATGCCAATGGTATTGATTGTGACCATGCAGTTTTCTGATTCACTTTTTATAAATTGCTGGTACATGTGTAAAACTTTAGACTAGGGAGACCTTTTCTCAGATAATTGGCCAAACAAAGACAGGAGTGTGATGATACAACCCGAAACACATGCTTAATTTATGAGTGAAAATTTGCTGTCTCTCCGAACTTGCAGACTTGAAAGCAGGGCTTTGGAGTCGGGTATCAAGTGAACCAACTCCGACTCCCGACTCCTTTGGCTTTCTGAAAAGCGACTCCGACTCCTTAGGTCTCCTGAATTACGACTCCGACTCCCGACTCCGCTTATCGGCATTATTTCACACAAATATTACATAGTTAACAGGGGGAGAAAAAATAGTTCTACAAAGTTTTTATTGGATTCTGTACTGAATACTTCTTTAGGAAAATTTATGTAAATTTAGGGACACATTTAACATTTTTGTAACTGTGTTTTTGTAAATTATATTAATTATTTTTAGGAGTCAGGAGTCACCAATTTAATTTCCGACTCCGACTCCGACTCCACCTGAGAGTCAAAGTTCGACTCCGACTCCTCCCAAAAACCTCTGACTCCACGACTCCGACTCCCGACTCCGACTCCCGACTCCGACGCCCTGCTTGAAAGCAGATTCATAAAACTGCACTCACAAATAACAAGTTACACATCGCAGAGTCCTCATTAGCCATTTGCGATGAAGGTGACATTTCTAATTGGACATCAAACACTGCTCGGTGTTTTTACGGAGAGATTTTGGAAACTGAATATGATCTCATTATCATAGTAAACACTTTTCAAGGAAATCTCATTAGTAGTCTGTGCAAATATCTCAATGAAAACTTCTTAAATACTAATATTTAACCAATTTTTAACAACTAATTTTTAGTTGTTCATTCATTTCAAACACTGCACCATGTTTTGGTGAATAATTTTGAAATTGAATATGACCTCATTATTATTTTATTGGATACTTTTCAAGGAAATCGAAATGACAGATTTAGCTGCAGCTTTTGTGAGATCTTGTTTCTCTGATTCTCTCATTTATTTATTTGCACTTCTCATCATTGATATCACTATTTGTGGAGTTTGGATTAGATGTTAGCTTGCATTTATAGCTTGATATTAAATAGCTTTTTCAATGGGTAAACATGACAAGTGTGATATCATGCTCTCTGCTAGATGGCATTACTAATTGCCAATTAATATCATGTTCCAGAGTGCGAAATGTAGTTTTTCAAGACACAACCTCCGGTTTTTATGAACTTGGTAGGCCAACTAAGACAGGAGGACACGGCAATGAGGCAAAGAATGATTGAAGCTGCCGTCTAACATAGGCCCAGGTAACCTAACCCAGCAAGAGCTGGATTCAAACCCTGGACCAGTTGGTTGTCAGACCAGCACACTACCACTGAGTTAACTCTCCCCCTCCCAAATTTAACAATACCACAATTAAACAATTCCTTACCTTTTCAATTTTTTCATCAAGCATCTTAAAGAATTCAAGTTGACTCGCCGTCACCTGTCTGCATTGCAAAAAGAGAGGGAAACAGTTATTAAAATATTGTCAAACAGTCACCAAAGTGTGAGCATCAAGTCTAAGATGTACCACTCTTGAGCTGATCACTTCGCTCTCCAAGGCCGATGCAGGCGTCTAAAAACATTAATCCCTGCGCAAAACAGGCTTTTATTCAAGACAGTATTCAGCATTAATATACATAGGCATTAAGATAAACATTAAGACTGAAAAAGACACTAAAAAAACATATCAAATAAACATTTTCAACGATAAATAATGTAACTGAAATCTTTCATACGTTGAATTCAACATTAAACGAAAATTACCACCAATCAAATATTAATCCATTCATCAACCAATTAAAGTCAGTAAGTCAATTAAATACATGATTAAACAAATCATAAAAATCATAAAGAGAGATCCGAGTCCATACTTACTTAGAAGGCATGCCGGGCGTGCACAGGTTATTAGTGCTAGAAAAGTCAAAAGAAAAGATAGATAGATATATTCACTCTTGTGTACACTCTGTGTAGTTTGTGCATTTGTTTTAAAGATTACTTTGTGTTATTTGTGCTGATAAGTAGTGTCAGTTATAGTTTAGAATGTTGCACAAGTATTGGAGGAATTTGTAGCTCTCGTTTAAAAGAATAAACGTTAAAAAATATTTAAAAGAATTAACGTTATAAAAATTATAATTATCAAATTGGTAACTTGTGTGGCAAGGAATTAAATTGAGACAGATTTTATTCTTTTACTTTTCAATCAATACAAAATTACTATCTACAGATACAGTAATATAAATAAATCTGGGAGCAGTATCTGGGACTTCTAGATGTTTTTGTGAATTTCCGTCGAGACATTTAGACAGAATTGTCTCTACAGCAGTACAATTTTTACATCTGATATCACTAAGCAGTAAGCAGTACCAAACTTCACAGCAAATATTTGACCAATGAAGCGTATCAATAATTCATTAATCATTCATCACCCATCAGAAAATAGTTCTGGTCAGTGACCCCTAATTCATCAATCTTGCTAACAACAACAAATACACAAGTCTCTAACGAACCAGCAACAAATCACACATATCAAATATGTTGTAATAAAAAAGTACAAAAAGGTCATGAACTTTTTTTATTCTATGTCTGCATGTATTCATCAAAACTTATCACTCAACTGGCTTTAAGCTGACTTCAACCCATAACTCCTTGACTGTCCAGATCAAGTATGAACTTCAAGAAAGATCCGACCAATATTTAACAAGCTAATATCATTTAAATGTAGGAATACCTCATTTAACATTGCAATATAAATCTAAAATGCATCTTAAAATGGATGGATGGATGTTTGGGGCTTTACGTCCTGTATTTATGCACTTGGTATAATTAGGACAGGAGGAGGACACAGCAATGAGGCGAAGGATGCTTGAAACAGCCCTCCAACATAGGCCCAGGTGACCCAGCAAGAGCTGGATTCGAACGCTGGACCCAGCGATTGGCAGTCCAGCGCGCTACCACTAGACCAACCCTCCCCCTCTCAAAATAGATGTTACAGATTTTAATTTCATAGTTTCCGGAATTTTTTTTAAAATGTTATCATCAGTATGGGGTACCTAAGATCTCACTCTATGTCTCTTTTCTATGGTCTTCGTCACTTCTTGTCTTCCTTAATGTATCAGGTCTTTTTTTCAATTTTTTTATTTTTCAAATAGGTAAAGACATAAAGTCAGTGAACTGGTATAGAATCTGGACAAGAATCTTGGCTTGAGGATCTTTTCACCCATTAACTGTATAATTCTTGCCACCTTGCCAACATCGAGTGGTTTGCGAACCAAACTAGAGTCGATGTAAAAACTAGTCCGACAACCTGAACGTATACCTCTTCTCAAAGTTCAAGATCTTATTTGACAGACAGACATTCATGAATTAATGTGGAAATTCTTCAGCTGATCAGAATTTCCTGAAACTGAACTAGTCAGAGCATAGTTAAAGACTCATCAGGTGATCTAACAGTTTATTGTATCTTTACTTAGAATCCTGACATTGTTATGTTTGCAGCGCAAATGATCTATAGCCCGAGCTGCACTGTGTTTCAAAAGTAACGTTTTAAATGTTAATTCATTTCAAAGCGGCTTAAATTCTATTCCAAAATATACAAATTTTCAGTGAAGCATCTACTTATTCGATCTAGTTATAAAGCTGACTTTTTGCAGATAAGCCAGTGTTTTTCGGACTATTACTACTTTGATCCCTGTTGTAAGACTGACTTGCAATATGACTTAAAATATGCGAACGACCTCCTTCTGCACCAAAGAGTATTTTACGGTTGAAACTTCCATAAGAGACCACACCCCTACAAAAGACCGCTTTAGGACCACAGAGAGTGGTCTTACAAGGCAGGGACTACTGTTTTCATTGTTTTATGATTAGCAACACACTCAACAACTTATACGACAGTATCAGTTGCAAATATGATGCATAATAAATGCACTTAATTCTTCATTGATTCCCACTGAACAGTGCAAAGGTTTCTATGATGTGACATTTTGAATTGATCAATGATTGGCGAAAAGAAGACAATTGATTAACCAAAAAAAGTAACATATTCTGGCCTGCATCTTGCAAAATGCAAATCGGAATTTACAGGGTGACCCACCTCAACTTGTGCATTGATGTTGTAACCAAAACAGTGTTTGCTGAAAAAGTTTAGGATTTCCTATGCAAAAACCAAATTGGATTTTCAGTGACAAGAGCCAAGAGAGGAGTATTATGCAAGTTTGGTTCACGTTTGGTTAAAATCGGACTCAGAAAAATAGTTCAAATTTTCGCATAGCTTTTTTTCTGATTTTTTACAATTTAGCTCTGTCAACCTTGGAAAAAATTTTCGGCTCACATGTAATGCACGTACTGTATTACAGAAGCTATAACAAAGCAGTGCCAGGGCTTTTCTTTGAAGGAGGTTTGGGTTTACGGAGTCAGGAAGCCCAAATACTGTCCTGATGCAGTGCACCATTTTCATACCGGTAGATTCCTGGGGTCTATTATACCAGTGATGGGTGGGCAAGAATTTTTGTTACCTCACTATAAGCAATTGAATGGCTTAATCTTACATGGGAATATCATTAATCACTTTCAATTTGAGCATTGATGTGTTTATCTGCCACTTTATTGATTGTTCCAATAATGCACATAAATTGTCATCAATGAATCTTGTATCTCCAAGAAAAATTACTTGGCTTGGATTTCTAGGCCAAATGACATGGTGAATTTGTTGAGGGGAATCTTCTGCACCTGGCAGTATTAAAGAACCATGTGTTTCCATCACAAATGTTGGTCGAAATAAGACTAGATTTTTAGGGATGGAAATTTGTGACTTTCTAGATGACACCAAAAATGGATTTTGGTAGAAGTGTTACTATACTTTTTCTCTTTGCTTTTAAAACCTGAGTGTCATGTTTTACGTTTCTATTGACTCTGACAATCATAATACCTTACTATTTTGTGTTGGAAATCATATGACTGTCGGTTATGCTAATTGTTTTGCCATATTTTGACTTGTTTGTCTCCGACTGGTTGTCATTCTAAATTTTCTGACTTGGTAACATACACTGGACTCTAAATCTCACAAACACCATCCATTCCCTTCCTTAAGAACCTCCTTTTGCATATCAAAGTCATTTCAAGCAGTTGTGGAGGACTTTGTTGATGCTGGTGCACTTTGAATTCTTCTCGGCTGATTTTTCGGCACAAAATAAAACAGCGACGCATTTTCACTTGCCTGTCATTTTTGATAGAATTACTGCAGAGGCTTGTAACTCACTTTATTTAACAGCCATTACTACCAATTCGACAAATATGTTTTCAAAAATTGCCTGTCTCATTTTTGTTGTCTTCAGTGAAATGTTAAAGTCATGCACAAGTTGAGGTGGGTCACCCTGTATTACGCCGCAAAAATTTGTCACTAAAATTTCTGGATGGATGGATGGACAACTGGGACTTAAGCATGTTAAGGTCCTGTTTTTATCCACTAATAGGCTGATTAGAACAGGAGGAAGACAGCTATCAGACGAAGGATGACTGAAACTGCTGTCCAAATAAACATGTATGCTAAAATTCAGGCACTCGGCCAGCACGGAATTGAATCCAAGATCCAACAACTGGCAACTCAGTGCACTACCAACTGACCTTACCCTCTCTGTCTAAAATTTCTGGAAAACTGATATTTATTTAGGCATACATGTATCGTCATACTATTAATTCACGGACCACTTACGCTACTGCGGCTACTCCAACAAAACTACTTATTGCCCAGTTATGAAAACTTGCAAGCTGTTTTATACACTCTCTACAGGGTGTCTACAGAAAAAGAGGACAGTAAACTCAATTTGATTTGATTACATTTTATTTCGAGCCAAGCATCATTATTCAACAAAACATGATTTGTACATGAACAGTATATTCAGAACAATCAAATTACCCATTATTCGCACCCCTTGCTGTGGTAACTTTCTGCAGATGAGACATAAATGATGCAAAAGCGTGTTTGATGCTCTCCACATACATTTTGCCCCATGCAGACATGACGGAGGCCTTTAACTTTAATGCGAGGGTTGGGATAACTTGCTGGATTCTGTCTCCCAATTTGCCCATACTGAATAATCCACTGGGTCGAGCTCAGGAGACAAGGGGTGGCACTCTACCTAGCTCAAGAGGCTTGTTTTGAGGCACTCCTGAGTCTTCGTTGCAGTATGAACAGGTGCTACACGTTGTAGGAAGATGATTTTGCCAACAAAAGAGTTTCTTGTCTGATGCCATGGCACCCCAAATTATTTCAGAATGTTATTATAAACATTTGCATTGATTCCGGCACTCTGTTCAATGGTTATTTGAGACAGTTTTGTGATTTTCTTGTCATCAGATGACTCCATGTTGAAGACCAAGTGTTAGGTCCTGAATTGAATTATCGGCAGCTGGAGCATCAGCAAATGTCCCACTACTCACACATGAAACATTCCTTCTCTCACAAGCACCATTAATGGTGAAAAATTTCTCATCAACTATGAGGAAAACAGTAACGACCTTTTTCAGCTTACAGCAATGCAAACACTTTAGCATATCATGCTTGCATTTTGCCTTTAGTAGCGATCAAATTCACAAATAAACATATTTGCAATAGACCTAATATGGCTGACTATCAAATCCGTTCTTATGTTAGACTTATCACCAAATTCTGAACTTCTATAAGTGTGGAAAAGAAGAAAAGTGACTGTCCTCTTTTTCTGTAGACACCCTGTACAATGTCCTTAGCCGGGTTTGATCTGCAAATTCAGCCATTATGAAACACCCTTTATTTTCCCCCTTCTCACATGCATGTCTTCACGGGTGTTATGCTAGTAATATAAATTTAGGTTCTACCTAGTACTACAATTTTCTTAGAATAGGCAAAGTTGTATTACAATATATATATCCAAAACTACAACATTGTGGTAAAGTCTCATGGAAATCAGTATCATACCTAGATGAGAAATTCATAAGGTAGACATCATATGAAGTCATCTATTTTCATTTCTGTTGCCAAGAATATGACACTCTGCCAACTAACATACATGATACATAATATCACTATAATAAAACCAACAGTGTGCATTATACTATGGGTGGTTTTGTAGTAAAAATCATCTTCTGTGCCAAAATATTTGCATGATACTTTTTTCTCCACAAAAAAAAAGATATTCTAGGTGTATATTTGTATGACTTTAAATCACAGAAAGTTTGTATTTCCATTGAATTCTATGCATTGCGATACTGTTAGAAGGCTCAAGAATCATAATCCAGAATTTTTAATAATGTAAAAATGAGATATTTATTGAAATTGGCACAACAGATAATGCTGAGTTTGGCCATGAAGTCACAGCCACTGAGGGATGAGTGACAACATTTGGGTGTTGGGAGGACATCAATGATGTCACTACACACTGATACATGTCTTATCTTTAACAGTGAAACAAGTGTTCAATTTGCCAGTGGGGGACTTGTGACCTCACTGGTGAGTGGTACAACTTAGTCACGAGCTCAATAGACTAATTTCATGGAAGCTTCTCACAATTAACACTAGGGGGCAAGTGGTGCTTGGTTTCAGAATACTTAAATGCCATTGGCTGATAGATTTCCCGCCCTTGCTTCTGATTGGTCCAGCCAAGTGCAACCAATCTGGAGTATTTTTAGTGCATTTTAATGTAACTTTAAGCAAATTAAGGATCTATAACTTGGTCAATCTTTTGAATGAAGTTTTGAAAGTTGCTTTTTTTTTTTTAATGTTCATACATCTTCAAAATTCTTCATGTGCAGAAAGCAAATAATTAACAATCATCGAATAACGTAAAAGTTGTGAGGGGCCAAACTTTAGACCACTTAGTGAAACGGGTCTATTGTGCTGAGTATAGCATAGATATGACCTCTCAATAGGCCTGTGTAATCATTATTTTTTTCCGAGCTGTAAGTTATATGCATTCCTATAAGAACAGATCTCTCTGAGAAATTTCAGAATTTCTTTTTTCACTGGCGTAATAGCTCTATATATATGACTTCTAATAGTCAACATTTTCTGGCTGTATCAATGTCCATTGACAATAGCAGCAACTAGTAGTACTTAGGGATGTTGCCAAAGCAAAATCATATGTTATCATTGTACCTATGACACCATGAGATGATCATAATAACACTAACACATTTCTCAACCACAGAGCTGACACAGATCCAGCTTGACTCAGATAGAAACGACAAAATCAATACAATTATTTTTAGAATTGCCTATGAAAGATAAATCACTCGGTCGCACACAGAATTAACCACGCAAATTACTTCAAAACATTCCAACAACCTCAGGCATAATCAAGAATTATTTTTGACGTAATTTAAAGAGCTTTCTATTGATTTTTACACATAAACACGGAAAGAGACTATGCACTAGAGGTCTAGTATGCAGAAGAATTTAACAAATTATCCAGTTGTAAGTGTTGGGAGACTTTGAAATATTTCAACTCGGATACATGTATTCTATCTATTAAAAAGATTCATTCATATTGGCAACCAAAATGAATTTACCGAGAGACAACTATGATTAACTTCTATCTCATATCTGTCTATCTGTCTGTCTTTCTATCTTTTCGATCTTCCTATCTCCTATCCATCTCTCTATCGAGTATCGATCTTTCCATCTACAGTGCCGCCTGTAAGCAAGTGAAACACATGAAATGGTGCCATTGCATCAATGCTAAACATCCTCAGCAAAAATGCTTGTGGAAGCATGAATTCTCATCCGATGAGAGGAAAACATATTGGGTCATGAAGGCCGATATGTAAGGCATGTGGGATAACAATGGCAGCCAATTTTCTCTGCTGTAGTCGGAGTTAGGTACGGGTCAAAGTCTTTGATAAGTAAGTGAACCACCCTTCCCTATTAAATGACATTGGGCCTGTGTTTCACTTACTTATCAAAGACTTTGACCCATACCTAACTCCGACCACAGCAATGAAAATTGGCTGCCATTGTTATCCCACATGCCTCACATATCGGCCTTTATGACCTGATTTGTTTTCCTCTCATCGGATGAGAATTCATGCCTCCACAAGCAGTTTGGTTGAGGATGTTTAGCATTGATGCAATGGCACAAAATCATGCGTTTCACTTACTTACAGGCGGCACTGTACTACTATATCTCATCATATCATCTATGATGATGATATGATGATTTGATTGTTTTACGTCCCCTATTCAGACTTTACCGAACTCTGCGGACATGAGGAATGATGAGGTGAGTGACACAGGGGATTCGCAGCCATTTCAGGCAGAGAGATTCACCCTGTTGTGTAGTGCCAGGAGCGGGATTCGAACCTGGTCCCTGAGAGCCACTCTGGTTTCAAGCGCAAGTGCTATACCAATGAGGCCACGGAGGCACTATCCATCCATATATCAATCAATCAATCAATCACTCAATCTTTCTATCCATCTATCTATCTATCTATCTATCTATTTAACTGTCTATCTGTTCTATCTACCTGTCTATCTATCCTATCTACCTGTCTATATACCCGTCTATCTACCAACCGATCAACCAACCAAAAAAACATTATGTAAAGAACAACATTCGGACATTCGCACATTTGTTATTCAATATAATTTTTAGGAGAGCGAAATGATGTAATATTACTAAGCAAGCATTTTTGCAAGTCCATAAATCCATAATACAATATTCTTGCACTGAATAATCAGAGAATATAACTTATAGCCTATGTATAATACAAAATATTGACAGCAATTATCCGTTTGCAAATGGTGTAAGATGGGGCGGAATATTTGCCAAACAATCATACATAAATTATTCATATCTACAGCGTAACGGAACAGAAGGCGGCAGATACCTATTGGAACAAGCAAACCAACCGAAAGACTGTAATTTACACAGTAAACATACAATAAATGTAGACCTATCTAACGACTGACGGAAAACGACTTGCTACTTGCTAGTCAGCGCATAATATTCATGCAGAAAAAATATATACAGAGACTACTAGAGAAGTGTGAAACACATTCTAGAGGTTTTTCTTTCAACTCAATCAACTACATGTGTGGAGAATATCCCAGTATAAGAGAAAACAACTTGCTAGTCAGCATAGGCCAATACGCCGAAAAAAATAGATCTCGAGAAGTACGAAAACTGATTTTAGAGGTTTTTCTTTCAACTCTATCAACTGAATACATAGAGAATATATATATCAGTACATGAAGTGTCTTTAAGTGTGTTGTGTTCGTACAGTGTATTTCAGAATCTCAGAAATTACTAATGACTCAGTAATGAGGTTTGTGTCATAGAAATCATAGAACATTTCAAACAGTTTTTTAAAAAGAATTATAGCCCCTTATGATGCAAGTTGCAACCAAAATTAAAAGAATTATTTAAAACCCCAAAGAACACCAAAATTTCCACCATCCAAATCAAACAAATGTTAAAATATTAGCAATTAACAATTTCAATGCAGCAAAAATAAATTAATAAGATTATTTTAAAGACAATACTTACACTTGTTGTTGTAAAGGACCTGATATACTTCGAGGTTTGGCATTAATGCCCACTCCCCCATCCTGAAAAGAATACAAAATTTTTATTTTAAATTCCACTCAAACTTTTATTCGAATGACTAATACTACAGTGGATGAAGAATTGAAAATATGAGAGGATGGATGCTTTGGATTTACATCCTGCATTTACGCACATAGCAGCCCAGAGCTGGAATTGAACCCAGACCCAGAGATTGGCAGCCAAGTGCGCTACCAAACCCTCCCTCCTCTAGAATTGAGAGGATGGATGGATGATTGGGGCTGTACGTCCAGTATTTATGTATCTTGCAGGCTAGTTAAGGCATTAATAAGATCAAATCTCACTATTATAAAGCCAATAAAATTTTCAAAACAAGTCTGTGAAAAAGGCAAATAAATACCTTTGTAAAATAAAAGCCACTTGACTCGATAGGATCAATAATTAGGATCTATTTATAAGGTAAGTCTGACATCAATAATTATTCTGAAATCCATTTTACTAATAACATAAAAGCATCGTGATAAACCAAATATAACACACTTTAAACACAGCAAATCAATCCCCATAATTGTCATGTTCCTGTCTCAGAGAAAGTTTCTAACTTGACAATTTGACATAAAAGGCAGCATTACCATTGCTAGTAATTACTAAGTGACATTTTAATTAATTAATGAGAAGATCCCAGATATTTTTGAAAAATACACTCAGAAAATGTTCAAAAGAGTGACAAAAGCTTATTTCTACGACATTTAACAAAGTGGAAATTACTTTTTCATCACAACTTGTTGAAAAAGTTTTTTAACCAAACTCTTTTTCAATCCTGTCTGAACGAGTATCTATCTCTGAAATTACTGTGTTTTAGCTAATTCTGTATTCAACAGGCTGTCAGCTAATAACATAAATAATAGTTCAATTACTGGGGAGAGAAAAGGTGATAATTTTACACATACTTTCCTCTTAAAATAGACATTTCAGACTGATTTTAAAATGCTTAAATGAGATCATCATCAAGTTTCTTGCCAGATTGAAAAGATAAAAGTCTCAGTGACAAGCATTTTGCAGACGGAGAGATGGCTAATTTGAAAGAGCTCTATTACTACAAATAAATAATATATTATTGAGATGAATGAAATACACACCCCTCCACCGCCAGAGTTGCGATCATTGAACCCTCCATTCGTTTGTGAAATAGTGTCCCCTCCTTTCGCCGTTCGGTTGTCCGTCGATATGACTGACAATTTCTTTTCACTTTCTGAAAGGGTAAAATAAAATATCATCAATTTTTGAGTTAAAAAATAAAATACATTAATAATCATGATAATGGCACACAATTGAGTGTACTGCCTACATTCATCGGTAAATCATGGAAAAGTTTAGCATGATTCATGGTTCCTCTAATTTTCCGAGATTCTTACAGACTAGCTACTGAAGAAGAACGATCACAACCAGACACTGATCAAACTACCACAATCTTTTAAAATGTTCCTAAAATCTTCAAAAAGAGAGAGAGCAAGAGTCATGGAGTATTCTGATAGTATATTAGGTATATTCTAGTCAAACTGCCATTGCTCGGAATTGGAAAAGTATTGAGAGATTCAACCAACCTAAGGTTTTGTTAGACTTTTGGTAGACGTCATTGCTGTCCGGATCATCTCCCGTTGTCTTGTTGAGAGACTTGCTTTGGCCACATCCCATGATACAACCCCACTTCATTGGGAACCACGCAAACTGCTTTTCATTTGCCTGCAAACAAGACAGAAATGTTTAATTTTATATATAAATTTCATGAACTGTAGATAGTAAAAGATCTGAAACAAAAATGTCCATAGAAGCACCTAACGGAGGTGAACATACAGCAGCAGCCTGAGAGATTACCGTTATATCAGGACAAGGCATAGGGTAGTCAAGACAGCGATGGGATGAGAGTCCTCTGAGGCACATCTACGAGGGGTTTTCCAAAAGTTCTGTCCAACTTGCCATAACTTTTGCAATATTTAATAGAGAAACATGAAATTTTAGTCAGATAATATTATAGTAATTTGCAAATGATTCTGAAAAAATCAGGTAAAAGAAGCAACAAGAACCCAGGGGTTCAAAATGGAGGTGGTGTGGTGTCTAAGTTCACATCCCCTGATTCCAGCAGATCGTTGGTCCTGCACTTCCCTAACCATTCAGACAGGTATTTTCAGATAGGCCTAAAATAGATAGATGGACAGATAGATAGATAGATGGATAAATAGAAAGATATATAAACAGTTAGATAAATAGATAGATACTTTATTTGATAGATAGATAGATGGACAGAAAGATAGACAGATAGATAGATAGATCATGTAGATAGATAGATAGGTAAATAGATAGATAGATAAGGAGATATATGGTATGCATCAGTGCAGCCATTTAAGAGGAGTAGGTGATCATTGATCGATGAGATGGTAGATACAGCAGGAGTCTTCTACAGTCTACTGTACCATCTACACGTTGCACTTTTACTCTTTTTGAAAATGATCAAACGAGACAATGATTTAACATCTCCTATGTATGACAGCCACCTGGGACTTCAATCTTAATATTTAACATTTAACATTTATATAGGTTTATCTATCTATCTATCTATCTATCTATCTATCTATCTATCTATCTATCTATCTATCTATCTATCTGTCACTGATATGCTGGTCTACACACCTGTCAATCCACATACCACTGCCAGATAACTAGTAGACTGTCAAAATTACTAATTAACTCAATCTATCAATCTAGACTTTATAAAGAGCGGAAATGATGTGAAATCCCATGTCAGATTTGCACAGATATTTTTGACAGATGGATGAAGGATTGGACTTTAAGTCCATTATTTACGCAGGTCAATTAGGACAGGAGGGCATGGCAAAGAAGCAAAGAATGATTGAAACTACTGCCCCTTACAAGCAAAGGTGACCCCGCCAACGTGGGATTCAAATCCAGGACCAAGTGATTGGCAACCCAGTGCATTACCAACTGAGGTAACTCCACCGCCTTCGGAACGTGTATAGGACCATGTCACAAATTGCAACACAAGTACCAAATTACAATTTATTGCTCATGTTTACCATATCCTTTTGATAAATCTGTGTAATCTATTATCTTTGACCAACAATTTCATTCGATATTAACTTTTCACAAATGACCAATAAAGAAGAACTTTTTGTCTTTGTCTTATCTCACTCATCAGTATAAGCTATTTATTTCATCTCTATAATCTATCCATCTAACTCATGCAATCCATCTAATCCATAAAATTCATACATGGATTTCATCCTTCTTTATCTAGGTAACTATCTATCAATCTATCTATCTATTCTTCTATAGATCTATATTTCTATCTTCCTATCTAATAATAAACTATCTATCTTTCTATCTCTTTCCAACTCTTTCCATTTATCTACCGGTACTTCAATATTCATTTATTTAGCCAGCAATCTATAAAAAGATATATTAATTTAGGCCTATCCATCAATACACCCATCCCTATATTGCTCACCCAGAGAATGAAATTGCATTGAAATAGTTGGAAATTTACATAAAACGGTTAAAATCTCAAGTCCTGTGACCTAGTATTATGATAACATACATTCTCAAGTCAGCAAACTGACCAATACACATCCAAATGTCCCCATGACATAGTTCAAGGTCAGCTCATTTGCATACACAAAGCACAATACACATAATTTTCAAAATGGAGGACAGCTCATTTGCATACACAAAACACAATACACATTATTTTCAAAATGGTGGACTGTAACACCAAAAATGAAGCTCCAAACAAAGAACTGATGAAAGGGGTACTTAGAATTATTTGAGATCAATACAAGTACGCTGCAATAACAGCTCTGCATCTCTAGTTGTGGGCAATTTAACAATTCGGAGATTATTTGAAACAAGCGAAGAGTTATTCCAGATTTTCTCCTCCAATTTCGAATTTCCCGCCAAAAGTTTACACTCTCTCACCTACTCCCTCATACACTTTCTCACTAATTACAAAAATGGCGGTGTGTTTACACACCTCCATTAAAAATAAATGGTTAATTTGTTGCCATGGAAACCAAAAGTCATGAAATGCGGCCCAGGGCATTTTTAGAGACACAGATTCATTATATCCTGTCAAAAATGTAAGATTTTACTAGGGATACAGAACAAGAAACCCATTAGAAATAATCCCTGCCATTTCACAAATGCTTAAACTAATTAACTTGGTACTGAATATATTTCCTTTAACCGTATATCCCTTAGAAAATCAATGACTCAAAACTCTTCATATTGAGATCACTGCTGCTGTTTCGAAGACTTTTTGTACTTTACGAAGGGTTTTCCATGAGTTCTGTCCAACCTGTCGTAACTTTTGCTAGATTTTATACAGAAACATGAAATTTGGGTCAGTTGATATTGAAGTAATTTGCAAATAATCCCCAAAAAATCAGATCATTGAAGTAAAAATAAATGGTTGATTTGTTGCTATGGAAACCATAAGTCATGAAATGCGGCCAAGACCTTGTTAACAGATGCATACTTGATATATCTTATCAAAATATGTAATCATTACAAGAGACATAGAACAGAATATATACAAAACAGTCATAGCCATTTCACAACTCCCTAAACTAATGACAGGGACCCTATAAATACATTTTCTCATACTTTCTAACCATGTCTAAATAAGATACTTCAGTCTTCGTGTCAAGGTCAGTTTTGGCGTGGTCAAGTCTTCTTTTCTTAGGTTTTCAAATGGGTGTTCTCCTCATTCAGAAAACGTTTGTACAATCTTAATTAGATTCTGTCATTCATACTGTCTTCCTTGTATGTATGATAAAAGGTTCTTACTCTCTCTGTCAGTCTCTGATAATTTTTATCCAATTAAATTTAAGAAATACAACAGGCATATATGATGTCATCCATATCCAAAACAATTCTCATCTCATAAAAAACTGAGAAACTTCATGAGTGATGGTAAAGTAAATGAAAAGTGACAATAATACCAATTTCCATTGTTATTAATGATTTTATAATTAACTGATTGTATTGCATGAAAAATAAAGAATATACTTTTATTCAAAAAGTCAAGACACAGGTAATACAAGCAGGTATTCAATTAGTTTTTAGTTGGGACTACAAAGTCTGGGCCGCATTTCATGACTTCTGGTTTCCATGGCAACAGATTAAGCATTTATTTTTATTTGTATGGTCTGATTTTTGGGGTGTTGTTTCCAAATTACGTCAATATTATCTGACCCAAATATCATGTTTCTACATCAAATCTAGCAAAAGTTATGGCTAGTTGGACAGAACTTTTGGAAAACCCCTCGTACAGGGGTCCTCAGGGGCTGAGGACATCAGGGTTCACAGGGATTGAGGACAGCGGGGTTCTCCAGCGGCTGAAGACATCAGGGTGCCAAAAGGTCGAAGACATCAGGGTCTCCAGGAGCTTAGGACATAGGGGTCGTCAGCGGCTGAGGACATAGGGTCTCCAGGGGCTGAGGACATCAGGGTCTCCTGGGGCTAAGGACATCAGGGTCTCCTGGGGCTAAGGACATCAGGGTACCCAGGCACTGAGGCCATCAGGGTGCATAGGGGCTGAGGACATCAGGGTCCCAAGGGGCTGAGGACATCAGGGTCCAAGGGGCTGAGGACATCAGGGTCCCCAGAGGCTGAGGACATCAGTGTCCTAGGGGCTGGGGAAATCAGGGTCCCCAAGGGATGAGGACATCAGCATCCCCAGGGGTTTGAGGACATCAGGGTGCCAAGGGGCCGAGGACATCAGGGTCTCCAGGGGCTGAGGACATCAGGGTCACCAGGGGCTGAGGACATCAGTGTCTCCAGGAGCTGAGGACATCAGGGTCTCCAGGGGCCGAGGACATCAGCATCCCCAGGGGCTGAGGACATCAGCATACCCAGGGGCTGAGGACATCAGGGTCCCAAGGGGCTGAGGATATAGGGGTCCCCAGGGGCTGAGGACATCAGGGTCTCCAGGGGCTGAGGACATCAGGGTCTCCAGGGGCTGAGGACATCAGGGTCTCCAGGGACTGAGGACATCAGGGTCCCCAGGGGCTGAGGACAACAGGGTCTCCCGGCGATTGAGGACATCAGGGTCCCCAGGGGCTGAGGACATCAGGGTCCCCAGGGGCTGAGGACATCAGGGTCTCCAGGGGCTGAGGACATCAGGGTCTCCAGGGGCTGAGGACATCAGGGTCTCCCAGGGGCTGAGGACATCAGGGTCTCCAGGGGCTGAGGACATCAGGGTCTCCAGGGGCTGAGGACAACAGGGTCTCCCGGCGATTGAGGACTTCAGGGTCCCCAGGGGCTGAGGACATCAGGGTCCCCAGGGGCTGAGGACATCAGGGTCTCCAGGGGCTGAGGACATCAGGGTCTCCAGGGGCTGAGGACATCAGGGTCTCCCAGGGGCTGAGGACATCAGGGTCTCCAGGGGCTGAGGACATCAGGGTCTCCAGGGGCTGAGGACATCAGGGTCCCCAGGGGCTGAGGACATCAGGGTCTCCAGGGGCTGAGGATATCAGTTTCCCCAGGGGCTGAGGACATCAGGGTCTCCAGGGGCTGAGGACATCAGGGTCCCCAGGGGCTGAGGACATCAGGGTCTCCAGGGGCTGAGGACAACAGGGTCTCCAGGGGCTTGAGGACTTCAGGGTCCCCAGGGGCTGAGGACATCCATAAGGACCCAGGGGCTGAGGAAATTAGCACATTGACATGGTAGACTCCCTGGTATGATTCCCTGCAGTATCTTTAACACTGAAGTGAGAAGGGCGTTGACAATTAATTGTATGGTGAATTTTTCATTTTATTTACAAGCTTCATGCTCTCAGTGTGCTCAGAGCAGCTCAGCTCATGTAGGCAACCATTGATTTACCACATCTAAAAAGATCTTTCTTACATCATGTACATATTACAAGAAATCAAAGGGCCTAATAATAACTCACATTGCATGTTCTGAAAGACCTTCAAAGTCAATGCAGAGATTAAGAAATTAAGCCCATCCAGCTGCCAGTAAGCTGGCATGTCACTAGATACATGAGATAGAGAGAGCTACAGATGGATATGCTTTTTCAGTAAGAATAAACATTGCGGAGATCAGTGTCATGAAGACTCATGATGCTGACAAATTCAACACAATGCATTCTACTATTGTCATGACAATATTAGTGCCAGTAGGGTTGATCTTTCAAATTGTCTTATAAAGACTGGTTTGACATATATGTTATGTTAAAAACTTCTTTCAGCCATCTGTAAAAGACCTGGAGCCCAGATAACAGTGAATATCGATTTTTGGTCGTAATTGCATCAAATTGGTTTCATTGTAGGATAATAAACTTGTAACTTTCAAAATTATACTAATCAAGCCTTTGATGCCCTAGATGGATGAGTGGGACTTTACATCCTGTATTTATGCACTTGGAAGGCTAATTTGGACACAAAGAGGACACGGTAATGAGGCGAAGAACATTGAAATAGCCGTCCAACATAGGCCCAAGTAACAGCTAGATTCGAATCCTGGATCAAGCTATTGGCAACCCAGCAATGGCCAGCATGTTACCACTATGCTTACCCTCCCTCTCCTTGATGCACTAGCTGCTTTAATATGTACATTTAGTATTTGATATCATTTACTTCAATCCCTTACCCCTTGGTCCAATGAGACATTAGCCCAAACCACTAAAATGTGGAATTTCAATTCCTGGTGTGAATAATCAATTAAACAAGCACCAGCGTCGTTACAATGTAGATCAAATCAATTAAAGGTCACTTTTGATCTTCAAACATGTGCTTTAGTCTCATAACTTCAATCAATTGAAAGTCTAGCAGTATGCGGTAAGGCAAACGACAAAATCGAAACATACAGTGCCGCCTGTAACAGTGTGTAGGTAAGTGAAATTGGTGATGTTTTGCCATCGGGTCAACGCTAAACATATGCTAAACATTGTCAACCAAACATCTGGTGGAATCAAGGACACTCATCCAATGAGAAGAAAACATATTGGGTCATATATAAAGGACAATATTTGTGGTTTTTGGGATGCAAATGGCTGCCAATTTTCTTTTCTGCGTTCATGTTACATGTGGGTGAAAGTATGTAGGGCCTACTCAGCTACACTGTATCTCACATGCCTGAAATATCGTCCTTTATGACCAAATATGTTTTCTTCTCATCGGATAAGCATCATTGTTTCCACAAGCAGTTTGGTCAAAGATGTCTATCATTGACCCAAAGGCAAAACATCACTTTTTTCACTTACTTACAGGTGGCACAGTGCAGGTAGCACCGTAACGTACATCAACACCACAGTGCTCAGAGAACAAAGCACTAAACAACGCCAAAGCAAAATTGACATGCCCAATTCAGTAGTATTGAAGAGCCGAGAGGTTCGCCAAATGCAACCACATACTTTTTTAATTTTTCAGAAAGACAAATTTAATTTCGACATCAAGCATACATGTATGTCAGTTTGCACTTATTAAATTAAAATAACTTTCCAAAAAGCATATCCATATTATATAAACTGCATATTAGATTTCAATATATATATAAATTTAGGCCTCACAGAGGTAAAAAATGTTGAGCTTGCGAACACTAAAATATAATCATCAATTCAAATACAAGAATCCATGGATTCAAAACCAGCCTTTAGCAATTGTATATCGGGATTGAAATCATGAAGAGGGTGATTAATATATTGTTACATGGATTGTTTTGTATTGATCAGTGATTGCCAGACTGACAGTGTTTGCTGCAAGCCACAAAAACTTTGACGGCAACCCCTTAGCAAACCCCCCAAACCAAATTTCATAAATATAAGTGAAATAATAAAGTCGCGGTGGGCAATTCAAAATATGGCGGCCATTTAGGTGGCCATCTTAGATTTTCCCAAAACTTTTTTGAGGAGAACCCAAGTGATCCCTTTACCAAATTTCATAAATCTAAATGAAATAGTAAAGTCACAGTGGGCAATTCAGTATATGGCAGCCATTATGGCAGCCATTATGGCAGCCATCTTGGATTTTCCAATAAGTCCTGAGGGGAACCCCTAAGTGAATCCCTCTACCAAATTGCACAAATCTAAGTGAAATACTAAAGTCATAGTGGGCAATTCAAAACATTGGTGGCCATTTTGGCAGCCATCTTAGATTTTCCAAAAAATTCTGAGGGGAGTCCCTAAGTGAATGCATATACCAAATTTCATATATCTTAGTGAAATATTAAAGTCACTGTGGGCAATTTAAAATATGGATGGCCATTTTGGAAGCTATCTTGGATTTTTCCAAAAATGTTTGAGAGGAACCCCTAAGTGAATCCCTGTACCAAATTTCGTAAATCTAAGTGAAATACTAAAGTCACAGTGGGTATTGTAAAATATGGTGGCCATTTTGGCAGCCATCTTGGATTTTTCCAAAAATTTCTGAGGAGGGGTTAACCCCTAAGTGAATCCCTATAGCAAATTTCATAAATCTAAGTGAAATATTAAAGTCACAGTGGGCAATTCAAAATATGGCGGCCATCTTGGATTTTTCCAAAAATTTCTGAGGGGGACCCCTAAGTGAATCCCTATACCAAATTTCATAAATCTAAGTGAAATAGTACAGTCACAGTGGGCAATTCAAAATATGGTGGCCATTTTGGCAGCCATCTTGGATTTTTCCAAAAATTTCTGAGGAGGGCCCCTAAGTGAACCCCTATACCAAATTTCATAATTCCAAGTGAAATACTAAAGTCGCAATGCACAATTCAAAATATGTTGACAAGAAAAGTGGACATGGACATGGACATGGACACATTTACACATGGACAAGTGGACAAGAGTCCCATTTCACCAAAAATCTGCCCTCCTCTAATAACCGCCGTTAGGCCGGTTAAAAATAGTTCAATGCAAATATCAAACCATTTCCAAGAATGAGCTCTCTTTAAAATCATTCCAGAACGATTGTTTAATCACACAAATACATTACAATCAATGAAATAATTAAATCATATGATTACCGTAATAACGATATTACATAATATAATGCATAAGTGGATTTCCATAAGAAATAGCCAATGAAGTAATAATTACATGAAAGCATAAACTGTACTAATCGGTGGTAATTCAGGAATTAAGCCGATTTCACATACCACAACAGAAATATGTACACATGGCATACATATATCTGATATATACATAGAGTGACATAATATTTCTAACAAACTCCATTATAATCACCAAATCATGAATATCCAAAAATAATCCAATTCATTTATCATATTCATAGATATGAAATATACTGTTCAAAAATTTTCATAGAATCAATCACTGAGTCCATAGATTTGCCATTTGGTGCTTTAGAAAAAGCAACAAAGCACTTCTAACCAGGAAATATTTTCCTTAATATATATATATATACATTTTAAAAAGGCATTTTAAATATTCCACAAAAATTGTCAAAAAAACTCAACATGACGATACAATTATTCCACACAAAAAAAGCCAACATTTACTCAATTCAGTCAACTGTAAATGTTATCAATGACATGGATATTTTGGATGTAATTCAAAGAACTGGGCTAATTCAAATGTCAGACACTATCTACGCTGTAATGCATATTAATTAGATAGACTATACTCAAAATGGAACACGATGACACATAGCTATTTCATATTATAATCGCCAAGGATTTTTATTTTTACTAAAAATAAGAAATTTTATGAATCATCTAGGCATTGACCATCATCATGAGATGAGATCCTATCTCTCTATCTATCTATCTATCTAGCTAGCTAGCTATCTAGCTATCTATCCATTGTTCTGTCTATCTATCTATCTAGCTAGCTATCTAGCTATCTATCCATTTTTCTGTATATCTATCTATCTATCTATCTATCTATCTATCTATCTATCTATCTATCTATCTATCTATATATCCATCTATCTATCTATCTGTCTATTTATCTATCTGTCTATCTGTGTATCTATCTGTGCGCCAATGAGACAATAAAGCGATCGTTTTCTGACGATTAAATGGTTTATTTCCAACCAGAAGATTCAATACAGCATGGCCAGAACAGGAACCGGAACTAACGAACTAAGCGTAAAATATGTACGCGCACAATAAACACACATAGGCGTTGCAACGCCATGGCGTCACCACTTTCCTCTACAGGAGTGGAACTACCCGTTTAACTCATACGACGCCTCCTACTAAACATGTAATATATAGGCCTAATATATACATTGAAATTTAAACTGTGATATATTACCATGGAATATAGTTATAACTAATTTACTTGGGCGTATAAAAAATATATGCGAATATACAAGTGCAATATATTTTTGATGTGTTACTACATACATGTTAAACTTTAAGCACACTAAACATCTAAACTTATATAAAAGTATATGTTTAAACTGTGGGATATGAAGTATAGTATCTACTATACTATAGCTACTATATATGACCGGTATCTAAATATACATGTGTAATACATAATAGTGTAATACATGTTTATATGTTACTACAAACACACACAAATGTTAAACCTGGGTTTATGTGGATAACGGTAAGATATACATAGCGACACCCAAGGCAGAATATTTAATGATAAATGACATTGGCACAATAAACATTTAAATGACATTGACACAATAAACGCATAGACTATATAAAGGCAATTCTTTACACACTGATGTCATCAAACATGTAATCAAGAGGCTAGTCCATAACAAAGTCATCGAAGTGTTTAGGTTGGCGTCTTAGACGAGTTGGTCGTTGACCGAAGTCAGGTAGGTTAGCACAGGGGCTCGGGGGCACTGGGGTAGGCACATTGGTAACGGTTGGAGGGGTAGGGTCACTGGCAGGGGTGAGTGGAGTTGCATCATCAGGGTTTTGGAGCACAGCGGGGATATTTGGGGGGCTGATAGGTAATGGTGGGGTGATCGCACTGGGGAGTGGCTGATCGACAGTCATGTCCAAGTTGTTATCGACACAGGGGCATTCGTCCTCGGTTTCTGACTGTATTGGAGGTGGGCGTTCGTGATCAAATTGTTTGACCTTGATAAGTTGGGAACGTTTGGTGCGATAAGATGCATCACGCAGTTGTTGTCCCACAAACTTTCTGATATTGCACCAGTCGGGGGGGTCCAGAGAAGTCACCAGGTACCTGTCCCGTGGGTGTAACTTAGCATGTTCTTGGTGTAAGTAAACTATGTCACCCGGTTGCACCGAGTGGTTCGTTGCCCTCATCCGTCCATTGGCTTTACTATTTTCACTGGGGCCATGATTTGACACTAGGCGGTCATGTTGGGACTGTATGATTGCTCGATCTTGGAGTGGTATTTGGACATTGGTAAACTGGTCTCGTTGTAGCCACATTTCACGGGAGGACAGTCCACTTGACCGTACTCTGGAATTTAACTTTGCGGTGGCAAGTGCGAGCGTGGTAGCAGAGATTTTGTCTGTCCTTGACAAAAGTCTGCGAAGTTCATCTTCCAGTTCTTGAATGGCTCGCTCGGCGACAGGGTTCTTGTTAATGTTCTTCAGCCGACCAATTTCAATGAGAATGTTATGAGAAAGCAAAGTTTGATCTCTTGCAAGAGATTGAAATGCCGGGGCACCATCAGTACGGATGACCGCTGGGGGTCCACTGACCGGAGTCACACCAATGCACAACTGGAGTAGATTGTCACGGAGGGTGTCTCGTTTTTCATCGGGGATGATGGTGGTTACCGTGAATGACGTAACAGTCTCACGAACTAGTAAGACTAACTGGCCGTTTTGTTTAAGGACATCAGTTGCAAATGAGACACCGACAGTTTCGGGGGGATCAGATGTTGATTGTTCGACAGAGACTTGGGGGCTTCGGGTTAATGCTGCGCATTGGTGGCAACTTTCCGTGACATCATCAACTGCTGCTGCAAGGTCGAGGGCATAGAAATATCTCTGCGTTACGGTCTTGAGTTGGTGTCTTGACGGATGGGACAGTTGCAGATGGAGAGAAGTCACAAGACCATGGAGTACTTGGCGAGGGACTATGATGCACTCCCTGGAGACTTGCAGGGGGTCACTGCGTCTGACTACAAGGAGGCCATCGTGGGCGATTGTGGCAACCTGTAGATAACGTTTAACATCTTTGATGTCTGTTGCCTTACGAGATGGTCTGGTGCCCTGTTTCAGATGGGCACAAGCGCGTCGTAGGTCTCGACATTCTGACTGGAGTGAGAGCCAGGTTGACCGTGTTGTGAAGGGGGCTTTAGCCTTGCCTGACAGGATATCTTCTGGGGGTACCCGCAGTATTGTCGCATTTGAAGTTTGTTTTATGAATGAGCAAATTTGGCACTGTGGCGTAAGACATGGTGATGCATTGCGGCTGGCAAAATCTGACGGCACATTGGAAGTACCAGCTAGATGACTGATTGTTACGTGATAGCGGGCTGCTGTGGACAAGAATGTTGTGATTCGGGGACTGGCAGAGAATTCTCCTCGTAACAGACGCTCATAGGCCTGCACACAAGGTTTGCTGTCGGTTAGTACCCTGGCAGGGCTTCCTGATTGTACTATGTAGGGGGCAAAGTGTTTAATGGCAGACGCAATGGCTAGCGCTTCAACTTCACAGGGGATCCACTTTTCTTGGTTAGGGCGTAGTTTGGCACTGAAGAAACCGGATAGGAGTACTTTGGAATCACGTAATACGTACATGGTGGCGCCTATACCTGGATCACGGACAGCTCCATCGGTTACAATCCAGAGTTCATCTGAGGCACGAGGTAGAGTGATGGTTTTTTGTTTCTGAAGGCACAGTTGAGCATTGTTGAAATGAGCAATGTTTACATCGGACCACACAATACGATCAGCGGACTGTGCACCAGCAACTAAGGAATCAAGTGGTGATAAGGCTCGGGCACCTCCGGGTATCACTTTGGACAGGGCCTTGAAGGCACCTATGAAGGATCGCAGTCCTTTAACGGTATTCGGGGGGTCACATGTGGATAGCGTGGCAACACGATGTGGGCTAGCGTGAAGGGTGCCTTGTTGCCATACCCACCCTAGGATGTTTGTGGATTTGGGGCACACAACTGTCTTGGTGGGGGAGAGTTTAAGACCTGCCTTCTGGATGCAAGTCAGTAACTTAGTCCAGTTTACGAGAAGTTGCTCAGGGGTATCGGCGCCACAGTAGAGATCGTCGGCCAGTTTAGCGACAATGCCTTCTTGAAGGAGGTCTCCAAGCACACGGCACATGAGCTCTTCCAGAGCGGTTTCTGACCCTGGCATTCCCATGGCACATCTTGCGTACGTACGTATTCCACGGTACGGAGTTACGACGCCACAGAACTTAAGCGATGACTTGGATAGTGGAATTTGGTAGAAGGCGCTTGTCAGGTCAGTTGCGATGATATAAGACCATTGGGAAATGTGTCGGAGTGTAGACTCCACATCTGGCATAAGAGAAGGCTGGGGCTTGCTGTATTGGCCTACCTCGCCAAACGCTGTGACAAGTCTTGTTCCGCCGTTAGCTTTCTTAATGAGGAAGGAGGGATTGACATATTCTACCGCTACATCGGCAGATTCTGGTTTGACTAGTATACCAGCCTGTTCGAGTTCGTCAAACTTGTCTTGTAGTTCACTCAGTCTTGAAGTGTTATATTGGGGGAGTCTGCCCTTTCGTTGGGGGGGCAGAACGGGACCCATGTTCACAGCGGCCTGATACGGACCATAAGCACCGTTGTAGCATCCAATGCGAGATTCGAACACATCTGGGAACTCATCAAGGAGGGAAAGAAAGTTTTTCTTAGTGTCTGCGGTCAAAATGTTGTCTGGGTCAATAGAGACAAGGGATACCTTCGACGGTTGGACAGTGCGAGCGGTGGGTACCACGGTGTCATAGGGTTCAGGTGTCAAGCATGGGCTGTACACAGGCAAGATCTGACAGAAGTGATCATGACGATGCAGGGTCCTTGGAAATTCATCATTGTTTGGAATACGAATGCTCCGTGAAACACTAGACACAACACAGGGATGGGGCCACGTTTGGGAAGGGTGAAGATCGCGATTTGTAGGACTGTCAAGTCTGGGTTCAAGGGCAAACGATTCACTGTCAGTATGGTAATCAGGAGGGATGGGGACTTCCACATAATCTCCTGGCCATAAGGTAATTGTTTCTGGGGCACGTAAGACGCTTGCACGACGGGCAGTGGGGCTGGTGTCTACGTTGTGGCCGTATTGGAATGTTGACTGTCCAACACGAACTTCTCTGGTCGACGGGCGGGCATAGACATCATTGTATTCCATAAAGGGAGTTCCTGCCAATAAGGGGACATCAAGGTGTTGCACCACGAGGCCATGGAATAAGAGCTTGTGGTGTTCGCGGGTGACCGTGAACTTAGTTTCACCCACAACATTCAACTTGGACAGACCATCTGCTTGACCGGCAGACTGGCTACTGGATGTGATCTTAACGCCTAGCCAATCAGCGGCAGCTTTGCTGATGAGGATGGCTGTAGCACCACTGTCAATCACAATGCGTGGAGTTTTGTGGCCCATGTAAGTGTCCAGGTATGGTGACTGACGCACTTGCACGCGACGAATAGAATTGTCATCATGGGCAGGAACAGTTTGTAGACTTGTGTCGCATTCTTCCGTGTCATCAAATTCACAGTTAGGGTCGTTGTCAAGCACCTCAGCGATCAAACGTGTACGTGTCATGAATTTGCGATCTTGCTCCGGGAGGTACTTGCACTCACTTAAGAAGTGATTCTCTGGACGGTTGGAATTCTTACAGAGCGGGCAAGATTTCTGTTTACGTTGGGGCGGGGGGCGGCTTTGTCGATGATATGGGGGTTGTCTACCTTTGGTCGCTTCTGTTCGCATAGCTCTTACTTCCCCGGTTGTTTGTATCTCCTCCATGAGGGACTGTAGGGCCTGTGAGATTTCAGGCTTAATTGAAGCTAATGTTCTTGACCGCAATTCCGTTCCATACTTTTGTTTCACAATCTTTGGGAGGTCAGGATGGATCAAGTGGAGCCACATATATACAATAGTGTTCTCCACAGTGGGGGACAACTCTTCGTCCGCGGTGGGCTTTTCATCACAATGGGTAATACCTCCCTCTTTTGACAATAAATTGTCTTCAAAGAATGCAGCTAGTCTTTGGTAGAGATCTTCATACCGCTCACCATCAGCCAGTTTAATGTCGGCAAGATCCAGGAAGTGCGCTCCGGACGATTGGAAGCCATAGTGAGTCCGTATGGCCTGCCAGATGGTGTCTAACGATGTGGCTTTCTTGGTGATCGTGTTACGGGCAATGACCGGGCAATAGTTAGCGATCTGCCCAAGGAACAGTTCTAGGAAATTAACTTTCTGTTGAGCAGTCAATCTCGCCTCCTGGGGGATTGGTTCGGCATCTGCTTTGAGGCCCCGACTAGCGTCAGCACTATGTTTTTTCCATGTGAAACCGGGGGCCAGGAAGACAGCAAAGTTTCGATCCAGGGCTAGGCAATACAGTAGGTTTTGTTTCCAGGCTTCAAAGCTTGTAACTGTCTCTTGTTTAGTGAGGGCCCACTGTTTGGGGGCACGGTTCGTGGCCATTGTCAAAAGTTCTGAATACTCACATTCACAAGGTAAATCAGAGGTTGGTGAGTTCAATTTTCGTACGTTTTTACGATGCCTTTCGGCGACACAGCTTCTTGTGCCTCACTTCGTTTTGTGCTTCGTTGACGTGGGTACGTTTCTTTGCGCTGCCACCACGCCAATGAGACAATAAAGCGATCGTTTTCTGACGATTAAATGGTTTATTTCCAACCAGAAGATTCAATACAGCATGGCCAGAACAGGAACCGGAACTAACGAACTAAGCGTAAAATATGTACGCGCACAATAAACACACATAGGCGTTGCAACGCCATGGCGGTGCATCTATCTATCTACAATTCCACATATCCATCAATCTATCCATCTATCTATCTATCCATCTATCAATCTATCTATCTATCTCTCTATCTACCTATCTCTCTATCTATCTATCTATCTCTCTATCGCTCTATCTATCTATATCTATCTATCTATCTATTTATCATGTTTATCTATCTTGCTGTCTACATGTATCAATTATCTACCCATGTCTGGGCTCACGCTAGCCACTCGCATTGTCGTTAATAACGAATTTGTATGCTTATTTGCGAGTAGAAAATCAAGCAAATTCGCCACTTTTGCGAATCCAGAAATTCGCGGTAAAAGTGGGATGTAGATTAACGGAGCTCTCCCGTTCTCATGCGCCTGTAAAGATGCACTGGATGGAGGCATTGAGGAGCAGATCTGGTTTTGCTGTTGAAACAATAGATCACATGGTTCTGTTCTAATAGCAATTGAAAGGATAGGATACTGGTCCTGAAGTGTAATTAAGATTAATAAACTTCTTGGTCAAGGTGTGAATTTCTTGAATTGCAATTAGCCATTGAACATTGTGCAGGCAGTACTACCACATGTATACACATGAGCATGTGAGATTGATAGTGTTAGCAGTTAATTTTGTATTTTGTAAATTTGCATGAACAAAAAAATTTTGTATTTTAATTATTGAAGACCAATTCAGCATGTTCAGTTATTGAGTGAAACACAATGAGATAAATTACAAGTATTGAATTCAAGTTGAAGGATATTAATTATGCTGTACCGGTATAGAAATAAATCAATTTTGTAAAACTGTTGCACTTTTAGACCAATACAGGCAATACACATGTTTGACATTGAAGTAACTAGTTAGTGCTAGTTACTCCAAGGCTTGACTATAATTTTGTAAGTTTAAATAAAGTCAATGGATATTTTTTTAACAACCTCAGGTGAGTAACCAGGTAGAACTGAAGTTGTCCTATCAGACATGATTTGTGACCTATCACATATGAACCTATAATACCTTTTCTTTACCATGGCAGCAAATTCTCAGCACATGACACTTTCATTAGCAAATAATCATGGATAATTTAGGCCAAGTAGACTCAAGAAATTCTCAAACTCAGTCAATCGCAGTTGTTACACTGCACTAGAGATGAAGTTGTCACATGCTGCTGACCTTTTCCTTTCAAAGAAAAGGTATTACTTATTTAATATTCATCATGGACACATTTTTGTACACATCTCATCAGGCAATATTTCAGATTTATAACATGATGCCCAGGAATATGCTACTTCAAGCAGGTTTTTGACTTCATACCAGAAATATTAATGTTGTCCCAGTCACTTCTATAATTTAGAGAACAGTCAATAGCTTGGTATTTTTCAAGTTCCAGTGTTTGGAGGAAGTGACAGCATATGTGACATAAAAGTCTAAAGACACCTGCAGATAGTTCTCTTTGAAAAAAAAAACAAAAAAAAACAAACATAACTTCAAGACAATACTGAAGTATTTAGAAATAGTCTACACATTTAAAGTTTAAAGACAGGATGATGTTTGTTAAATGCCATAGTAGGTGGTTGCGAGAGCAAATGCTCGCGGTTTCTGGTCAAGCGCAGTTTTAGCAGACGCGAAAAATTTGGAAGTGTTTTTCGGCAAAATTAGCAGGTTTTTACGCTAGAGTAAAATCTTATTTGCTAATCAAATTTTGCTCGATTAGCAACTTTTGCTAAGCAAAATCTAACCCTAGAGTGAGCACAGCATGTCCATCAAAGTATATATAGTATACTGTAAATACATGTATACATGATTCATGAAAAAATTAGTGCACTTAATGATTACTTCATGTAATAAAAAATATGTACTTGCATGTCATCATACAATACATAATACACAAATGGGAGAATCCACATGTTACGTTTGTGCAAAAACATAATACGCAGGTGGTCGCGAAAAGCAAAAAATTTCCTCAAAAGAAATAGCCGAAGAGAATAATGAAAAGTAAAAACGAAAAAATCCCCATGGGAAATTGAGCATGATCAAAAAATCTAAACAACAGAATGGTTTAAAAGTAGCATTGTCTGGCAAACTTATGTGTATGACCGCAATAACCACATTCTAAACAACTGCTAAAGATGGGACCAATTTACTTCAGAGTTTGACATACAGCATAATACAGAGGGAAAAATAAGAATGTAGACCTCGTCAAATTGTCCAAATGTTCCAAACACTCGCCTTTAAAAATTGTTTATACTCCAAAATTCTGAACGCTCTGAAAATAAAATCACAAATCCAAAATTCTGAACGATTTTAAAATAAAATCACTAAATTATAGATAAACATTGACTTTTTGTTAATCACGACTTTCCCAAGACGCAGTTCTTGGTTCTCATTCTTGTCAAAATGAAGCCATTGTGGTTGAGCAATGTTGAATGTACAAGACAAATTGTGAGCAAGAATGGCAGATCTATAAGCTTCAGCTTTAATATTTCCATTAGAAATTTCTTTAGAAAACACTATAGCATGTAAAACCCACCTCCGCAAAGTCACTCAGACACATAATTGCTCCTAAAGACTCTTTTCAAAGTTCAGACGTGTAATTATCCAAAATACCTCATGATTAAGTCTTAAAGTCAGCCTGACAGCCTGACACAGACTCTGTTGTGTTTAAGAAATGACATCTAAAAATGTCTAATTTATTGACTTTCTAAATTTCTATCATTTTCTTGCAACAATGTGGCTTCATCATGTTCATAGAGATAGAAAGTTGTTATTGAGGGTAATTAAGCACTGCTAAGAACTATATTTCTGGAAGAGAAGTTAATTACTTTCACCTAGTCAAATATTTAGATAATATTTATAAGGTGATATAATAATTATTACTGTGTTTTAGGAAGCAATCTTTACTTACAGGGGCTAATCGACAGTGGCATAATATTGCCTTTGAGGAGGTCCTGTAGCTTGTTTTATAAATACTGATATTATTATTTATTAATTTATTATGAATAATGATTTGAAAACATGAGTTACAAATAAAAGATCAGAATCTGAATCCTTAAATTGTGGTTTGTACTAGTTTGAAAAGTAGGGAATTTGGGCATGTCATCCATGGCCTGGAAGTTTCTAAATCTCACTGGAAAGTTTTGTAACAAAGTTCCAAATATCTAACTTGGAGGAAACCTGATTGAATAATATATTTGGATCAAGGGCTTCCCAGCGTTTTGATGCTCTGGTCAGCTGAGGACTTACTCATATATAATGGTAACAGACTCAGCAGTGCTCAGTTTTGAAAAATGCTGGGAAGCCCTTGGTTTGGATGACCTTGGACAGTCCTTGAACCATAAACCAAGAACATAAATTTAGCCTTGGTTTTTAGTTTGGCCTTGATTTCCGTTTCCACATCTGAAACGCCAATGTCATTTTCTTCTTATCTCCAGAAAACCGGATATTTCTTCTTGGTTCTAATCTAAATCAATATTTAGGAAACTCATTCCAATAACACTAACATAACCCTTCGCGTCAAATGTGAGTAACTGATGATTAACATCTTTAAAGTCACAACAGTACATATTATTCCAGAAAAATAGCTAATCTTACACAAAATGTGTCTTTCTTGTAATTTATAACCTTCAAAGCTGTCTTCAATACTCTTCATTGTGTTAAAATGTTCAACTGATGAGACCCCTATATACATTGATATATGCCAAACGGAGGGTGACCATTTAACATTGGGGGGGCTTGGACTTTTTTTTAAATAAATAATTTCTTGGTCAGTATTGATGAAATAAAATAATCTCTTCCTCGGCAATTTCTTTCTGCCGGGGGTATTTCTTAATAACGCTTTTTGATTTAGGAATGAATATTCGGGGAATTAGCATGCTTAAAATAAATAATTGCTGCCGCCATTACCATGAAATATATAATTTCCCACTGAGGAAAACTCCAAGCTCCCCCCCTATTTATTAAATTGTCGACCCCTTTACTAGTGTTGAGCACTGTATTTTCTGTCCATGTCACAAGTCAGTGCATCTGATTACGATTTAATAAATCATATCCAAACTGGGCATCGCTACTACATAATACCATAAATATCACTGAATATATACGTCACCAAGATAATCAATATCCAATATTCTTGATGGACACCGCATCTCCTAAATACTTTCTTTGTCATTCGGCCAATTGTGAGAACTCATTCAGCCTTGCCTGCCAGAGTGACCAGAGTGATCTATCTATACAGGAAGAGGTCAATAGGAGGGGAGAAGTTCCGAAGACAATCAATCAATCAATCTCCTTCATATCTCTATCTATCTATCTATCTATCTGTCTTTCTATCTTTCTATTTATCTACCTACTTTTTGATCTATCTATCTTGCTATCTATCTACCTACTTTTTGATATTGATCTATCTATCTAGCTATCTATCTATCCAGCTGTCTATCTATCTCTCAATATGTTTCTCAATATGTCTATCTATCGATCAATCTATCAATCTATCAATCTATCAATCTATCTATCTATCTATCTATCTATCTATCTATCTATCTATCTATCTATCTATTTACCTATCTATCTATAAAACTTTAATTGTTAATTGATCTTTCAAATTCTAGCTATCTATGCACTTTATTGTTTATTGTGGTAATGTCCATGGCATGCAGATTTTACTAAAAATTTAAAAAAGCTTCCTACAAATCAATTCCAGTCAAACGATAAAAAATTTACTATTCGTGAGATGTTATTACAGAATAAAATACAAAAAAAGTTCACAATGAAAGAGACCTATCTGCAGATCTGTATACTTGTGCCTTGAAGTACAACAAACTAGCTCAAACAGATCATGCTTTTAAATGCGCAGTCACTAATTGAACACCTGCAACTTATGTTCAGAAATGTCAGAAAGAAAAATACACAAACAGTAAATGGAAAACATTTGTATGGATCGAGCTTGTGAAGTCATACATTAATATTTCATAACAGACTTGACAAGACCCTTTCAAAGTATTGCCAATACTCTCTCGGAAGTCGGATGTTTATAACTGATCTTATTAGTTCTTATCAATACTTGTAAATAATCAATTGCTCTTCACATCTGAAGTGTTCTTGTAAATGCCTTTAATATATGAACATGAACAGAAAGTAGTATTTTTTATCAAATACCATATTTGTTCAAATATCAGCAGTAAGCACTTACTCCTTCTGTTGAGTGCCTTAGCCCTACCTCAAATTTAAGTGCCTCCTCCAAGAGAAGATACTGAAAAATATTTCAAACCCCAAATAAGCACTAATACATATTATATACCACAAATAAGGCGCCTGGGGTAACTTGATGGATGATTCAGGAATCACGATAGGAGGACAGAGCAATGACATTGAGGCGAAGGATGATTGAAACTGCTGTCCAACATCGATCCAGATGACCCGACCAGAGCTGGAATCAAACCTGGGACCCAGCTAAATGCGACAAAAAACTGTTGGGCCTGCCATTCGAAGCAATACGGTACTTCTTATTCAAATAAGTAACATCTCATCAAATATTGCTGAATTAGCCTGAATATGATTCAATAGATAAGTCTTTATTAGATATTTTTCATTTAGTTTGTTTGCCTGATACTATTATTAGCAACATGGCGGTCTTTATTGCTGATGAGACATTCCAGGTACACGCTTCAAAAAGGAGAGAATATTATCCAATAAGTGAATGAAAAAGACTTGTGAAGAAAAGCAAAGAATAAGAGATAATCATAGTGACAGATTTTTAATATAAATTGGCAAAGTATCATCAATTACGCCTTCAGAATAAACTGCGTACTATACATAGTCAGTCAGAGTATCTTACATGTAAATTGGTGGCCCCATGTATCAATGTCTGTGCTGAGCAAGTAAATGATCCCTCACATGGGGTAAATGTGTAACATGTTGAGTACTCCCACTTTCTCTCTCACATCTCCTTATTGGCTTTTAAATCAATGATCAAACCTCGTGAGTGCCCAGAACTGGGCTTAGAGGGCTGCACTTACCACATCTAGTATCTATCATCTATCTGTAAAATCTCCTTAAAATACTTCTCTCAATTAGTTCATATTGCATTACCGTATAATTTACACCATGACAATTGCTTATAGAAAAGCAATACAAAGCCCTGCAGGTAGTAAACTTACTAAACTAGTAATATTATCTGGACTACAGCATATAGTTTTCTTTTCAACACAATGGACACTTGGCCACACTTTGAAAGCAGAAATCTACTCACGTTAGCATTCAGGCAGTGTTCAGGCTTCAGAGTCATTGGACCATTGAAATTGATTTACAGTGGAACCCAAACAATGCGAACAATTCTAATATTGGAACATGAATAATGTCTTGACTTGAGTTTAGGTTACTTCTGTAGGCATTTACTGCTCAGGATGATCTGAGCATTATTATAATCTGCCAATTGAACTAAAGCTTACGACATTCGAAACAGAGTTGAATATCCATAATGATAATCTGAACCTGACCGGCACGATGCTCAAATACCAAACTTCTGCTTGGATTGAACCCACAACTTTCAGAATCAGAAGACTAATGTCAACATGATTAAAGAAACAAAAGTTAAGGTTCTATACGGCACATATCCCAGCTGGATGTTGTTCGGCTGAGCTGCTGAGATGTTAAATTGGTGCTCCTTGCATCAGTGTCTGTGCTGGGCAATTGAAAGAACCCTCACATGGGGTAAATGTGTAACATGTTGAGGACTCCCGCTCTACCTACCTCATCCATCAACCCTTGTGAGCACCCAGAACTGGGCTTAGAGGGCTGCACTTACCATATATAGACCATATAGACCTATCTCAAGACAGATCCATCAACCCAGTTACCCAATAACTGAAATTCTGCATCAAATTATCATCAAATTATCATGAATACAGAAACAATCTACATACTTCTCTCACTGTTTTGTTCTGGAAACGTTATATTCATCAGCTACCCAAGGAATTTGCCCGAGATATGCTCAGATATCACAGATAAAAGTTTTCAGCAGATATTTGTAGCAGTGCCAGGCTCTGCTGTATAGTGTATACAACCAAGTTTCGTGATTACTGACCATTTCCAAACTCTCATCATGCTCATATGTCGTCTCACTCCTTTGAACAATTATGGAACATACATTGCCATACAATATTATACACCTATAGTCCTATATGTATGTATAAATGGAAGGACATGTCTGCATACCAGCTCATGTCTACCATGCTCACTTGTTTTCAAAAATCTTTCATTGTTCATAAAATTCATCTATGGTTAAATTACTTATCACACTTTAGAGTAATAGTCCTAGGTATTAGAAGGAACCATTGACAGCAAAACAGGGAAAGCAACTCTGTGCACAATATAGCTTGGACAAATAGATAGATAGACAGATAGATAGATAGTAGATAGATAGAATCTGATATGGTATGTGCAGCCCTCTGAGCCCAGTTCTGGGCACTCAAGAGGGTTCATTGATGAGATGGGAGAGAGAGCGGGAGTCATCCAACATGTTACAAATCAACTGCTTTGTTGGAGAATTAGCTTACCAATCACTGATTACCAGCATTGCCAGGATAGACTATAGAGCCTGCTCTAGATTTATAATTGGATTCTTACAGGCAATCAGCACTGAAGAAAAGAGCATCAGAATTTCAGAACCCATCCACAGTCTTTGCGAAGATCCAAAATCCCATAACAGACTGAAATGGATCATTTGGCTATTTCCAAAATATTGGAAGTAGATGCATATGTAATATATTGCTTGCATAAGTTGGACTAATACGTACATGAGGCTAGAAAGGAGTACAGTGGGTAGAGCAGAAAGAAGTTTGAGACATTTCTACATTTCTGTGCAGTGTGCAGTCTCTAGCTATTACAATGGTGTCAGAAGTGCATAAATATTCAATGCATCAAACAGAGGAAGAACCTCTCTGGCAAATACAACAAATCAAATCAAATCAGATCTGTTTACTGCTGTATTTATATACCACTGTAATATTTGCAATATGTCTGACACCTGTAGACCTCCATTGATCTGAATTTGGACAGCTGAGTGTGTATCAAACAAGTCACAGAATGTTAGAGCTCTGTGAGTCAGGCAGTGACTGACTAAGAGATCAAGGCACCTATGAGCTCCAATGCTTGGAAAATAGAAATGGAAGACAGTCAGGCGAAGCTGAAACTTCTACAGTGAAATATCGCACAGGATTATACATGCACTATACTTCATAATTTTATGTGATGTATAACAGTGGGGTATTATGAAAATAATCAATTAATCATCCTTATCCCTTCTCTCCCACCAGCTATGGCAACCAATTGCTAGTGACTCAGTCTGAGTGTCCAACCATCATATAATACAATTTTATCTGTCTTAATGAACATCATACATTGCATACCTAGAACATAGATGTGTTCATGCTGACTGAGCACATATATGCAAGTTTTATGTACTTGCTTGATGTTTCTATAAATGGAAAATAAAACAGCAAATATGACATCATTATGAATGACTCACTCAAATGCAATGGTATTATTATACACTTCACAATAAAATATGTACTTTACACAGACAGAACTTTTGCAAACTTCTGTCAATTTCCCAGGCTACCAGGTCTAGAGCTCTATAATCACAACTTCACAAGTAGGCCTATACTATGATTGAAGGTGTAAAGAATTTAGTGTAAGTATTCTTAAATATCTTGCAATATACATTGCTGATTTTGTATATTTGCATTCATATATATAGGAGTCTAGACACTGGTATAATGTCATTAATTCTGTTCAATTAGCTGATTGATTAGAGATGTCAATAGATGTTTATTAGATCTATGACTCATTTGATCTATCAATTTCTGTAACTGACTAGCCTCTTGGTTTACAACAAGTCCCACAGTCAAAATTAATACTTCATATCTTTGTCAGACCAAACTCTCTTACAACATAGATCCATTTTCAATGCATGTCACTTAATAAGGCTTAGTGATGAGCAATTGAGTATGCAGTTCATCATGACTAGTCTGCATAAGTTACCATGCAGACAATGCTTTTCAAACAACTTTGCTTACCATAACCATTATTGCCATACAAACTACACATACTAGAAATCAGATAGCTCAACAATAGGTGAATGCTGTCATGCAGATGACAAATTTATGGTGTCTCATCAGACTCCTGTCACACAGCACAGGTTGTTGTATACCGGTGCTGAAGCCGGGTTTGTTTTCACACAGAATTTGTTTATCTCATCAAAAACCTGGATAATTTAGGTTGACAATTAACTTATGAGCAAAACTGCACCTACCTAGGGTTCATAGGTAGCCAGAAATCGAGTTAAATCCATGAAACATAGCTGCAAATTTCGGTAACCTGTCCACAGTCTCATCATAACATGTCGGAGCAGACTTCCGGAACTAGAGAGGATATGACGTTTCGTTGCTTAGCAACCACGCGCCGCACCTGCAGCCTGCAGCAGACGACATGCAATGGAATGGATTGTAGAACGTTCTTTCTGTTCTTTCGTTCCAGAACGTTTGGAGAGAAGTTTGAGCTTGGCAGGCTGTCTGACAGTGTCTGATTCAACTTAACATTGTTGTGCACTGGCCCGTGATTATAATAACAACATGAAGCATAGTGCAACCAGCTGTCAGTCTGTGTGTTAGGTCTCTGTGGGCCAGTGAGCTTGTCAAGGAGAACAGATTTGAGGATTGCATGAAAGTTGAAACAGTGACAGACTGACAGTGCTGAGTGCACATTGCTGACTGCACTGGTGCATAGTCTTACTTGAGTCTAGCTAAATTGAGTCTCCCATGTTTATGAGGAATTGTGACACCTTCCCTTTAAGCTCCTTTCATGATCACTTTTTGAAAAAAGAAATCTTTAAATGCATGACTCACCTTATGACTACATGTTTAGCCAGTTGATCGCTGTGGGGCAGCAGGACAATTGAATGAAGCCAAAAAATACAAGTAAAATTCATAACAATTTCATTTATAAATGGGGTATCACTGACAAAATCTGAATATTGATGTCTATTGTCTACTTCTTTTGCTTTGTTGGCTGATTCATGTGCCATTGGAAATTGTCTTTACTTGATGGCAGTTCCTTAAATTTGTACCAATGCCAATGGAAGGATTATAATTACATTAATGAGTGAACCAGAAAATCGAATTTTAAAATTCATCTAATATTTACACAAATGTAAAATTTTAAATCTCAAGCCCAAAAGATATATATTCTATAAGCATAGACCAGAACCTTGGTGGACCTGCAGTAAGGAGTCCCTCGATTGGCTGGAGGTTACCCTGACCAGTGTATCAAACCATCTTATTGCATGCAGTGAAGTGATAGGGCCACTTAGAATGATTTCCTTTCAAATCCTGATATTTCAACTGAATTCAAGCAAATCTTTCTGCAAGATGAGCTTTAAGCCTTTAACCAATAGGCAGCTACCCAAGTACCCATGCTGATGCAATAACCACATATTACATTGAACCAAGCGGACAAAAAATATTAGAAATCACATTAAAACAAACAAGAGATTCCTCAGTTTGCATCATTTTATTGTTAAAACCCATCAGATTGTGACTGAAGAAACTCACTGCAATATCTGATGAGACAATTGAATCAATGGTGAAAGTAGAAGTTCTGACAAGCGTTTTATGATTTAAGATGAATAAGAATGGAATTTCAGTAATTTCTGCAGATCAAGACATTAAATCATGTCAATTGGACATTCCTCCACCAGATATAATTTAGTTAATGACAGGAATATGGCAGCGTGTTAATAGCATACACCTTTAATGAACGTAACCATGAAACCATGATGATAACTGATAAGTAATGATAGGTATAATGAACATAATCATGGACTATATTACGGCATAGTCAACCAATCGCCAATTGAAGGCTAATTTACATTGCGGCTGTGTGCTTGAGAAACCAGTGTACAATCAAATAATTTGATAACTAAATATAATAATTATATTAATTGGATAATTTCTAATAATTGTGACATTCGGCATAAATCTATATGCATTTCTTGGTGAATCAATCAATCGAGGTACAACAGTTCTTATAATTTTTATAGCAACTAAATATAACATTGCTACATCTGTAGTAACATTTACGACAACACAATCGGAAAATGAAAATGTAATAAATTAATGAACAGATCAAAATTGAAACAAAACTGCACCGAAGAATTCCAACAAACACAAAGAACCTATCCTCCAGGATTCCCAAATATAAAGGACTTTACGAAATGAACTTTAACAAAAGTAAAACGAAATTGTCCTTTGGAGTAAATAATTCAGAACGAAACAAACACAAAGAAAGGGAGGAGATACTCTATGAAGCAAACAACAAAAGATGCAAAATTTTAGTAATGGGTGCCATATTTTCTGGATGAGAAGGTGAGGCTGCATTGTGTGAATTTTATAGGTCTCTGGATACTTTACAAATTCTCAATTGCTCACTGCTATTGGTCTGAGCCTTATTTTTACCAGCTACCATAAGGTAGACGTAATATCCCATGACGAGGCAACAAGGTTCTTACCACAAGTAATTCCCTTTTCTCTTTTTCAACTAATGGTAAGGGACTGCCAATTTAACATCTCATTCATTCGAACGACATCAAGCTGGACTCTCATAGCCACATTTCATAATTACATCTGCCTTTGGCAGCTTGTTGTGAGAGCAATTTCCTTCTTACCAGTTTCAAGTCTATCGCACTGAGACAGGACAATGATTTCCGACTATATTAAAGCCTACATTTGAAATTCTTCACACTTCTTATCCAGAAAACAAGGCATCCAAAATATTCACCAAGTAATGTAGTCGTACAAAATGTCTGACAAAGAGAAGTTGTGCCGCAATTCACAACCTCATTGTTCAATACAATTACCTATGTTACAAAGTGCACTTTCCCCGGCAGGTATAAACTATAAAGACATAAGTATCTTTAAAATATGTTCACAACTTTTGCTATAATTCAACAAAATAATTTCAATGTCTTATAAGCAATATACAAATGCAGTGTACACACCTCAAACAGTGATGAATACATGTACATAATTTTAATATCGCCATTTCCGGAATCATGTGAAATATATATTGATATTAAATAGCCCACATTGTGATTAAATGCTTATGTAAATACAAGATACTTTTCATATGTATACCGATTATTTCGAACATAATTCACATCTATTGCAAAATATTAAAATAATGAAATGGGAGGATGAATTTTAGTCATATTTACTCATTTAGCTAATGATTTTACTAATTATTCCTTTGAAATTGTTGACACTTAATGACTTTATTCAAGCAGTTTTATGGGATATGTCAGTTAAGCTTACTCCACAGAGTATTACAGACAAAAGCATTTCATTATATTGCATGCTCAGGACATTTTGACATGATACTTCATAATTTTTGTAATTTGATTACTCTGAATATGATAAAGATACTGATCAATTTCAAAACAGCCAAATTATGACACTGGTGTACTCTGCACATTTTACAAAAGCCATAATAATTTATGGAATGACCAAAGAGTTAAATTGTCACAAGTTACATTCGCAGTGAAATGAACTTACATCATTAATTACAAATTATTTATTACATTCTTCAAACCAGTTATTTATATTATGTACATGCAATTTACAATTCCCAGTTTTTCGTCCATAACAACAGGACTAACATATATATAAATCTCCTACTCCCGAACTTATGTACAACTGATAATAAACAAGCATGTGACACAAATCAACCAGCACAGCATTAATAACAAATAAATAAAGAAAATTCAAAATAGACCAGCTATGATTAATACTACGATATATCACTATTAGGTTCATCATTCTTTAATCTGGGCTAGCACAGACCGCAACTATTCATTCTTGTAGGTAGCATAGCCATTTAGACTTACTCCAATTAATGCCAGTGGCAATGCTAAATACTAATCGTGATTGACTTAATCGATCTCCGTAAAAGATCCTAGATCTTAAAATAATTTTTGAAAATACATTTCAAGATTTTTTTGTCTGATGATATTTCATGTTTGTCTAATATCCTAGCACTAACCCAGATCAAATTTTTTGGTTCTTCATATCACGAAGAAATAATTTTGTCAAGTACAGATGCTTAAAGAGACTGGAGGCAATATTCAGATTTCAATTCACCTTGCCAATAAAATAAAGATGGTACAGCAAATAATTCATATTATGGGACTCTGTCATGCTTACACGAAAGTCTGAACCACTCACTCATTCAAGCAGTTAATTGGGAATTGTTATAAGTTAGATAAATTATGCAGGTAATTTCTTATATACTTGAAGCACTTCCCTGAATGTCTTTTTGCTCTAATATCACATATTAAGACATTCAGAGTACTATAATGGACTTCTGAACATATAACTAGAACGTCCCATCACAAATGAATGTCATATCTCTCCCAGGTAGGTTGTTTAAAGTTAGGTGCTGTTGACCGTCTCAAAATTTACCACAATAGTTCCGGTCTGCGATTCAACAGACAAGCAGTGATTTGATTGGCTGAGAAAATAATTAAATCAACATCTGCCCATTGACAATAGTTTTGTGACATCAGTCAGTAGTTGCAAGTCCATTTAATATTGCCGGGAACCAGTTTGAAATATTCCAAAGCGATCCTATTGGGAAAATTTGGAACTAACTGAAGACACCCAAGACAACAACAGAGAGCAGACGCACACTGTGGAGACAGCTTCTGAGAGGTCTATATCTTTTCCTTTATCAAGAGATAATTATATTGTGATAGTTATATGTTCATCATCCATCACAGTGTATAATCTATGTGTATTAATGGTCCCAACATCGCATGGAGAGATACAGGCAAGCATTTGTAAATAAATAGTCGCACTCCTAATGAAATAAATAAATGGTTAAATAATATTTTACTGGCAGTATTGGTGTATAATATGGCAAAACATCTGGGAAGGAGTGAAGAGATGATCTATCAGAAGATAAGAACTATTTTAAACAAATTTGTTAGAGTTTTAATGTTTCCTTTTAAATATTACCATGCTCATCATTTAATCTTGAGTTATTTCGGACCACTTTAAATTTTCACTTTGCCTTAAGACCTACCGAAAGCCAATTGTGAAATATTAGATACTAAGTTGTTCATATATGTCTGAAGTTTTTGAAAAGTTACCCAAGAACTTCCAATAATGGATGAAACATAATTATTGGATGATACATTGTAACCAGGTAAATCAAAATTTAGAACAGAACATCAGATCCTAGAACATTGGAAGTTCAAGCTAAACAGACAAAATCATCAATTCACTAAATAATTAAAGCAGTAGCTACATCACAAGATACTTGTATTAGAGTTTCACAGAAACTTCACTATTTCATGCAATGAGGCTCCTTAAGACAATATTACAAACAAATAAATTGAGTCTTAACCAAATGTTACATATTGTAATTGTAATTCTAACCTTTTCAGTATACTCATATTAAGTTAGGCCTAGTATTCCTATAAATTGGCTATAATATAAATTATCCAACCTGACCCAGGTAAATATAAACATGCCAAAATAATGATAATGTCATTAATGATAACATAACCGATTCAACAAAACATAACAAGCGCATTGTGCTACGAATCATAACTGACTCAGCATGACCAACGAAAGAATGAACGAATTTAACTGTATGAATATATGATAATATATGATATAATGAATAACTGATATACAACTTAGTGAGAATGGTTATTTACAATTTCGCGTACATTCGCAGACTCACAGCCTACAACAGGCCACAGGGTCGGAGTTTCGCACTCGACTATACTACAAACAGGTTCCCTATACAATTTACACAGTGTATCACATTATGGTAATTATTGGTAGAGCTATCGACCATGTGAGGACTTCCCAGCTCGGTCAAGAGGTGCATTATTTTTAGGGCGGTGCTGTCAGCTTCGGAAACAGAACTCTGGAGGGAAGTGTTTATAGACTCGGCCGTTTCGTCTGGCATTTTTGCAGTTTTAACTTTGACCTTAGGCGTCATTTGTGTCTCCCCATCTTCCCCTACTATCGTCTCCACTTCGCTCTCACTGCCGGAGCTATCATAATCCGGCCAGTCTGAAAAAATAAACACATTTATTAGGCCTCAACCTTAGAGACAGAACTTTTAAATGTTATGTATTAACTGGTATCAACATCATGTAGGCCTACTATTCCACTGACAAAGATATGAAGACTTAGACATGGCTTTGAATTCTACAATCTCCAGAACATCTTTTGATTAATCGGAAATTAATCCGGAGATAGGTAATCTACACTCAAGATATTTATTTCAATGAAGATAATTTTCCACAGGCTGGAATTGAACCCAGACCTATCCAGTGATAATAAACAGACGCCAAGTGCGCAACCACTGAGCCATTGGTAAAATTTACAGATCGCTTATCAATTGAGAAAGGAAATAATACAAAAAGTTTGGTTTGGATCATACCTTCAGAATTAGTCTTAGGCGTTGCCCCAGGCAACTGGTCAGGTGACGTACTATGAGGTGTGTGATTGGCTACAGGGCTAGTACCATTTCCTTGAAAACTGTTCAAACCTTGCCTCTCTCCCAGCAACTGCATCACCAAAGATTGAAGTTGTCCTAACTTGTCCTGAAACAAATATTTTACAAAATATTGATAAACTGATGCTTAAAATGATCCAAACCTTGCATATGTCGGATTAGCACTTTGAATAAATGGACAATTAATTGTTTATTGCTCTGACTGAAACTATTGCGAAAGAAAGATATGTATCAGTCCTAAAGAAAAACCCAGGCATGCAAAAATTATTTTGAAAGGACTTTGATGACTGAACTATTGAGATTTATTCCGAGAAACTGCAACTCTTGTTTGTAATCAACTGTGACAAGGCACAGGATTAATTTTTAATCTGACATATGCAAGGCTTATTTCGTTTTTGTCAACCATAATTAATCTTTATCATACAAAACTTAAAGCCACATAAACTAAAGTTTCTCTGACACCATTAAAACTCAGGTATGTATATAGATTTCCTGTCAATTCCTTATCAACAACAAGGGTTTTGGGATATATATGACCTTATATTCATAGTTCTCCCATTCCAACACTCCCCCAAACATGCAATTGGTTATATATCAATTAGACCTAATCATGCACTGCACCAACAGACGGGCATTGTGGAAAAGGTATACTCAGAAAGGCCCAGGTTATGGTGCCATATCAGTATCTTTTCCAAGCAAAAACAAATTTAACCCAGGTCAATTTCTTGTATATATTTCCCTTTTCATGTCGGAGAAACAAATTATCTTTATGCAGCCGATCAAGCAATCATTTCTTCATCACATCTTAAACCTTATTATTTGGAATCTCAGGGTTCCCAAATGGCAAATGCAGAAATCTTCAAGCTACTGCAAACCAGAAGTTTCAAAATTGGTGCCTTTTCCTATTTCCGTAGCATAGGAGACAAAAATGAGAAAACAGATTCCTGGAATTTGATTTAGTTTTCTCAGCGCTCATACATATTTTTCAGTTGAGATAATGGATAAAACTTCAATTATAAATGAAAAATTTCATAAATTTAATTCTCCTGACAGGACTTTTTTTGCTGTGTATGTTGTTGGACCTCAATAATAATAGCCGTAATACTATCAAAAATTTTGCGCATTTCTTAGTAACTAGACTGCTTCTTTGGGAACCCTGATGATTCATCTCCCAACACCTTTTAACATTACGATCAATGACTCAACTGCATCTGCTCTGTGGACCAGCTACAGTACAAGTGTAGACAATATTAATCAATCAGATTTTTTGTAATCACATAGACACATTATCAACACATAGCCATAATAGAGTAAAATCTAAATATTTACAAAAGTTCAAAGTCAAACCATTTCAAATTTAAGAAAACAAACCCAGATAATCTCAAAAATCCCTCAAACCATCAACTTGATAAAGACAGAAAAATCTAAGAATTATCAACGAGAAATTAAATCATTATAACCACATTAAAAAATATATTAACCTGTAAATCTTCTCTGTCCCGAGCAAGTTGTGATATGTAGTCGTCTTTTTCCGATTGGCGAGCTTTTAGCAGCGACCTCTGCTGTTGGTAAAGTGAAACATACTCCCCTGAAAGTAAAGATTTTAAAAATACTTAAAGAGAAAAATCCATAAATTGAAACTGTGATCCATGACAAAAATTTGCAATATATTTTACATTATTATGGAAATCACAATGCAGGTGACTGAACACTGAGCTGGAAATAACATCAGAAATTGACCGAAAAACTCTTATTGCAGCAAATAATTTCTAAAAGATCAAGTCTTGATGCTATTGCCTTGAAATTTTCATACAAGGTTGTCAACAATATTTTATAACTACACGGTTAAATGCCACCAAAAATATATATGTTGACTACTTCCCAAAATATGGGCTCAAGCCAAGAATCACCATCTCATCAGAGAGTGTAGTAATAAAAAGAGAGGTTTTGTTGAAGATATACGTATCGTGTGTAAGTGTGCAGATGCAATCTAACTGCATTAGTACCATGGCATCCCACATGTTCATGGGACCAGTAAGGCCACACATAATTGATCTTTAGTTTCTCGGATTCGTCTCAAGGCCCTTTTTCTAGGGTCGGTCGGTAGGACAAAAAAAAAAAGGTGAAAAAAAAATTTTTATAATGTCAAAAAAAAAATTTTTTTTTTCCTTTTTTTTTTTCCATCGGCAGGAAATCTATTGTGTCAGCGGGTCCGCGAAGCTAAGAATCAATTATGTGTGGCCTAACCATGTAGCAAAACCTCTCTAATATAAATATCCATGTTACCTATAGTGTCAGTCTCGCTCTGCAGTTGCATGATGATGTGCTCCAACTGCTCGGACTTGTCCGTCAGATCTGCCTTGTCCCTCATGGCCTTGGTGTAGCGTCCTTCCAACTGCTTCATGGCGTGTTGCAGTGCTTCAAACTGGGCCTTGTTTATCACATCACCGTTTAGAGTAGCAGGAGCTGGAGATAAAGGATTTCAAATTCATTCAACCAGAGACATAATATATTACTAGAGATGCGACATAGTTAGTATAAATTGCGTGAGGACTCCCGAGGAGTATAATTATGATCCCTGTTGGCCAGGCATTACTTAGAAATTCTAAGACTTTACTCCAGCAAATTTTTTATATTTTGACAACCAATTCTTCACTTATTGAGGTCAAGAAGCACCTTAAACCAAATTTGCGACATAACCTCCGTTTCCCTTCCAGCCATCTCGTTCACAAACCAACAGCCATAACCACAGAAATCTGTCAACTTTTAGTAAATTATGAATTTTTTATAACTCGTGACAATATTTTACTTTTCCATTTCTTTCAACGGCCGCAATTCTTTTAAGTAATTTCTTTTTATTCAATGAATATATGATGGAGGGATGGATGATTGGGGCTTTACTTTCTGTATTTATGCACTTGGTAGGCTAATTAGGACAGGATGAGATCACAGCAATGCGTATAAGGATGATTGAAACTGCCATCCAACATAGGTACTCCTCTCCTAAATAACTGTGGGAACCCTGAATAATTATCATGATATCAACACTCAACAACATGAGGTACAAATGTACCCACCTTGAGTAGCCAGCTCCGTCTGCATGGTGGTAAACCTCTCTTCTACCTCCGAGTGCATTTTCTTCTCATCCTCTAATTGTTTCATTAGCTGATCTCTTTCCATCTCCAATTGCTTCACAGATGACGACATGTGCTCCACTCGCGTGTCAGATTCTGTCAAGTTTTCATTCTTCTTCTCTTGCTCGGAATTCAACCGCCGTTCCAGAATAGTGTTTTGGTTCGTTAGAGCATTCACAGTGTCCTACAATAAAATTTCTTAAATTAGTTTGTATGTTTTTGCGACAAAAATTGCAAATAGTAAATATATCAATCCGAACTTTTCACATACAAAATTCTCAGAAGTTTTCCCAGAGACTTTACGATTCACATTCCCCGAACATGTGCTCTCTGTCTGGAAAAGCTAATACTTGTTTGGATGGGTTTCCCGATTTCTACAGGACTGGCAAGTCCCAAGAATATTTTAACTAGACAGCGGATGGAATCCGCACCTCCATAGCTGGATAGTTGGGTTGCCTCCTGCCCCCTTAGGCCAATGTTGTGTTGGGGCAACTGAAAGACCCTGGACATCCCTGAATGAATATGTCTCATAGAGACAGGCAGACTGTGTAGGGCAACACAGAAAGCAATTTCATTGCCTACCTGTTCCTACTAGAATGCAATTGAAGCTGATGAGTACAACCTGAAAGGCATTGAACGACAAAGCACCAAAGTACATTCAGACAGTTGTGCAGCTGAAGCCCAATGGGAAACATAACTTTAGGAGGAATAATAAACTCTTATTAATAGGACCAGCTTCAAAGAACCATAACAAATTTGTAGAAAGAGCTTGCATACATGTGCATACTTTTCATAAGAAATAAGGAAAATGTGATGCATGAAAAGAGAGTTCAAAAACTATTATGCCAGAAAGGTCTGAATGCAACCACCTCAAACGTCCTTCGTTTTAAGGACGGCCGTCCTTCGATTTAAGTATGCCCGCCACTTTCTCCCTTCTGAACTGAAGAGGTTGTACTGAAATCATAGGACGACCATCCTGAAATCGTAGGACGTCCTGAAATCTGCGGTCGGCCGCGACCTGTTGACAATTAAGTTTGACAATGGGTACATTCGATTCGATCTACTCTAACTACTCCGGAAGTTACGTATCTACTCCAGGAAGTGACGTTTCTACTCCTGGAGTAAACTACTCCAAGTTGGGTCCAAATCGAATGAAAAGGAGTACTTAAGAACGTCACTATTTGGGGGTTCCCTTCCTGTGAGGATTCCCTTGCCAATGGCAATTCAAGACGCCATGTGGTATTTTCAATTGATTGCCGTAATTGAGTCAATTGAATTACAGCAATGCACATCAAAACAATGCAATCAGTGACCAAATCAAAGCTTCTGAAGTGCCATTTATTTATGTAAACAATCATACGTCATGGGATATCCCAATTTCTTGGAGCACTTCCTATCTACTGCAAACTGCTCTAATCTACTCCCGGAAATGCAAAACGAATGATCTGGAGTGAAGTACTCCACTCCAAGAGCACTTTGGAGCAGCGAAACGAATGTACCCAACAGCATTGCTCTCTATCACAGGCTTTGCGAAGATCATCAAGCCTCTGTCAGACATTCGGTCTGACAAACAGGCACCTCTTGTCAGACCGAAAGGATTCTTGTCAGACCGAAAAATACGTTGTATATATACGTCATTGCACCACTAAGACAAAGCGACAGAATTATTGATTGTCGAGCTTTCAAAAAGAATATTACCAGTAGATTGTCTCAGTGTCTGCGCTCCATTGAATTTGCTAGTGGTCCAAACGGACCAGTAGAGCCAATGAGCAACTGGTCCGGCCTTATTCCTACTGGTCCAAATATTTGAGAAGTCGAGAGATAGATTTTTGTAATTTAAGCAATCCAGGTTTAATTTGTTTGTATCACCATTAATGCATGACTAATTTTGTTTACTGTAAATTTTAAAATTTATTAGTCAAAATTTTAAATCAAAAATCAAATTTACCTGCCTAAGATAGTTTTTCTTTTTTTTTGTGGAGGGGTAATTGATGACTCCAAGAGCTATTCTTAATTAAAGCAATTTATACAGTGGAAGTTATATAAAATGACATTACTGTGTGACAGTGTGAGTTATGATCATTTGATAAGTAATTGTAAGCAATCAGGTCTTGTGTTTTAAAAGTGATTCACAATTGAGCTGAATTGCTCTTTAGACCTCTGGACTGTCTGAGCACTTTGACAGGTGACTTCAATACCACTTGACTTCAAATGGGGTGAAATGGCCTGCAGAAGGTGTCAAAGCAAGCTGAATCAGTGTGAATTGCAATCAATTTGATTGGATTGCTATCATGTTCACCATGACTCAAAAAGCCTGCTAATTGCTGTCTAGTCTGCATCCCAGGGCTGCTGATCTGCATTTTACTTGCAAACCCTAGTCTGCTGCCCGCATTTTACCGCAGTGGGTTGCAACCCCGGCAAAGGTCCGTAAATGCCGCGCTCGCGATTTTTCTGATGTTTTGAGGTGAATAAAGTCTTTTAACATGACTAGACTTGTAAATTGAGTGTCAGTCATTCGGTCTGACAATGAGGATGACATTGTCGGACCTGCCTGTTAAACAGTCGGACAGGTCCGACGATCTTTGCAAAGCCTGCTATCAAATGACAACAGCTGAAGATGACAACCTCGCCAGCGCGTCACAAAATGGTCAAATTCTCAGCCAATAAGTAACCGATTTACACCAAACAAAGTGCAAAATGAAGCAGAGAAGATAGCCAACAAGATCAATACGATAGATTAATATGACAGACCTTATTTTCGATCCGTGTGGCCTATTTAATCCAGCAATCAGATCGAGATTTCAAGTTTTCTGTCATTTTAGATTCCTCGGAAATATCCGGAAGTTTTACGACGATTGCCGAAGTCAAAACTCGCCAGAGGTCGCCAGGGGTTCTTCCTGGAAGAGCGCTCGCTTGGAGGCGCTGCAAGCAGTTTGGGAACCAGCCAGACTGACCAATCAGATCGCTTCAATCCGGCGGGGACCCGTCAAGACTACGCCGACTATGACATCAGCCGAAAGTTGCCGCATTCCCATTTAGAGACAGGCGGGGGCAGCCATATTGAATTTGCCATGATTCCGGTGCGTCGCTGTGTCAAAACGTGTCGGAAAACGCCCGTTTTCTGACTATTCTCGGCATTGCGGAGGTCTATTAACAGACATCACTGATAGATCTATCCCTAATCTATCATCCACATCACTCTGACCCTTTAGGATGCTGCGTGTGCAGAGCTGGAGGCAAAAATTGAGTAAATCACTATATGTTATGTTACCGAGCGTTGGAAACCAAGGCTGACGGATCAGGTGGCGTAGCCGTCCAATCCTCCATAGCCCGCTGGGCTATGGAGGAATAAACAAAGAATATAATAAGGACAAGATGGATGGATGATAGGGGCTTTATGTACTGTATTTATGCACCTGGTAGACGAATTGGGACAGGAGGAGAACATGGCAATAAGGCGAAGGATGACTGAAACTGCCGTCCAGGCGACCCAGCAAGAGCTAGGTCTGAACAATGGACTTAGCAATTGGCAGCCTACCACTATGATAACCATCCCCCCTGTAATAAGGACAGGAGAAGGACACATAATATGTGAAGTAGGGCTCACCTGTGCTGAATTGAGCTCCCTTTGCAAAGTGTCCACCAGCTGCGCCTGGGCCTCATAATGTCGTATTCTGTCTTCTATCTGTTGGTCTGCGAAGTACGCTTTGTGCTCCTCCGTCATCTCGTGAGCTTCTATCTCCTTGATGGTCGCTTCTTTCTGGTGAAGCTGAAAAGTTTTAAATGAAAGAGTTAATATTTTGAAAGATGGATACTCAAAAATAGGACACTTGCAAGAATGATAAATTCTAATCAGGGATGTGGAGATATTTCACTCTCCAACTGTTACCATAGCAACCCACCTGGTCTCGTACTTCCTTCAGCTCGTCCTCCTGTTGGCTCAACCGATTTGCTAATTCCCGAGCAATGTGCTGTTCAGACTGCAGCTGGGACATCAGCTCCATGTTTTCATTACTCTGAAAATTCAAGGAGGAATGAAATAAGCAACTATATTATATCTAGCAACATACTAGGTCTCAGTGCTAGTTGGTGTCACTTAATAATTATCCCAACCTCCCTCCTAAAACTAGAAGGCACATAAAGATAATGTGCAAAGGTCGGTAGAAGTCTATAGTTCTAACTGAAAACTAGAACGAGGTGCATGGGACCCGCAGGGCTAGAAATGACTCCTATCCACCCCTGACTCCTATTCATGACTCCTATCCACCCCGACTCCTATTCATGACTCCTATTCACCCCCGACTCCTATTCATGACTCCTATCCACCCCCGACTTCTATTCATGACTCCTATCCACCCCCGACTCCTATTCATGACTCCTATTCATGACTCCTATCAACCCCCGACTCCTATTCATGACTCCTATCCACCCCCGACTCCTATTCATGACTCCTACCCACCCCCGACTCCTATTCATGACTCCTACCCAACCCCGACTCCTATTCATGACTCCTATCCATCCCGACTCCTATTCATGACTCCTTTCCACCCCGACTCCTATTCATGACTCCTACCCATCCCGACTCCTATTCATGACTCCTATCCATCACCGACTCCTATCCACCACCGACTCCTATTCATGACTCCTATCCACCCCCGACTCCTATTCATGACTCCTACCCACCCCCGACTCCTATTCATGACTCCTACAAACCCCCAACTCCTATTCATGACTCCTATCCACCCCGACTCCTATTCATGACTCCTATCCGTCCCTGACTCCTATTCATGACTCCTATCCACCCCGACTCCTATTCATGACTCCTATCCACCCCGACTCCTATTCATGACTCATATCCACCCCCGAATCCTATTCATGACTCCTACCCACCCCCGACTCCTATTCATGACTCCTACCCACCCCGACTCCTATTCATGACTCCTACCCACCCCCGACTCCTATTCATGACTCCTACCCACCCCCGTCTCCTATTCATGACTCCTATCCACCCCGACTCCTATTCATGACTCCTATCCACCCCCGACTCCTATTCATGACTCCTATCCAAACCCGACTCCTATTCATGACTCCTATCCACCCCGACTCCTATTCATGACTCCTATCCACCCCGACTCCTATTCATGACTCCTATCCACCCCGACTCCTATTCATGACTCCTATCCACCCCGACTTCTTTTCATGACTCCTATCCACCCCCGACTCCTATTCATGACTCCTATCCACCCCCGACTCCTATTCATGACTCCTATCCACCCCCGACTCCTATTCATGACACCTATCCACCCCGACTCCTATTCATGACTCCTATCCACCCCGACTCTTATTCATGACTCCTATCCAAACCCGACTCTTATTCATGGCTCCTATCCAACCCCGACTAATATTCATGACTCTTATCCACCCTGACTCCTATTCATGACTCTTATCCACCCCGACTCCTATCCACCCAACTTCTCTGAATCCACTTCCATCCACTCACATATATCCAACCACTTTAATATAGGATTTATTCTATTGATCCACTTCTATCAACCAACTTCTATCCACCAAATTCTATCCACACATATCCACCAACATAGGTCCACAAAATTCTGTGGAGTTTTTGCTTCTTAACAGTGCCTCTAGAGGTCACTTAAAGCATTAGAGAAGTGGGGGGGTACCAACAATTGACCCAATTGCTCATTGCCTAGGGCAGTATTTATCCATCGTATTATGGCATTTCTTTTGGCAATATCTCCATGAAATGGCCCTGTACAGCCTTGCCAAAGAATAGGAGGCCAGTTCCTTACATGGGACAGCTATTTCACACAGTTTGGGACCACTTAGGACCCTATGCAAGGTGAAATCATCTCCCATACGATTTAGGTATCAAGCAAGTGGACACCAGACGTCAGGGCCCTCATATATGTACATGAAGGCCGGTGGCTACCGACCTTAATAATGTGGAAAGTAAAGTAATGACAGACTTACCATTTTAACGAATCCGTTCTGCAGTTCTCCCAACTGCACCTTCAGTTCCTTGTTCTGGGCCATGGCTCTTCCTAGGGCAGTCTTATCACTCTGCATGCTACTCAACAATGAGGCTGTGTCTACCGATTCTTCCGACATCTTATCTAACTGGATTTGCACTTCCATCAACTTCTCCTCTTTTTCTGACACCAATCTGCCACAAATGAAAACAACATTATTTTCTCTTAACATGTGGCAAATAATAGCAATAGCAGCTCAACTAGTAACATAAATAATGTCTTAGGAGGATAGATGGATGACAGGGGCTGTATGTGCTGTATTCATGTGAAGGTGAGCCGTCTCATTAGGGCAGGAGAATGACACAGCAATGAAATGAGATGAAAGATGAGTGAAACTGCTGTCCAACCGGTTTCGGTGACCAAGCTGCAGCTGGGGAGCAAACCCATGACCCAGCAATTGGAATTTGGAAACAAAGAACCCTACCAACTGACCAGATCTAACCTTTCCCCCAATTACTTTGAAGGAACGTACATAATATGTTATTACAGCTATGAGTTGGTTTAAACCAGCTTGATTTTACACTGCTACCCACCTTGAGAGCTGAGCATTGTCGGTGATCTGAGCCTGGTACTGTTCTTGTAGAGTTCTGATTTCGTCCTGGAATCTCTCACATTGCTTTTCTAGTAGCTTCTTCTCCTGCTCTACTTCAGGGGAAATCACAGTTTCAGTATCTGGAAAGAAATTATGAAGAATGTTACTTATTGCAGCCTACAAACAAGAAAAAATTTTGATATCAATATTCTCATGGTTATTAGAGTAAAATGCATTCCATATTAGACCTCCAGTCCAGACTGGTATGTTGAAATTGTGAAAGATAGTTTTCCAAAATGCAGCGACCTAAGGCATTTTTACTTCAAGTCACAACTTCCAACATTTTTGGATGCAGGTTACTTATTTGCCCGATCATAACAATACCAAACATGTTGGTGTTGCGAAAACCGGAACCAAATTAATCAGAATTACTAAAATACCAATACCATTTTAATCCAAGAATGCCAAAAAAAATGGCAAAAATCCTCAACCATCCAATGGCACCTCTATGTACTCTTTCTTAGTGAACACCCCCAGCCCCTGCTTACTTGGTCCGAGTTAACACAATATACTTTAGAATTCACCGTACATATCAACAAGCTAATTTTTCAAAACACCAATCTTTACAATATTTCAGCTTCTCGTAAACATACTACGCATAACGGATATTTTATTTTGCATCAAAAACTTGGTCCATTATAACTCTCAATATTGTTAACTGTCTTTTTTTTCAAAACACCAACCTTTGCTATTCTTCAGCTCTTCAAAAGCATCCTCGGCCTCCTGCAGCTTCCTGATAAGGAGATCTCTTTCACCATTGACATTAGCCGCATGGTCCTGCAACTTCTGCACCTGGTCCGTCAACCTCTCTATGTACTGGTTGTATTGCGTCGTCATGTGTTCCCTCTCCTTGGACACTCGGTCAAACGCCTCCTCATACTGAAAGGACAAAATAACGTTGAAAAAGAAATTGACAACAGTTTTTAGAAACATAATGGAGAAGTACACTTTGTCGCACGACATGTGAAGTGGTGTTTGGCCTGATTGCTGTGCACCTATAAGACACAGCGCAGAGAAACGCATGTCCAAGGTAGATCAGCTGATTTGTACTTTATTTACCACATTTTTGTGATATTTTGGTGTCGTTTTTACGCGATTTTTGATGACTGCCACCCGTTCACACAAATGGGACAGATTGTAAGTGTGATTTCTTGTGATTTTGTGTCAGGGATTTGGAGTCAGATCCATGTGAAGAGTCAGAGTTAGCCAATGAGTCAATTTTAAAAGAGGAATCAGAGTCAAGAGTCAGAAAATGAAATGCTAATGACTCCGGCCTACTTTGGATTTAGCATGATCAGATCATGTAAATTTTGAAAAATTTATTGAAAACAAGACTTTGTGGAGCTTGAGTCCGAATTCAAGATTTTGTGAGTGGTCCGGAGGTTTTGTGGAGTAATGAGTTGAGAGTCAGTCAAATTATACATTTTTTTGGAGTAAGCCGGGTGTCTGAACTTCACATACAAACTGAAAATTGAGTGATGAATTTACCTTCTGGAGAATCGTAGAAAAATTGTCCATAATTTTCGCTGTTCTCTCAACAGCTTCGTCAGTGGTCTGGTTGTGAAGGGGGTGAGTCGTCACGTGACTCGCGAGAGTCACGTGACAAGAGCATAGAGTACACGGGGGGGAGCTCCAAGCCACGGTCTCTGTTTAAGGAGGGTTGTTGTCGTTGGATCATTAGGGCTTCCTTGACTTTCCTGCGGTACCAGTGATCCTCTTTTCGTAGGACTTTGACTTCCTTGATGGTGCATGGATGGCCTGTTGACTGTAGATGTTCCTTTACTGCAGAATTGGTGCCTTTTCTCATCGTGTGTTCCTTTAATCTGGTACCCAGATTTCGTCCAGTTTCACCAATGTAGTCTTGTTTGCAGCCCCCGCACTGGATGTGGTACACAACTCCACACTGGCTCTCAGTAGGGGTGGGGTCTTTCGGCCTTACCAGCTGGTTGCGCAAGGTGTTAACTGGCTTGTGGTAAGTTGGTATGCCGTATTCCTTGAATATTCTCTGCAGATTTTCCGAGAGACCCTGGGTGTATGGAAGTGGAATCGGTGTGAGTTTGCTCTTTGACGAGGTGTTTTTGTCTGTGTCTTTGTCCTTCGGGGTTTTCTTCGGCATCTTTATGATCCAGGGTTTGTAGTCATTGGCTGCAAGGGCAGTCCTGATATGTTCCAACTCCGCTTTTCTTTCTTGTACATTTGATGGGATGGTCTCCGCCCTCTGGAGTAAAGTCCTCACTACCGACCTTTTGTGTTCGAGGTGATGATTCGAGTGCCAATTGAGGTACTGGTCGGTATGTGTTGGTTTTCTATAAACCTTGGTGGACAGGGTGGCATCGTCATTGAGGATGATTTCTGTATCCAGGAAAGGTATCCTGCCTCCAACCTCTGCTTCGATTGTGAACTTGACTACGCTCTTGTCACGTGACTCTCGCGAGTCACGTGACGACTCACCCCCTTCACAACCAGACCACTGACGAAGCTGTTGAGAGAACAGCGAAAATTATGGACAATTTTTCTACGATTCTCCAGAAGGTAAATTCATCACTCTATTATGGATCCGGAGATTGGAAATCTACATTCACGAAACTGAAAATTGTTGAAAATTGATAATTATTTCAGACCAAAACCTTTCTATAGGAATTCGGGACAATCAGACCATGCAATTGCACATTGGATCTTTAATAATGGGTCAAAAAGTATCATCCTTGATTCGCTCATTCATGTACCTGACACATCATATGTTTTACGAGTACTGAACCTCAATCAATACACAGATCAATCAACCTATCAAAATATCCACTCTCATACTAAGATCAAATATCATATAATCTAAATAGCTTTGAATCACTAATCATAAATCCTTACACATCACTCTCATTGATAACATGTGGAAAATGATGTAAAATTTTCCACCACATGCACTCCTCAATGAATGAAATAAATAACATGATCAAATAACACTTAATACAATTAGAGCTGAAACATCAATTGACACTCTTAATTATCTTACGGCCAGTTATGGCTATTTTTTTATACAAATACACACATTTATACATAATATATAAATCCACGTACACAAACACACTTGATAGGATATCCTAAGAAATATCAGGCCACCTGTGTATGCACTTATCATTAAATAGCACGACACGTAAGTTAAGTAGGTCAAACATGGAGAAATAGGTCAAATGTAGGTACGCAAGCAGCTACTAAACAGTGATCACTTTGATTATTCAGTCCCCAGCTGATAACGGCCATTCAGAGATTATATAACAATCAATCAATCTACAAAAACTATTTGTAACATTGTAGTTGATATGGTAATAGTACTACAGAGATATCACCACATGTATCGTTTTTCCCCGATTAGGACCGTTGACAAAATTTCAAAATATACCTGGGAAAAGTCTATTTTGAAGGAGCAGTGAAAAAAGTTAAGGTAAAATAAACCACTAGGCTACCCAAATAAGTGATCGAGGTGATGTAAGCTATACTTAAGTCTGGTAAAAGGACTTTCTTAGTCCTAAAGGCAAATATATTGACCAGGCTAGACTCGAGTGCAATATAAAACTGTTAGAGTGTCTCATAAGTCCCTCTCGTCAGAGAATTGAGTGCAGAATTTTATAAAAAATTCTTATCTTGGGAAATATTTCACACCTACATTCACTCAGAAGAGGTGGGTGGGGAAATAGGGTTTCGCGTCCTGGAATTTTGCTTTGATGCACATGACACAGGGACCTTGCTAATGAGGGGAGGTGCACTCTTGGCACAAGATGAATACGCCAGGCCCCAACTCTGTTTAATTGCTCATGGAATAGACTGCTTGTAGCCTGTATCAACATCTATAAAGACTATTTTAAAAATAAAACGTTTTTTGTTACCTGTTGTACTTTGGCTTGTAATTCTCCTTTCTCCATCACAAGTTGCTCTAACTGCTGAGTGGAATTGGCCTGCTCTGCTCCTCCATTTTGTAACTGAAATTTAAGTTTCATTTTCAGTAAATTTCTCATTAATGGTAACCATGAAGAGAGGTATGGAAGACTGATTATGATGTAGTATACATGTACTCAGACAAAGCATGTATATACATATGTATATTAGACAGATCATTACAAACAATCAATATTGATTTAGTAAATTAAAACTTTGTCAATATGGTACGCACAATAACAGGCTGAACAAATGTCATAACATTCAAAATTTACATAGGTAATTCCCTTGACAAAGCAATTGTGTACAAAATTCAGCACATTTGATCTGTTCTAGGTTTGCAAATTCAGCTTTATATCAGAACACCCTAACACAATCAGAGGCATGGGAGGAGGATGAAGTGGAGGAAGATAGGCAGCTAAAGCGGTAAGTGTGAGGGCCATGAGTTCACAGAGACAGTAACTATCCTGATAGGGGAGGATGGATGGATGGATGACTGGGGTTTTATGTCCTGTATTTATGCTCTCGATAGGCTTATAAGGACAGGAGGAGGACAGCGAGGAATAGGCCCAAGTGACCCGGCTAGAGCTGGATTCGAACCACGGACCCAGCAATTGTTGGCAGCACAGCAAGCTACCACTTAGCTAACCCTCCCTCCAACCACAACTCTATGTCGCTCAATTCCCACATAAATTGAAATCATACCTGTTGGTTATACAACTCGGCCATTTCCAACTTTCCCTTCAATTCAAGTACGGAGTCCTCTAGTTTGGCATTCTCAGCGACCTTCTTCTGCAGTTTTCCTTGAAATTCCGAATTCTGCTGCTGGAACTCTTCATTAGATTTGCTGAAGGGAAAAAGCAACAAAGAATATAAATTTAACAAAAGCTTGGAAATGGTATTGGTACCTACTCACATATATATAAGAATGACATATTCCAATTACATTATGTTCAAGTCATACCAATCTTTTTTTTAAATAGCAACGCTGTAAATGCTACACACATCACCAGATTTCCGAACTACATCAACATGACGAAGCTGAATATCATCCAGATTATCCAAAACACTTTCATTGAGAAGGAGGTATTACTTCATTTTCCATGGTAGAAAGAATTTCACTACATTCCCTCATCTAATATAAGAATAGAATTGCACAAATGCCATAAAAAAGTTGGAACATACTTGAGTCGATACAACTCCATCTTCAAACGATCAACTTCCTTTGAGTATTCTTTGGAGACCTGCAAATACAGAGAAGATGAAATAAGATTAATGTATTTCCAAGAGTCTGAGGAGGCAAGCAGTGCAGCCCTGTAATGCAAGTTCTTGCCACAAGGGGGCAGGTGAAACAGGTGACCCAAGATAAAAGTTTGAATCGGTGTCAATGTAATTTACCTCATAACTATAACATCATTCAAAGTGGGACTGATTATTAGAATGATGAATTGTCTACGTCGCTTTGAGGGACCGGCGGAGTCTCTTGTCTTTAAAGACATTTGGTTCTCGAACTTCATAAAAACATTTTTAAAAATGTAACTTTGTTCATCTGTTCATCTGTTAGAAATTTATGAAGTTATAACTAGATGCTGCTGACTAAAGAGAATTCTGATAGAATTCTGTCTGAGAAATGTATGTGTACTCTTTTGCAATGTATATGACAACATTGTATTTGTTAAAGTGAATTCAAGTGACAGATCAATATAATAATAAATGTGAAATTTATCGCTTTCAATAAATTTTACAAGATCTTTCTTGAGTATCACTAAAATAACTGAAAACCACTAAACACTAACAACCATTCACCAAAAAAGCACTTGAACGATAATCAACTTTTAGAAATTGGAAGAGTGATTTTTAAACATTTCATCAGCTTTCTGATAAAACTGACTACAAAGCATCCCAACATAATATAATGCAAATTTGCTAACATTGGTTATAAGCTAGAGAGTCAAAGACAAAATCTTTAGGCCTACTGACAACACTACAAATGTACGCAAGAACTATTTACACTACAAATAAAAAGATCCCGAATCCAATACAGTTGAATTGACATAAACTAGTAAAACAAAATAAAGATTTAAGTTTAAATAACTTTCATGAAGAAAAATATGATAAGATAGGTTGTCACTTTTACTGTGACACTACAGGAAAATATTATTGCTAATATAAGAAATTTTTTTTTGTATATATATCAGTTCAGTATTAATTTTGTTTTATTTCAATATGCAGGGACCACGACACATGACCAACAAAGTAATCAATTCAAATCAAAATGAGGGGTGGATGGGTCATAGGGCTTTATGTCCTCTATTTATTCATTGCGCTAGGCTTATTAGGACAGGCAGGGACCACAATAATATAAATCTGGGGTTGCTGTTTCTTTCAACAAATTAGTTTCACTTTTGACACATGTATGCAAAACAGACGTTGAAAAAACTCTTCAAATTTCACGTTCAGCAGACATACAACTTTCTCAAAACATGAAGTTATGAGATAACTTTCGGGATAAAAAGAGGTATCTATTAAAACAGATTAAAATGTTTAAATCACCCACAACCTGTTCGCACTAAACAATTGGCAATTCTACTTGCATTCATCTCCAAACCATCTGACATTTGTTGACAATTTTATGTTTTGAAAGAATAACTTCATTTAAGGCCAGAATGAAATTTATCAATGTTCATGTATCACACTTCCGTTACAGTATGAAATGCAATAGGCCTAAACATTCAATTACCAAAGACACTGAATCTTCCCTTATTTCTCACCAGGGGCAGGGCAGGACTGAGGAGGCCACAAGCGGAATACTTTAATCCCATTGGACAATAAATTTCCTGTATTTGCCTTTCAGACAAATCCCGTAAAATCAAAACCTCCAAAATGTTTATTCTACAAATTAGAAGGTGAAGAATGAATGCGAATAGAAGACTTTTACCCGGTGGACAAAGGACGTATTTATCCGATTAGATGCCCCATTATACATTTGTGAATTAAACCTTAGCTCAGAAGGCTTCATGAACATTACAGGGACATATAATCGAGAAAATACGAAAAACTTGAAAAAGCTAAATAAAACACTCCCTTAAAACACATGCAATCCGCTCCCGTAACTCATTAACTCACCTCCTAATCACATGACAACATGGAAGAGACAGTGCAAGAATTAAGAGAAATTCAGTAAGAAACTTAAAGGAAATTTAAGGCTAGATAAGTAAGTATCGGATAAAATTAATGAGACTAATAATTATATAAAGTAAAAGTCAGTAAGTGTGGCAGTCTTGTTATCCCTTTTTAAATGACAAAGAGTCCCGAAGATTCGAATTTTGAGGATGACCACCTAAAAAGACTTTCCGAATTGCTCTTGAAGGCCTAAAAACAGTGATGAGAGCTCTCGTGAAATTCTCTATTCTAGGGAATTTTCCAAATAAGAGTCAAAGTGACCTGCCTTAGGTTCTTCATATTTTTGCTTATCTTTCAAGAATATATTGTTTTCAATACCAGAAAGGCTCTCATCACTGAACGATAGAGCCTTCGAGAAGTAAACAATTTCCACATAGTTGCCAATAACTTGGACAAAACACAATAGGACTTCGAGACGAGTATAAGTTGGCGGACGTCTGATATAATTTCAATACTAGGCATTACAGGTTTCTTGTGGATATAGGAATAATGAAACAAATGTCAGATAGTCCAAATTGCAGCCACTTAATAATGTTGTGCAAGAAGAACAGCCAATTATACAAATGACAATGTAAAATGTCTGAAGATTCACATTTTTGTAAAAATTGAAATTGTTTTAATTTTTAAACTCTTTTTCTTTTCAGTTCCACAGAATAATCGAAACAAACTTTCAGAGACCTCAACAGGCAACAATAACCAACAAAACGCTTACATACATTCATGCAAAAATAAAGCACCTACATACAAATTGATACAATACAGTAACATTGTCCAACAAAATCACAAGACACTGAAGACAGCATTACACATGCACAGTTTGCACACCATCACAACACAGACAATTTTCTATTTGCAACTGAAGTTATTTCATGGATTCTCAATTAAACCCACGGCACAAGTCTCATTCCAGAATAAAGAACTGTACCAGATGTGCATATCATTTTATACAGCCGAGGAAATGTGGGACCGTTGGTGATTCTCTAAAGCTGCAAGAGGATTTCTGTGATGTCATGCTGCAGGTAGTATAGTTCACATTGAAATTGTCAAAGAGAGATGCGTGATATCACTGGTGAGAGTTTAGACTCAATCACTGACACAGGTTTTTACAGGTTTAAAGTTTAATCAACTAACTTATACAGATGCACTACAGAAAACAAGCTCATTTAAATCCAGGACAACCTTCAGACTAAGGTAAGTCCTCGTTTAACCTTAGAAATATAGGGACATAATATCACTCAAGGGCGTTTTAGTAATCAGTACTAATCACTCATGTTTCCTCGACTGTAAGTTCTTTGGAAGTGAGACTTGTACAAGGAACACCAACATGCAGACAATTCTTAAGTTGAATCTTTAAACTTTTTGACCTTACCTGTTCGGTCTTTTTGGATGAACTTGAGACATCCGTGTAGCTCTTCTCCAAGTCAGCAACTCGCTTTCTGGAGGCTTTGAGTCGGCCCGAGAGTTCATCTATTTCTTCTGCAAAAAACAATAGGGAAGAATCCTTTGAGTTTGGTTTCATTACAAACAGGAAGAATGGTAATTTTGCAATGATGGCAACAGCATTCCAGTTAAACACACCAGAAAGTTGGTTGATAGCAATTGGGAGTAAATAGGTTCTTCACCAGTCTGACACGAAACTGATACAAGGATATGGATGGATGATTGGAACTTTACATCCTGTATTTATGCACTTGGTAGGCAAATTAGGACAGAAGCAGGACACGGCAATGAGAAGAAGGATGATTGAAACAGCCAGCAAGAGCTGGATTCGAACCCTGGACCCAGCAACTAGCATCACCACAGGCAGTGAGCATTTGACTCTATTAGATTTAGAATGGCGATACATTGATGGATGGATGATTGGGGCTTCACGTCCTATATTTATGCACTTGGTAGGCTAATTAGGACAGAAGGAGGACACGGCAATGAGGTGAAGGATGATAGAAACAGCCGTCCAACATAAGCCCAGGTGACCCGGCAAGAGCTGGATTCGAACCCTGGACCCAGTGATTGGCAGTTTAGCATGCTACCGCTAGACCAACCCTCCCCCCCCCCTAGAATGGCGATACAACACTGTTGAACAGTGCAGGCAGCATATGGGGAGCCATGTTGGGTGGCATTGCAACACAACAATGACTGTTCGGAAGGCTGTTCCAGGACTGTGACATCACCATTGGTTGCCATAGGTTACCAAAGGCATAACAGTGACAATTTTCCTAACTAAACATTGAAACAAGGATGGGAAATTTCTAAACAGAGAAAACCACAAGAGTGATACATTAATAAGTAAAATTTCTTTTCAACTTCATGAGGTAAGCAGTAGTACCGAGTATAGATGAGCTAATTTGTTATTTAGTTATCACACTTTTGTAAGGTTTTGGTGCTGTATTTGTGGGATTTTTGACACGGCCGCCCATTTTAGAAATGGGACAGATTGCAGTCATCTTTTGCCTTTTGATGGGAAATGACACATGCAAAATCTCTTATATTTGGAGCAATGCTTGAACAGATACATCGATGGACTCATTCAAATTTGAAAATTTAATTTGTTAATTTAAGCAAACTGGCTAAGAATGTGGAACAGAGTGAGATAGGGATTGAGCTCAAAAGACAATGCAGTTTCAGGTGATGCAGAACATCGAAAAGCTGCAAGGTATTTAGATAAGACCAATATAAGTTCACAGATAAACTGAAAATTTCAGACAAGGGCATAAAAACTTGTAATGACAAGCAACAAACATGCCTATATAAAGAGTATTAAAAAGAGAGATAATCTCTATTTGTTTATCTACTTAAACATGCTGCAGATAGTCTAAACACAAATACCGTACCCTGGGACTGTGCCAAATACCACAAACTTAAAATCTGATAATACCACAAGCCAAGGAATACATTACTTTAATCAGAGATAAGTATAAGCCATATTAATCAGGATAATCTCATAATGTATACCAACAATACCTGGTACATCTGGAGTCTTATGAATTGGAATCACCAGATTATCATCTAAAAGGTCTGAAGTAGGACCACAGATTAGTAAAGTGACAAAATGCCATTAGCACTTCTGATTGTTCATGGACAATAGGCCAAATATACAGTGGCCTATAGTTGGCCTACTTTTCGGGTTAGAGAACCCTAATATTGTATCTAACAGAGCTACAGAATAGATGATCACTATAATATATAGCCCGGAGTCATTGTGGGGGAAATAGCCAGTTCAAAGTTCACATAGGTCATGGGAGCATATTAGAGATCAACATAAGGGCATAGTTGAAATATGACTCATAATATGAAATCATGTTATGACATAATTACATGGCCTTGACATGGAGGTATTTGACAATCCACCAATGTTGCAAAGTACAACTGAGGCTCGTGTAAATTGTGATCTTGAATGGATCATGACTGTTGTATGGACAATTTGTAAGAGACAGCATGATAATAGTTTTTGTCATTCAATTTGTTGACCTATGTCATAGTATGGGTTTATTGTTTTCACTTAATTAACCTAAACAACAAATGTAGAAAGGGCCAATATCAAGGTTCATGAAACAGCAGTTGATTTGGCCACAGCAATCTAATTTGCTTACAAGCACACACATATGGCAGGCAATCAATAAATGCACTCTGCTTGTATTTCTGCACTGCAGATTAAGAGTCCTGGGCACTGTATCTGGGGCAAATGGGAAAAGGGGCGTGGCATCAGGGCTGGATATAAACATTGGCAGCATGCCAAAAACGTGACGTCACTTGCCCTGACCTATTTTTAGCTATTTATGTAGCCCCAGGGGTACTGAAGGGTTTTTGTGTGCTTTTCACCTTAACTCTAATTGGTTGTCATTTTAATGCCATTGAGCTATACAGCCAATAAGCAACACCTCGACCTTAAATGCACAATTAAGTTGCAGTTAAGTGTCAATTGTGTTAATTTAAGGCTGATCTGGATCTGGACGCTTGGTTAATCACTAGTTATGCAAAACCCCACCAGGGGCCCCTTGTTACAGAGGCCATGAAAACAGGTCAGGCCCAGTTCAGTCTGCCACATCACAACAAAGTAGACAGCCACAAATAGCAGTCTATAGCGATCCTGATCTCCCGAATACTACTGCTTACAACTCCTTACTATCACTACAAGGTTTGTCATTCAATATTTGTCCATTTAATGATGTCTGGGGCCACAAGCAGACGATAGCAACAGAGGGATGTTTTGTTTACATTCCATATTATGCAACATGCATTGTTCCTTGATCATGTGATCGAAATGATCAAGATCCAACCAACAGCTGATGTCATTTATGATTTAATTGCACAAAAGAGGACTTTCACAAAGCTACTGCCCATAATATTGAGCATTTATGAAGCTAAGATGTATGGCTAATTTTGCCTTAGTGATGTGTCACAGAATAACAGAATTGTCTTTGAGTCAGAACAAAATGGCTCCATCAGATCAACAAGTGGGACAGAGTCCTATATCAAATAGCTGCATCTATTTATAGAACAAAACAAATTCTGTTTACAATGCCTTGAATTTACCTTGCATTGGCCTTGGTATTATCTTTAACTCACATTAATGATTGTTGCTGATTTTGTAATATTTTGAAAAATCTTACTGAAGAGCTGTAGAAAAATAGTTAATGCAATTAATTAATGTTAATTAGACCTGCATAACATCTAGCTAAATTTTTTAGGTCAAATATTTCAGTAAATTGTACATCTTCAGTAAATTATGAAATGGGATTTAACCAACATCAACATGTTCTAAGTGTGACTCACAGTCCACTATTATCTAGTTATGAGTGACTCACTGTCTGCCCATGTGGCTCTTAACTTGCTTAACTATCTAAAGTACAACAGTCTAATGTTATTGGGCAGAGTAATATGTATCTCTTTTTCAGGGGCATATCTAGAAATGGCCGGGGGGGGGGCTAACATGGGGCGAATATGCAACACTCTATGGAGTTTCCTATCTCTTCCATGTTAATTTTTGCCCCCCCCCTCCTACATATGTCACTGCAGTGCTCTTTATCATGCTGCATGAAATAATTAACCAAAAGTATTGTCTTTTCTTTCAGATACATGAACAAGAGAAACCGAAGATGAGTTCCACAGAATCCCTATCATTCCAGCCGATGCCTTGGCAATGTATGCATTGCAACAAGCACAGTGATGACCTCTACATTTTGCCTTGTGACCACAAATTTTGCGAATCTTGTCTATTCGCTTGGTTGAGAACCTACACCATTGCATATCAGACATTAGCGGGTAAGTGTCACTCAGTGATAATTGCACAAAAGAGCCAAATTTATTAGGTTATATGACATATTGAAAGTATACTAGTCTTCTATCGTATGTCAAATTTGTTGAAAGGTAACAATGCTGAATTAGTTATTTATTAAGTAAACCACTCCATACATTGTGGGACTGTTACACTTGGCACTGAATTATATACCAGGAATAGTCTATGTTGTGCCTATTTTTGTATCAAGAACAAGAATAGGTCTTCGTTCAATATGATAATGAAGTCTAGATCAATTTGCACTCAGTTGACTGGCAGAATTAATGCCCTATATCTTTCACTATGTTTCTATGAATGCTAATGCATTGACTACTTAATGACCACTCGAGACCATTCTCAGTATGACTCAATTACTCTATTAGTCTTAGTAGATATATGCAGTGAACCAATCAATATTCATTAGCATGTATATTAAAAGGCCCAAAGAATTGATTAGTTTGGAATTTGTATGTGTAGTGTTAGATGAACTAGTTATGCACAGGGATCTTAGTTCTGTTGAAATTAATGCTGTTGAATCAACTTAGCCAGTCATGGCATTTATATTATGACGTACATTTTTTCATACACATGCAGGTTCTAAGCATTGTATTTCTACTTTACAGCAGCCTTTCCATGCAATTTATGCTGGCGAGTGATCAACATTCCACAGGGTGGCGTCCACATTTACAAACGCAACTACCAGATGGAGCAACTGCAGAACACTTTGCAAGGGTTGCAGATGGCAGAGCCACCTAGAGCGACTGACATGAACAACACGAGTCAAATGACTGTCTCGAATCCCATCAACCCTAATGGTTCCATAGAAGCGGAGAGAGACACGGACACTATGGACAGTGGGATATGCATGGAAGAGAACCCCCAATTCAGCATATACCCCGCTCCGAGGGACGCGGAATCTGGAGCATTCCGCCTCAGTTCCGCTCAAGCCGTAGACCCCCTATCGTCATCGCACCCATTTTGCCACAATCATCGAGGTAATATTTGCGTGGCTTTCCGAACAACTGCAGGACATCTTCTATAGTCACCGTCCAACCATATTTAATTGCAAGACAGTTCCATATGTTGACAAACATATTGATATCGTTAAGACTACATTCAACCTCCAGATCAAATAGTTTCTTTCCGTACATACCGGTATGTACATCCTCAATACAAGCTACTTTACAACAGCAGGCCTATCCCAGATGTTTTAGCTTAACCTGGATTTCAATGACTTTATTATTGACATTTTAAATATGTCCAATGATTGTCCATAAAATCTATATAAGTCCATTTGAGCCTAACTGCAGGATATCTACGACAGTGATTATTGTTATCAACTCAAAACACTCTTGAAGGACTATTTACCAAAACAGCATCTGTACATGACACGCATGATTTAATATTTATGGATTACTAAATTCAACACTCAGTGAAGGATACCCTGCACAGGATTACCATATGGTCACAAACATATCTCGCACAGTTCAGGTTAACTGTAAGAATAGACAGAAATACCATGAAAACATACTGTTGCATGGAAATTACCTTGAAACAACTTTGGAAACTTTTACTCTGAACTAACCAGGATAAAACTTTTGTCTTATTTTAAAACTGTGGTATGGGAACATTTAAACAGAATCTTCAAGGATCAGTATTAAAACCGTTGCTATGCAACAGAAACAATGAGTCGGACACAGAATGGGATCAAAAGTGGTCGTCACTGCTGACTTATTCCATATCGAAATGTTTTATTATTTTATTTTGTTAACAATGTAATGTATACAGACTTTACATTTACATTTTATATTTTCAGTTGTTTGCTAGTTGTAGAGCTTTAGTTTAGTTACATTTTGTTATCAACTGAGGTAGAATCTTAAGTTTTGTTTTGTTTTAAGTTTTACCCTTGATAAAAAAGCTTGGGTTGTAGTTTTGAAAATGTTGAGGTCTTGCTGCAATGCAGCTTATTTTTATTTTATATGTACAATTTTGAAAAATATTTTTCTCAATGACAATGCTATGCATGGATGATAAAATCATTGTTATTAAGTTGAAAGATACTAATTGAGTAAATGTTGATCAGCAAATGATAATAGATGCACTTGTCAATTAGAACTTTGATTGTCTCATTAAATTTTGGTTAAGGGAATATTTAATATTTAAGTTTTGATGTAAAATTTGCAAATGTTCATTCAAGAAAATGTTAGTGATCATGTCAATGATGCCTTGTAAGATTTTACAAAATCTGAATAAAATAATTTGTTTGAATGAGGAGCGTTCTGTCAATTTGTAAAATTCAGATATATACGCCAACACAAATTAAATAGGCTCTGGCACCTGAACCCATGAGCAATGAGCTAGGGCTGTGCCGATGCGACGATTATCGCCGACAATCGTCGCCAAAAGTTTCGATTTCGATCATCTCAACAAAATAACAAAAAATCGATTTTCAGCTGAATGAAGAATTGATGATACATGGCTGTATTTGGTATCGTTTTGAAGCTTTTGAGGAGCTGAACACCATCGTGCTATCTGTGATGTTCTTATCGGTGCATGTACCACACTGCCAGCCATGAAAGATATTTCACAAATTAGAAATTAAGTTTTATTCCTACAAGTCTGCATCCATGTTGAATTTATAGACTTCGAAGACAGAACTTTATCTAATACACATCTGTTATTTATTTACAACTGTACTGCTCTGCATGCAGGAGATGCATGGTTTTAAAGAAGTCAGCCTTATCAGCACTTACATTGAATCAATACACTATAATTATGAATAATATTAAGTTAATCAAATTAATTCGTATACTTTATTTCCTTTTTCCTTCCTGCAAAAAGTCTGTTGGTCCTGGTCCTTGTAATTTTAACACCATGGATATTCATCGAGAGTCGAGTAATTCATATAATTATGCTGATCCTGACATTCTAACTAAAAATCGATTTAAAATCGATAATCGAATCGAAATACTAGTCGATTAATCGATTTCAGAAAATGTTTCGATTGCACAGCCCTACAATGAGCAGCTTAGGCCTCGGCAGCAAGCGGACAGGGAACTTTCTCTCAGGAAAGTCCATTGTTGCAATCTTGAGATTTAGGCCTAATAGGCCAATTATAACCTTTCCATGGCTTTTTTTCTGACCAAATTAGACAAGTGTTGAAACAATCAGTAATTTTGCAGGCAGTCAGGATTACTGAGTCCCTTATACCACCAGAAGTTTATGGCAGGTGGCAGTATTTCATTGTAATCATGATTTGAGACACCTGTGGACACTTAACGAAACTAGCCACCATCATGAGTCTGACATACTTTGTGGGTTCAAAATAGATATCTTTTGGATGCCTAATTTGCAGTCCGTTATATACACCAGTATTTGTGCTAGGCAAGCCAAAGATCCGTCAAATTGGGTAAAAGAGTAACATGTTGAAGATTTTCCTTTATTTCTAAGAGTCTCCCATGATGGGAGTCCCATCTCATAAATCAACCCTGACAAGCACCCAGAACTAGAGCTGCACTTACAAAATTTCTTAATCTATCTGTACATCTTTCTATTAAAAGAATATCACATTTACAGATGACACTTTCAGATATGAGTATGTACGGAATCTCTAGGCCAGTCATAATTAATTCTCAGCTTCTCAGATCTTCTCAAGGCAGAGAAGCGAAAAATCAATTATGATTGGCCTAACTTGCCCAGCACAGACAAGTTGAGATAACCGCTGATAGGCTGACACGTAAAAATCATCATAACTCAAGCTTCGCTATACCGCCAGGAGATTCAACAACTGAATCCAATTATCATTTCCTACTTTGACACTCTATATAACACAGTATAGAGTCTATAGACTTACACAAGCTGATTAAATAAACTGTTTGATTTTCACATTTCGCGAACAGGTAAACATATCATTGATTTGCCACATTTGCAACATCTGTACTTGACGTATAACCGAGATATAAGTAGTGGTGAAATTATTATAAACCAGCGCTACTCAAAACATTGAATATAGACAAATAAAATATATGGATTCTACTACGGAAATGTTAAGTAATTTTCACCTGCCATAAATCTTGCTTATAAGTCTTTTTTAACCGAACTTATGTCAAAATAAACATCAAAGCAATTGTATTGCAATAAAATTTCCATAATCATGCCTTACTGAAATTGCACTGTCACGTAAATCAGCTTGGCGATATGAAACACAATATCTAGACTAACAATAAAACATGTCAAATGAATTTTGACAATATTCGAGAAGCTTAGAAAAGCTAGAAACAGTCAGTCAATACAATTTGGTGTTTAGTTATTGTACCGGTATCTATATAGGCATCATAGGTTCATTATTAAAACTAGAATGATACCCGTTAAATGTAGGGGGGGGGGCAAAATATGAAATATATATAATGGGTGGGCAACTTATAGTTTGGCTGGGAAAGACGGAGGGGTCCATGAATTAATAGTAGGATAATATCTTCAGAGCAGAATTGTTAAGGGTTGAGTACAACATATCAAGCTTACAAATAATTTGTCATCTTGAAATGCGTGCGTTTTGGATAGCATCTGTTCTATGTGATCAAAGTTAAGATGAATAGAATATATATGGAAAAGTGCAGCTCCTGTATAATGATCACAAGGGTTGATTGATGAGATGGGACAGAGGGCATGAGTCCTCAACAAGATACTTATTTACCCCATGTGAGGGATCTTTTACTTGCCCAAAACAGACATAAGGGCAATTTAATGGATGTGACATTACGGTCAGAGTTTCTGAGAGCATGCTGACGTTAGCAGCCAACCTACACAATACAAGTTATATGACATCTGACTGCACAATAATTAGGTCAACTTGTTGCACAGAAATTGCATTTAATGATCTAGGTTACGATACAAAAATTATTCAGAATTCATTTGCATTTAATTATTTTTACATCCAGAAACTACATTCACGTCGGAAAAGCCATTATCAGGTCAACTCCATCCCTGACACAAATGTTCACTGCATTGCCTAAGGGAGGATCATGAATGTTTTGGGCAAGAGATTTATATTTGCATGATATACAAAATATTGTACACCTCAGACTGGCTGAGAATGAAGAGAGCATGTAAAGTCAACATTGAGCAAAGCCTTCAAATATATTCTTGCATGTATGTCATAACTTAAATCCATACATATAACGTATATAAATGTATGTATCTGCCCATCTGAGAGATGCTATGTTACCATTTAAACCAAACATGCAATATTTGTTTTGGTGGTTCTCCAAAATTCTAATGATTTTTTTTGCTCTTTGACAGTTAGTTCTAAATGAGTGGTGTTTGACATAGAAAATCAACTGAAGTTCTGTGTTCCAGCCAGTATTTTATTTGGGCATGCAAGAACAGGGTTCGAAATTAGCATGAATTTGATGGGAGTCAGTCGGACTCCTATGTTTCAGATTTTGGGAGTCCGGATGAAGATGTGGGAGTCCAAAGAAACATGAGAATTAGTATTTGGATAGGTGGATTATTTTTTTAGAGATTCGATATTGAATATTTCTTTATCTTTGGTCTCTAAAAACATCAGTCTATTAGTTAATATAGATATAGGAAATATGAAATGGTTTACAATCATCCAGAGAAGACAATCTGCCATCAATCTGTATGTGGCTATAGGCTTATTGCATTGTACAATTGGCAGCTCTGTTATTAAGAATTTCAGCATATTTGAAGGCAAGGAAATTAATTGCACTTCAGGATGACACTTCAGACATGGCAGTCCAATACAAATTTGACACTTCCAGAACAATCCTAAAAACAATCACACCCTTTTGAATTGGTTAATTGATCTCAATTGGATTGGTTACTTCCACTTACTTGGGTGACACAAGGGGGTCTGGAACTGAGTGGGATGCATTACATCTTAGCTGAGTCCATGGACAAAATTAGTATAGGAGTCTTTGTTTCAATAATATGGTAATTAATTTGTGTTTATATAAGTCAACCCTAACTCTGATATCGTTAGATGGACTTGCAAATTCCATTTGCCTTCTAGTTTTCTAGGTATTTTTTTGCAATGTTCTGGAGAGTGCAAACCGATACCATTCATTCATTAGCTTGCAGTGACCAAAGAAGTCCAATCAGCCATTCACACCTCTGATACTTGCTGAAATGTGATGATTGCAATTCAATTGATTGCATATATGTACCGGGTGTACGCCAATCCTATGTGTTGATCCCAATTGGATTGATGGTGTTAATTGGATTGGATGACACTGGATGGCTGAGTGGGCTGCATTCAAAGCCAATTGCTATTATTCACAGCCCCAAATTGCTGTGAATTTGGCTGCTTTCAAAGTTTAGGAGTCCCACGGACTCCTTACTGCTCAGCAAAAGGAAGTCCGTGGACAAATAAAGGAGTCTCGGACTCACGGACTCCCGCTAATTTCGAACCCTGAAGAATAGGGAAATGGAGGGCACTTCCCAGATTTTAAGTGAAGACCTTAATCTATTGATTTTTTAGCATTTTACCCTAAAATTGGGCATGGTGTACAAGGAGTTGGGCATGGTGCAAATGAGGTTGGGCATGGTGTCGCGTCATGCTCAAATAGCATAGCTGGAACACTGAAGTTTGCTCATTGAGCTGTTTACTTTGGACTGTGTATAACTTCAATATAAGCTGCCGTTGTGTGTTATCAACAGATCAATAGACACCATTATAAACATAGACTTAGTCCATTGTCCAATATAGGATACCTGGACCAGTTTTAAATTAATCAAAAGTTTATCAACATTAAAATTAGATGCAATGTAAGGCTGAGAATATTATCAATGCATTTGGAGTTTCATAATAATAAATGTCTAACATAGTCAGAAAGAAAGATTACAGACGTTGCAACAAACCACCTGAAGACTGCAACTTGCCTCTGGCGTAGCCGAGTGGTCTTCTACCATTATGAATGAGCACTTAGCCTTACAATACAATAGGTACGTACATATGTACAGTGGTCCAGGAATTATGGATGGATGGATGGATGAATGGGGCTTTACGTCCTGTATTTATGCCACTTGGTAGACTAATAAGGACAAGAGAAGGACACGGCAATGAGGCGAAGGATGATTGAAACAGCCGTCCAACATAGGCCCAGGTGACCCAGCAAGAGCTGGATCCGAACCCTGGACCCAGCGATTGGCAGTCCAGCACCACTAGACCAACCCTACCCCCCCCCCCCAGGAATTATGGAACCCCTTGGTATATAGGCATTATGCGACCGTCCACATTTTGCGCTTGTTACATTTCAAGAGCAATAAAAGTTCCCCATCCCCCCCCAAAAAAAGAGACAGGACCCGGCAAGTTGACCGCTTCATGCATTACCACTAAAGGGATGCTTATACTTATAATACATGGACCACTGTACATGCCAACAATTTTAGAACCAAACAAGAATCCAAGGATTCAAAGCCTGTGATGTATGTGAGACGTTGGGCAGTGGATGCAGGAACAAATTTCAGACATTCATGAATTACTTTATACACAAGGTTTTCCTATGGTTGGGTCGTTTGACCCTAAAATAGTCTTTGTTGAAGGTCATCAAAGGTAAAACTATTTTCAGAGGTCAATGTGTTGCATAATTTCTGCCACCATAACAATCATAACTTCAGACATTAATGATTAGCCTTCTTATGAGATTTTAAACTGGGCCTTGTGACGTTGAAAAGCAGATCAAGATTTTAAATTATTTTCATTGCACAAAGGTCTGTTTTTACCCCCCCACTAGGGTGCATCGTCTGCCCCTTAAATTGTCGTATTCTTTTGCACTTTTGTCATGTTATTCCATTGCCAGTAAAAAGAAATTCTGCAAAATTTCAATAAGATTGGTCGTGGCCTTAGGGTGGCACAATTGCATTAAAGTTTGGTCCAAAAATGACAAAAAGTGATGTTTTGTATAATCGCGGTTACACCTATCTAGCTTATCCCTTGATTTTCGAATTTGATTCATAAACCATTGTTGGGAAGAAAATAAGCTTCAATTTGAATGGTAGAAAGCTATATTTCTGAAAATTTTTCACTTTGAAGAAATTCCAGAAGTAGAAAGTTTCGCACTATGGCGAAAAAATGTTTGTAATGAACTACTTAAAAGTTCAACTTTTTCATAACTGTCACATCTCCATTGGAATAAAATATGAGGCACACTTTGGTAAAGAAAGTTAGAATTTCATCATGTTTTTCAAATATCTATTCAACAATATCAAAATATACAAATTTACATCGAATACATGTAAATATGAGAAATAAATCACTTCAATGCAACGTCATTCTTCTATGTCCTTTTTTTTACTACATTATAATTCCATCAAGGTTTTACCAAATGATGTGGTAGATCACTTCCTCAGTTTAGAGACTTCTTTGGGTTTCGAAAGTCATATTAACATTGTTTTTTAGATTTATCACATTTCAATAATTCAAAAAGAAAATATCACTGCACTAACACAACTTCTCCCAAGCGGAAACCATTGATGTTGGTATTCAAATTGAAGCTCTTTTACTAAGAAAACTAACTAAACCATTTATAAGTCAATCAAATAAAAACTGAAAATATTATTGACAACCGCGAAACGGCAAAATAATACCTTATGCCCTTATGCTGATGTGCCACCCTTAGACATTGGAATTTTTTCAAAAAAATTTACAGGGCCACTTTTGTGACATAAAGGAACATTACTGCAAAAGTGCATGAAGTTTCGGAGACAAAAGGGGCAGATGATGCACCCTACCCCCCACCGGGGGCTTTCGCCCATATCTTATGGGCTTCTTCAGCCGCCTGAGTGGGCTCAGTTGGTCACAAGATCATTGACTGTCTAATTCGTCCAAGAGGAGGAAATTGGGATGATGTCAATGAGCCCTACTAGTTTTACAGGTCAACTTATATATATACACATGTAATTTCAGTGTTTTGGGCACGTGACCTTGAAAAGTAGGTCAAGGTCATCCATAGCGAAAAGCAGAAATGTTCAGCCTTTTGGTAACATTCCTTACTGCCCCACATGTTCCTGTATGCATCTGTTGACTCTGCAGAAAAATTTCTGTCAGATTGTTTCAAGCCATTTAACACTGCAAACTGCCCAATACATTAGCCTGTGGATGCCCCAGGCTAACAAACAACATTTTGCAACAAAAGATAGTCTTAAGCGTTAGTAAGAAATGAAAGTAGCACTCACCTATTTTTTGCTGGAGAACTTTTGAACTTTGGTTGACACTAGATTGCAATTCTGTCTTCTCTGCTACTAGTATGCCTATTGTTTGAATGTGAACCTGCAAAAGAAATATGAAAGAATATTTCATATCAATTTAGTACTCTTTCACACAAGTTCTTTGATCATGAAAAGAAAGGTACATGCACTTGTGCTACCCCCAGCATCCACGAAGTAGGCAAAAACACACCGTGTAAGTAATTTACTATTTTGCAACTGGAGCTGCCAGAGGGCAGCACTTATCTCTCTTTTCATGGCCTCCATAGGTAAAACCTTTACCGCACAGACATGTGAAAGGGGCTCATGTTAAAAATTATTTTTTTCACAACCAGTCCATAAAAGTTGCCTTTTGACAGTGTCAACATTATTGATTTACAAATCTGATGAACCTCTTGAAGGACAGACATGTGATCTTTTACACCAATATAACAGATGGATGGATGGATGATTGGGGCTTTACGTCCTGTATTTATGCACTTGGTAGGCTAATTAGGACAGGGGGAGGACACAGCAATGAGGCGAAGTATGATTGAAACAGCCATCCAACATAGGCCTAAGTGACCCAGCAAGAGCTGGATTCGAACCCTGGACCCAGTGATTGGCAGTCCAGCACGCTACCACTAGACCAACCCTCCCCCTCACCAATATAACAGAGAGTTGGACACGATTCAAATTTATTCTTAACAATATTTACCTGTAACTGTTCCTTTAATGCCCCTACTTCTCGCTTCAATTTATCCTCATGACTTTTCTTTTCCCCTTCAAACGATGTGTTCAGTCTGGAGTTCTGAGATTTCTGAAATGATTGGGAGAAGAAAATTATATATTTTATTAAATAAAATATGCTTGAAGGATGGATGATTGGGGCTTTACATCCTGTGTTTGTACATATGGAAGGCTAATTAAGACAGGAGGACATGGCAATGAAGTGATGGATCATAAAACATTTTATAAACATTCCATAGTACCTATTTTTCTTTTGAAGTATTTATATCAAAATTTGCATGGATATTTGGCACTTTATATCCTACTTTTATGCACTTTGGTAGAGTATTTATATTACCAATACTTACAAGATCTAGCAGTTGCTTGTTAAGCTGTTCATTTGCTCTCATGTGCTGCTCCAGAAGAGCGGCTAATTGTCTATTTCGAGTCTGAAATGGAAAAAGAAAATAAATGCAATATGACTGAGGTAATGGACTTATTTCATTTATCTAGTTTTACAATATATGGTGTGAATTTAATATATATATATAGTCAAGTCAAATATTTTTTATTAACGTGACCTGCAGTTTACACTGCCCGGCCTCTAAGGCCTACAAGTCACCCCTTTTTTTGTTAGAGATATTATTCACACCCAGTAACAGAAATTAATATGAAACTCACCTCAAGATCATCAACATTGGAATGTTCATTTTCATCTTCATTGTTTATGTAAGATTCAGACTGAAAGGAAACAAATGAATGTCAATAAATATATTTTAAAAGTATTTAATCTTTTTTATAAAACACTTAAAATTTTTTTTTTTTTTAAGCAACATACTACCCAACCTAGGCAAATAAAGCAATAGCAAATAAGTTTTGCTAATGTGCACTATATATAAAGCACTACAATATGCAGACGGCATATTCCCCAATATTCTACTGGTTCTTCCCTGCCTCCTTGTTTCCCCCATCCAAGATGCCACAGTTCAAAGACCATACCATTCTGTTGTTGTGACTTAATTAGAAGGTTAAACGAACTTACTTGTTAAGTGAAGTTTGACCGGGATTCCATCGATGATCTGAAGGCGGCAGCAGAGTTCATACGAGAGGGCGCTTCGAGCATTAAACTTCAATCTTTAAAGTAGGCATTGGCGTCAGAGTATCGAAAGAAAGGGGTAGGGAGAGGCGGGCGTATGAACTCTGCTGCCGCCTTCAGATCATCGATGGAATCCCGGTCAAACTTCACTTAACAAGTAAGTTCGTTTAACCTTCTAATTCCATCTCAGATCTTCGGCGGCAGCAGATTTCCTACGAGAATTTTAAAGCACTCTGATGCCAACACCATAAAATGAGGAGATCCAAAAATGGCAAATTAAATCTGTTCAAGAGATTTAAAGCCTAGAATCAACTGGAAGTGCTAGGCCGGTGTGCCGGTCGAGAGGCCCCTATATATATATATATATATGAGTGTAGGGCTGTCCAGGTGATCTCATCAGTGACTGCCCCCCCCTTTTTTGCCGCAGTTAAAGCAAAGGAGAGTGAGGCACAAGGAGAACTGGATGTTGCATATCAGCAATATTGTCTGTCCAAGCTGTTTGAATAGTGATTTTGAGCACATCCCAAGATGACACAACTTCAGGGAGTTAATTTGATAATTTCCGAGTGTGTGTTGTGTCGTGAGTGAACCTTGTAGATGAAAGTGCCAGGCATATCGTGAGAGTAAAGGAACTGACAGACAGTATATGCGTAGCAACAACGGAGTCTTTGTTGCCATAGACTTCCTGACCAGATATAAAGCAATTGAAATTATTGTGGTAGAGCATCTCTTTAGTTGCATAATTATTTGTTGCCCTGAATAATTGGCGAAAGTGACGGTGTGAAGCTGGAAGTGCATAACTGCAGAACCCTGCTTTGGTAACCCTGTTTTGGGTACCTACTATACAGAAGGTCTATTGATCCTGAAGAGTCACACTTATACGAAAAGCTACATCGCAGAATGTCGAGACAAATATTGAGGAGCATTAATGCTTGGCATATGATTCTTCCTTATGACAAGTTAATGTTGTGAGCCTCTGTAGCTGTAGTATTATGACAGAAGTTCGGAGGAAGTCATTCGATGACTGCATTGACTCAGCGTAGCGGTGAGGTCTAGCTTATGAGGGTGATGCCAAGTTCTATTGTAAGATGACAAGAAATGCTAAAGTTGACGTTCATGTTTTGGAGTAAAGTTACAGCTTCACTCGTAAATACTCGTAAATGCCCCTGTGGAGCAAGCCAGTTCCGCATTTGCGTGGCAAGTGGCCCATTGAAAACAAGTACTATTCTGAAGGAAGCTGAGTGTGAAGAAGGCCTTGTCTTTTTGAAGTGTCTGAGGGTTAATGGATTTCCTAACACCTCCGTCCTGTATTCATGTAAACTTGCCATAGCAATGTCATGCCTTTTCTTCCATGGACAGACAGGATTCCATGGACAGACAGGATAGCAATTATTGCCAACTAGTTAAATCTCCACCGAATTAGTGATGGTTAAATGTATCAAATGTGCATCTGCATAATGCTTAGTAACCATGGTTATTTGATGGTTACGCATCTGTTGTCCTCCGTAGGCAACATTGCTGACAGGTAAATTTGTCCTGCCAATTAGAATTTTCGGTCCTAGAAGAAAGGAGCCTGGTGGTACATAATAATTATTGATGCTGACTGACGATAAGCAGCAGCTTTAAGGGCTACGGGGTGGTTATTACTGTGCCAGATAAGCTCAGAACTATGCAAATGAAGGACGAACCTAAGTTGTTATATGAATTAATATAAGCTATTTGTTGTTTAGAAGTAGCTGTGAAAGGTTAGGCCTATGGCAGGGTGTATCCTTCAAATCTCTTAAGGCATTGTGTCTGTGCAAGTAGCCCAGCTATACAAATCAACTGGAAAAAACGTGTTATACTTTGAGCTTGCTATACAGAATATATGCTATTCCCAGGTTTGACTCCCTTACCCAAGAGGAAAGTCTTTTGCCCAAGAAACGTCGGACTCAGTTTCATGCTTGAAGGTTTTATTCTGTAACCTAAGCAAGGTTCAGGAATATGACTTTGCACACACTGTGGTTGGTATATATGTGAGTTGTTGCATCCAGAGATTTTTAGTTCAATTTGAGATTTTCAGTTCAATTTTATTTCTGGTATGGTCAAACAATCCAAGTCGCAATTGTGACCAGTTGACAGGTTAAGCCTATAAAGAAGTTAACGGCTTATCAGTGAATATATGGAGATCGTTATTGCGAAATGCATGGAGATCGTTATTGCACCAAATTGAAGATGGACCATGGACCTCACTGCTACACTACAGCATGCCACTGTTTTGATAATGCTGTGGAAACTGTTTGCTCGGTCCGCAATGAGCAACTAAGCATTATGCGTAAGGCAAATGTATGGATCAAGGAATCCTTGGTCAATATATCTGTTTCATTGAAATGTACTGGACATGTATGAGAATCCTCATTGTACTTTGATGACAGTCCAGACATTGTTAGGCACCAGGCAGTGATCCTGTGTAAGAACTGTTTCTGAAGAAGACCTCACCTAATGTAACCCAAGAGCATACTTCTGCTTGGTAGAATGTATCACTGTGGAAACCATATTGTCAGGCAGAGCATGAACGTCCTATAAATTAGAGTTGTATTGGCAAAGACATCTGCTCAGTGCAAATCTACTACATGTATATACTGTACTCTTAAAGTTGCCTTCAATGGAACTGGCTAGGCTAACGCCTGAATATTTGTTTGTGGTTCTGTACTATTGTTCGTAGATATTTGTTTGCCACAAATGTGAAATCATTGTCTTTGTGAACCTTGCAATAACTGATGTTACACAAGCAGTCACAATTAAATGTTGTCAAACTTGAGGGTTGTTTACTTAGTTCCTGTCACTGGAAATGAAGTAAATGTACTGACAACCATGAAGTGAACTTGAGATATGTTGACAGACAAGACACGTCTGGACTTGGGATAAACCAGTCCTGCGGAGTCTGTGTATTAAAGCGTATGGCATTGTGAGCAGCAAGTGCACTTTATGGGAAGTTGTTGTAAATTTGTATTGAAAGTGCATAGCAGTTGGAACATGCTGTTAATGTTAGGCCTTTTGGCAATGTTGACTGCCGACTGGTCGGTGTGATGAACAGTGGAGATGTTCCAATGACTCAATATTGTCGAAATGTGTCAAAAGTGACAAGAGCAATGAAAAATGTCTAATGGGCAGAAGGTGCGAGTAAGGTAAATGATAGCTGTTTACTTTGCTTCTGTAGAGCAAACTTTAGGAGCTTTTAGGGCACCCACTGGATACAAGCCGCTAAGTTTCTCTATGTGACTCGAATGAACGCATGTGTGACCAGCATGAACACATGTATACTGATTTACTCAGTCAGGTAAACAAAGTATGCTGTTTGATAGTCATCAAAGAACAAAATCGTTCAAATGTGAAGGTAGAGAGCAGGCTTGAATAGCTACTAATGTTATTGCATTATTGCGTTGGAAGAACAGTATTTGTAATATTGCCCTTTGGTTGAACATTGATGTTACTGCATTTGGAAGAACCTTGCCTTTCCTGTTCTATGACATTATTAGCAAGCTGTCAATGCGCACAAGCAGTTCGAATGTATACCTGGCCTCATCAGAGGCTGACTAATTTGCAAAGGTTTGCTTGTCCTTATAATCTGTGTTCACTGGTCAATTTTACACGTTTGTGGACACTAGACACAGTCATCACTTGTAGTTGTTGAAATGTACATTTGTAACAGCTTTATATTTTTTATATACCAAGTCGCATAAGTTGTGGTAGCACTGAACCTGTATACATGCTGTCATTAATTGCATGTCAACTTTATGAGTTGGCTGTTTGCTTAGCACAACTGCTAGCTGCTTCGGCATAGCTGTCGCCTCTGAGGACTGAGGTTGTGCTTCTTTAGTCACCGTATTATTGGGAATGTTTGTAAACCACTTGCTGGCATTGTAACGACATAAAGTACTGTGTCTGTGAAGGTATGTGACACACCGTATATTTCATGGCAGTGAGGCAGACAATTAGCCAATTGTAAATTCACTGTGTGACTGATACCATAAAATAAATTTATGCTTGATCACTGTTGTGACTGAGAAGGCATATCATGTGATCACTGCTGTGACTGAGTTGACATATCACTGAGTTGACATGTGTCTCTTGCTCAGTTATGGTATTCAGTTGCTTTAAAATTGCAGTCAAATGTGGATGGCACTGCCCCAAGCATGACCCTAACACTGGGTGAGTTACCACAGAGCTGCAGATCTCATTGTGGTGTCTGCAGCTGTAAAGGTTGTGCTGTCAACACCTGGAACAGCAAGAAACGTGTTATGTGTGGACAAGGAGCTATATTAAGCATAAAAGCAGTGACAATGAACATATGTCCAGCTTGGGCAGTAAAACTGGCCCAGTCCGCTCAGTCACCATTTTACCCTGATCCGCCATTTATTGCAAAGCAAATGCTGCCCTCTGATTGGCCAAAAATCGGCAATGCAGGAAGTGGCTATTTGCCAACTTTGGAGCTGTTCATGGAGCCAAATAAAGCTTGCAAAAGAGGGGAAAGGACAGAAACTGGTAAGAAAAATAGTTTCTGTAGTTCCCAGACCCCCGGACAGGCCCCTGGATCCATATCTTGGCCACAGTGCACTTCGGCAGGAATGGCTGTCCAATCTGAGAAGTAGGTCATGTTGACCTAGTTCTGCTAGGGACACTCGCAAACGTTTTGTAAATGAACTAGCTATTCTTGCAAGTTGGCGTTATGCTCATAGCTTGACATTGAATCTTTAATGACAATGCTGAAGTTCAGATCCAGAGATCAAGCGCTTCAAGGCAGATTGCGCATTGAAATCTATAGCATCATCAGATTGGAGAAGACGGAAATGGTGCTATTAGCCAATGAGAGGCCTGCAAGTGTCATAAGACGCGGCGCTATTGGTCGAGCGCCCAACCGTCGTTTGTAACAAGTGATCTGATTGGCTGAGAGCGCTGTGGCAGCCTGCCTGCATTAAAGCAAATGGCGAAATCGCCGGCAGATTAAAAGCCCATTTCGGGCAGCCGCTCCAACAAGGAGTAGAGATGATCAGTCTCTGGCATTTGTCCAACTAACGGGACTCCACTGGTCAGTGTAGCACTCAAGGTGATTGCAAAAAACCACCCGCTCGCCCGTCAAGATGACATGACGTAATGGAGAGCCTAGGAGAAACCAACTGCCAGGGATCGCTCGTGATTCAAGAGCGAAAATAGCAAAGAGAAAATGACAACTCTTGCTAAGAACTGCTTGCCCGTATCCCCGGGACTTATAGCAAGTGATTGAAGAAGAATGAGCCATAAGTTCTTACTCGAACAAGCTCAAATTAATGCTTTTTTGCCTTCCCCAAAACTAAGATGCCATAGCTTGGGGAAGGTGCGCACGCATTGAAGTTTAATGCTCGAAGCGCCCTCTCGTAGGAAATCTGCTGCCGCCGAAGATCTGAGATGGAATTATGATTAACAGGAACAGCCAATTTCCAGGCAGAATTACAACAATTTTCCATTGACAACTAGACTCTAAATTTGACACGATTCTGAATTTCTGACACCCTATAAAGAGAATATCATTGGATACCTGAGTTATCAATCCATTAATTTGCCTGGATAGCTGCTGTAAGCGTTCGCTTGATTCGGAATATTTCTCCACATGGTTGGTGCTCCCTCCGACAGGCGTTCCGTACACTGATCGTTCTAAACTCGCCATAGTATTAGCCGAACCTGTAGGACTGGGTCTTCTGCAAAACAAAATAATTATATCAATGCATTATTCCTTGAGCGGGATTTTTTTTGCCCAGCATAGACAGTATTAGATGCTGATAACTGAAGCAAGGTTAGGAACCACAAATTCAACTTCTCATCCAAATGACATCTACGACATTGCTAATTCCAAGCAGGCCAAAAATCGTTTGACTGCAAAACACAATATTAACTTCTAAAGTTCAAATTAATACAGAAAATGTTACACTTACTTGGGAGGTGGCTCCACCTCTTGGACCTTTGGTTGAGAAATATTGGCAGCTATGTTGGCATAACTTTGCTTGGGAGGAGGAGGAGGAGAAGGCATCTGAAAGAGAGCACAAAATTAATTAATGAAAAGTCAGGAGAGAGGATTCATACTGTGGAAAACTCTTGCAATCTTAGATCACGAAAGGTTTCAACAACTATCTTGCTCATCAGAAATAATCATCATCTTGAGAGTCAGTATCATTATTTTCTCCATTATCTTTAGATTAAGGGCTACTTAAAATTCAAATGCTTTTGACACTTGCACAGAGCGCGGAGATGCCCAGCATTAATTGGAAACAAGAATTTACAAATATAAACAGGAGCAAGGCAGACTACAAAATTTCATTCCTTTATAGTTATTTTAGTTAATTTTGGATGGTACTTGCTGAGGTCTTGCTGACAACAGGGCGAAAAACCAAAACTTGGATGTTTGATGGCACTTTTAAGTGTAGACTAAATGCAACTTCTGAGTCCCCACCATGTACATAATTTATCATACAGATATTAGAGATGGATGGATGGATGGATGTTCGGGGCTTTACGTCCTGTATTTATGCACTTGGTAGGCTAATTAGGACAGGAGGAGGACACGGCAATGAGGCGAAGGATGAATGAAACAGCCGTCCAACATAGATCCAGGTGACCCGGCAAGAGCAGGATTCGAACCCTGGACCCAGCAATTGGCAGTCCAGCACGCTACCACTAGACCAACCCTCCCCCCCCCCATACAGATATTAGAGACCAGAGACTATGCAAATGATTTGGCAAATACCTTGGCCTTATTGCCATTGACCTGTCCATCTCCATTTTCATGAGTCCTTTTCACAGGAGCAGGTGAATTTGTTCGCCCTTTTACCTTTTGGAACTGCTTTAACTGAAACACAAAAGAGGAAAACATTAGGCAAATGCATATTGTCACAATTACATATCAATTATTTGTGTGCAACATTCATTCACTAGCTGACAACCTGTATCATGCATGGACAAGTAAGATGGTACAAGTTTTTAGTTTTCTGGAAAATGTGATGACTGATGACCCTTATAACCTTGACTTGAAATGAAACTTATATTATTCAGAATTTAATTGCAACAAATCATACTCTCTATGTGAGTAACATTAACTGTAAAACATGTTAAACCAGTGTCCGCATTGGGCACTCGCCCGGTCGCCAAATATGACCTCAAAAGGGCCTGGGCGAGTAGGATTCAACAGCCACTGGTCCGTCTGGGCGAGTAGCTTCTTGCTTACCTATTATCGCCCATATCTACTTGCGTCATTCACGTGCACAGATAGAGAGCAATTAGCAAGACATTGGAAGTCTAACTGGTCAAGATGGCAATCAAATCACCTGATTGCAATTCAGACTGTCCTCAGTGTTCTGGCCATCTTTTGACACCTTCTGAAGGTAATTCTACCCCCATTCAGGCAAGTGCTATTGAGATCACCTGTCAAAGCTGACAGAAGAAGCTAAAGTGTAATTCAGCAATTATGCATAGGTCACAATGCCCATTCTTATACTATGGATATATCCATTGTCCTACACTGTAAATTCTGAAATTCTGAGTTAGCTCAAATGATTGAGTGAGACGGTTGCACAATTTGTTTGAGCCATGATAGCTTGCTGTTTGGAGTTATGATAATCTTTATGTTGTTATAACTTGCAAACAACAAGCTATCTTGGCTCAAAGGAATTGTGCAACCATCTCACTCAATCAATTAAGCTAACTCAAAATTCAAAATTTACAGTGTAATCTATCATAAATGGAACAAATGGTCATATATATACTAAGGAATCTGGTAAACCATAAAACCATGGCATGCCTTTCATTATTTTTGTCACCTTTTGTGCAGGACATAAATTAATTAGGTCCACAATGAAGTTACTGGTAGATCAATTGGTGAAAGACTGAATGTTTTTTATCAGAGAGGCTTTATTGACCAGGGCTATTCAGAAGAACATCATTATCAAGTAATGATTATAATTGTTTTGACATTTGAGGTAAACAAATCATCTAACTGATAAATTTGTCTTATCCGAAAGAATACGACTCAAATTATTTGGACCAGTAAGAATATGCCCGGACCAGTAAGTCATCAGAGCTACTGGTCCGTTTGGACCACTAGCAAAATCAACAAAGCGCAGACACTGTTACACTACAATATTTTGTGAACGTCAGTTATCAAGAAGGATATTGCCAAACATGCTGAAACAGCTGACACTTGTCAAATGTCAAAATGTTTTAGTCCATAGGAATAGTGCTGACACAACAAGAAATTAATGAAACAATTGTACTTGGCTGGCATACAACAACAGACCAGCAGAACCGTATCCAGTTTCGACATAGTTTGCCATCAATAACCCAGTATCTTTTATGCAAGAAATCAACATAAGCACAAGATGGAAGGATAGATGAGTTGGGCTTTATGTCCTCTATTTATAAATGCACTTGATTCAGATAGGATAATTAGGACGGGAGAGGACACAGCGCTGAGGCTGAAGGACGATTGAAACTGTTGTCCAACATAAGTTCACATAAGTGCAGGTGATTCGGCCAGAGGGGGAATCAAACCCTAGACCAAGCACTTGATTGGTAGTCCAGTGCATCGCTACTTCGTCACAAGCATTTTTCCAAATAGTCATCCGGAGTCAACTAGGCGACAACACTACTTACTAGGCGATAACCAATTAGGCAACACGCCACTACTAACTATGCAGTGCTCGCAGGACAGCTAGGCGATAGCAGATGCCCCAAGATCCCATCTGAGTGACACATATTTTACTAGAAATACCAACCAGGCTACAGCCCATTTGCAAATGTTGTTTAGCAGGAAACGTATTGTCACCAAGTTGGTTGTGTATTGTGAAATTGTGTAATCTAGTTGGAAGTGCTGCACAAACTTGTGTCACCTAGTTGGAACTGCGTGTCACCATGTTTGCATTGATGGCCGCTAGGATATGTGATTTCTAAATTTATTGTCACCTAGTTGGTACTGACAGGTGCCACCTAGTTGACCGCACAATGGTTAATCAGTGGAAGAGCCAGAGTAAAGTATTCTGGCTAGGCTTTAGCTAGGTGATGAAGCTTTTTAGCCAGATTCATGGTGCTCCAAAGTTGTTTAGCCAAATGATAGAAATGAATGGTATTTTTAGCTAATTTCTTTAGCCAGATCAGAATTGTGCTAGCATTTTGATAATTGGCTAATGGCCAGCTAAACTCTAGTCTGGCAATCTTGAGCCAGACAGCAGTTACACAGTAACTGTCGAATGTGTTATTGCACCAAAATGGAGTAATCAAGTCGCCATCACGTACAGAAATGTCAGAAGGAGTGTCACTTATTGGTCAACAGTTTTATTCCAATGGGAAAAATAAAACTTAAGTTTAAACTTAAATTTAGCAATTCCAGACTGTAGACAATGCATTCCCTTGCAAATTACCATTGCATGCCATCAACCTATTCTGAAAGTTTTAGACACAACTTTTTCAACATATACCCATCTGTCACCCTGGGCCTGGATCATCTGTCAGAGTGCCAAATGATGACATGATGATGATCCCCTCAAAATGAGGACACCATATGACAACCATTTTTAAAGGGATGGCACCACTCTGACATACAAAGTTTTGCCAAGGTGCACTCAATTTCTGAAGACTTTTCCTCATGAACTAGTTCATTGCTGGACCATAACACTGAAGTGGGAGGGGTCACATTTCTGACTGAATTGACTTGCTGGAGACGGCCGGACTGGGAATAAACATGCCTCTTCTCGACACAAACATGGCGCATTAAACTAACTTAGAAACGGTCAATCGCCATGAAACCGCGGTAATAGGGGCACAAGAATATGAAGAAACGGTTTGTGGCATTTAAATTAATGAAACTACGTTAATTAGACTAATTTCGAACCTTTTTCTTAGCAGCCGCAATCTTTTCCTTCTTCGCCGCGTCTGCCATTTTTCTGCGCGCGCATCATTAGCCACGATTCGTCGTAGTCTTGCGGTGAATATTTTATTGATTACTTTTTCTATCTTTGACTATAATGCACGAAATTTAAACTGAAAATTCGTAATTAATTTATAAGCGTTCAAAAAAGTTGCTAATTAGCAGCAAGAAACGGTAATCATCAATTTTATATATCTGTGCCTAACTGCGGGCTTGACGCGGGAGATTGGAGTTTTGGGAATTTGCGAATTTCTCCACAAAAAACACGTTTTCCATGTCTCTTTACTCGGCGATGTGTGAACAATCCAAATTTAATTGTTCTTATGACCTTTTGGAACATAAATACGAAGTTTGATAGCGTGGCATTTGGTCTTTCGTCTTAAAATTCCCTTCATCTCAAACTGGATTCTCGGCCCAGGCACCTGCCAGTGACCTGGTAGGTTCAGGGCTTGCAACAAGTGCGAAGCAGGTGTGTATTACAATTTACGGTAGCCTAAACACCGGTCATCAAGTACCAATAATAATGGGCAGTGCTCGGGCTACGGTGAACACGGTTATTGCTGGATCGGGGACAATGTCAACTCGGCGACAAACCTGTCAACTCGGCGACAAACCAATCAACTTGGCGACGTTTCGATGACCGAGGATACATGCAGGGTGTACGGTCAACTAGGCGACAAACCAACGATGCGACTGAGAGGACGTGGGTTCGAATCCCACTCCTGGAACTCAACTTTACAGAATAACTAGAGAGTTGTACAGAGTAGCAGAATTGCCAAATTGAATACTTAATTGAATCAACAAACTAACCAAAGTGAATATAGAATAATGGGGTCGGTCTGTAGTATAACAAATAAAAATAAAATAAAAACAACAACAAAAGAAACAAAATAGATATATATAGAGTCAACAGCATTACATAGGAAAAACACAACAACAAAACCTATAAAGAAAACAAACAAACAAACAGAAACAGATGGTCCGAGCCCATGGGACCTAAAATGGAGGTGGGTTGTATCCAACGATCTATGTTGGGGCAACTGAAAGACCCTGGACATCTCTGAATGAATAGAGTATGTGCCAGACTCCCAGCCTTATCATCTCATACATCATATAGTGTACGGCGATCACCAACACAGAAGATTGAACCTAGTACAAGTGCAGCCCCCTCAAAAATGAGGTTGAGCTACCCGGCGATCCGGGGTATACCAGCACAACGAGAGAAGAAGAAGAAGAAGACCCCCATCAGTGCCAACTAGGTGACAAGAAATTTGGAAATTTCATACCAGTGCAAACTAGGTGACAAGCAGTTCCAACTAGGTGACACAAATTTACACAGCACTTCCAACTAGGTGACACAAGTTCACAACACACATCCAACTAGGTGACAATTCATTTCCTAATTGACCATCATTGAAGGTGATCTGTCACCTGGTTGGTATCCCCTATATGATATGTGTCATCTGGGGGGTATCTGCTGTCACCTAGTTGTCCAAAAAGTGTAGCCTAGTTCAGTCTTTGCGAAGATCCAAAATCTCTTGCCGGACCGAAATGGATATTTTGGCAATTTCAAGAAAATTTAACATGCATCCAATTACAATTTTTCGACTAGAACTGCCGGTCCGGTTGAAAATCTACCGGTCAGGTCCTTCGGACCAGCAATCTTCGCAAAGACTGGCCTAGTTGTTGTCGCCTAGCTGGTAGTGTTGTAGCCTAGTTGTCTGTCGCCTAGTTGACCGGCAATCTATATTCAGAGCCGGGCTTTGCCCGTAGCCTGGGTCAGCCTATTCGCAGAGCTGGGCTCTGCCAATAGACAGCTGCTATGTGCAGAGCCCGACTCTGTGAATAGACTGACAAGGCTGTGCACAGAGCCCATGGTGCATTTTGGCTTTTCTGGCACAAGCATGAAGCCTCTCCAATAAATAAAATTGGAAAAGTATGCATTACGGACTTAGTTACCCTGGGTCCCCGAGGGTAATTTTATCTGAAAAACCAGTCTGAGAAATTTTTGGAAAAAAGTTTTCCCAGCCTTAATACAGGTGTAGATGTGGTCAAGTGGGCCATTTTGTGTTTATATAGAGGTGAACTAAAATGCGTTGTGGAATTGGGGATAGTTTGTTGTGATTTTTTTTTTTATTAAAAAAAAAATCTTTTTATTTTTTTAAATAGTTTGTTGGTGTCTTAGATCATTTGAGTCTTGAGGGGCTGTTTTCAAGCTGACTTTGCGTTATAATCGCCCACACGATGATCGTCCATGCGTTTCAAGGAAGACTGATTGCACTTCGCAGTGCAGTGCTACTTTGATCTTGTGTCCATGGATCTCATGCTTAATTGTTAATTCCCAACAGAACCCAGGGTTTGAATCCTCGGATTCTTGTTCAGTTTGTGAATAGTCCCACTGTTGCAGATAGACTGACAACACTGTTATTATTAAAACTTTATTCCGGACTCATCCCGAAGGAGGTTCCATATATGATATAAAAATACGTGGACAATTTAACACACCATGCACAGAGCAAATGAGACAGGCTCCACCATATTCCACTATGAAATCAATTCTTTTATTTCTTTAATTTATACATTGAAGTCATTGGGAAATGGGAACACTTCTGGCCAGGGTGGATTTTGCATGTATCTTCTTGGATCCATTCCTGTTTTCTTCATGCAGATGATGGCCATTTTGCAGCATGTCGTAAATTTTAACTGGAAAAATTTTTTATAAATAAATTTTACGACATTATCATGCAGTCCGACAATTTACGCCAGTGCCACCGCCGCGAAAGACAAAATGGAAATGACACGTTCTTGCTGAGACCGCTCTATAAACTGATGCAGTGTTTATCCAATAATTATGGTGTTGCACAAGGGCCTCGTCCAATATAACTTTTCTTCATGCGATATATCTCAAAAATGATGGTCTCCTGACTCCCCTCACCATCCATCATTTGTATACTAACGACAAAAGAGTTGTTTAATAATTATAAGAAATGGACTTTAATTTCAGTGAAGACTAGAAACAGAAAATGATAAACCAAAGCGACAATATGGGCGTCAAAAGGTCTCCAACAGACCAAGTGACTCCGTACAAGTTGGCGATGCTGATGTTAGTGCAAGAGTACTGCGAGACTATGATTGAAGACCGTCAACAGATTCTACTAGATGAAGAAAACGTTTACAGTGAAAAGGAAGAAAGGGAATTGATGTTCACTTTGCTGCAGTTGCTGCAGGTGAAGTATATTTTTGAGGTCATTAGGCCACACACAATTGATCTTTAGCTTCTCGGATCTTCTCAAGGCACTTTTTCTAGGGTCAGTCGGTAGAAGAAAAAAAAAAAGGTGAACAATTTTTTTTTCTAATGTCAAAAAAAAAAGTTGTTTTTTTTCTATTATGAAATCTATTGTGTCGGCGGGTCCGCGAAGCTAAGAATCAATTATGTGTGGCCTTAAACATGCTTTGATGCTTATGATGTATAACGGAGATTTTTGGAAATTTACCTCACAGGTGCATACAAAAAACTACCCAAAAAAACTGTAACCATTTCGATGTGTCTGCCTCTTTTGTTTCTACAAGAATGCAGAAATTGTTTGGTAATTTGTAAAAAAAAAGTAATTTACTTACTATTTATTTCAGAGTGCGGATTTGGAACTAAAGGAACTGTTTGACAGAATCGGGAAAGTTGCAAAGCCAAAGTTCAACAGTTCACTTCAGGAAAGGTACGTGAAATTTCTTATTTTATTAATATAGGCACACTTCATGCCAGTTCATGGGGGACTTAGGGGTCGGAGGGCGGCTGCAAATCCTGACAAATATCAGTGCAACATTTGAAGATCAGACCTAGAAGAGCAAGAATCACTAGACTTCCAGGAGCAGAACCTGAGAGGCTCAATACCACATCGGTTTTGTCCTAAACCATACCAAGTATAAATTTCATTATAAATAGCGACCGTCCTCCCACAAAACCGCCCTCCCATACGCCTATGTAAGAAAGATTCAAATTCCAAATTCTTGAATATATTAGACCTATTCACTTTTGAATTATACCAGCTAAAATGTGCTAAATTTAGTTATTTATTGTAGGTGCAAATTACTCTACACTGATGGAATCAAGAAAATCATGGATGTATTTCAAGTTCTGCCAGACCTCTTTCTGCAAAGGGATTCCAGGCCCCCATTGCTGCACAAAAACAGCATTGTTGGTAAGTTTCCGAAATCTGATACTACATCATATATATTATACAAGTCAATTATTTTAATTAGACCCAGAAGCCGTTTAATTTCAGAAAAACAGATGGCTTTACAGTTCTTTGAATGGCTAAGCCGGCTAGTCATTTTTGATAATGGTTGCTTACGGCTCATAGACGAAGTGGCTTGAAATGGCTAAAAGCGGCAGTTGTCATAAGGGACCGTTCAGAATTTATGACTGGGGGGGGGGGGGGGTGGGAGTTTTGCAGGAACTTCCCGTCAAAAATTGATACCCCCTCTTGAGATTCATGCAGATTTTTAGTACCCCACCCCTAGGTTTCATGCGTATTTTTAGTACCCCCCCCCCTCGACATACAAAGCAATGCACACATATATATACTGTTATACAATGTCACGCATACAGATTCGTGTCATTTCACGGACTTTTGCGCGTAAAAAGTCTAGATAAAGTGAGTTTATGCGTGTTTTATAACATTATTTCTTTACTAAAATTTCTTACCCCCCCCTTGGAAGTGTTGTTAAAAATTAATACCCCCCCCCCTTGAAACATGTGTGAAAAGTTAGTACCCCCCCGGGCAAAACTCCCACCCCCCCCCCCAGTCATAAATTCTGAACGGTCCCTAAGATAGGTAATTCAGTACTACAAAGCATTGTCACTGCACCTAATACAATAAATTTAAACTTCATGAAATCAATTACTCTCAATCAAGGGGTGGGCATACCCTATACATTTCTGGATTCAGACTACAACCTTGGCCACAACTCCCAATGTTCTTTGAGTAGTCTTTGGGCTTTCTGCCCGAATTTTTCAAATCTTTGCTAAATGCAATTTTAAAAGGTTGCTGGATTGCGCTTTTGTAATAGAGGGGTTACCTCTGAGATGGACCCTTCGGATATAATAGTCTACCCAAATATCACTAAAGCAATAGTTGCCGTAATGTTTTAACTTTTCCCATCCCATCCTCTTGTTCCATATCTGATTATGTAATATTAACTTGCCTTCAACAAGCCCCTGCTTTATGGCACACTAGCATAACAACCATGAGGACATGGTTGGGGGGGAAGGAATACGGTTTAATTTCTGTGACTGTAATAACAAAAACCAAACCCAGCTAAGGACCCTGTGAGTAGTGTAAGGAAGCGATTTGCAACTTTGATAATTAAAAAATGAGTATAGTTTGGCTAGTATGATAAACATAATCAAATGCAAAAATTTAATGTTTTTTATTCTGACATTATTTCAAGCCAGAATGAACTCAAAAGTTAATATATACAGATCTTCGACATTCAAGGCCCTATGGGATTTCAATTTGCCTAATGCCCATGACAGTGCAAGCTAACTACTGTTGTGAATGGTACTAAAAGTCAACTTCATCAATCTTGAGTATCTGAAACATTTTATTCTCCAGTTTGGCCGAGCCTCATCTCATTTTGATAATTTTTATACCATTGAAATCGTCTTTTCAAACCCTTTCCGGTGATACCAAATATGCCTATAGGTAACCTAAAACAAACGGCTTACAAAATTAATGACGGCTTATGGCTTGAAACAGCTGAAAGATTTTTCAGTTGGCTCAGCCAAAAGATGAAATTGGCTGGCGTGGCGGCTGCTGGTGGCGGCTTCGGGGACTAATTTTAATCCATCCAAGAGAAATTAATAGTACATTGGTCTGAAGTGTAATAATCAAAAACATTAGGCCTTGGAGATCTTTAACTGCTCCTTCAAATAAATGAACTCAAGATTAGGTGAGTATTACTGTGTTGCACCTAATTGAGTAAAACAACACATAAATTCTTGAATGTAGATATACATTTATATAAATTATCTGACTTATCATTTTCTGTACATAGCACATGAGGCTGTGATAGTGGAACTCTCCTTTTTCCAGCTCTCCTGTGTTGACGAGCAGAATAAAACTATTTCCGGGAACAAGCTGCCATTTTGTACCATTGCTGAGTCAGTGGAGCTGGCATTCCAGGCCCCAGGGCACTTTTAATCCATTGAAAACATTACGGATTTGCATTGCCGAGTCTTAACCCAGCTGACAAAAACTGGTGGTTAACTGAGAGTTATCACGTGAAATTGCCCCTCAGTTATCACGTGGAAAACTGATAGGTTATTGCAAATGCTAACCACGTGATTTTGTCACCAGTTAACCACGTGATTTTCTGGTGAATATCTTCAGCAGTTAACCACATGATTTTCTGAGGGCAATCTTCACCAGTTAACCACGTGATTTTCTGGGGGGCAATCTTCACCAGTTAACCATGTGATTTTCTGGTGAATATCTTCACCAGTTAACCACGTGATTTTCTGGGGGGCAATCTTCACCAGTTAAAATTATTTGAGAAGAGGCAAAATCTCCAACTGGTTAACTTGGCTCTTCATCAAGCCAGTCAACTTGGACTGTTACAAGCAATATCTTGGGCTTTCAATGGCTGCGGGGCTGAAGTAAAACCACAAGAACTTGCTGAAAATTTGTCGCAACCAGTGTGATGCAGTGATTCTCTTTTCAGTGTTCTTAATGGGTTACCAGAATCAAGGATTGTAGTCGTACGTGATTCACATTTCGGATAACTAGTCTTTTGTAATAATATCCTATATGTGCTCATTTTTTAGATAATAAGTTTCATTCCGCCATATACTGTGCATTAATTCAGATTTAGAAATCATAATCATTTGTTTAATTAGTTCAAACTCAGTTAAAGTAAACTTAGTGCGGAACTCGGTAAACAGCTGTGTTTCTAGTACAGGTGGCTCCATCTATATTTCTGGGAGGCAATCTTCACCAGTTAACCACGTGAAGAAAAACATGTGATAACTCTCAGTTAAGTCATGAAGATAGTCAAGTGATAATCTGGTGAAGTTCATCACATGGTTATCCTGTGAAAATGTTGGGGAGTTTTTCACGTGAAGAAAAACACGTGATAACTCTCAGTTATGTCGTGAAGATGGCCAAGCGTTAATCTGGTGATATTCATCACGTGGTTATCCCATGAAAATGTGGGAGTTTTTCTCACGTGAACACAAACACGTGATAACTCTCAGTTATGTCATGTTCACCAGTTTCCCCCCGTGTTTATCACGTGAACTTCACGTGCATTGTCAGCTGGGAAATGGAATGTTTAGCATGGATTGCCACCATATTCCAGTACTGTCAGGCTGGTTGATAGTGGATCACTTTATAGAACAACTCTCGTCAAATTTCTTAATATCTTCCACAGTTTGAGTGTTTCTCAGTTTTGTTTTGCCAGCTTTACAAAGCTATATTAAAATCAATTGGCAGACTGGTCAACTCATTCCTTGGTCCGTCTGAACTGAAATTTACTGATACCCACACAATTCTTGTGTATGTTGCCATGCATGAATGCCCTCACTTCGAAATTTATATTTGTTCTATATATATCTTTATCCATTGTATCAAACTGAAAATTGTCTACCACTTTCAACTCTTTGTTCTGCACATTTTGAGGGAAAATTATAACTTAAGATGCAGAAATAAACTTGATATGTTTTTATTATATTTGGTGTGGCCTCACAGTAATTCTATTTCCGGCCAGTTGGAGGTGGAACTTCAGTTTTCATTTGATTTTACGCTTGATTTTACAATTTAAAACAATTGTCAGCACTACCAGGTATGTGTAATATCTAGGAAATGTACTACAGAAAGTTATGTATGCGACATCCAGTTGTTTTCTTTGTGATAAGTTTGAATTTAGAGCAATTTTACACTGGCTACGTGGAATGTCGTCTGCTGTGATCTCCAAGCTGTCATACCTTGTTATTAGATAATGAGAGGCATCAGTGGACTAGCCAAGTCAAAGCACATGAATCATGCTGTTTCTGTCTGTGGCCATTGCACTCTTTTACATGTCCTAATTAATGATAATTAGTTTTAAGCTGATTCCTGCTTTATACACAAGAGGGCAACACCTGCAAGCGCTCTCCCACTTGGTTCACTTGCTCCCTTCCTTTCAGCACAATTTGCACGTGCATTTAGTGCCATGGCTATTCCATCTAACTCTGCAGCTACCACGGGCTTATTGCTATATAAATTAAAATGATAGAGTCAGGGGTGTATCTAGAAATGGCCTGAGGGGGGGGGGGGCCATTACATGGGGTGAATACGGGACGCTCAGCGGCTTTTCCTATCTCTTCCATGTTAATTTTGGGCCGGGGGGGGGGGTTGCCATTGCACCATGGCCCCCCCCCTAAATACGCCACTGGATAGAGTACATGCAATCATCTCAACTTACACTTTTAATGTCTGATCTTCTCATTTCCCTGATCTTCTAATTTGCCATGTGTCTTTCTAAACCTACTACGAGACAACTCTACCCTTTTCAAGTCCATCTGACTATCTATCTCTCTATCTATTACATTGTATTCTGTCCTGTTCCCTCCAATCTACGGGAAAATTACTAGTGTAGTTGATGATGGGCGACTGACTATCTACGCTTGTTTAAGCAATTGATTCATTATTTTTCTTATAGTTAGGCTGGACATAATGATCTTTAGCTTCTCAGATCTTCACAAGGCACTTTTTCGAAGGTCGATCGGTAGGACAATTTTTAAGAGAAAAGCTGGAATCTAAATTTTTTATAATGTCAATTTAATAATGATTGTATGCTCTAATTTTTTTTTCTGTGTGAGAAAATCTGTTTGGTTGGTTGATCCGAGAAGCTAAAAATTAAAAATGTCTGGCCTAAGAATGATGACAATAATACTTGCCCTTTTGCAGGTCTATTTGTCCGCAGCATGGTGCTGTCGTTCGACCGTCAGTCCTTCCGGCAAGTGACTCGCCTCTTCAGTCTCTACCAGATGTTTTACCAAGCCTGGAGCCAGGAGCAAGAAGACCAGGGGGACGGCCAGTGGGATGCGGATGCGAGCCAATTGGGAGATGCTAGTCTCAGCATCATCGACATCATGGGAAATTTGGATGACAAGACCAAGTCTAATGCCCCTCCTGGGCCCGCGTGAGTTCTTATTTCTGCCAGTTCCACAGATATATCTCAAATTCTCAATCATTCTGTGGGGTTGCTTCAAAGTCAAGAAAGTCAAGGAAAGTCTGACATGGACAATCACAACATTTTCAATAGTCATGGAAAATTTGTATTCTCACCTCCATTCCCATGAAAGTTTAACAGATTTCTGTGGTTATAAATGAGACTATTGTTTGGTGGACTGGATAGCTGGAAGTGAGATGGAGGTCATCTCGTGAATTGTTTTCGGGATGCATCTCGACCTCATTGATTGAAGAACTGGACTCGCGGAAAATTCCAAATTTGGTCATTGAAAAGTCTTGGAATTTTGGTTGTGAAATTTTGTGGGAACTCCATTCTAACACAATGAGTTGACTGCATACCCTCGCAGCCTGTATACAGTGAAAAAGTATTTTAGATTGGTGGGTTTCTTATTTTCAGAGACTACATACACCTCTGTTATAAATGATTATTTGCGCCGGTTAGATCTTAAGATCTACAGAGCGTCTATGTTTTGAACCTGTCCGCATCGTCGTGCGTAGACTCGTAGACTCTTTCATAGCCTGCCATAGGCCAGGGTCTACTGAATGGCAATCAATGGATGGCAATCCATGGATGGCAATCCATGGATGGCAATCCATGGATGGCAATCCATGGATGGAAATCAATGGATGGAAATCAATGGATGCCATGGCAGTCAATGGCAATCAGTCAATGGCAATGATGGAGTTCAATAATCAATGGCAATCAGTGATCAATGCAGGGAATTTTGGAGATCATTAAATGGCGATCATTGTATCCATGGCTAAAAAATCAATTTTTTTAGCTTGTACCGTGGTATATCAATGCAAAAGCGGCGCCATTTCGTCCCTGTGGGACAGAATTAGGTTGCATTGTACGACCCTTTATCTTATGTTGCCTCTAGTTTCATGTAAAATGACTTTGGAGAAATGATACTATGTCTGAAAAACAAAGCATTTCGGTAAGTCTGGATCAAACTTAGATATTTAATCAATTTGACTTTCTCTCTTTCAGAGACCCAGTGATATCAGAAGTAGGCCGCTATTCCCAACGTCAGGCCGAGTACTTCATAGCTCAACAAGCAGGTCTTCTACAGCACAACCAGTCCAATGCCCTCAACCCCAAACAACTCCAACAGAAGATTGCTCAACTGCTCGCTAGTAATCCTCACCTTGGAGAGGCGGTAAGTCTCGATCTGAGATCTTTTTTAACCTTTATGCATGACTACTTACTGCCTAGGGGATTTCTGTACTGCTTTGGTATGAATCAGGGTGGTAGCTGAAGGACAGGAAAAACAACGGATATGGTTTGAAATAATTCCCTGCAGAGACGATTTTGAAGTTGGTATCAAAATTCAGAGAATTTGGTCGTACCTGTGATTCACAGGCTGTAACAAAATATATGGGGAAGTTCGGTGGGAACGGTTTGTAATCAAATAAATATGGCATCTCAAAAACTGAAATGTCCATGTAAAAATCCAAGAGTCTTGGACTCTTGACTTCTATTTGTTTTGAACCCTGTCAACTAAAGTTCCATTCGCATGGCCCACTTTGAACTTTATAAAGCAGCAGTATCGAGATCAATAGAAATATTTAATGTATATAAAGTCAAGTGTTTCATAAAAATATATATTCAATTCAATTTATTGGCCACCAGGATGTGTTTACATGTACATGGAAACTCATTCATACATAAACTGTGATTGGCTGACGTCTGATAAAGATGTATGTGCCATTAAAATGTTGCCTCTTAGCAAAACAGATATAGATGAATGTGAAGTGATTGTTTTTACAAGTATTGTGTGGTTGGAAGGACTAGACATCTCTCAAATATATTTAAAAAATGTCTTTATTTCAGCACTATCTCAGTTTCTTGAACAAGATGAGAGTGCAAGAATATTGCGGGGCAGTGGACGACTTGTACCACTACTTTGACAGAAACAACGGCTTGATCGGAGGAAATGTGTCCAGCCCTGCCAGAGTCCGGCAAGATGACGAGCCTAGCAGTAGGACCTACAGATATGCTGCGCTCAGTATGGCTTCTCTGCAGTACAGATTTGGACACAAGTGAGTAAAATATCTTGTACAAGTTTTCCATCCAGTTTCAGAGCTCTACAAATTTGAACATGATGTATTTAGATATTTGTGATCTTTGGTCTTTGCAATGACATTTTTAGTGACATTGTACTTGTAAAGTTTACCTTACCAAGTACTGGGGGGGGGGGAAGGTTGGTCTAGCAGTAACGTGCTGGGCTGCCAATTGCTGGGGCCAGGGTTCGAATCCAGCTCTTGCCGGGTCTCCCTGGCCTATTTTGGAAGGCTGTTTCGATCATCCTTCACCTCTTTGCCGCGCCCTCCTCCTGTCCTAATTAGCCTCCCGAGTGCATAAATACAGGACGTAAAGCCCCAATTATCCATCCATCTCTTCTGTAGGGCATGATATGCACACTTGAAGTGAGGCAGGATTCTGTGAAATGAGTGCAATCAAGTTAAATTGTGTTAAATTTAATTTTCAGAGAAGAGGCCTTAGCTGCAGTAAGAGAAGCGATTGCCTTAGCTCAGGAGGCCAACGACCATGTGTGCTTGCAACATGCTTTAGTAAGTGATCTACTGTTGACTACATAGTACATACATGAATCAAGATTTTTAACGAGTTTTCGGTACGAAAACTCGTTATACTAGTCACTTATGTGGAGAGAGGGATTGACACGATTTATTGACGCAGCTTTAATGTGCGAAATAATGACTTGCTACAATGTAGCAAGTTGTTAAAATGAGTAGTAAAGACATCATAGATTTGTGCGCATCAACGTTTTTGTGTTGATCTTGGGTTGTTTAGCATTGTATTAAAAGAAATTGCCTAAAACAGTGCAGACAACACAAAAACGTCTGTTTTGGGTCTACATTTTGATGTTTTGACGAAATGTTAACTGATTCAAACCTACAGCTCTCAGCACAGGGGCACCATATCAAAAATTCCAGAAAAACGTACGAGGACCACCTATATTATGATCTATCTCAATCCTATTCATCATCAGACAATATCACACAAATGCTGTAGCCCTGATTACAGATTTATAGTTTAGTACAATTGAGGCATTCGTGGCTTCACTGCCAGACAGGAAACGGAAATTTTGGTTCTCTATTACCCTGCTGCCCTCTGATTGGTCAAGACGGTATGGTATCTTTACCGCCGTTTCTGCCTGGCCTAAAATTACCATTTTAGTCCCATAAAATACTACATTTTTTGTCCTATATGCCACTGTTTGTTTAGTTTCAATATCTCTTTTCATTGCCGAGAATTCGTTGAAAACGCAAATGGAATATTGACAAGGCAGATTGATACAATAAAATACAATTAAAATGCATGAAATATGCCAAATAAAAGGTGTTTCGTTTATCTCACATTATTTTTCGTTCCAAGTGACCCATTCTGAATTTCTGATAGTTGAAACTGTCAGGAATTAATTCCCTCAAACATGTAGGGCCTATAAACGATAAATTACTATTGGCTATTATCATACTGGAGGCGGAGCTTATAGTCGGTCAATCATTTTACTGCACATGCATGAACTCGTTTGACCTGTAAATTGAAACAAGGTAAATTGTTACAATGTAACTTTACAAATAGTTGAAATTAGTTTGTTAACTAATAAGTTTGTTGACTTCTTTAAGTAACAACCTGCAGGTCTGGTGTTGCATTGTCGTTCAGGTCAATGAAGCAAACACTTTTTGACGAAAAAAAACCCGCTTGGACTAGTCAAAATAAAAGTGAATTAATCAATTGATCATTTTAGTGAAGGTAGAACCTGACTCATGTAGAAGGGTTTCTCATATTGAATATTGATCTTTAGTATAGTCCAAGAACAAACATGAAAGGAAAAATTACATGCACCTGTGACACAGTTTCTGTTCCTTACCAAAGCAACCATCAGCACAAATATAAAAAAAGAAAAAAAAAAGAAGACAAAAAACAACACAGAACTCTTAGTCGTTTTACTCACATGCTCCTGTGATGCAAATTGATTTAACCAGCAAACAAAACCACACATTTCTGTGAGAAATGGAAGCAGAGATGATTCATTCCTTTATTTTCAAATGACCAGATGAATTTAATCCACATTGATTAATTTACAGGTAGTTATTTTTTAACGTTGGTGAAAGGTAACAACTGAGTGCAACAAAAATGCAAACACTTTGTTGAAGTCTTGAAATGCTTCATTGACCTTTAATGTACTAGCGTCATACAATGTAAATTTTTACATTGTAGCGCAATGCAATGTAACCATTTTCCAGACTCAATCAACAAAACATTGTCTGACTTTTTTGTTGCTCCAAAGTGAAGATACACTGCTCATGAAGTCCATGGTGACGGAATGACAAAAATGAACATCATATTTATCTTCTTCCTTTAAAAACACAAAAATAATGTGAAGGAGGGCTGATAAATATGCATATTTTGTTGAGACACACTTGATAGTTAACGTTTTTCCTGAATGCAAAATCATATAAAGGGCTGTAAAATATATATGATGTGTATTCACTGCCGTGACGGAATGACAGTGAAATGGACATTAGAATTTCATCATCTCAAATAATTAATTTTTACTGCTTATCTTATGTGTTTTTACCATACATTTTGGTTAATTTTCAAAGCAAATATTCTTAGCTTGTCTTTCATTCAGAAATTGTAAAGTTTCAATAGTTTCTGTGTTAGAGCAATGAGATATACCCACCAGAGGTAGTGTGACGGAATGACAGTTGCCAGATCTAATTTGTGACGGAATGACAGGACCAATGATACAAATAAAATCATGTACATATTTTATATTATTGCATCGGATATTCTTGTGTTACACACCAAACTTGGCATACTTGTAGATTAGCTATAGTGGAACATATTCCAAAGTTAAAATTCAAACAATATAAAAATTTGTATATCTTGCTATTTGTTTGAAATGGATCTGCTGCTGTGACGGAATGACAGTGAAAGAAAATATGTATTTTTTTAAATTTGTTGCACATATTCTTCCAATACCTGTTTTTACCACATAGATTTGTACATTTTACAAAGTCTATAATGTGAGCTTGTCTGTCATTCAAAAATTGTGAACTTTTCAACAGTTTTTGTGTTGGTATCAGGATGTACACCAGCCAGAGGCACTGTGACGGAATGACAGTTGCCATGACCTATCAGGTAATTGTGGCTTGACTAGCAAAATATTAATAGGAGTAACTTTGCACTTGCAAAGGGACAAATAAGCAATTCAATTTCAATTACAAATATTTAGATTCCAATGCATACATACACATGTACTAACTACTATTACATGTTGTGGAGTGACCACAAAATTTTGGTGTCAATTCTGCTCAGTCAATTGTCAAAAATATGAAATTTTGTTATCTGTTTATTGCTCAAATCTGTTCCACCAACCTCATCAATGTTTTCATTATCAAACAATATATCATAGGAGGTTTCATTTATGTCATCATTAGTGGAATTTGCAATTATGTTTTACATATATAGTAGTTTTTCAATTACTCTGTTTAGTATTGCGTCATTCCGTCACGGCCATAATGGCATCTCATTTGTTGTAGCTAGGCATACTAATTGACCACAAATTTGAAAAAACGAGAAAGAATACTTTTCTACTTTTGCCTCATTGTAGAATTTAGCTTTGATGCACCCCCAAGTTTTGCATACTTCATAGAACAACAAAAAGAAGGTTAACATTTTGGCAGAATGATATGATTAGAATATGTCATTCCGTCACACAAATTGATTTGTACTTAAATAAAGTTTGCTGTCTGCTTTATTCATTAAATTTCGAATCAGACATTTCAGAAATAGTTTTGCTAGAGCAATATTAGTTCATACACATGGCCATGGGAGATATGGACCACAGCAGGCCTATAATTTTCAGCTATGGTGTCATTCCGTCACATTTTGTGTCATTCTGTCACAGCCAAAATGTCATTCCGTACAGGGTAGCTAGGAAGACGAATGGACCACAAACTTAACGGAAACCAGCCAAAATAATTTTCTGCTGTGGTCTAATTGTAGAATTTAACTTTTATACATCTCTAAACTATACATGCTATACATGACAACAATAATAAGGTTATTATTGTGACGGAATGACATGACTATAACTCATCCAGGACCCTTTTTGAAGTGGGACTAACTCATTATACTCCATGACACGGTTGAGAAAAATATTTAAAAATGATAAATACTGTCATTTTGTACAAAATGATATGCTGAGTGACCATGAAAAGTGAAAATAACTTTAGTTATACTTCATGAAAGATGAGGTATCCATCCCCTTTTGCTGTTGTTCAGATTTTGGTGTGATGTCATGTACAATGTTGGCTCAAAAACAGGGGATCCCATACTCCAAATTGATTAAAACTGTCCGAAGTCCGAAATATAGGTTTTTATCTATCATTTAACACCGGTTTCCGTACAATTACTTATATTTTAATATTTCATTGGTTTGTCCACATTTCTGTGGATTTCATGTGCTGTTGTCATCCTCACCTCTCAGTGTAGCCTTGGGTAAGCTACCCTGACCACATGGGTTGTGTTTCAGTGAAGAAATCATTAAAAGATTAACAAATCTCCGGTGTGAAAACATAACTCACAGTTTGAGATTGTTAAAAGCAACTGAATGAATGTTTGAATGTTGTCACAGTTGTCTTGTTTTTTGTTTTAAGTATTTTCTATGTAGAAAACCACAAACAATTATTTAAATCACGGATTTTAAAAGCCGGAAAAAAGCTGTACGAAGATCAGCATATTCATAAAACTCCGTCATTTTATAGTGCTTGTTGGCAGGGTTAGTGTAAACGAAGGATGGCGTTTTCTTCTGACCATACATACATACCTCCTTTAAAAATGTGAACTATTTAAGTTCTAAAGAATATTGATGAATGATTGAAAATGTTTGTACCTGAAAATTAAAATTTCCAAAGGAAGGCCTAACCAACTTCAAAACAGTTTCCTTATATATTTTTTCTCTTTGTTTTGTTAACGATCCTAATAAGTATAACTTCATTTGATTCAGTCAAGTCACTGTGTTTGTGACTAGCTGAAGTCAATCATATCAAGTCAGCATAATTTTTACCTAAATTTTATTGCTGAATTATTTTGACTGTCATTGGTTCTTGATTGGCTTTGGCCAACTGGTGTAATCTTCAAATGCAATTTATGCCTGTTATCCATTAGCGGCCCAAACAGTTTCAAAATCAACTTTCAACTTAGACTTGTGATCAGGGGTGGACTGGGGCCATTTCGGGCCCGTGGCAAAATAAGTCAGCAGGCCCGTGGCAAAATAAGTCAGCGGGCCACTAGGTTCCTATTATCGGTATTATTTTAAATGTGAAAACAGAGTGGTACAGCATATAATTTGGTAAATTGTTGTCAACAGGGGGGCCCACATGACAGGGCCTTGTCCAGGTTGTCCTATTTAAAAGTTTGATTGCATCACAAAATCATAAATGGAATTGCGAAGCTTCTTGGCTTTTTTTCTTGAAATATTTATTTTGACAGCTTGCATGGGCCCCCCCCCCCTGAGTGGATGGGCCCATGGCAGCTGCCACTCTGCCACATAGGCAATCCGACCCTGCCTGTGATGTCACTGGCTTAAAAATGTTTTTACAATTTGTTTGTGTTAGTTCATGGTTTAATCATTTGATTCCTTGCGTATCATTTCTTTCAGCATTGGTTTTAATAAACTAACTAATTAAATAACTAAAGGTTCTCATCTAATAGACACTGTATTTCTTTTTGACAGACAGACGGACAAAAAAATGTATTCACAGTGAAGAGGCATACACAAAAAGACTTCACACAATATACAATGTTTTACATATATTCAACAGTTATTACATTTATATTATATATTCTCCTCACTATGGGCCCTATGGGCACATCTACGTTGTAGCAACATTGTAGCAACATTGCAACAACGTCACCCTGTTCGTCGACTCACGAATCACGCAGAATCGAATATGGTAGAAATTTCGTTGTCACAACGTTGTGAAGCAACATCAAAATATGCCGACGTTTTTACAACATTGTGAGGCAATGTCAAGGGTTCAATGTTACCTTGCGACGTTGTGGCAATGTTGTAAAGAAACCCCAACGTCGTTTTCACCTGCCATGATATCATTAATTTAGGGGCATCCAGCGTATTTGAGTTACCAAATCAATCCCCCCGCCACAACAAAGGAGAAACACCTATGGAAACTCGTTTTGCAATCCGCGGATTCTTGTTCTGTTTATGATAAACAAACTATGTGATACTCTGCTACTCCGTGGTGGCTAAAAATCCAGCATCTTTACATTTTATGTGATGTCTTTTTTTGTTTTTCAGCAATGGTTACAGAAACTTGACATAGACGATCCAGAAAGATCAGCTTATTTGTTAGAGAGGTTGGTCATCCGAGCGGGAGAACTCAACTTGCCTGTGAGTAGAATTTGCTTGATTTTCTGAATTTTTTCGACCTTACTAATTTGAGTAATGAATTTCTAAATTTTTATTGTTTCTTCTTTGCAGTACCTCACATCCTTGGCTTTGCAATCTCACGGAAAACACAAAAGTAGGACACAGATCATTCCAGCCAAGTAAGCATTTTGTGTTTTTTCTATTTACTTTGCATGCATTTTGCCGTTTTGTGACGTGAATAAACATATTAATAGTATCGCTTTGAAAATTTTTTTCTGAAGTTTAAAACATAGAAGCTAAGACAAATCCGGCAATGGCCGATAAGACTTTTCAAAAAAAATTTGATTTTAATAATTTCATTTTCAGCATATTTGAACTGCTGGTCAAGAGTGACATCATTAACTGCCACAATTCCATGTCGGACATGATTAGTATCAGTTATGCCCACAAGGCGGCGTTGTGGCATCAATTTGGCAGGAGGTAATTATAATAATCGAAGATTTCTGATTTTCATAATACATTAGTACTGATGGGATGCATACTTCACATTTTCTTGTATTTCACGTCATCGTACTACACTGCATCAAACTGCATCCATGCTACAGACCTTTTCATAGCTTATATGAACACTTAAGTTAAGCTGGTAAGCTTGACATCAAGAGGATAAAAGCGCGAGTTCACCACAATTACTCGGTGTTGCTAATTGTACACAACACAATCATGATGTCGAGTCTCCAAATGGCATACCAAGAACAATGGCAACTACATATTGCTGAAAGGATCAGAAAAATATGAAATCTTCTCTATTCTTTTTCAGAGAGATGTGTTCCCTGAATGCCCAACTGTTGTTACATCTGAACAGCGTCCAATGGAATGTTTGCCATAGCAACGAAGGAGAGTGCTTAGCGATGTGTCACTTGGCTCAGCTTTTAGCAGGAAAGGTAGAGTTTTTTGTGCCTATACAATATAACATGTATATAGTCTGTCCCACTTGTTGTCATCCAAAAATCAGGCAAAAACGACACCAAAACATTGCAAAATTGTGATAAATAAATTACAAATTTGTTAATCTACCCATGAGTATGCGTTTCTCTGCTGTGCAACTAGTAGATGCTGAGCAATCAGGCCAAACACTGGTTCGCATGTTGTAGGACAATTTACAATTTTATGTAGGATTGTATCACTAAAATAAAATCCGTCTGTCTGCTGAACAGCAGTTTTAATCTCTCGTCATTGCTACATTCTCCTGCTATCCTAATTAGCCCACTGAGTGCATAAATCTAGGACGTAAAGCTCTAATCATCCATCGTATTCTATCGATCTTATTCCAGGGTCACTTCACACTATCCCAGACCATCCTGAACAACTGCCAAGCTCTCTTCCCTGTGAACACCGCTAACAGCAAGATCTGGATGTTAACGGAACAGAAGTTATTATTCTGGCAACTGATAAACAAAGGAGATATCGCCAAAGCTGAGCAAGCCGTTGAAATCATGTGCGCTGTCAACCACGCTGAAGCTATCTACCAGTAAGTAAATACTGGATACATGACAATATTGAAAACTATGTTGTATTACGAATCTCATGGCTGGAAAAAGTAGGGAATTCGGGCATGTCATTGCCTGGAAATGTTCTAAATCTCACTGAAAATTTTTTGAAGAAAGAGTTGTTTTTTTTTTACTTGAAAGTAGTCGCTTGATTTGCGACCAACTGAGGGGAATTTTATCATACTTTAAGAAATTGCCTGGAAATTGACATGTTTTTCTAACCCAGATTACTATCTGTGCAAGTAAAACAAACTTAGTTACATGCTAAGAACCAATAGAGACCTGTCTGACATCACTAAAGGTTTGTGGAAAAACTAAACCATACCACTAGGCTCTTCCTAGCTAAGTGACTTTCTAACTGTTCCTAGACTAAGCTGGGGGGGGGGTGGGAGGTTAGCCCATTGGTTGCATGCTGGGCTGCCACTTGCTGGGTCCAGGGTTCGAAACCAGCTCTTGCCGGGGTCACCTGAGCCTATGTTGGACGACTGTTTCAATCATCCTTTACCCCATTGCAGTGTCCTCCTCCTGTCCTAATTAGCCTAGCAAGTGCATAAATAGAGGATATAAGCCCCTATCATCCATCCATGATTCATCCATCCTAGACAAAGCTGGAGCAACTTGACTCAAGGTAGCCGGAGAAACTCAGAACTTTATATTTTATTTAGGAGTTCTTCTTTTTTATTTCAGCCAAGCTGTGATATTGAAAGAGAAGGGAGAATGTCGAGCGGCCCTGGACAAAATTCAGACTCTTCTCAAAGAGGATAATGAGTGTGTCTCCGTCGAAGAAAAACTGTCTATTGACTTCATTTGTCGGTAAGTGTGATTTGGATTAAATGAAGGTTATAATAAAATATTTGTATGGGATAAGTCAATATGCAAAAATTGGAGTAAAGAAATCAAATTAAGGCCATCCACGGGTCGAAAAAATAATGAATTTTTCGTAGAAAATAAAGTTTTGGATCTTGACAGAAACTCAATCTGGAGGTGTTGTTGTGTTCATTTCAAGCATGCATTTCGCCGAAATCTGCCTCTAACCCCACTAAACCCGGTGTCAAACTGACCTTGTCATTCTCATGCATCAACGGGATAAAGAAAATGGCGGCGACAAGGCATTTAAACGCCGAAAACAGGCCTACTTCGCCCTGGCCAAACCGCGCTGTCAGAGCGCTTGGGCGCCATGTTGTCGTCTTCCCCAACCGCATTGCTCCTCCCCTTCATCTACTACGCGTTTCCTATTGGCTAATAGTATTTCAATCCCATAATTTTAACGGTTCATCGAGTGCAAATTACCGCCGAAGTTAACCGAAGGGAGACCCGAATGACGTCATCGATTCGGCGGCCAATGAGAGCGCTCGGATTTTCGCGCGCATAAGTCGTCCTCATTACGCATCGTGCATATCATTACAGCAGCCAATCAGATCGCCGTATTTTGCCGAAGTGTCACATGGATGATTGATCATCATGAAATATAGAGTAGAGCACAGATATGGCAAAAAACACCCGCGAAAGCCGGTCAAGAGGCCCGGAAGACCCCGGAAAGTGGCAGAAATACCTCCCGAGGCCCTGGACTTGAGTTTGACAGTTGCTGGAGTGTCTGCCTCAAAGAGAAAGTTGGGTTTCTTTGCTGCCAAAGAAGCCACATCAGTTGTTGATGATGCAGGTAAATTAAATCTTTTATTTAAATTAATAAATGATTTTTTTTGTTACTACACTGCCTGAAACATACTGTAATTAGTTTAATAAGCTTAGTTGTCTGTACTATCAACCAAGACACGATAGTAGGCCACCAAAGGATTGTTTTTTGGGACTGATCAGTCCAGTAAGGGTTAATTAATTTTTATTATTTTTGAGGCTACATCATGTTTCACATTTACCCCATATGTGGGATCTTTTACTTGCCCAGCATAGACACTGATACAAGAGGCCACTCATTTAAAGTCTCCACTAATGTAATAATATTTATAATAGGCTAAGTGGCTAAGTGAAATTGTTTTACGTTTTCAGGATCGTATGTGCTGGCCCATACCAAGAAGCTGGAATCCCTTGTGGGTGCCCTGGCCTGCCCAGAGTGTCACGACACTTCCTTGAAGTTTGCGGTGCAGAACCGGATGGGATTCGCCCACCGCATGGTCGTCTCCTGCGTGTGTGGATTCACCGCTGAGGAAAGCACGAGCCCCAAGATTCCGGAAGATGACAATCCCACCCGACAGCCGTACGAGATCAACCGATCTGTCGTCTTCGCTGGAAGAGAGGTTGGTCTTGGCCACCAAGAGGTCGGAAGATTCTTTTCCACGATGAATGTCGACGGAGGTCTGCACCAAAAGACCTACCAGTCCATTAACCGCAAGGTTATGACTACCCTTGTATATGGACCGGCTGCTGATACCTTGGCTCAAAGCCATGAGGTTGTCCACCAGTTGTACGAGAAGACCTACGGACCCACAGACGGACCCAGGAACATCACCGTGAGTTATGATGGAACATGGCACGCCCGAGGCCACACTTCTACACTTGGAGCTGCCTTTGCGATCGAGTGTCACACCGGTCTCGTTGTTGACTATTGTGTGTTAAGCAAGTATTGTGCTGAGTGCGAACTTGTGGGCGGTAAGCTTGAGGGTGCGGAGAAAGAGTTGTGGCAGGAGGCCCACAAGCCAAATTGTGACCGAAACCACTTTGGTTCCAGTGGTGCGATGGAGGTGGAGGGAGCGAAGATGCTGTGGGCCAGATCCAAGGATGTGGGCAACTTTGCGTACACTTCTCTTGTTGGAGACGGCGATGCTGGTGTGCTTGATGCACTCCGAACCCTCGATCCTTATCCAGAGCCTGTGGAGAAGGAGGAGTGTATCAACCACATCAGCAAACGGATGTACAAGGGCCTGGAGCGAGCGGTCAAGGACAAGTCTGCAGGAGTCCAGATGGGAGGCAGAGGAAGGATGACAAAAGAGAGGATGAAAAAATGGTCTTCCTACTACAGGAAGGCCATCGTGGAAAATGCTCCAAACGTCGAAGCAGCTCGGCAAGCTGTCTGGGCTATATTCTTCCATTCAATCAGCACTCCAGAAGAGCCCCACCACACCCGCTGCGACCCCAAATGGTGCTGGTTTCGCAAGGCAGTTGCGGAAGGGAAGGACCCGAAGGAAGAAGCCAAGAACAACGCCCACGACCCCCCTCTCCCTAAAGATGTCTGTCAACAGCTCATACCCCTCTTCGAACGGTTGGCAGACCCAGCCTTGCTTGCCCGTTGCATGACCCTGACGACTTCAAATGCCAACGAGTCCCTCCACAGCACGGTCTGGAAGAGAGCTCCGAAACACAAGAACTGTGGAAGGAAGACCCTGGAGACAGCTGCAGCTCTTGCTGTAATACAGTACAATAAAGGTAATTTCAGGATTACAAGCACTGAATATTTATGCAATCGGCCAGTAATATATATATTAATAAACATGGGGCCTATACAATGTATATTGAATTTTTTCTATTAGAATTTTACATGAATATTGTTGGCTTTTTTCTGTTTTTATTGATATGTGCAAGTTAACGTGGGTAATGCCTGGCTACCGGGCCTATTTACACTTCAAATCAACAATTTCATATGTTTTCGTCATTTTTCAGGAGCTGTATCCCTCGTTGATGTGGTTAGCAGCCTGGGAATTGAGGCAGGAGCGATTGTGGCTCGGATGACTACCAAGATTGACCATGAGAGAATCCGAAGGGCAGAAAAGGCAGCGCTGAATGAAAGTAAAACGCAACGAAAGAAGAGCACGCTCGCCAAGGTCAGGCAGGAGGAGACGCTGGAAGCCCAGGAAGGGCACTTGTACAGTGCAGGAGGACATTAGTTAATTGGACTTTTTGCATTTACAAAGAAATGATCTCATATTATACTACTATATTTAAATTATTTTTGTGACACTTCTTTATTTGATAAATATTTTTACTGAAATTTGAATTATTATGTTAACCGTACATGTCCTGTACATGATTCACTGAGCCACAGTGACAAGTAATTTATTTCACATTTTGTACCATATTTCTCATTATATACATATATATGATGTAATCAATTAGCTGGAAATGTCCAACTGTATAAGGACATCAATTAAAGGAGAATAGTTGCAGCTTTTGCAATTATAACATAGTTAATCATATTTTAAAATTTTTGTTTGTGCTCTTTTCAGCATCATGTCATTGAATCTCCAATGTGCACCGTTGCCATGGTAACCAAACGGTTACCATGGTAGCAAGACTATCTGTAAAGATTTTAAATGTTAATATTGTGTTATAAGATAAAACTAACTCTTATGATTAACTTCTATGCAGTAATAAACGTTTCTGTGTCAATTTGCTACGGCAGGTTATAGAACGGGCAATTTCCCCGATTCACAGTACATGACGAGACATGGCAATTCCAGTCAAATTTCCCCAAAAATAGCTTATATGAGGTCAAAAACTTCTAATTACTGTTGATTTGATACATAACATGCCTCTTAAACTGAAAACCTTTCATAGATGCTAAAATTTTAGCCATGAATTAATTTGATTTCTTATTGATAATGTTTTAAAACTTCGCGGAGCATTTTTGGCCTTTTCTGCAAAATGGGCGATTTTCTGACCGTTTCCTGCCGCGCCAAAAAATCCCACACCTAAGCCGCTGTAGATATCCTTACGAAATTTTCAGAGATTAATTTTGAGACCTAAGACTGCGCCGTAGTACTATTTGTAATAGATAATGACCATTGACATTTTTTGTAGGGTGAGCTGAATTCCAGATAGCATGAAATTTTTTTCAACACTCGCCACTTTGACCCCCCCGTCAGACCACCGAAATGCTGCGTCAATGACCAAAATAGCACCTCGGCGCAGGTTCAAGTCTCAAATAACTATTTATGATGAAAAACAATAGTTTCCTGAAATAATCTAGGTTCAGGATTTTTTGGCGTCCAAGAATACAGCAAAAATCTGAAAAATGGTGGTTGCCATGGTAACGGTTACCATAGCAACGCTTTTTAAAAATATTTTTTTCCTTTTCATGAACTTAAACTTCATACCAAATTTCAAGTTTATATCATGAACAGAACCTGAGATATAGCTATATGCCATTTTTCGACCAGTGGATGGCCTTAATTTGTGAAGAAATCAGTATGTTGACAAATTTTGAAAATAACACTTTTATCAATGTACAGAATGCCAAAGAAATTCTACACAGAAATTATTGTGAGAGATGGCGAAATGAAATCACTGTTGTACCAAAATTACGCTTTTATAGTATTTTTAAAAAGAGCTATAATGTAGAAAATTTTGTAATTAATATTCAAAACAGGAGAAAGCGTGCCCTTTTATCACAATTTAGATACGGTATTCTACCATTAAGAATAGAAACTGGACGTTTTCAAGACACTCCGATAGAATACAGATATTGTCTTTTTTGTAACTTCAACTACATTGAATCTGAAATGCACTTTATCTTTCATTGTCCCTTTTATAATGATATTAGATTTGAGTTCTTCAACAGGATAAGACAAATTAATTTCTTTTTTGACTTATTAAATGATGACAGAAAAATTGAATTCCTGATGAAAGATGATTGTATTAAAGAAACAGCTAATTTTATATGTAACGCTTTTGAAAAAAGACAAAGTGCTTTGTATACATAAATTAATTTACGTAATTGTCGATACTTGCCAATAACAATAAGATACTTGTAATTATATATGTCGACATCAAATTAGCAATATGATATTTGTAAATATGTAAATAGGCCTAATGAAAATTAACATTTCAAGAGTTTGAATTATATATCTACTAGTATAACTCGAACAAAGTTTATATTTTTTGGGATTGCTATTACATATTGGACTAATGTATATATGTTTATCAACAAATCATTTCAAATTTAATTCAAATTTGTATTATTCAACGAAAATTCTGTTATTTTGATGTATTATTGTTTTTGAAGTGAATTGTAAGCCCAAGAGGGCTGGGGGCTAGAATGTGAGCCCATTTCACGTAAATAAAGAATTTCTCTCTCTCTCTCTCTATAATAAAATACAGTCTTAAGAATTTAAGATTGCTATGAGATGGCGCTATTGCCCCCTAATCCTAGAAAAAGTGCTCTCACTGTACAGTAATACATCTATCAGTAATTCTAGATTGCCCATATCTGCGAGTAAGTTTGTAAGAATTGGAATATAACCATTTAAAAAAAATTCATTATATTTTTTTTACAGGAGCGTTCTGTGCATAGATGTTGCTTACAGGCAAAAACGAAAAGTTCTTGCGTTAATTGTAACAAAAAATTGTTTAAAATGTTTGATTATTGTAGTTCTTGATATTTGAGAATCTTTTTCTCCCTCAATCGACCCTCATGAGCATTTTTCTTGGAGCATACAAATATTTCTGTGAATTTTTCCTTCCAGGTTATTGCTATTACAAGGAGAACTTCACTGTATAACAGGGAACCCCACAGATGGAACGGGGCCTCTGTTGCACTGTCTGACGTTAGCCAAAGATCACCACTTGACGTTCATGGTTGCCATGGCCACACTCCACCTCGCTTTTGTCCAGGTAGGTGGATTCATTTTAGTTTAAAACTAAAACTTTCTCTGAGCCCACGAGAAGGCACTGGCATTGAACTTCAATGTATGTACATTGTACATCGTCTGATAGATTGCAGTCTCTGTAAATTTAAAGAGCAGTTGTGATGGGGTGTTCATTCTACGATGCAGGAATCTCCTGTAATTCTATGATATGTTTCTTTGTTCTGTTTTCCAGTTCTGTATGGGATTGCCGCAACAAGCGGTCACCCTGATGGAAGATGTGGCCCTGGTGTTTTTGACCCACGGCAGTCTGGAGCAGAAGGCGAAACTGTTATATCTCTGGGCGAAATGTTGCACTGCAGCCGCTGCTAACACTCCTGCTTCTCACAGACAAAAGGGTAAGTAGATCTTTAATTGTCGACTGTGGTATTTTAAATGACCTTATTTTGGGAAGAGTCACAGACGAGTCAAATTTCCAATGAGGCGGTCAGGCACCATAGTCAGAAAATATTTTTAAGACTACTGACTCTTTTGAATAATGGCATGCATGCTGCATGATCATGTGTATTTTGTAAAATTGATGGAAAACAAGGCTTTGGAGTCTGTGAGTCAGGAGTTGTTTTGGGAGTAGTCGGGAGTCAAATTAAAAGATTTGGTGGAGTCGAGGAGTCAGATTCAAAAGTTTTTGCCTTGAGGGGATGGATGGGTGTCCAGAGTTTACGTGCAGTATTTATGCACACTGTAGGCTAGTTTAACCAGGAGGGGATTTAGCAATGAGGCAAAGGATGATTGAAACTGCTGTCCAACATACGTCCAGGTAACCAGGCCAGAGCTGGATTTCTACCTGGGACCCAGAGATTGGCAGTCCAGTGGGCTATGAACTTAACTAACCCCCTACCCACCAGTGTCGGGAGTCCGGAATCGCTGTCTAAATGTCTTGACTCCAAAGCTGTGGACTGTTTTGACAGTGCCAGTCCCATATGGTAGCCACAATTGATGTACAACCTAAAGATGCTCATTCTATTACAGTGCTACACACTGCCACTCAACAGATGGTCCAAGTAACAAAATGGCTACGAAGATTGGAAGCACATTACAGGCTGAAGGACGCCCTCTATTACGTGGTAAGTTGTAAAAATTACTCCCATTGCTTTAAAATGCCAGCACATGTATGACATTGTCATATATATATTATAAAGATTTTGTCGACTGCAATTTATTTCATGAATAGGCCTATCTGTACCCTTTTCTGATGTTTTTTTTAGGCTCGGCTATATGACGAACTAGGCTACGTTCCGGAACGCAACAAGTGTGCCCTGGAATTCCGAGTGTTAGACAAACAATACCCCACTTGGCATCGATCTGCGGTGATGGCTTTGTGATAATCGTCATCTTCTCACTTCCATTGGAGTTCCGACTCATTGTGCTGCTATACATGTGTATGCTCTTTGACTGAGGATAAATTTGATTTGACTTCAATGTAGCTCGACAGTGCAGAATTCTGTGCAGTCTAAAACATACTGTACATGATTGACAGGGTAACTGTGACTTTGCCTGCACATGTAAATACTCCTGGAAATCAAACTGACAATGAACAATGAGTGATTCGTCTAATTGGATCCCGGAATTATAGACTTGAACAAGGTGGTATAGTTGATGCTCATTCATGTGAGACGATCATGTGCAATTGTGCATACAGATTTCAGATAAAATCTGATTCATGTTGACTGTTGCGCATATAAATCATTGACATTGCAGAGAAGTACAAAGTTCATGGAAAATGTTGAATAAATTAATTCAAATTAATATGTGTCACATTTTGTGAATTATTTATTTTCCTGAATAAGGGGGGAGGGTTGGTCTAGTGGTAGCGTGCTGGACTGCCAATCGCTGGATCCAGAGTTCGAATCCCGCTCTTGCCGGGTCACCTGGGCCTATGTTGGACGGCTGTTTCAATCATCCTTCACCTCATTGCCGTGTCCTCCTCCTGTCCTAATTAGCCTACCAAGTGCATAAATACAGGACGTAAAGCCCCAAACATCCATCCATCATTTTCCTGAATAAAAGTTGCTGATATGGCACTTGAGGTGTAATCATTTCGCAAGAACATTTCTCGAAATTGAGAATTTTGCAACTGGGTCGATTTTCATGTCTCCACCATATGCTGTGAGCAGATCAGGGACATCCAAGTTAGAAATTAGAAATAATCTGTTCGGTCCATTTGGTTAAAGGGCCACAATCATGGACTTTTTTTACTTTTTGAGAGCCTCGGGGTTTACCCTCTTTAAAACATGAAAGTGATCATTTAGAAATCAAATCCTTTTTAAACCTAGAAAAAAAATATTAAAGTTCATGATTTTTGGCCAAGAAATGGCACATTCAAAAGCGACCCCTACTGGAAAGTATCTATGCAAGTGACGTGAGGCTGGGTAAAACATAAACAACTACATGTGCCTGCCCATGGGGGTCAACAGACCATGACCACACTGAGCTCCTGAGCAATCTGACAGCATGGTGTTGCACTGGAAGGTGCTGCCACTTTTGCTTGACCACAACGGCAACTGGACAGTGGTCATGCTTGAGTGGCTGGGCTTCAGGTGGGAAGGAGAGGGGGGGCTACCTTGCCCTACGTCATGCATATCAAACAGCCAGTGGACTGGAGGCCCTCAAACCAGGTCCAAGATCACAATTTTGCAGGTCTTTTATAATAATTTCTGTAAAACAACATTTGTGTACTGATATGACTCAATTCTGTCAGTAGCAGATATATTTATTCAAGGCAAGGAATTGATGAGTGTGTGCCTTTAATAAATGAGGATCCCTTGCTTTGTTTCATGCTTTCCCCAGCTGACAATGCACGTGAAGTTCACGTGATAAACACGGGGGGAAACTGGTGAACATGACATAACTGAGAGTTATCACGTGTTTGTGTTCACGTGAGAAAAACTCCCACATTTTCACGGGATAACCACGTGATGAATGTCACCAGATTAACGCTTGACCATCTTCATGACATAACTGGGAGTTATCACGTGTTTTTCTTCACGTGAAAAAACTCCCCAACATTTTCATGGGATAACCACGTGATGAATGTCACCAGATTAACGCTTGACCATCTTCATGACATAACTGAGAGTTATCACATGTTTTTATTCACGTGGTTAACTGGTGAAGATTGCCCCTAGAAATATAGATGGAGCCACCTGTACTAGAAACACAGCTGTTTACCGAGTTCCGCACTAAGTTTATTTAACTGAGTTTAAACTAATTAAACAAATGATTATGATTTATAAATCTGAATTAATGCACAGTATATGGCAGAACGAAACTTATTAGCTCAAAAAGGAGCACATATTGGATATTATTACAAAAGACTAGTCATCCGAAATGTGAATCATGTACGACTGCAATCTTTGATTCTGGTAACCCATTAAGAAGACTGAAAAGAGACTCGCTGCATCACACTGGTTGTGAGAAATTTTCAGCAAGTTCTTGTGGCTTTACTTCAGCCCCACAGCTATTGCAGCCCAAGTTATTGCTTGAAACAGTCCAAGTTGACTGGCTCGATGAAGAGCCAAGTTAACCAGTTGGAGATTTTGCCTCTTCTCAAATAATTTTAACTGGTGAAGATATTTACCAGAAAATCACGTGGTTAACTGGTGAAGATATTTACCAGAAAATGACGTGGTTAACTGGTGAAGATTGCCTCCCAGAAAATCACGTGGTTAACTGTTGAAGATTGCCCCCCAGAAAATCACGTGGTTAACTGGTGAAGATATTCACCAGAAAATCATGTGGTTAACTGGTGAAGATTGCCCCCAGAAAATCACGTGGTTAACTGGTGACAAAATCACGTGGTTAGCGTTTGCAATAACCTATCAGTTTTCCACGTGATAACTGAGGGGCAATTTCACGTGATAACTCTCAGTTAACCACCAGTTTTGTCAGCTGGGGATCATGCATTTGTCTTAAAGGGTTGTTCCCGTTGGTCTAATTGTTAAGACTAAGAGTGCTACTTTTTGGAACCACCGGCAGTGAAGGCGTTCAAATTTCACTCCTGGAATTCAGTTTCGACCGAGCCCATGGGACATTGAATGGAGAGAGTTCTATGCTGGGGCAACTTAAAGACCCTGGACATCCCTGAATTAATAGGGTGCCAGACTCCCAGTCATCTCATCACATGATGGTTACCAAAACTGGAGAATACTATGGCTTGCGAACAAGTTGAAGTTAGTTCAGCTTATATCAGCTACTGCCAGAGACAGACATAAAGATGAGATGGTAAGAACAAAAGAGCAAAGAGGACCTTGGATGGTCAACGACTCTGGCTTTTCCACATCCTTCATAGAACACAGGGGTACAGGGCACCCTTCAGCCTTATGTGACATACGAAGGAAGTCATTCAGATATTTTGGAGTTCCCAGCCTGGGATCAAACCCAGGACCTCAGAGTAGGTGAATGTCTTAACCACTGGACCACCCAGTTTTCGATGTTAATAGCATTCTCCTGAAGTTCATGCCCAAGACCGCATAAATCTGTAAGTCAAAATGCACTACGAGGTCTATTCTATTGTGCATTTTTAATCTGACCAAGCATAGAAGAAAGAAAGTCTTCAAATATATATATTTACATTTATTATACATATGTACATACAAAAATATAGACAAATTCATATATCTATTTAATAGTGAGCAGGAGTAGGCGCAGGAACGTTAGCAAGTGGAGACGTCATTTCAATGTCAGGTTCTTGAGTTGGACTCGGCTGTCGAGTGTTGATCTTTTCTTCCAATAATTTGTAAGCCGAGACTGCCTGTGGACTGTGCTGAAAAAGGGAATAGAGGGGATTATGAATTTTTGTAGTTTAGGCCAATGTCCGTTCTAAATTTAGGCAAAGGTATTTTGGGCCAAGGAATTCAATGAGAGGAATTTCCCGAGGCCAAGATCTTTTGAAGCAAAGGTATTAGAGGCCACTTAATTGGGGAAATGGTCTTTAAGACTTTAACTTTATATTAGCAGCACAATTAGAAAGTTATTTTTAAGTTGCCATCTCATGGGAACACTCTGGACTACAGAGGATTTATTAGAAATTATATTGTACTTACTGTATTATTTGGCTCCAGCTCCTTCATGAGTTGAGAGAGTCGGACGGGGCTGATGCGAGAGTAGACCCAGTGGAGAAGTCGTAAGGTGTGCATCAGGACATTCTCATTGGATATGTTCGGCTGAAATTGATTAGATGAAATAATATTTGTATTTAAAGCAAATAGGAAATTGATATAATTATGGTCGATTTTCAAATTAGTGGAGCTGAGAGTCAGAAATTCAGCTTCTGACTCCTGATTCAGAATAATGGCATGATCGGATAGATAACAAAACTAATCGGCGTAATCGCTAATTGAGATTAAATAAGACGTCATAATCATGCAGAGCTTTGAATTTAAGTTGAGTCAGAGTTTTGGAGCCCAAAAAGGCATCCCGGTGACATGCATTACATAATAGGCTTACACAAAATGCAATCTTACCAAAAGAAACTGGTCGAATACGATAGTGACGAAATCAGCGCTCTGGAAGTGTTCAGCTAATCCAATAAGAGCTGAGATCAGGACGTGGAGGATCGTATCTTGCAGCACACTGTCATTGTCACAATTAGCTAAGACTGGTAGCGCCCTACATACTGAAGCTAAGTGACTCTGTCGAGCTACTTGGAGGCAATAGTAGATGAATACTGTGACGGGGACGCCTGAATCCTGGCAGAAGGGGTAGATGTCGTGAGGAACTGCTTCTAACTGCAAAATTAAAAGAAAAGTTTGATAACAGAGAAGAATCTCATTGATTGGCAAAATAAGGGCAAATAATAGACATAAACAGACAGAAATGTGCTTGTTACATATGCCAATTGATGGCAGAGCTATAGAATTAGTTATTCTTGGTTCCTAGTATATCAATGGTGTACAGACAGTATAGTAAATATTATTGGTCACCTAAACACGGTCATACAAAAAAAAAGTTTCGTTACTATCAAATCTTCGCAATGTGTCTGCAGGAGTTCTTTTTAACATTAACCTTTACTGGACTGAAAGGACATTTATGTGCATCCCTAGCTAGCTGCCTGAGGGACCATTTATGTCCCTCAGGAACATGCTGATGATGTCACAATCGTCCTGGGAGATAGTTTGTTAGAAAAGCCCAGCATGGTATGGTTAAATTATTCCAAAAGTTTTCACTTCCTCTGTGTTTGGGAATAAAACTTTTGTGACTTGTATTGCTTACCTGACTATTATCATCAGGTATTTTAGCGGCAACCATGGCGATGTTGTCATCCATCATCAAAGACAGAACAGTCGGAAGGAATCTGGTGATGAGAACTGCGTCCTGAAATTTCAAATGGCTTTTTTGGCTCAATCCTGTATTTTAACAGTATATTGCAATGATATTATTTGTTTTACAAAATCATGGATTGCTTTACTGTCAATAACTGAGAGACTTGATAAACTACAGCAGTTTTAATAAGTATGAGTTGCTAGAGCCATTGCTACGTAGTATTTTAGCTTCATTTGATTGGTTCAAAACAGTCCATAAGCCAATCAGATGAAGGTAAAATAATCCATAGCAAGGCCTCCAGCAATGTGTGCTTATTGAAACTGCTGCAATTATTCAAAGTAATGTTATTTACCCCATTTCAAGGGAATTACAATTTACTGAATGTAGGCCTAGAAATTATGAGATAGTTACATACCACTTTGGGCTCCTTGAATACCTGACTGTCGATAATCTGCCAGGCATTTAATCCCAATGCTAACATTCGCAACAGGAGGAGGAGTTCTTCATTTTGCTGAAATCAAATCATGATCAACATGAGAAATTGACATTGCATTCAAGGAAAACAGCCTAAAAAAGTCCCAATGATCCAGCCATCCTGAATTTGATCAAGCGCTTGATCAAATTCAGGATGGCTGGATCATTGGGACTTTAACGTCCTGAATCTATGCACTTGGTAGGCTAATTTACCTCACAATTTATTTTTGGTTCTACGAGTCCCTAGGAGAGATGACATCACGCGTTACCCAGAATTCAGTACGATCGCGCACTTCCTCCAGTAGACAGCTGATGTTTTTGCTCGCATGTTTTTTAACCGACCTTACGGCGGTTTTTCCAGGAGCTCTAAAACGAATCTGGTAAAACCATAAAGTGCAACCACGAACCTGCAACCACGAACCAGCAACCACGAACCAGTGAAACCATGTACAGTCTAGGACAGCAAATGCGCGGGACAGCAAAATGCGCGAATTTTGGATTCCCCAAAAAACGAGCCTTAAATTACCTTAAAAACGTCCGATTTTGATCCGGTTTTCGCACAGATGAGAAGATTAGATGCTCAATTAGCAGTAGAGCAAGTGACCGCGTTTTTCTAGCTGTTTTGACCACGATTTAACCCCTTTAATGTACGGCCGTCACATTGTCATTTTGTAAACAAAACCTCCAGACACAAATGCTGAAATTTGTCACTGAAATCACTTGACACCACGAGTGCCTGCCTATGACACTTAATATACAAAAAATGTAACTAATATAAATGATAAGAATGACTTAATTCCGTATTCATCAAGTCTATTTTTTTATTTTAACAAATGCCTAAATATTCATGGTTTCCCAGACAACTCACCAGAGCACAAACTCACCAGGTGAAAACTCGCCAGGCCACAAACTCGCCAGTTTATATTTAAATTAGCCTATGAAGAGGTTAAATATATGATTGTTAGTGTTATGTGAATGGTATATTACATAATCATCTTTGTGTCAAAGAATTGAGTCAATTGGACAATTATAGGTGGTTCAAAATCGAGTTTGAAATTAAAAAGTGACAAAAACACTGAAAAAGTTGAGCACCATTTATCTGGATCCTACCTGTTTAGCTCAGCTGTTGATATAGATCATTAGATCTAGGCCTATATATATAGCTAGCCTTATGCATGTACCTGATACTATTCAGATTTTTAAATAAACGAGGACTATTATACATGTAACTATCAATGCTGCTATAGATGGATCTGTCTATAGATCTACAAATATATATCTTTCATTTTCGTTGTATTCAATTTTGAGTCTGAAAAAACTTTCATAAATGAAATTTCAAATTCCGATAGCTCTATTGGGCAAATATATGACCTAAACGTACACATTTAGTGTTTAAGTCCATAAAATATTAATTAAAGTTTTCTGATTTCATAAACGTTTATCAAATTGACACATGTATCTCTTTTGATATCAATCAAGCTTGTCGAATAAAATTTCACATTTATATATTATTTTTCCCACAAAATTTCTTAATTGCTAAACCTTCAACCTTTACCACAAGGCATGCAATTAAATTGACACGTTTTCTTTAATTATGTAATTGATTGTTCAATTGAACAAACAACAGTGCAAATGCAATGCAATTCAACTTTTGACACCTTTCCAGAACAATACAAATACCTGGACTGAACGTCGCCTCTCAAAAATTAAATGAATTAGAAATAAGATTTTAAAGCATTTAATTTATTAATGGAAATTTGTTTGCTTTTTAGTTTCCAGTAATTTGCAATTTCACTTTGCACAAAATTAATATAGATGTTTCTAAATGTTATAAAATATTTGACAAGGGTAATTCGCTGAGTCTATAACAGTCTTTTTTTTTTTCAACAACAGTCTTTTAAAACAAACAACTTGTCATTATCCTTTAATCTTTTAGGCCTATACTTTCAAGTTGTTACTTTCAACTGTACTTCACATTTATTTGTAGTTAGCAACAATTAACTAACAAAGTAACAAAACTTTTTAAAATTTGTCCAAGTTGCTTGCATGGTATAGGCCTACCCGTAGCAGTGTGCACTTCTTCAGGTTTTAAATCTTAGAATTGATATTGAAAGTGTGTATTTGAAAGAAATCAATGATCTACTTTCACTCCTGAGGCCATTTATTTATTGTATAAATAGTTTAGAAGTTCTTGATTATAGCCTACTACTATTCAATTTACACAGTTTCATTCACGAAAGATCTACTTATAATTGAGAATAGGCCTAGATACTTTTTAACCGACCTAACGTCGGTTATTAGAGGGGGTTGGGTAGTGAAAGGGGACTCCTGTAAACCATGTCCTTGTGTCCATGTGTCCATATGTAAACATGTAAACATTTCTTGTCAACATGTGTAAGTGTTCATTTGTGACCTTAGTTTTCAACTTAGAGTAATGAAATTTGGTAGAGGTATGGTACTATGGGCATGGATCTGGGACATGTCGAGAAATCCAAGACGGCTGCCATTTTGTGGCGGCCATTTTGGCAAGACATCTTTCTTCATTCTTGAACTGCCCATTGTGACCTTAATATTTCACTTACAGTTATGAAATTTGGTAGAGGTATGGGACTCTGGGTATGGGTTGGAAAATGTCGAGAAATCCAAGATGGTGGCCATTTTGTGGTGGCCATTTTGGCAGCCATCTTTCTTCATTCTTGAACAGCCTATTGTGACCTTAATATTTCATTTACAGTTATGAAATTTGGTACAGGTATTGGGCTGTGGGTATCAGTAGGGAACATGTCGAGAAATCCAAGTTGGTAGCCATTTTGTGGTGGCCATTTTGGCAGCCGTCCTTTTTCATATATCGAACTGCTCATATTGACCTCAATATTTCACTTAGAGTTATGAAATTTGGTTAAAAAAATCCAAGACGGCGGCCTTTTTGGCAGCCATCTTTCTTCATTTATTGAACTGCCCTTTGTGACCTCAATATCTCGCTTAAGAGTTATGAAATGTGGTACAGGTATTGGGCTGTGGGTATCAGTCGGGAACATGTTGAGAAATCCAAGATGGCAGCCACTTTGTGGCAGCCATTTTGGCAGCCATCTTTCGTCATTCCTAAACTGACCATTGTGACCTTAATATTTCACTTACAGATACGAAATTTGGTACAGGTATTGGCCTGTGGGTATGGATGAGGAACATGTCGAGAAATCCAAGATGGCCACCATTTTGGCAGCCATCTTTCTTCATTTCTTGAACTGCCCATTGTGACCTTAATATTTCGCTTAGAGTTATGAAATTTGGAACAGGTATGGGGCTGTGGGTATCAGTAGAGAACATGTTGAGAAATCCAAGATGGCAGCCACTTTGTGGCAGCCATCTTCCTTCATTCTTGAACTGCCCATTGTGACCTTAATATTTCACTTACAGTTATGAAATTTGGTACAGGTATTGGCCTATGGGTATGGATGGCGAACATGTCGAGAAATCCAAGATGGCGGCCATTTTGGCAGCCATCTTTCCTTTTTTTTTAGAAATCTGTTCAAACTGCATTGATTCTATACTAATAGTCTAGCATCTTCCAATCAACTACTTCTCCTATCTTCCAATATCAGTTGCTCAGTGGTTTAAGCAATGGCACCTTCAATTTCACAGCGCTAGGTCGGTTTTGAATCCGCGGATTCTTGTTTGATTTTTCAACAGTTTTTATCCTTCTTCCCGGCTGTATCTTCGGTTACAGTCCCCAGACAGGCTCGTTTAATCTAACAATTGGGACAGGATACAGCGAGGAGGCAATGGATTGCTGGATGATTAGGGCTTTACATCCTGCATTTTGATTGGCTAATTAGGACTGGAGGAAGACACAGGAATAAGGCAAAGGATGATTCAAACCGCTGTCCAACATAGGTAGATATCACTCAACCAGAACAGGAATCGAACCTGTATATACCAACTGGGCTAACCAGCCTCCTCTCATGTTCAAATCAACAAGTGCTTCGGGAAATAAACTGATTTGATGGATAGGACACGTAAGGACCTTGATATATGATTAAGATATGATAGCACTTCTGATAAATTTTAGATTTGATTTTATAGTGACTTACTCTTGGTAATATCTCTGTGTTTGCACAATGCTGTAGAGCCTTCATGGTGGAGACTGCGATAGTGTTCATGGCGTAAGGATCGCACAAAATCATGGACAGATCTCTGAAAAAGAATTACAGGGTTGCAGGAAGATGGTTACATAAATCAACTTTAGGCCTAAACTTTTCACCATTGTGGTCTCTATGCAACTACTACCAGTGTACCAATTCCTCAGAGTGCTCTCTGGCTCACTGGAACCACAAAGAATGGCAAGACAGAATTTGCAGTTATACTGTTATACCCCCTGAGATCTTAAAAATTTACAATTTCGATAATTGTATTGAAAATTTGAAATCCATTTCTTTTTTTCGAAAACAAATATTTGAAAAATTAGTCAATTATCATCTTTTTCCTTGTTCACAAAATATTTTTTATCTGGTCAGAGCCCAGACACTGTTGAGCTACACTGCTACTTCTGTCTTTCTTGACTTCCTGTCATCTATGCCCTAATCTATCTGCTGCATCACTCTGACGCATTAGGATGGCGTGTGTGCAGAGGTGGAGGGTGAAATAGGAGCTGCGTGGAGTAAACCACTATATGTCATGCTGGCATAGATGACAGGAAGTCAAGAGAGACATATCTGGACTCTATCTACAGTCGTTAAGAGTCCAGATATGCAAATTGCAATTTGCCTTCTAGTAATCATTGAATTTACCCTAAAACCTGCTCCTGTCCTCTTCGTATGCCGTCAAGAAAACCCTGGAGTTCTCTGGCTCTTTTTGAATCTACGAACCTCTCTCTGATACAAGCGTCCAGGCACCACGTGAATTTGTGACAAGGATCCAACTGACAGATATCGTGGATCTCTAAATCGTGCAGAGCCATCAAGATCTCCGCTCGTAAAGTACAGTAATGAGGTATACGAGTCCTAAGAAACAACGTCCGTAAAAATTGAAGCACCATGTCGTAAAGACGGACGTTCTTCCCCACCATTTTTGTCAACTGTTGAACGACGTCATTCTGTCTACGAGCTTTTGGAGTTAGTGAAAAGAAAGATTGGGTTGATGAAACCTCGACGTTTATAAGACTAGACTCCTTGTCGTTGATGTATTTTTGGAGAAGTGGAGACACCTGAAAAATTAGAAACAAAATCTTCATCTTTTCAATTCAGATTTTTTAATCAGAGAAATTATAAGTCTCAATGGCCTACATAAAGACATCTCATGTTCTAAAAAGGTTCATTGTCTAATGCATTTGGCCTGGATGAGGTCCCAGTCTGCCTAGATGTTAAGTCATGTTTAAAATGGTCAGTGTTGTACAGAGACTTTATCTTTTAATCTTTAATGTAATTCAGTGTGTCTTGCACAAAATATCTGGTCAAGCATGACCATTGACCAGTGCTAGCACAATTGTCAACCTTATATATCAACTTACATCAACTTTTTGAATTTTTCTCTTAATGAGATTGGATTATTTACTTAAATTTTGATTTTTCTGCTCAAGGGAATATTCAGAAGATTATTCAGAGATCAACAAAATTGCCTAGGGTTATTTTAAATTTTTGACATTTGATTACCTCATCCCCAAACATGACCTGGTTGTCCTGCCAGATCTGCTGTTTTACTTCGATGGGAGCTTCTTTGTACAATTCATTGTCGTCTATTATTTTGTTCAAGTACTCCTGCTTGATTTTTGGCATGTGCTTCATCACATTCATTACAACCGGTCTCAACGCTTTGACCTGGAATAAATTAAGAAACATAATCACAAAATGTCCATTAGCCATTTTCAATGATTTATGTATAACTATGACATAACCTGACATCCGTCTACAAGTGGACTGCTCTTGCATTGCCACAGATCAGAACATATGCTGTCTTGTGTTGCCACCTAGTGATTACTGTGCTATTCCGGGAGCTCCTGCGAGCGTCCACATCATTTTGATCAGAGGAACACACACAATTTTGTCTGGAAGACACCGGGGCTGTTTCTGAGTGTGCTGATGGCCTTGTCTACTTCCTTAGAGAATGTGATTGCCGAGTCTGACTCCGGTATAAATCAATGTTGAATAGAAATTTTGTGAATGTGCAATGAAATTGGAACTATTTCTTGGGACAGCGATGCTGTAGCATACAAAATCAACTTTTGGTGGCAGCAGCATGCAGTTCTCATTTTCACCAGACTGACCTGACATCGTATGAACAGTTGCAACAGAATTGAATTTCAACTTAAAATTTCAGTCCATTTTTTTAACATTCTGAATGAAACAAAATAGTCTAATTTATGTATTTGTGGTCTTCAAATATCACAAAATATTCTCCCAAACTTACTTTGATCATTGGAAAACTTTTCTGGAGGAGTTCATTCAAGGGTTTCATCTTGGCTTTATCGTTAGATTCTGCCAATTCCTGGATTCTTCTTATTAATCGTTCTCGCAATTCCTCCATGACAGAGCCGTGGAAGTCGTGCCGCATGACACCGTGGAGATCCAGAAAGTGAAGCGCAGGGCGCAAGGAAGAAAGGAGAATGCCATTCTGCTCCTGGGGTTCGGAAGATAAAGAGAGTCAGAAACACCACATAAAATAAAATATTGTGTATATTAGCAATGCAATATTATTGCTTATTTATAGAGCCCGCGACAGCGCCTCTGCTATAGAAATAGCAGAAGAATGCTAGGCTACGGCCTATACACTTTACATGCATAGTCAAGACTCAAGGTAGAACTGGTAGTAAAAGAATCAAAAATTACTAAATTAAGTTGCAGTTATTTCAAGTACTTGCACTAGAGTACAAGTGCTACACAACAATACAACTGAGAGGTTTAATTAGTGAAAATACACATTGTTTACAATTTCACTAAACTTTGTGAGCGATAATACCTGAAATTCTTGAATTGCAGCAATCGGATCTTCACAAGTGGTCAATGCTTCCCTCAAATGATCGCGGCCTGCGATGCCTACATTCTCTAGGCCGTCCATGAGCGGACTAAAATCCAAATGTGTCCTTCAAAACTTTAAATTACCTCAAAATCGTCAAAAACAACAAAGAAACAAATCACAAAAATTTCTGTAGTTCCACACCTTTCCACGAGGTGGCAGCATGAGTGGCGCGAATTCTCACAAGAGGGCGACACCGTCCAACAATTGGATGTTAAAAAGTGATTTTGCAGTGGTTTGAATCAACTTTTGAGCCATGTGAAGGCTGAAAACTAATGAAAAGTGTCTAAAAAGAGTTCTAAAGGTGTGAAGATGGCCAACGTTTACACAAAGAGAAGTAAATTCCCCAGGACAGTGACTCTGTATGACTTTGATGTGCCAAGGCGACTTACTGAGGTTCGAATGAGGCGCCCTGAAAGACTCCTTTCGCCAACAAGAGAGGGCTGCGCTCATCCCACTGGTCTGGTGATCCAGCCGCCTTACAACGCCAAGAACTCTGTAATTCGCTTCTGAAAATGTTTTACCCGGGCTATCAATTTTGTCATTGAAAATTATGAGATAAAGTTTTGTCAATTTCCAGATGCCCCCTGGCCTTTTGCCTCGGGGGGGGGGGGGGGGGACTATGTATTTTTGGCAAAATCAGTGACTGCCAAGACACTGGTAAAAAAGTTTGTGCCAATGAATCTGAAAAAAAGAGTTTAGGCTCTTGGAAAGAAATGTTAGAATTGCGATAAAAAAAGTTTGTCACTCATTGTGCGTCGTAGGGGTAAAAGCATCTGGTCAGTCTACAACGTCAGAGGATAGATACTCCATCTAGTCAGTCACTAACACTAATGGACGGGACCTCCCTTTCCCGTCCGGCCTCTCTACGTTACATAATTTTTATGGCCCCAATAAATCGACACTTGTTTCAAGTTTGTGCGATGTTTGTCAAGATTGTTACTGTTTTGTGTAGAAAATTATGGTGTAAAAAAATGTTTTAAAAATGTCTTCTTTTTTTCAGTCTTTTATTATCTGGACACCAAACATTGCCAGACAAGAGGCACAAATGGCTATGAAGCTGCGATATATAGGTAATTGAATTATTAAAAAATTTAATTGATAACTTGATTAACTAAATTTACCAATGAAAATCTTCTAATTGATAGCTATTGATCTCTATCATTCCAGAAAAAACTAATTTCACAAATGGACCGATAAAATTACCTGATCTGACAAAGAAACGAGGTAGGTAACCCCTTAATAAATATCATAAGAGCTTACAGTGCCGCCTGTAAGTAAGTGAAACGCATGACATTGTGCCATTGCATCAATGCTAAACATCCTCAGCCAAACTGCTTGTGGAGGCATGAATTCTCATCGGATGAAAGGGAAACAAAGTGGGTCATAAAGGCCGATATGAAAGGCAAGTGGGATAAAAATAGCAGCCAATTTTCTTTGCTGTAGTCGGAGTTAGGTATGGGTCAAAGTCTTTGATAAGTAAGTGAACCACCCTTCCCTATGTTTTAACATTGGGTCTGCGTTTCACTTATTTATCAAAGACTTTGACCCATACCTAACTCCGACTACAGCAAAGAAAATTGGCTGCTATTTTTATCCCACATGCCTCACATATCGGGCTTTATGACCCAAAATGTTTTCCTCTTATTGGATGAGAGTTCGTCCTTCCAGAAGCATTTCGGTTAAGGATGTTTAACATTGATGCAATGGCAAAATATCATGCGTTTCACTTACTTACAGGCGGCACTGTATAAGTTGTTAATATGATTGAACAGTAAATCACAAAATGGGTAAATTGAATTATATGTGTGATACCGTACTACGTCTCCAGATCTTGAATCAAAGAAATATTAAAAGATAGCGAAAAAAAAGTTAGTTATTCGCCAAAATAAATTCACGTGCCTATTTCAGGAGCCACCATCTGTCACTGGACTTTTATAAAATCTGCTGAAAAATGCAGTAGGGGCCTGTGGTAATTTGTCTATGGTCATTTCTAGGAACAAAGGGAGCATTTTATAATTATTAGTTACTATATATTTTGGGTGAAGGCCCACAAAGCCACCCAGTGCCCAAGCGTCTGTGTGAAAAATTTAATAATATATTTCAGTAAGGCCACCCGTATTCGATTGTTTGGTTCTTGTATCTACTCGAGACACTTTTTAAAAAAAGAAAGCTGTAGGGCCTAATCGAATTTTTTTATTATGTCAATTGAATTTAATAACAAGAATCCATGGATTCAAAACCGGCCTTTGGCGATTGTATATTCGGGATTGAAATCATGAAGAGGGCGATCTATATATATTATTACTTTGGATTGTTTTGTATTGAGCAGTGATTGCCAGACTGATAGTGTTTGCTGCAAGCCATAAAGACTTTGTGGGGAACCTCTTAGCAAATGCCTATACCATATTTCAGAACTGTAAGTGAACTACTTAAGTCACTGTGGGCACTTCAAAATATGGCGTCCATTTTGGCAGCCATCTTGGATTTTTCTGAAAATTTCTTAGGGGAACCCCTATACCAAATTGCATAAATCCAAGTGAAATACTTACAGCCTTTAAAACTCGCTCTGACCTTTCACAAGGTAAAAACTGGTTTACCGGACCGCCAGAATTTTTATGGGCCCGTTTATTTGTGGTGTCAAGCGTTTTTTTGCAACCTTATCTGCAGACTGCAATTAAAACACCACTTTAGTTTACAGTCTGTAAAACTGATATCCAAACAGGGTGGGCTGTTGCACTGTGAAAATGGCACTCTGTGAATCATTATATTGATGATTTGTTACGATAATTTACTCTAAGATCAGTTACATGACAAATCAAATACCCTTCTCTTCATCATGACTAATCAAACAGCCTCTATGTTTCCCATGGATGTTAAATTTGGGAAGATGACACTTCATCAGTTATTATGACTCACAGTCACAGAGTGCCAAAATCTGTGGGAAGCAACTCTCATTTTATGCATATCAAATTTACAGGCTGTAATGATAAAGTTTGTCAAAGTATACTCATACTGTCAGAATGAGAATTGCACTGAAAAAGGCTCTGGTCTCTTGCTGGAGTTTAGTGGATGGGTGTTGATAGACATTGCTTGCAGGAATAATTTGGCAATGGTACATAACTACATCATAGCACTGTACAGAAAGCTTGTGAAGAAATAGACAATGCCAAGTGTTATACAAACATAATGATCCACTGAGCAACCATGCCTCATCTAGGCATGAACAATTATTTTAAAACACAAGTACTGAAATGGTTTGACTCTCACAGTGCTTTGGAATTATAAGCAATCCTGACACAGGGGCACCTTCTCCAATGAGGCTCACAGGCCCACTGCTGGCTGCAGCTGTTCATTGAACCTGTAACCATGGTAACCCCTTACATCTAACTGAATCCCCCATTCATAATGGGCAGGTCCATATTTGTCATTGGCCCCCATTGCTCACTGGGTTGCAGCACTGCGTTCAGAGGGGCAAGGGAAGTGGACACATGGACAAGTGGACAAGAGTCCCATTTCACCCAAAATTACCTCCTCTAATAAACGGCCTTTGGCCGGTTAAAAATTGTTCTAAAAGCTCAATTTTTTTGCCATTATCAGAAATCGATTGGGTCGGTCGATCCGAGAAGCTAAAAATCAAATACTTCTAGCCTAATTGAAAATGTATTTTAAATTTCAGAAATCCCGCAATTTAAGTTCAGTCTTGATTCGTCCTATCGGCAGCATTTTGGCAAGCCTGAAATTCCCCCTGCCTTTAAAGATATGTTCACCTGTTCCCGATCTAAACATACACCCAGATTACCTGCTGTTGGCATAGGTAAGTCTTTTTGCTTCAATAACAATCAGATCAGCGTTCCAGCTAGGCCATTTGAGCATGGCACCGCGCCTTACCTTACCCTCGTCAGCCATGCCCAAAAAAAAATTATTTTTTTTGGTAATTTTTGGAAAAAAAAAATTTTTTTTAAAGTGCCCCCATTTCTAGAAAAATGTATGCCTGAATCAAATTCTAGCTGGATCACTGAAACAAGTGTCTTTGTTTTGTTGATTTGAAATGATCATGTTATAGTATTCTTAAGAAGTTGAGAAGATACTTTCAACAAAACATTTTTGTTGCAATTCACTTGAAATCTGACATGGTCCACCCAGAGAATCTTTGCTGAAGTGACATGGTCATATAGTTTATGGTTTTTTTAGACCCATGATGCTAAAGAGAAATATAATGCAGCAAAAAAAGCAAAAAAATTAATCCCTTCAGAATTTTTGATTTCATGAACATTTAATTTTGATCGATTTTTATAATTTACTAAATGACTGATTAAATAACTTAAAGACTCTAAATAATTGCTTAAAAGTAGCTTAATAATTGTTAGAAATCTCGCAAAATATTATACAAATCTCCATTTTGTGACAAAACTTTTTTTTTTAACTGAATTTTTTTTTTTCCAATTTTTTTAGCACCAGCGACATTACCAAAGATAACTTCTTTATCCCAATTGAGATGATTGTTAAAACAAACAAATTTGTTAAAGTTTAACTCTTGCTTAATGTTTTATTATACACATACAAGATTACAATGTAATTAATGTAACTCAACATCAAATATATATAAAATTCACAATTACATAACAATATAATATGATATTATGATAATTTTATAATTAATGTATATTGATTGTATGTCATTCATGCATGTTAAATATAATTAACAAGACCAACATTAAAGGATACATAAAAATACATAAATCATACAATAGAGAAATACTGAGTATTTTTTTATAACAATTAAAGAACGGCTATGCATGGTTGAAGGTCTACGAAATAAATTTGACCTCGCTTTTTTTTTCAATACAATTTTTTTAGAAGAACATTCATGCACATTCTGAGTATTCAATTAAGTATTTCTTAATTAGATGAAAATCATAAAATTAATGTAAATTTCACTGAGATTCAATCTTTACTGGCTTACAAGTCAGAAATCCTTATTTGACCGACAAAAAGGTATTTTTTACTCATTTTTTAAAGCAGTTTGACAGTTTCCATATAATATTACAGTCAGTTCTTTAAGTTCTATGATTAAAAAATATTGCGGAGTATTTAAAAAATTTTAACAAGTGAAAAATATTCACTTCAAATTCTTGAATTTTTTTGGTGCAAAATTTGGGACCTCAGTGCTTAATTTGTCATCATGAAAATGACAATACTCCTCCACATTTGTACATTGCTTAATAGTTCACACAATACATGGAACAATATTAGATATACGCCACTGCGCAGTGTGCGCTGACACATCAAAATATCTGGAAATAATTTATTGTGGTCTGGTAAAGTCCAAATTTGTGATTTTTTATCCATGGACTAGTGAGGAGGTGAATATCGAAACATCATCTGGAAAAAAAATTAGGGCAATTAGATTTTGTTTGACTTCAGCAATTTATGAAATTTATTAATTCAGAATAGAAAAATTACAGATTTAATGAATTTTTGAGAAATGATAAAAATGAAAAACTAGATATACTTAAAAGTTATGTTGAAGATAGCAAGGTGTAGTAAGGTTGAAAGGGAATTTTTTTAAGCTGAAATTCATGCATATCAAAATTGTTGTCTTTTTTTGGTAGAATGATATATAGTTTGTTCCATTGCATGCATGCTTATGTAACTTGAGACATGATAAGGAGCCATGACAGGGCGCAAGCCGGGTGACAGTGTCTGTGTTGACTGCTGAGCAAGTAAAAGATACCTCACATGTGCGAGGCTCCCGCTCACTTGTATAGACTGCCATTGTGATTTAATTCATACAGTTGCTTTTCAAAGTACCGATACACCCCTCAATGATTTTGTCAGCCCCTATAGCTCAGTCAGTGGAGCGCTTGCCTCACAAGCGAGGGACCCAGGTTCAATTTCCAGGCTGGCCATCATGTCATTCCACGACATCGTCGTTCGCATCAGACGTAAATTGGAGGCGCCGTGGGCCCAACTGGAAACAAGTCACTGACTTAGCTTGGCTACCCACGTTAAATAAAAGTCCCTTTACCTTTACCTTTATTTGCCATTGAAGACCATGTTAAAATAGTCTCACTGTAATGGCTATTACATGACTGATATTGCATGAATCATTGAAACAATGTTTGTATTTTACCATTGAGGTTTCTTTCTAAGTGTGCTGGCATGGCCATTGAATTTGGATCTGGGTTCTTTATGCTAGACAGAGGTTATAATTTTGCAAAAGTACACCGCAAGCCCAATGCTATTTGCTGGTTGGTGTAGTGGTTAAGGTTCCCGCCTGCTCCGCTGAAGGTCTTTGCCTGCATGGGTTCGACTCCCCGTTGGGGAACCCGAAATTTTCAGTGTACCTTTATGAGCAAAATCCCAGCTGGATGTCGTTCGGATGAGACGTTAAATTGGCGGCCCCTTGTATCAGTGTCTGTGCTGGGCAAGTAAAAGATCCCTCATATGGGGTAAATGTGTAACATGTTGAGGACTCCTGCTCTCTCTCTCATCTCATCAATCAACCCTCGTGAGCGCCCAGAACTGGGCTTAGAGGGCTGCACTCACCATATCTATCTATCTATCTATCTATCTATCTATCTATCTATCTATCTATCTATCTATCTATCTATCTATCTATCTATCTACATCCTGTTATTCCTGTATTTATGCACAGATTAGGCTTGATAGGACAGGCAACTTGATTGATCATTTGAATTTGGCCTGCATATATTTTTAAAGTACAAGGCAAGTTGGCATGTACTTGCTAGGTACTTGCTAGTAGTACTTGAGGTTCAAGTACATCAATTTAGAAGTTAAAAGAGTCCCAGTGTAAGTAATACAGAGACTGGAGTCAAAGTATGGAGTACAAGTACAGTACTTGACCACAAGCCTGCAGCAGGCAAGAGGTGCACTCTTGGCACAGAATGAAACATCTGTTAGACATAGGTTGTCCAGACGCGGAATTGAACCCAGGTCTCCCGAAGTCAACAGCCTGGCTTGCTTTCACTGAGCTGGCCCTGGCTTGTGTATTCTTCTATATAGATGTTGGATTTGGGCCTGCCGCCTGAGTGATGTTATTTCACACAACAGCTTGTCATATTGTTACTCAGCAACTACGACACGTGTAACATTGGGTTGTTTTGTTATATTAATGTTTTGGCTGCGCAATGTTGATAAATAATTGCATTCAACGTCAGATGAATGAATTGCCACTCACGAGGATCGGAAAAAAGGAGAAAGTCAAAATGTTAAATTAAGAAATCTTGCAAACAAAACGATGAAGCCATGCATGAATAAGTAGATATTTATTAATACTCATATATTTTATTTCATGACATTCTTAAATGCAATATTATATCGATGAGTAACATAATAAAACAACATAAAACGTCCACACAATGTCCAGCAGTAGGTCATTCAAAGATCATTAAGAAATTGTTAGATAAAACTTCAACACAGAATGTGGTATTAAGATTCAGTGGATTAATAATTCCTATTCCTCCCAGCACCGATTATTACAATGTATTTTCACAAGTTATATGCCAAAATATGTGACAAAATATATATTGTATTATGAATTTTTATCCATCCCAAATTCTAAATTATCACCATATTTTGATATAATTTTATATGTATTTGAAAATTTGGTTAACAAAAAAGTCCCGAATCGAAATTTTCTAAGCGTCGTGTATATTGTATATTTCAGAAATTAATTCCCGTCATTGGCATCAATGAAACAAATTCCTTATTTAACCTTAATGTGTCCCAAATCCCAAGCTAAACTTTTTTTCCAGAGGGAAAAAAATTTTTTTTTAAAATACCACATAATGAGCATACTTAAGGAGAGATGGCACCATGTATTAGGAATGCTTTAACTTCAATTTAAGTTAAATTCAATTTAAGTTAATGTTTTAAAATAACAGTCATTGAGCTAAATTATCATACTCTTCAAATAGTATTACTCTGTAAACCGGTTATGGGGGATCCTGATTGGCTGATGAAACTGAAATATTCTATATGCAAATGAAATAGGATCCCAAAATACTGACAAGAAATAATGAACACTTGTAAGAGAACTATTATCAGCTAATGTCTGACTGGAACGTAACTTCAAATTATCAAATTTTCAATCCCTGATAAGATATAGTGATGCTGATGTACTTGCCTGATCAAATAAACTAAAAATTATTTATCAAATAAAATCAATTTAAATGGACTCAGCAATGAAGGCCATTTGATGGCCGTTGGAAAAAATTAACAAGTGCAATAAATTCAAATAATTTCAGTTTCTGTCATTCAAATAATAATTTGATTATTCAAGAACAGGGTCCCAGATTTCCAGTCCTATTGACCAAGAGTTCGGATTTTTGGAAGATAGCCAAATTGGATAGACGCAATTTAAAAATTTTGGAAAAATGATTTCCTATTTTGGTCAACCTTCAAGGGCTGACTTGCAATTTGGGGAAACAAAATCACTTTAAATCAGGAACCCTAATCAAGAATTAAAACTATAATTTATAAATACTTATTAAATACTTATATTATATATTAAATTGTTCAGGTTTACATGGATACTTATATTACAATGAACTAGATGAAACTGGAGAGATCAGCAGGTATAACAAAGATCTATTCTACCGATATAAAAGCTATGCAGTCTATCACTGCTCTAGCACTGAGTTAATTGCAATTAGAATTGATATGCTATATAGTACAATTACATGCGCCATGGAGAAATACACTATCTTACGCAAGTACTTCACATTGTTATACATGTAGAAATATACAACATTACTTATAATATTATAAAAATTTTAAACATTAACTTAATTCTAGTCTATGCTATTACTTCCACAAACCTTGACCTAACATAGATCAGTTTACAGGTTATTCATATTTCCCCCCTTAGATAAAACTATTATGTGAATTTCTGAGTTTTTGTCCCTTTTAGACATTATACATAGTATATAAGTGCCTCTCAGCTCTACCACCAGGGGAGATCTCGTCAAAATAGAGATTTAAAAGTAGAATGTGACAGGCCTATATATTATTAATTTATCGGTGCATTTGATTCAATTGATTATTCATGATTTTGGAACTTCATAATTCAACTAAGTCGGACTCTTATTTGCTATGCAATATCAACTAATGCCAACAATATATACCATAACAAAACAATTCGCCAATAATTCACTAATATTGAATTGTGCTAACTAAACATCTAGTAATAATAAACAAGATTCACCGTAGCATTTCACAACCCATAAAATTGCAACATAACATTATAAGCATTGACCAATCAAACAATAATCAGCAAAACAATAACTAATATGTAATTAATATGTAATAATATGTTATAAGTGCGGGGTCACAATACATATTAATAATCATACAATAAACATATTAATAATTAATACATGTCACATTCGTTAATACCATTCACACAAATAGCAACGTTACAATGGTTGAATATATTATGTGGTTAATAACTTGTGTAATAGTATTATGGTATAGGACCACACTTAAGAGATACCACAGTTCTGTATTATAAAAATAGTTTCACAGCTATATTTTAGATATAACATTATTTGTATCAGTTATATTACTTTGTAAAATTATGGTTACATATAAAACAACTCTTTAGTATAAATGCAGACATTGAAGCATATAAATAATACATACAGCAGTCCGATAGGATATATTATCTTGGTATGACATAGAAATAAAATATTATCATTATATATTAAGAACAGCGGAGCCATACCAGAGATGATACTGTCTTTAAAAGTTAGAGATTTACACCAGAAACTCGAGAGTTGTGACATTTAGAGTTGTCTCAGAAACTCCCGAATTATATTTAGCAGTCTTGTTCATATAGTTTTCCCCAAGTTCTGTTTTGCCTTCTTATGCCTTCCGTTTGTGTATTGTATGTTGTAATGTCTTGGACTCTTGGTTACAGTAACTTGGGGGCGATATTGTATTGCCTTGTGTATGCATGTGTCACACATTGTAAAACAGTCAGAGGTGACTCAGTACCATTCATAACAAATATTTAAGAGTGAGCCTGCAATGGTAAGGAAAGAGATTGCTCAAATGCTTTTCAAATGTAGAGCAAGTTCGGAAAATGTAGAGAAAATTGAATCGCAAATTCTGCTCAATTCGAAAGAAGTTTAAATCTCAAAGATCAAACACATTATTACTCTTTTAGTAACTCCACAAGCACTCAAAACCTGCTCTGCAAATGCAAATTTCCAACGCACAAGTCGCATTGGAATTGCAAAATTGCTCAAATCTCTTTTCTTACAAATGCAAAAACCGCTCACTCCCAAATGTACAGATCTCTTCGCTTCAGTTTCAGTCCCATTCTATAAGCCTCAAAGTCACAGTCACACCACGACTAATAGTAATAGCAGAGATGCTGCTTTACCATACACGTGTCATGCATTGTTTCACATTCATAGCTCACATTCACTGTATTACATTCATTGCACTTCTCTGACATTCATAGAATCTGGAATGCACTGTTTTAAGAGTGAATGCATGTTAATTGAATGCTTGTTGAATGAATGTGATGTTGAATGCACAGCAAGTCAGCAACAACACAAGGCTAAATTGGGTCACAGAAATAAGAAGGAAGGGGTCAAATGCAAACTACGAAGGCAAGAACGGAAGAAAAGGGGTAAAATTCAATGGGGACGGCTGACCAGAGAGTCACTGTTTGTTCTGACGCGGTGGTTACGACGATTGTGGTTGGGTCGCAGCAGATCTTGGATATGTTGGACAATCAGATCAATGGCAACTGAAAATAGAAAGTTGACATATTTAATTAGGTTACATATTTATTGCGTTAGTTTCATTAGGCCTAAGTTAGTTGTTGATGATCAAGGCCTGGTTTTTCTAGCACTTAGAGATTGGGCCCAGTTATCCTTTTCAAAAGACTTGAAGTTTCAAAACTGGATGTTGAGGAGTCAGCCAAGTCATACGTAATATCATTCCAATGTAGTTTCAATCAAATTATTCACACATGTACAAAACAAGAAGGTGCCAATGAAAATGTTCAGGAGTTTCTGACTCACAATCTCCTGTCACTTCAATCCCAGCTTATAAATGAATACTGATAGCGTAGATTGTTCATTTACTCAAATAAGTAGATGTATCTTATATTTATTGTATAAAATACAACTGACTGGCAGCTATGGTATTATCAATACTCACCAACGTTGTCAGCACCCCTTGGAATGATTACATCAGCATACTTCTTAGTCTGGAAAAAAATTAAACAATTCACTAATTTAAACTATTCACTAATTAACATTGAACAATTCACTTACTGAAAGGATGATGCTTCAGCTTCATTGTACTTTAATGTGTTATCAGACACCTGTAGTTATTCTGAATGATAGATTCATCAGTGGAAGAGCAGCATTCATTGTATCTATATTATGGGACAATAGCCTACAGTTTTGGAAATTGCAAAACACTCTAATGATAATTCAGGCCAATTAGCAAGCTGGCAAAGCCCCAGGCAGTAATGCGGAAATACATAAATATTAACTTTTGAAATTTACTTTAATCAAGTAAACAGTTTGTATCAAACCAAACACTTACGGGTAAGCAGAACTCTTCGAATGCAGGTTTTACAAAGTTGATATATTGGTACAAAATCTGGTCCAAGTCTCGTCCCATCTCCTTCATGTCTCGCATTACTGGAACAAAAGAATTGTCATTTCACACAAATTCTTGGAAAAATTATCAAAAATATTGATTGGTATTCTGAATATAAATGGACAGTTGAACATTGTGCCAGTCATATTTTTCGCCAAATTTTCCAAGGCCAAATATTTGCTGATAATTATAGAAATCTCGGCAACAAGTCCAGCATAAGCTCACATTTCATTTGATTTCAAAATAGCGTGATATATAAATATTTTTCTGCTGGAAAAGATCATATATATGCTAACTACAATTTGATATTGTCGACTTCATATAGGGCTATTACAAATAAAATTACATGAGAATAGATGGGGTCCAGATGGAGTCTGACTGGGCACCTTGCATTTGTCTTTGCATAATAACATTTGCCTAAATGCTCTTGAAATGAGAAACTAAAACTATATATAAATCAACAAATAATTCTTCTATCTGAAAATGTTAGTACCTCTTCTTGAGAGCCGAGTGTCGGCGTCTGTGTCTACAAAAAGTTTCATGTTGAAGAGGTCCCTGATTTCCTTGAAGTAAAACACGAGGATTCCTTCAACCAGAATCACGTCGGCAGGGTGGATCACTTTCCAGCCTTCTCTTCTGAAACGTATTTTAAAAATTGTTATATTACTAAATTATAGTTATCAGTAAATGGTAATTTGCCAGTGTCTGTGCTGGGCAAGAGAAGGAATGTGTGGGGTCAATGTGTAATATGTTGAGGACTCCTCTCACTCTCTCATCCCATTAGTTAACCCTGGTGTAGATCAAGTATTTCCTGAGAGGGCTGCGCTAACCAAGCCTAAAGATCAGCTCAATAGCATTTATAGTAGGTCTAATATATATGTCTAATTTAAAATCATTTGCAATGTATTAAGCCTTGTATTGTGAAAGATTGTATGGGCAAGAAGTATTTTGCTCTGTCACTTCTACGTTCAGTGGATTACGTGGCTTTACCAAGAGAATACACTATAATTCTGACCTACTTCAGCTGGGTCTCTTGCCTATTAAAGCACCATAAATTATTGGAAAAGCTCGGAAAACCAAATGCCCTTTGATATCGCAATCTACAAGAAACTACTGCAGTTGCTCGGTTCATTCATTAAGCAGCTAGGAAGTTCTATTGCCCAAGGTCAAGCAAAACTAACACCAGAACACCTGTTCTCTAAAGTAAAATGGTCTTGCACTAACTAATCAATAACCTTGATACTGATACACAATATATATATTTTGAACAGGGTCTCACAGCTACTAGAAAATTATTACGTACAAAATTAATAGCATGGAAATAGCATGCAAGTTGCTATTTACAACATATCATGCAATACATGCAATACATTTACATTTATAATGTCTTAAATTAGTCATACTTTGCATACAGACATAATATTATAAGCAATAAAGCATATCGGTCAGGTAAGGCAGAGCAAAGAGGCGGTGTAGTTCGATTCTTACAGTAGAGAATTTCAGCATGTTTAGATGTAAAGACTTTCTAAAAAAATTTAAGTTATATATATCAAGATCAATGCTAATAAATCATAAGGAGTAACATTTCAATAGGATTTAGATTCGAAAAACATAGTTGAAATCCTGTTTTAATCCTGTTTTTCAATGTTCAAAATTCATTGACTTTTCAGAGGATTTACTTTTACTACATCCTCCTTAAGACTTTAGTCATGAAAGCATTTCCATAATATAGTCAAAATATACAGCAAATTTGAAATTAAGTTTTTGGGTATTGTTCTTACTAAACTGGTGCTCATCTTGAAAACTTTCACTTATAAATGCATTCAACACACAATTTGATGTCTTTTACTGTGTCACAGTACAGTGGTCAACATTTGACATGGATAAAAGTAAATAAAACTTTGAACCTAAATTTGATCAAATGAAATATGTATGAGGAGTTTTAATGTATTTTGGTTCAAATTTAAATGGTGATAACTGTACTTGTGCAACAAATTAGGTAGTGAAAAGCAACTAACAGATAAACGAAAGTCTTAAATTTAACTAAAAGAAATCAATTATGTCTAAGGTACATATATGTATAGGGACGTCAGTGATTTTTTAAAAAGTTGACCGATTTGGCCATATGATACATCATTTTAAAGCTTGCGCAGAGGGAAACACATTTTTAGTCAATTAAAGTTGATATTTGATAGCTGAAAGGAAATTCTGAACCAGAAAATGTGAAAATCTGATAAAATTTTCAGCAAAAATTTTGCGAATTATCGCCATACTTGATATACTGTCTTGCACTAATAACAATTTGCATGAAATTGTTTTGTTTTCTGGAATAGAAGCATATTCCATGATAGATCTATGAAAGTTAAACATAAAATGGCGAAATTAAGAGAATATGCCTTCATACAAGCCTATTTTCATCTGGAATGTCTTGGCTGAAAAGGTGAAATTACGTAATTGCTGACGTTATCAATTGTCATTCTGCATTATAACCTATTCATGCTTCATTTTGAAAAAATGCATGTATGATAATATCAATATAGTGTACTATAACTTAACAGAGAAAGAAAGTCCAGTAAAATTTTAATGGAAAATATATTATAAGAGGGCTAGCTACCGAGTATTATCCATTATTGAGTATTGACTTTTCCCTCTATTTCTAAAATCAATCGATAGTGTCAGAGCACCATTTGTTGTTACCCTGCGAAAACTCCCAATTTATTTTACTGACTTTTACAGAAAACATTTCTGCTTTTATAATAGTTCAAATAAACAATAAAACTTTTACATATATATATATATATATGCACTCAGATAATGATTTATCCCTTTTCCTGCCAAAAAGTGATTGTTACTTGAGCCTCATTTTGGAGACAGCCATTGCAGATCATTTTCAAAGTATACTGTTTGGAGCCATATTGTCTTTTTTATTAATCTCAAAGTCAATGTCAATGAATATAGCAGGCAGATTAAATCCTGAGTTTTACTCACATGTGTGATCGATTACATATATATTATTTTATATTTAGATTTAAATGATAAAGCAGCATAGTTATTGTTCTATTTATGCTGCTCCATGTGATAAAATCGGCTGGAGTTGCAGCAATTGAGTCTTTTGTGATGAAGGGATGGTTTTCTTTATTTTTTCGAAAACTTGATAAGTTTCATTAGCATTTTATGCCAAAATCCAATGCATTGCTGAGCACTTCCGCGAACACTTCCTCGAGCTGAAAATTCCAATTTGCGGAAGTGCTATAATGTTTGAAATTTGCATTTTGCACTGATTTCCAATTAAATTTGCGCTTTGCGTTTGCAGAATATAAATTACTTTACTTACACAATGCAAACTTCAAACAACATCACTGTCCAAGCGGAATAAAATATATATAAAGCGACCACATAATTATAAAAAAGTTTGTTTCTTGTTCTTCCTATTTTCAACCCACAGTACTGTAACAGTGGTCCAACAAGCTTTAAGGGCTTAAGTTGCAGTTGGAAATATTTAGTGTAATGCAGAGAGATGTTGAATTTGATTTATGTTGGTCCATCATATTACCATCAGATAAAAAATTAGAAGTACTTTTTACTTTTTTCATGTTGAGGTATGGTATAGATGGCGCCACTTGTGGCATGAAAGCCAGCATAAAGCACCTGGCTTTCTTTATTTAGGTCTATATTTTTGGATCTGTTTCAAAGAGCAATTATATATATTGATGAACAATTTTTTTTTTGTAATTAATGTCAAATGGTTAGGCCTAGTCATCTAATATAATTAGTCAATGTCAAATGCCTATGACCATCTCTTATGTGAACTTTATTCTATATCTATAGCATTACTTAGGCCAATTTATTTTGATTATTGTTTGCGTTTAACTTTGTGTATGCGCTTGCACAGTTTTGCACTAGCTATTGTAAAATTTCAAAAAGTTTGCGTATTTGCGTTTGTGGAAGCTGTGGATGATAGATCATGTTTGCCGATATGCACTTTAGGAAGTCCAATTAGCTTGCATTGCCCAGCATTGCTAAATTTTAAACGGCAAATTGCAAGAAGGAAGAAAAGCAGGTTCCAATACATTTGCAGCAGACAAGAAATCTCGACTGAGTAGGCCTACATGTAGACCTACGTGGTCAGCATCAGACATACAACGTGAGCTGAAGTTGCCCCCACAAAAATATTTAAAATTTTCCATTTATTCTTAAAGAAAACTATTAAGAGCATAGAAATATTTCTTTGTTTTTTTTTGCAGAATGTAATTAAAGCCACAGTGAGGCAATTTTTTTTTTTAATATGGCAAAAAAAAAGAAGAAAGGCTGACAAGGACACAATGTCAGGAATAACACTAGAAAACAAAGACAGTTTTTTTGTCATTTTTGGTGGATTCATCCAAGGTAGTCAACGTGTTGTCAGGGGGAGGAGCCATGGATATCAGGAGGAAACCACTTGTGACTTGTGCCTCATTCTGAGATCAGCGGTTTTTATATTGTGACAGCAAGCATTGTTAGCTGTGATCAGGATTCAGGAAGGTCGAAACACAGTTAAGAAAATTGCGAATCTATATAGCTTTCAAGACTGTAAAGCAATGAAACCCTGCAAGAAATAAAAGAATCATTTTTAGCTCAGACACTGTTGACGTCTGGAGTAGCATCAACTTGCTACAATTAATAACTTATTGCTAGTAGTTACAAAGTAACAAGAATTTTGCTACTTTTTGTTTTATTTGAAACTATTTGTCTTACATCTGATTTTCTAAACTATTTTAGTTATTTGTTAGCGAAAATTGATTAAAAATCATTGAAACAATGCATGATAAATGCCCTGTGACGCACCTTCACAGGTTGGCACAAAAACTCTAAATAAAATGTGTCTATTTCTTAGAAAAAGCTTTTGCGCTAAAATGCGCTAATATATACCACAAAACTAATCATAGGACCACATAGTAGAGAATGTCTACTAACCTCCTGTGCTATGCCAAATTTTGCCAACATAATTTTGGTTGAAATTAGGTTACTTGAAAGTTACCTTAAATTCAACGCTCATTTAACTGATGCTTTTTAGAAGTTGAAATATTTTTTTTCATATCTGATGTGAGGAAATACGTTTTTCTTTCCTTGAATGATGAAAAACGAGCCCTAATAATGGTCTTACTACTGATCTGACCCTAATAATGAGACCCATGTCAAAAAATAAATCATGCATCATGACATTGTCGTTGAACGCCTGCCTCTCACAAAATGGGTTATTTTACCATAACATTTTGATGAAAGAACATGAAAAATATATCATATTAATAATGAAATATTAATATTGACATATTTGCTTTTACTTTTATGAATGGGTGAAAAATGTTACAACCACAAGTCATTAAAGACAGGACTGCTGCAATGGTAGCAGAGAGGCAGGCTAAGCAGTGGGCAAACTCTGACGTCCCTAATATATACAAACAACACAAATGCCTTAATGCGTAACATTTAACTAGTTTAACAATTAAAGTACCGAAGAAGGCACAGAGAAGCAAAGATACGATAAATTTTACCTTTTAAAAGGTCAGCCAATGCCAATAAGACATTTCCCGACGTTTCACCACCATGTCTGTCTATAGGACAGCAGATAGGGAAACGTCACGCTGGTTTTGTTTTAGTTCTTAAGCATCTAAAAAGCATAGAAAAGCTGTGCCACCTTCGGCTGCACGTCTTGTAGATGGGTGAGACCCACCTTGCACTGCTTGCGATGTCGTACGAAGGGATCTTCACTGGTTTGCCACTCTTGATGTCCTGTATCGTCTTGAGCAAAAACTCCTCGTCAAATGCACCTGGGATGGAATGGAGATAAGCATGTGTCAAACAGTTACTTGTGTTACAAGATAGATAGATATGGTAAGTGCAGCCCTCTAAGCCCAGTTCTGGGCGCTCACGAGGGTTGATTGATGAGATGAGAGAGAGAGCAGGAGTCCTCAACATGTTACACATTTACCCCATGTGAGGGATCTTTTACTTGCCCAGCACAGTCACTGATGCAAGGGGCTGCCAATTTAACGTCTCATCCGAACTACATGAATCTACGAAAGTCAAGGTTACAGAATTAGACTGAAATGTTCCTTCAAGGATGAGGTCATATGCCTATCCATGCAATGTTATTATCTATGGTTCATAAGCACATATGCAATTTGTGAGGTCATATCATATACTTTCAATGCCATCAAAACAAGTCACCAGCTGAGTATCAATGAGGTCACAAGTTACTCAATTACAAATCGCCAGTTTGTTTCAATGCAATGGATAGGGCTCTACTATCTCATCAATCAACCCTCATGAGTGCCTAGAACTGGGTTTAGAGGGCTGCACTTACCATATCTATCTATCTTCTTTTGCGTATACATGTACATTTATAAAATAACTTACTGGGGTGATCAAAGTTGTAGAGTCCCTTCTTGGCCTTCTTCTGGTCCTCCAGGCTGAGTGGTTTGTAGAAGTCCTCCATGCTGATGACCACCACCTGTTTCTGGTTCTGCTCCACCTCATTCTGGCCCAGCTGCTCCGTGATCTTCTTACATACTGTCGACTGCAACAAAATATAAGGGTAGTGAGTAACTCCCATTCAGTGCCTCTTATCGTACAATGTGTACATTGACCAAATTAATTTGAAAAAGTCCAGGTTGCCAGATTCGTCCTCAGATTCTGGTTATGTGGAAGACCCCCAGGTTCTATTAGGCCACACATAATTGATCTTTAGCTTCTCGGATCTTCTCAAGGCACTTTTCTAGGGTCGGTCGGTAGGACAAAAATAAAAGGTGAAAAAAAAAATTTTTGTAATGTAAAAAAAATATTTTTGTAATATCAAAAAAATGTTTTAATTTTTTTTCCCGTCGGCAGAAAATCTATTGTGTCGGCGGGTCCACGAAGCTAAGAATCAATTGAATTATGTGTGGCCTTATCATTGTGAAAATATAGGTGCCAGCAAAAGTTGGGCGTCCTGATAGCTGGGATAGCTGGGAATCTGAGTCCTTGATGAAGTTTTTGGCATGAATAGTGCCCGTTAGATGTTGAGTATAGATCATCACTGATAGCTGCAATGAAGCTTTAGTCAAATTGACTTCTGCTAAGCAAGACAAATAAATGCACTACAGATGCAGAAAGAGATTACATCCTATATCTTCAGCATTTCAGACAGATCTCATGAAAAATTTAAATCGAAATTAATATAAATGGAAGTCAAAATAAAGTCATTCTATGAAATTGGCTCTCAGCTGAAAACAGCGGAAATAATAAATTGATTAAAAATGTGTTTTCTGAATTTCATTTGAATCATGACAATATGCAATATAATGCTTATCTTAGACAATATATGTTTCAATAATTCATGCACAGCAATTGAGGAGTGGCGTTAGTGTCCTGTTTACTGTGGTATTTTTTATGTGTATTGAAATCATCTTTATATTTTGTGGCTTGTAATCCTATATTATAAGGTTGTGTGTATATTGAGCATAGAATACTATATATGTGAATTGTTTAATAATGCATAATTTTGCAAGCCTTGCTGACAAGTTCTTCTTAGGCTATTTATTTAACAAGGAGTGGTTAAATTGGCGACTCTATGGCGAGGAGGCAGGAAACTCTCACTGGGCCAGGGTTGTTTCTTAAACAGATCATACCGTAGATCTATGGACATTGCCAACTTGCTTACAAGAGGTCACTGCAAGCAATGTGGGTGGGCGACAGAGCCTTACGTCCTATATTTATGCATATGCTTAATAGGACAGACAGGGACCATGGTAATAAGGTGCACTCTTGACACAAGATGAAACATCCGTCTAACATGGGTAGCCTGGGCCAGGAATCGAACCCCGGTTCCAGAGGTAGCTACCATGAGCTTACTGAGCTAGGCCCCAGGCCCATTACCAGCAATGTACAGAGAAGCTAATTCAGGCTAATGGCATTGGTTGAATAAAGCAATTCATGCCACCAATGAAAGCGAACTTGGTCTCAGGGCCAACTTAGTTTCAGTATGTTCAGGGATAACTCCACAAATGCACAATATAATCCTAATTTGTTAAATAAATTCTAAATTATGCCAGGGAATATTTAGGTCTGTCTGTCTATCATAGGTTTGCCTTGACACCAGAGAGCACTGACAGGCAAAATTAATCTGGACTCTATCTTTATTAAAAAGATAATTAAAGATTTTTAAAAATTCTTATAATTTTTACAGCATCACACACAATACAATGCAATGGACTACAATCTGTGCGGAGCTCTAGTTCTGACTAATTATTCATTAGCACTTGGCCACTGGCATTGCACCTAGGCTAATAGCACTCAGCAGACAGGACTCAATTCCTAGTAATCCAATTTGGAGTTGGCTGATCCCTTGTCTATACTGGCATACTGCATGTGCACTGATTCTTGCAAGCTTGGTTACTGGCTGTCTCCAGGCTCAACTTGTGTACCACCACTGTACCAGCTGTCATTATGTGTGATGTGTATTTTAAATGAATGTAAGGAATATTTGAATCAGGAATAGGCCTACATATATATCTGCTATTTATGTACCCAGCTGGTAGTTGCACTAAACAATTTTTTTTTTGTCTCAACACTAAAGAAAATGAAACAATTAAAAGTTGGAAAAGAAATATATGTAACCCGGCCAGTTAAGTATCTGTAAGCTTATTTCATTAAAAAAAAAAATTTATTATGCAATTGAAATTATTTTATCCACATTGCTGTCTGTTTTATTTATTACATTTTATGTGCATGCCAATTGACTATTAGGCTATGTTAATACAAAAAATAATTTATTTCTATAGTAATCAGTAGGAAAGCTTGAGCTTCATACAGAAATTAAGTAGGCCTTAGTTGTTTCAGGTAATTACACATGGGCCATATTGATTGAACTCAACTGTGGTGCAATATGTTTTGTATGAAGCATATGGTTTCATAATTCTGCAATAGAAAATTGGGGGTAAAATGTTAGTTATATTTCTGCTAGCTAGATGGCTCTGCAGGCATGAGAATCTCAGCAGCACCTACTTCTAGGAACTGCTAAAAATAGAACAATGATTCATCTCTTGTGTGTAAAATCCACATCTTGATTCCTTGATAAAAATGTCTTATTTTCATTCTATCAGTGGAAAATTACACCCAGAAGCTTAAAATAATGATAAGATTTATTTACACAAATATGGTGATTTATTAACCATGCAAAAAATGACACAGACGTATTATTTTAGAAACTGGCCATGTTCCAATCTTCCCACGTGTTGCAGCTGCTGGGAAAGGATGCCTTCAAATAAGCTCCTCACAAAATCTCTCAAATCTTGAACTCCAGCCTCAAATACTGGTTATCAGTACTTCCAGGCAATGTCCAAAGTCTCCGTGGCTAAGATGGAGTCAGTTTTGATGAGATTTTTAGGAGATTGTGAACATTTGAAGGCATTTTCTCAACAGTCTGGCAAAAACGTGCTCCATCCATTTGACAGGACATGTGTATTGCGACGTTTCAAATATTTTCATCAAAAAGAAACTCCCAAACAGCGAAAAATTGTAGAAATTTGTAGGGCCTACCTTCCCCGATGCTGTGCCCCCAGCTACACCGATCAGAAATGGCCGAGGTACATCGTCTACGCCATTTAATTTCCTGTGTCCATTTTCCACTGTTCCTCTTCTGGCCGCCATCTTCATATCTGAAGACAACAATGCAGCCGTGACTGGCAGACCGTCATCTTCCAATGACTGACTATTCTGTCTCAAAGCCATTTTGAACACCCTAAACACTTCCAATTACTAGAATAATGTTCACTTATTGTAAAGGACGCTTCAAGGGCACCATGTTAAAGGTTTATTGATCGTTTAGGGAGGGAAAATATATCACTTAGAATCGAGATATCTCTTGTTTACAAACACCCAGAGACATCTCTCGGAAGTTTATCACACCCACATTTGCTATAGATGTCGCCACTAGTACTACACTTGCAAAGAGCTGCAGAGAAATGCCAACCTGATGGTCCCGGGTTCGAATCTCGGTCAGGCAGGTCTTAAGTCTCCCTTAACTTGAACTGGAGCCGAGGAGTTCTCAGGTTGAGGTACTCAGAGGCATTAGCTTTGTAAGGGAAACAATTTTCAATGCTCTGCACCTGTACACCCTGGCAGAGTACTGGACCAATAATGTGGGGGGGGGAGAGGGGTGTAAGTGTCCCTGCGCAGGTGAAAACAGTCAAAACCTGAAATAACACCCCTTCACGGTGGCATGACCCGGGGGTATGACAACACAGCCTATGGTGTACAGTCATCTAGGCGACAAACCAACTAGGTGACACCCATCAGTACAACTAGGTGACAAGAAATTTGGAAATTTCATACCAGTGCAAACTAGGTGACAAGCAGTTCCAACTAGAATTTGTGTCGCAAGCGGAACACATGCGAGTTCACCATGCTTATGTTGTTTTGCTTTGATGTGTTGATTCTTGGGAAAATGGTGTCGAATTTGGGGCCTAGATTTCCATACATGATCGGAGAAATATAACAGACGATAAACTTAGCAGTGGTATGACCAGGGGGGCAGTGCCCGTTCCCCCCAAACTTCAGATACTGATGGTTGCAAAAAGTGGAAAAATGGAATAAACAACTTAATGAAGTAAAGAAGAAAGTACAAGCGGCTTACAACACAATTATGGCTATAGCAGGAAGCCCAGACCTTAAAGGTATTAAGATGAGAATGGTGTGGCAGGTGGTAAAGGCCTGCATAATACCAATTGCCACATATGCATGGGAAGCAGTAACCACTACGAAGAAGGAACGCGAAAACCTAAAAAGGACCATTGACAGCGTCATAAAAAGAGTAATCTGCACACCCTGATTCTTTTCGAGTTTCGGAGCGGCTACGCGATCGTGTGGAAACATTAGACTTTTTGGGGTCGGTGCTCATATTGAGAACTAGTGATGATGAGGTGAGAAATGATGAAAGATATATGTTATGTAGGGAAGGTGATGGGGGTAAGTGGGGGTAATTTAGGTAAAGGAAGTGAGTAGGTAAGAAGAGAGAAGTTAAGAGTGAAAAAGGTGATGGGGGTAAATGGGGTAATTGGGGGTAAATGGGGTTAAGTGGGGTAATTGAGGTAATTTAGGTAAAGGAAGTGAGTAGGTAAGAAGAGAGAAGTTTAGAGTGAAAGAGGTGGTGGGGGTAAATGGGGGTCAGTGGGGGTAATTGAGGTAATTTAGGTAAGGGAATGTGTAGGTAAGAAAAAAGAAGTTTAGAGTGAAAAAGGTGGTGGGGGTAAATGGGGGTAAGTGGGGGTAAGTGGGGGTAATTGAGGTAGTTTAAGTAGAGGAAGTGAGTAGAGAAGAAAAAAGGAGTTTTGGGTGGAAAAAGTGGTGGGGGTAAATGGGGGTAAGTGGGGCTAAGTGAGGGTAAGTGGAGTGATTTAAGTGTTGGAGGTGTAGAGGGAGAAAGAGTTGGATTTGGGTGGAAAAAGTGGTGGGGGTAAGTGGGGGTAAGTGAGGGTAAAATGAGGGTAAATGAGAAATTTAAGTATGGGATGTAAGGGGAGAAAGAGAGGTTGAGAGAGTAAAGGTGGTGGGGGTAAATGGGGGTAAGTGGGGGTAAGTGAGGGTGAATGAAGTAATTTAAGTACAGGGAGAAAAGTGAAAAAGTGAAGTTTTGGGTGAAAGTGAAGGTGGGGGTAAGTGGGGGTAGGAGGGGGTAAAGTAGAGATGGGTGGGGTTATGTATAGGAAGGGAGGGGTAAGTGAGGGGAAAGGGGTGATGAGAGAGAAGTGGAAGTGAGGGATTTATACGAAAAAGGGAGTTGTGATGTAGATGGTGAAAATGCTATAGGGGAGAGCGGGGCACAGTGAGACACTTTTTTTATTTTCAATTGTTCCAAAATGTTGGCAGTAACGAGTTAAATGAGATCAGGTCCACATTATAGATAATGACGTTGGGTATATTATCCAGTAGTTTCAAGTTGCTACCTTTTACAGATTTGGAGAAATTTTGAGTTATGTCCATGCTCGTTAAGTGTCTCACTGTGCCCCGTGGGCGGGGCACAGTGAGACAGCAGGCGGGGCACAGTGAGACGGAGCATCTGCTGCCATAACCGCCGATACTCAGGACCTGCGGAATTGTTCTACCAATTGCTGCTTCAGAAACTACAGTACTCTTATAAAAGCAGCTGGCTATTTGATTTTTTAGGTACTTTTATGAATATTTCGAAACTTCATCGCACAGGACACATGCACGACTTATTTAACCTGCCGCACCTGTTACATACTAATCAAAATTCTTTCTGATGCTTCTGTTTGGATATGACTCGCTAAAATCAGTAGTTTATAGCAGGCATTTTGTTTTTAACAGTGAATTGTGAGCTATGCATTGCATTCAAGTCATTTCGAGTGTATTTTGTGATGTCTCACTGTGCCCCGCCTCAAACTGTCTCACTGTGCCCCACACAGCTCTCTTTATGAAATTTTTTAATCCTGCGGACCGGATGCCTGTATTGTGGTTCATAATCTCACTAAACTAAGACAAATAAAGAAGGTTTATATCCCAGGCAACTGATTTGCATTATACCATTTTTCTTGGGAATTATAACAAAAAGTCGTTTAGCAAAATTATTTACTTTTACTGGCTAAAAACCAAAATATTGACATTCCACTCTCGATATACTGTGTAGGCCTTCAGGATATAGGCCAGTCTCTCACTTACTTACTTTTTGTACTACACTAAAGAGGGTTGATCTGTAAACAGTACCAGCTAGACGCTACGGGCTTTGTCTCACTGTGCCCTCCGTCTCACTGTGCCCCGCTCTCCCCTACACTGTTTACAAAATAGAGTTTGGTTCTAGATGGTGAAAACCATATACAATGTTTACGTTTGGGTCCTAGATGGTGAAAATGGCATACAATGTTTACAAATGAAGATGTGATGCTGGATGGTGAAAATGAGATACAATGTTTACAAAAAGCTAGATTATGAAAATGGGATACACTGTTTATATTGACAGCCAATGGGCTGACAGTATGAGAAGGAAGTGAAAAATTGAAGTATATAGTAATTCTAGGAAGAAAGGGAAGAACTGGGGAAGAGAGGAAGGATAGAGGGATGTTATTAGGGGATAGATGAGGTCGTGAGAGGAATAGGTTGATGAGTAAAGGGGAATTAGAAATTGAGAGATCTGATTGGTTGTTGGAATGTAGGCCTATACTACACTAAGTGTAGCGGTGAAACAACGTTGTGAAACGGACGTTTTATAGAAGTTATTATGGATTGTTTTGAAAAATAAAAAACACCAGCTTGTAGAGAATTAAATTGCGAAGACAATGAGCCTACTTAGAGATTTCTACGATGATTACAAGTGGTTTAAAAGTTGAAGAGAAGTTGAGAATGAAAAATCTGAAATTTTGATAAAAGAAGGAAGTGATTTGCGGTAAAAAGACGCTATCGTACGAGCGAAAATAAGGGGTTTTAATGAATAGTCGGACAGGAAATGATGGTTTTGTTTCTTCAGGGAGGTTCTAAACTGCGTTGTGTGAAAATTTGGTGAAAATCTGATGATTCTAAGCGGCTGAAATGAGCCTATATAAAGATTCACACCTGCATCAACACTGTGCATATTTTTTAATTTTTTTTCAACGAATTCTCGGCAATGAATAAAGATATCTCCATAAAAAAACGAATTCATATGGTTCAAGGATTTGGGATTCTAAAGAGCCTAAAATTATAATTTTAGCCCCATTAGAAGTGTCCAAAAAACGATCGCAACTGTTTCGGCCAATCAGAGGGCAGTAAAACAATAACAACAGTATTTCTATTTCCTGTTTTGCCGTGATTTTGTTGAAACTAAAAACTTAAATTGTAATTAAACAAGACACCAAAGACACAAATGTGAGCAAGGCGCCTCAAGTTAGCCAATTCTTCATTAATTTCATGAAAAAGAAACTTTAAAAAGTGCTCCCTTGTCTCTCACAAACGATCCAAAATTTCTGACTACCCTTATTTAACCCTGTTTGCTCACAAATGCGAGTGAACTCGCAAATAAGGTGACACAAATTTACACAGAACTTCCAACTAGGTGACACAAGTTCACAAAACAAATCCAACTCGGTGACAATACATTTCCTAATTGACCCCCATTGAAGGTGATCTGTCACCTGGTTGGTATCCCCAATAAAATACGTGTCACCTGGATGGTATCTGGGGGGGTATCTGCTATCACCTGGTTGTCCAAAAAGTAAAGCCTAGTTGGTAGTGGTATGTCACCTAGTTTGGTTGTCACCCAGTTGGTGGTGTTGTAGCCTAGTTGTCTGTCACCTAGTTGACCGGCAATCCATCCTACAGGGAAGGCCATGTACATGTGCACCCTCTCCCCAATATTGGCTTTCAAGGGTGCTCCTGAAAATTTTGCTTGGCTAAAATATGTATTGGTACTTTGGGTTCCCTGACAAAATTGTACCCCTGGCAGCATCCCAATTTCTTTTGTGACAGTGCATCATTTACGTCATTTCAGGGCATTATAAGGAGGCGACCATTTAATAATCAGGGAGGCCGGGAGTTTTCCTCAGCGAGAAATTATTTATTTCACTATTATGGCGGTAGTAATTATTTATTTTTGGACGCGAAGTCCTCAAATATTAATTCCCAAATCAAGCAACACCTTATTAAGAAATACCCCAACCAGAAATTATTCATTTCAAGACTGCTCTGAAGGAATTTATTTATTTCACCAAAAACTTAGCAAGAAATTAATTATCTCCCTGGATATGAAATGGTCCTCCCCTAAATAGCTAGGCCTAAGCTATATAATCTCATGAATTCCAAACATTATTTTGGAGGTACATATTGTATATTCAAACAACATCTTCATTTGAAACCAAATTGATAATTAATTTTGATAATTCCAATATCAGGTAAGTTACCGGAAAAAGTGATACTGATTAATCAAAAGTATGTCTTAAAATTACTTACAAGAAGTCATGGTGAAAGGGTGGATGGTCTCCTCCCTCTTTGTAAAATGTATGTCCTTAATTGACTCTTAACAATATTCTTATGGTGGTCCTACAGCAGTTCAATTTATCATGATGCCCCTTGACAGTGTTGCTTGGTCAACGTTTCTGAAAAACTGAACAGGAACAGACTGATAACTGACACAGTTAAGGCTGTGTAGATAATTGGCATTAAATAAAATGCCTTAATTTTATGTAAACAACAATTAAGTTACGTGGGTACAACAATCAACGTCACTGAGAAAGTTTATTTTAAGATTAGTTGTTTGGAATTTGCTGATTTATCTGCTCAATTAAAGATAGGGGTCAATTATTATCTGAAAAGGTTGATAATGCATACAAATTAAGATTGGAAATCAGGATTTGCAAGTCTGGATGTCATAATTTGTGTCATTGAAATAAAAGCTCTTACATCACTTGGCCTATTACATAGTTGTTTTTAATACAATAAACCCTCACAACGTGAAAATGCAAATGAATTTATACAGAACAATTTATGCAATGTGCATAATTCTCCAGATTCTTTTGTTACCTTCTCTTCCAAGCAAATCTTAATTTTCTCAACATACATTTTCCCCGTTCCCTTCCTTTCCCCCCTTTCCCTCCTTTCCTTCCTTTCATTGCTTTCCTTGCTTTCTTGCCTCCTTTCTTCCTACTTTCCATTCTTCCTTCCTTTCCCCAAAGTTCCATCCTTTTCCTATTCTTTCTTTTGTGTCTTCATTCTCCTCCTTCTTCCAATCAGCTTTCCTTCTAGCAGTCATATTTTTTCGTCCTTCCTTTTCCCAAACTTTCTTCCTTTTTCCTTCCTTGCACCAACCTCCATATCCTTATTTTCATTCCGTTTATCCTTCCAATCTTCATCCCTACAACTTTCCTTTCCCTCAATACCTTCCTTTCTTCTTTCCCTCTTCTATTTAACCTTATACTTCTTCCCAACAATCTTTCCTTTTCCTAACTTTGTTTTTCCCTATCTTCTCCGTGGCCTAATGGTTTAAGGTGCTTGTTTGTGCTACCAGTCTGGCTTTGAGGTCGTGGGTTCGACTCCCACTCCTGGAACTCAATTTGGTCCGAGCCCATGGGACATTAAATGGAGGTGGGTTGTATCCAGTGTTCTGTGCTGGGGCAACTGAAAGACCCTGGGCATCCCTGAATTAATAGGATATGTGCCAGACTCACAATCTTCTCATCAATCATCATCATACGGCGGTCACCAACACTGGAGAGTGCTACAGCATGGGAACCTTGGGCAATGTTCCGCTAGTCTCTGCCCATGGGCGCCGTTCTATGGCTGCCCTGAGCTGTATCATTGTGGAAGGCTCACCACAAATTTCGTGCCTGCATCGCAGTGCATGACTGACAGTATTTACAATTACAATTACAATTACAATTACAATTCCTCCCTTTTCTCATTTCTTCCCATCAACCGTGCCTTTTCATCATTTTCCACCCGTCCTTTCCCCAATCTTCAGTTTCTTTCTTCCTTCAAGTCAACCTTCCTTTTCCTAACATACTTTCCTATCTTCCTTTTTTCTTCCTTGCACCAACCTTCCATATCCGTATTTTCATTCCGTTTATCCTTCCATTCTTCATCCCAGAACTTTCCTTTTCCTTTATGCCTTCCTTTCTTTTTTCCCTCTTGTCTTTAACCTTATACTTCCTCCCAGCAATCTCCCCTTTTCCTAACTTTCTTTTCTTCCTCCCATTTCTCATTCCTTCCCATCAACCATGCCTTTTCATCCTTCCTTTCCCGAATCTTCCTTTTGAACTCCATCCCAGTCAACCTGTCTTTTCCCAGTTCTCTTTCCCTTTTTTCCTTTCAACCTCCTTATAAGTCCTCCCTAGTCCCAACTACTTCTCTTTTCCCAATTTCTCTTTCCTTAGTTATTTTCGTCTTTTAATCAACCATCCTTTTCCCAATCTTTTTTCCTTCCTCTGCCTTTTCTTCCAATAAACATTGCTTCCATCAATCTTTTCCAGCCTGCCTTTCATGGCTTCCCAAATATTATTTTCTTCCCTCCCACAACATTCTTTTTTCCCAAACTTGCTTCTTTCTGTATCATTTTCAATCAGCCTTCCTTTTCTGTATCATTTTCAATCAGCCTTCCTTTTCTCAATTTTCTTTTATTCTTCCTTGCTTCAAATTTCCTTTTCCCAATTTTCCTTCCTTTTATCCTTCCAAGGTTTCTCCCACCAATCTTTCTTTTTCCTATCTTCCTTCCTTTTTTCCTTTCTTTCCTCATTCCTGCCTGTCATCTTTTCCATCCTTCTTTTTTTCACATGTGTCCTTCCCTTCTTCTTTCAAACCTTTCTTCAAACAACTTTCCTGTTCCCAAATTTCATCCAATCAACCTTCTTTTTTCTGATTTTCCTACCCTTTTCCTTTCTTTCTTCCTTTCTTTCTTCCTTTCTTATTTGCAACAATCTCCCTTTTTCGAATCTTCCTTCCTTTCTTGCTATAGGCTACCTTGAAGGTATTACCTTCCTCCAACAACCTTCCTTTTCGCAATTTATGATTCGTTCTCCTTTCCTTTCCTTTCCCTTCCTTTTCCAATCTTCCTTCCTTTCTTCCTCCTTTCTTTTATTCCAACAACCTTCCCCTTTTCCAAAGTTTTTCTATCTTTCTTCCTTCAATGCATCATGCTTCCTTTTCCCAATCTACCTTTTCTTTCTTCAACCCTTTCTATTTCTAAGACTCCTTTTTCATCCTTCCTTTTTTCTTTGCATCAACCTTCCTTTTCCCAATTTTATTTTCTTTCCTCCCTTTCTTTGTTCCAACCACCTGAATTTTCTTTCTATACTCCCTTCCTTTCTTCTGTACTTCCTTTCCGCTACCCTTTTCCAATCTTCCCTCTTTTTTTCTGCCTAACCTTCCCTTCATCCCCTTCGATCCTCATAATTCAGTCTTTCCTTCTTTCCACTCATTACATTTGTAAATAGTTGTACATGTATATTTCCAACATTTAGGAAGCCTATACTGCATTTTCATGCTCTATTTTCTCAACCTTTGCTGTCATCCAGTGCATCCATCCAAGATTCGCTCTTTTATTTTCCTGTTTCATCAATATTCAGTCTTTCTCTCTCGATGTCTTTTTTCAAAGGGCCTAGTAATTGTAATTTTTCCTTTAAATGCTTTTCATTCTGACTTAGCCATGAGTTTACAGTTTGACAGGCTTAAAAATGCAGCACATTACAGTATTTCTGAGTTATATTGGACAGCGGATTTCCCGTAAGAAGGGGTGGGGGCACCGGGGGCCCCTTCAATTTGACCTGTGCTCCCCCAGGTACCCCATATAAAAATTGTTGCCATAGTTGAAACATACAGTAACCACAGAGGGTGTCCCCCAGAAAATTATATGCTCCCAGGTGCCCCCCTGCTTGAGACTCCCTGATTGCTATTGGACTTCTGAGAAATGTATATCTGAGGCATGACCTTGTTGGCAGATTCATCAATGATTAATATCCAGATTTTGTTTAGAAGTGATCAACAAAGACTTTTTACATTTATTAAAAAAGATATAAGTTTATTAATATGATTGTGTATTTTATACAAAATGTAGTACGGATATATGAATTAAGGTTTAAATGCAAATAAGTCATCTCGCTGGCTTATGTATTTATTTAGAGAAATTTCAGCAAATCTGGAAAGAAAAAATGTATGATTCAATTAATTTTACATCAAATTTCATGGCGTTAGTTATAGAAGAAATCTCAGGAAGTATAGTCAAATTTCTAACTTACGACATGCAATCCCAGGGGACCTCAGGATCATCAAACTGGGTCATCAGGAATGTGCTCCAGTAGAGCAGTGTGAACTGGGGAGAAAAATCACAATTTCATAAGTCTGTATGAGTTTAACCAAACACATGTGACTTATACATACTTTTCTCTTTTCGGTATACTTGTACTATTGAGGCCCAAGTTACCTGATAATCAATGAGGCTGAGTTGCCTTATATGAACCCATTCCTCTTGTGCTAATTAGTATTTTCTTGCACTTTGCCCAAAGAGACACCAATCCCCACGATATAGACCACTCCATAACTGTTGACAGGCCAGTATTATTATGCAGGGGTCTTTCTGTACTAACTAGTAATGGGACCATACAGTTTTTCTCGGCATCTTGTATACCTTTGTTGTTTGATTTTCTGGCTTACAGATTTACTCATCTGGAAATTTTCCATTTTGAGTGTACTTTACCAATTTGCAATCCCGCGATTCTTGTTTTTTTTTGGAAATCGTCTTGGAAATCTACAAGAAGCTTTAAATTAATGTGCACCTTCATAGAATGTACTTTGACAATGAGTTTTTTAATTGGCTTACTATTTCCATCATCAGGGCTTGGTTGTGAAATTTCTCAAATTCTTCTTCCGTGAAATCTGTCTGTTTTTTCCCTTGACGTATACATCTTTCTTCTAAGTACATCTTGGTCAGTTTCCTTCTATGTGCTGCTGTTCTTGGTAGTTTTAATTCCTCTGTAGAGAAAAATGAAAAAATTACATTTTAGAATTTTATTTAAAAACATGACATTTTATTATCGTACAAGGCTTCAAGTGTCAAGACGTATACTAGGAAAATAGATTTTCTGCCGACGGACAAAAAAATAGAAAAAAAATTTTTTTTTTACATTATATATTTTGCCCTACCGACCGACCTAGAAAAAGTGCCTTGAGAAGATCCGAGAAACTAAAGATCAATTATGTGTGGCCTAAAGAAATTAAAAAATTAAAGAACATTTATGACTCACCTTTAGTTGTGTTCAATTCTGGTGGCATAAATTGGTTGTACTGCTCAAACAGTTGGAAACATTGAAAGAGTGACGCAAGGTCGGCAGCTTCGTAATTGAAGTCGGCAAATTCAAAATCTATCAGGCTTATCTTCTCTGCAAATGAAAGAAAAATAATTAATTTATAATATGAGTTCACTCTAAATATAAAATTAGACTAATATATATTGTTATAGTATTAGCTGTTATAGTATTAGCTGTTATAGTATTAGCTGACAGATCTATAAATATTTAATAAAATTTGAAAGATTTGACATGATAGCAGAGACACCTAGTGGATATGAATAAAGGTACCCAAACTAGTGGAGACACCTACCTGTTTCTTTGTCGAATATGACATTCCAAACCCAAGCGTCATTGTGAGAGAATACAACTCGGAAATCAAATTTTGCGAAGAAGTTTTCAAGTTTTTCTATTTCTTCGCTTAATTGAGATTTCGACCAGAATAATCGCTCCATTCTAAAATAATTTAAAAAGTTCATATAAAATCAGGATTTAAATTGCCATGATTTAAATCATGCAACATTGATGGCCAATGATGGGTATCACTAATATTTTTTGCAATAGCAGGCCTAAGTTCATTTTATCTCATCATATGCTTACTTTCTCAAATGAAAAGTTTCTGTTGAGTTTTGATGATGGCCATGCAGCTACATGAATCTCTGACATACAGAAATATTTAATTAAAATCTGTTGTAACATTGTTGCAGAATCATAAAATTTCTCTCAAACCATAGGCGAATCTTCTTATCTTCTTCTTACTAATATTAAAATAACAGTGTCTGGGATTTATCTCAGTTCCTACTTAATGCCTGGCCTTCTAACTTTCCCCATGTCTTCCTCATGCTCATAGGGAGCCACTGCCACATTTTCATCCAAATTGATTTCCTCTATATGTCCTAATTAATGATAATTAGTTTTAAGCTGTTTTGTATACAATACACAAGAGGGCAGCAGCTGCCACATCTCTACCATCTTCCTTTGGCCCAAGGTTATAATAACACTTCATTCTGACAGGTCAGAATCCCATACATGCGCCTTAAAGGTTAAACCTCCCAGGGGTGCCGGAAGGAAATTAGGGCGGCAGAGGCGGTTGGTCGAGAAGGGGCAAATCGAATTTGTGCGACAAAAATAATGTAGCGCCAATAATGATTTTGAATGCAAACTTTAAGATTTTTGCCTAAATTCACTGTCAATTAAGGCCAAATAATGTTTTTTCTTTGAGATCAAAAGGGCAACCTTGCCCCTCCTGGCCAAGGGCAGGACGGGCAATTGCCCCTCCTGCCCCCCCTGTTCCGGCACCCTTGAAACCTCCTCTTAAGACTATTTACACGGGCACTTATTGCTAGTTATTATCTTAATTTCATAATTATGCAACCTTTCTAAAAATAAAATGCATCACTTACTTCTTCTGTCTGTCCGGGAAATGTACAAATTTGTCTGGAATGTCTTTAACAGCTTGGCGAAGGTTGTCGAAAATGCTCAGTTTCTTTTTCAAAGTTGTGAGTTCTCCATTTTTGTTGAGCATTTCTAGCTTGGTGATGTCCACAGCATGGAATTTTGTTAAGATTTCCATAAATTGTCTATAATAAAAGAAAAAAGAGACAACTAACTTTTAACATGGCTGGTAATTTAAAATCCTGACAAAGGCTTAAAGCACCTATCAAATAGACCCACAGTTTCTCCAATGGGTTAAAAATAACAGCACATTTTGAGTCTATCTATTTGAGTAGCATTGTCAGTTCCACCTGGTGACCAAATGCAACTCAAAAACAACCTGGTGCTAAGGCGGAAATCAAATAATATTCTCAAGGGGAAATTGTTATTGCCGTCAATGGCCATCATAATGTTATTGGATTTCTTTCAGACCTTAAATCATCAGATTCTTGATATATTACTCAAGAGATTTGTTGAATAGTTAGTTTGTTTATTAGTTACCTTGATAACTTGTCATCCCATAGCATACCCCAATAGCCAAGGCCTCCTGGGGCGTATCCATAAACCAGTCCATTGGTGAACATTATGTAAAGTGGTTCCGCTACTCCAGCTTCTTGGGCAACTTGCATTCCGAATAGTTCCTTATTTCTGTCCACCATATCGCTGATGTTTTGAGAAGTATAAATTCTGACTATTAAAGTGTCTTTTTCTGTTTGGTCGCTCTTCACTGAACATTTGTAGATTTCGTTAATTAGGCCACCGGCAAGTTTCTGAAAATATATTTTGAAGAATTAATGCCATTGTCCAAGATAAGTCGAGGTGACCCGACTGGAGAATGAATCAAACCAAATAAGTAAACTCAGCAACATTAAAAACGCACACTTTCAAAAAAGCTAAAAATAGTACTTCCTCTTAAAGCATCAAGATAAAAGTTTGCACACTTCTAGTAGTTGCCATCAGGTATATTCACGAAAATTTTCAAATCTCTAAGTGCAGTACTTTTCTGTCAAATTAAGTTGTCGTGGTCACTGTCAAAAATGGAAGTCACAAACTGCACTTCAATACAAAACGCACAATTGGAAATATTGGTTTTGTGGCATACTGGATGGGATTAATCCTATGAAATTTTCACATAACAGGCACAAGACTTCCAAAAGAGGTCCCACGGAAGTTTTTGAAAAAAAAAGTCAATGATAAAGCAGATTTTGAATTAAAAACTAAAAATTTACGAGTTCGCATCTTCAAATGAAGCATGTGAACCAGAACTGTTAAATAATGGGGGTTTTATGCATGCTGGGGTAGAAACACACACACAGACAATCATTCCATATCAATTGTCTCAAAAATCTGAATAAAACATCATTTTTTAAGGTTTTGACAAAAGGCTCCAGTAGGGCGCGTGTCGGATTGACACTTGATTTTTATTAAATTCATCCTCTTTAATTGTTGTTGGGTCAAACATCCCTTTTTCCAACCGATCAAGCAAGTAAAAATGCAAACTTTCCTGGCTTATCAAAAAAGTTTGTAGAAAGAACAGCTAAGTTGTTGAAATTAATGATCAGAGGAAATTGAAGTTTTGTGACTTCCATTTTCGACAGTGACCACGACGATTTAATTTGACACAAAAGTACTACACTTAGAGATTTGAATTTTTTTGTGGATATACCTGATGGCAACTTCTAGAAGTGGGCAAATTTTCATCTTGATATCTATTGAGCAAGTACTATTTTTAGCCTTTTTAAAAGTGTGCGTTTTTAATGTTGCTGAGTTTAGATGGATAGATAGATAGATCGGTAGATACTAGATAGATAGACAGATAGACTGACACTGTCAGACAGACAGATATATAGATAGATAGATAGATATATATATAGATGGATAGATAGATAGATAGATACTAGATAGATAGATAGATAGATAGATATATAGATATATAGATATAGAGATATAGAGACATGAATAAGTAGATAGATAGATAGATAGATAGATAGATAGATAGATAGATAGATAGATAGATAGATAGATAGATAGATAGATAGAAAATATTAAAATATAACCTTGTAGGAGAACTCCTCCTCCTTCCATGCTGGGTGGACCATGAAGCAAAGGGACTTGATGTCAGCATCTAGAGTTTCTTTGCTGACTATTTTATCTATTTTCTTCACTGCGGGCATTGTTGCTGTCTGCTGCAAGCAAATATATACAATATTATACATTTTGATATCATCCAGTTGCTGATTTGCACTTGTTGCAACTGTGTATATGTGCAATTATTATTATAATAGACCTAAATAATGATGTTTTACAGTTGAAGACAGAAAAGTGATTACGTTTGGTTGTATTCCTCTGTTACAGCTGTTCGGGAGGTATTCAGTGGATAACTGGACTTCTAACCTATTTCGTATTGATGACTCAGTTACTGGCATGTGCTTTAATATAATCATCAATACGTCTCTAATTAACATGTATACGGTGAAACTACAGTGCCTCCGTGGAGTGGCTCTCAGGGACCAGGTTCGAATCCCGCTCCTGGCACTACACAACAGGGTGAATCTCTGTGCCTGAAATGGCTGAAAATCCCCTGTGTCACTCACCTCATCATTCCTCATGTCCGCAGAGTTCGGTTAAGTCTGAATAGGGGACGTTAAACACTCAAATCATCATCATCATCATCACTCAAGCCTAGGCACTCAAGACCGACAAAAGCAATGAAGTAATCATTTCTCTTTCTTTGACTGTAATGGTCAACTCAAAAGTTGGTCTTTCTGTTATGTGAATTTTTCCTGGCTAAGCTCTCATACTTTTTTTAATTTATAGTAATCCAAGTTCCACTTGCAGTACTTATATTCTGCACTCTCCCAGTTGATTGCTTGCAATGTATTTCTAGAATATCCCATCAGTACCCTTGCAGTATTCCACTGACCATGCCATCCCCCTTCCCTCTGACAAGGTATATTCCCTGATGGACCCTGAATATTATGTGTCTTTGTTGAATCAAATCTAGACTAGGCCACATTGCCATTAATTAGACAAAATAGAATCATTTACCTTAATGCACCCTGTTGTTGTTCACATTACCAGAAGGAGGATGGACTTGAGCTGATAAAAACAAAATGACGTCAGGCTGGAATCCCCTTCATGCAAATGAGCCATCCACAAGAGACCTCTGTTGTGCCTTCCTAGAACTGAAGTTCTGGAGCTTCTTCTCATCAGATTTCTTTAGTGTAAAAAATGTCCTTCCTTTCAAATTCTTTCACCCTCTCTATCATTCCCTTTCATTTCTTTTGACCACAGCTCTACTCTTTCTTGCATTTTCACAAATCCACCTCAAATTTATTCAGAAACATTTATGCTCCAGCTTACATTGTCTGCATGCCTCTCATACTGACTTCTGTGAGTATTTCTTCCTTTCTTCCTTTCTTCCTTTCTTCCTTCCTTTTCCTTCCTTTCTTTTCCTTCCTTCCTTTTCCTTCCTTCCTTTTCCTTCCTTCCTTTTCCTTCCTTCCTTTTCCTTCCTTCCTTTTCCTTCCTTCCTTTTCCCTCCTTCCTTTTCCTTCCTTCCTTCCTTCCCTCCTGCCTATCTGTCTCTACCGTTCCTTCTCTTTTTCATTTCCCTCTAGTTTCCTTCCGTCTCACTGGCTTCCATATTGATTGCTCCTTCTGCGTGTCTGTCTTTTTCACTCTTTCTGTTTTCCATTCTATCTTTCTGATTGCTTTCTTTTCTTTTTGTCTTTCTTTCAGACATCTTTCTGTGTGTCTGCTTTCCTTTCTTTCTGTCCCATCTTACCACATATTATGCATCTTCTCCTTTCTTTCTTTTTTCTTTCTTTCTTTCTTTCTCTCTGACTTTCTTTTTCTCTGACTTTCTTCCTTTCCTTCTTTCTTTCCTTCTTTCTTTCGTTCTTTCTTTCCTTCTTTCTTTCCTTCTTTCTGACTTTCTTTCCTTCTTTCTTTTTTCTTCCCTTCTCCTTTCTTTCTTTCTTTCTTTCTTTCTTTCTATCCTCCCTTTGTTCTAACTTTCTGCATTCTCTGTCTATCTATCTACAGTATCTACCCATTCTGTCTTTCAACTTTATTCCCTGAACACTCACATTCAAATCTCTTGCCACTTCCCTCTTTACTCCACTCTTTGCTTTTTATATCCATTTTGAAACTTTAAATCCAGATAAAGACCTTTCTGTTCACAAATGTTTTCACCTGAGCCAGTTTGTTAGCCGTTAAAGTTATTTATGCTTTTGCTGCACAGTGCATTATATCCAGTCCACCTGTTGTGACAACTTGTGGGGTTTTATAGCATTCTAAGCATTGGATACCTTGGAAAGTGGCCAAGTATGGTGACTCAGATAGATAGATAGATAGATAGATAGATAGATAGATAGATAGATAGATAGATAGATAGATAGATAGATAGATAGATAGGTATAGACATAGAGATTGATGTCGATTCATCTATTTTGATTGATTGATAATTATTTTATGATCATAAATCAGTTGTGCAGGTCCATTTTGGGCAGGTCTTATAATTGATATTTTAATGTGAATTGAAATGCTAAATAAACTTGAGATACAACCAATAGCATACTTTCATGGTATATTACTTTTTTTTTACATATAATATTATATTCATTCTTTTTTTACTACAGTGAGTTAACATTACATTGCAAAGAACTAACTGCTGTTACATACTCCCAACAGCTTTACAACCCCCCCCCCTCTCAATTCCTCTTCTTTTACTTCTCTAAGAAACTCAAAGCAATGAGTGAACAGTAGGCCCTTGTTTTCATGCATGGGTGATTTTAACGTCTGCACAGAAGTCAACACTTTTGATCCTCAAAATCCTCGATCCTGATTGGCTGTTAATAGCCCCGGAAGCTATCCAAGGGGCCAAGTACATTCTGGCGCCAGTTTTGAGAATATAACAGACGATTTTCCAGAGTGTCTTCACACGTGTTTGTTTAGTAGAAGAGGCTACACCAACTTGTCACCAATAAAGACAGGTAAGTTTGTAATGTCAATATTTAATAGTGTCAGTTTTGCAGTCATACATACTAAATGATTTTAGTTAAATTAGTTTATTTTGTGGAATTATAGGAATTATCATAGGTTACTAGATAGATAGATATAGATATAGATAGATATAGATAGATATAGATAGATATAGATAGATATAGATAGATATAGATAGATATAGATAGATATAGATAGATAAAGAGAAAGCTAGAAAGATTGAAATATTGATAGATAAATAGATGGCCAGATAATTTTGATGGATTTCTTCTATAGAACCATTAGAATTTTGACAAATAAGAATTATAAATGATTTCAAGTTGTGTTCAGCCTGATATTGTCTTTGATTTATTGAATTGTCTATGATGGGGGGGGGGGGTTAGTTCAAGTCAAGAAATGCAATGCAATTTTAATACAAATTTCCATATGTTCAATATATAAAACTTCATTATTAGACTTGCAAGTTGCATGTCTGGCTTCAGGCTCCAAAATTGCCCATAAACTATATGACCACCTGTTCTATTCAGTTCTATTGTAGGCCTCTCAAGAAAGTAGCACACATATTTTGCTCCCATGTTTACTGAACCAGATATATATTGATAACATATTATAGGCCTAGCATCTTTTAATGTAGGCTATGTTGATATAGACTTATGATGGTCTATAGTTATCACAATCTAACTAAGTTTGAAGAAACATATTTCACTATTTTTGTCTTGATGTGATTTTTACTTCATCAATAAATATTGAAATTTGAGTTATCATTTAAGACCCTGCTATCTACTATATACAGGTTAAATAAAATATGGATTTTATGTTTTGGTTTATATGATGTCAGTATGACTTCATAAAATTTGAATTCTATTTTTTCTTAGACAAAAGTTAGAAACGTTAAATTCCACATAAATTCTGGGAGGTAATTCGGTGCAGTAGTCATGCTTGAGTGACTTTTACCCCTGCAGCAAAATATATCTTTCTCAAACTCCCATATGTCACTTAAAAGTGTGATTATATCATGTTTTGTGCAAATTAAGTATCTATCATTAATAAAATTGTATTAGAATTACATGAAATTGTAGTTTATTGTATTTTCATTTGATAAGTAAAACCAAACTTACCTTACAAGTGTTGTTGCTAATGTGTTTGACTGAAGTGTATTTTATGGTAATGATTTTATCCGTTGCAGGTTCAAAATAACAACATTCCATTAAATAGGATAAGAAAAACTGTCACCATGGCAACTAGATCTATGGGTGAGTAATTCTTTTCATAAATTAATGTAGGCCTATGTATGAAGATAAAAATAGAGTGCATCGGCCTATACATCCTCAACCAAACTGCTTGTGAAAGCCGGGATGCTCATTTGATGTGAAGAAAACATATTAGGTCACGAAGGGCAATACTTGAGGCATATGGAATTTGAATATCTGCCAATTTTCTTTGCTTTTAATACATTTGGTTAAAAACCATTGATAAGTAAGTGTCTTGAATCCCTTTTCCCATTGAAATAGCACTGGCGATGTATTTCACTTACTTATCAAAGACTTATACCCATACCTCACTCAGCAAAGAAAATTGGCAGTCATTTGTATCCCACATACCTCAAATATCATCCTTATGACCAAATATGTTTCATCTCACAGGATTAGAATTCATGAATGCTACCACAAGCAGTTTGGTTGGGGATGTTTAGCACTGACCCAATGGCAAAACATCGCCCGTTTCACTTACTTACAAGTGGCATTGCATGCCTGAAAGCAAGAAAATTCAGAATTTAAAGGGGGGGGGAGCCGACCATCCACAAATTATGCTTGTTCTGCAAATCCACCATCCACAAGAAATTCTGTAGGAATGACGCACTTCTGTATTTTGTCCTTCTGCAAAGTTCTGCAGGAAATTTTAGAAGTAGAGAGCTCTGCAGGTTTTTGCAGGAATTGCAGAAAAAGTCCCCCCCACTTCCAACTCCATGTCCAGTCAGACAGCTTTTGAACAAAGTTAACTGCTCCAGTAGTGCCAAAAGAAAGGCCGGAGAGATCTGAATTGCCTTTTTTTCTGCAGGAAAAATCCTGCAGGAAATTACAGAAGTGCAGAGTTCTGCAGATTTTCGCTGAAGTGCAGAATTCTGAGAGGAAATTACAGAACTCTGCAGACCCATGGACTGCAGTAATGGATACCTCCAGATTTTCCAATTAGTTGTACATTTCTATTTACAGCAAATTACAGGCCTCCTCTTTGTGAAATTCATGGTTACATAGATCAAGATTTTTTCTGGTGTATCTTTTTGCTCTTAACATGGAACAGCATATAAAAATTAAAAAAATATGAGGGAAAAATTAGCAAACAAAATAACTACCAATTTTGGCGCCATTTCTCACAGTGACCACTGTGTTTTAAGTTTTACACCCTTTCTGTGGTTGAGCATTGAACATTTGAGAGTTTTTTTACCCCTTCAAATTCTTATGCTTGTCACGCAGAAGGGTGAAATCAGGCATTGAGTTTCAATGAACCTGTTGCTGGGCTGTTAAGAGTTTGAAGAGACAGGTATTTTGACACCCCAACTTTGAGGCTGAGTTTAGTTCAATATTTGTGAAAAATTTATGATAGGAATGTTAAGTTTACCTTTTAGATAAGCTGCTAACTTAGTACTATATGCCTTTGGAATATGTCAAGAGCTGTGTTGCTGCAATTGTTGCTGACATTATGCATTATCCTGATTATTTTTTACACCCTGCATTGATACTAAATTAGTTTTAAAACAAACTATGAAGAATAAGACTAAAATAAAAATTATCTTAGAGATAATTTAGATCAAATAAAAAACCAAACTTTCATCTATAAAGCTTTTAGCAAAGCGATGCATTTGAATGCATGTCATTGTAATGCATAGTTCTCACAGAGATGACAGAGCCCTTGGATGAACTTGGTGCTCCAAAAAATTATCGAAAATGTCCACTGTTACATGGCCCCACATGTTGTTTCATTAGGCTTAGTGCAGCCGAAAAAAATTCTAGAGCACAGTGCCAAACTAGGGCATAGCCTTAAGTTTTTAATTTTTTTGTAGTTGCAATGTTTCCCGCTGCAAGATTATTGGACAAAACCAAAAAACTTTTAGGGCAGTGGAAGTTAGTTCTGACAACTAATTTTTGTGATGACCGACGGATGATGATCAACGACTTGCAATTTTGCTCCTAAGGCTGGCACAAAAAAGACTTGTCTTTTAATAATTGTGGTCCATTTTGTAGGTTGTGTGAATTCTGATATATGTGGAATCTAATATTCTAATATTAAACTTTTCTTCTTTTCAGACATCCTTTCAGAGAAAGGTCAAAGCAACATTCCCTCTGGAACACAATCAACTCCTCTAAAATCGTCTGCTGATCAAGAGATGACGTCATCACCCATGCAAATGACCCCAGCAACAAAAGGAACAAAAAACGTTCCAATGACGCCACAAGATGCTGTGATGTCAGAAAATATGGAAAATTCACCTGGTTTAACTCCTGTCATGAAATTTAAAGAAAATCAGAAGATAAGTGATGCCAGTCCCAACACCAGGAGGCGCTCAAAAAGATTTAGCACTCCAAAGACTGAAACCCCCTCTAGTGCCAGTCCCAGAAGTGCCACCAAGTGAGTGATGAAATTTATTCTGGTCTGTTTGGCCTTAGGCCTATATCTTAAATTTAATTAAGATTTAACTTAAAGAAGATATACACATGTCATCCCTACTTTTAAATTTTAAGAAAACTTCATAAATTTTGTTGTTAATTTTACAGCACTTGTAAATTACTGAAAGTTGGACACATTCTTTTTATATTTCGTAGATAGATTTCATGTTGAAAAAAGGTACCCACAATTGCTAACGCAGTAAAAAATTGTGATGGCAGCTTTTTTTTTCACGAGTCCTGGGGAATGCCTTCAGAAAAAGTGCTGTAAGATGATTGGTGAAGTTAAGAAATTATCTCTACCTTGTTAATTGTGTTTCATATTTAATTTTTGCGTCTCATAATCTGTAAGAACTGTGCAAGCCATCTCGACTCTGAAGTTTGGCAATAAGAAATAGAAGGGCTAATGCTGAATTGCTGATCAATTTGCACTTGAATATTTTCTCGTAGAGCCTCCCACAAGCATCTTGGCAATCTTTAATCGATTTTTCTTTTGATTAATTTCAGACGCAAAGCAGAAGAAGACAAAGAGGAACCTGCTTCTTATCCAATTCGTGCAAAGAGACTTCGACTGGCTGACCACATCCGGAGTACTAATCTCTGTCCACTTTTCGTAAGTAACCTATTTTATATCTTATCTGAATATATGAATCAGTGATTATTCAAAGTTAGGGGTTTTTCGAATTTCTCGTAAATAGACAGCTGCTAGCTAGCAGCTCCCCAGACAGTATTTTAACAGAATTAACAAATCTTTTAATTGATGACCTAGAAATTTTCTTTTCATCCTGTGTGTTAAATGAGTGCTAACACTATATGATTCAAATTTTGCACATGTGGTTGGCGTCACCCTGGCTTTGTTAAGGATTTACTGAAGCCTCTTTAACTTTTACTTCGAAATCTGCTGTCTTAATGATCAGTAGGCTACCAAATTTAGCAGAATAAACTTACCCTGTACCTGATTTTGAATTTTTGCGCCACAAAATAGATCATTTGCTTGGTGCACCCCTTGTGTATATTTTGATAACTAATATATACAACAGTACTAGTGAAACACCTTGGGGTTATCATATATTTGTTTTATATTTATTAGTTTTGCAACAAGAATACATTTATGTGTATTTTTTCCATTAACAACACAGTTAGCTCTAATGTGAAACTCACACACTCGTCATTCCTACACAGTCAGACACAACTGATACAAGGCCAATGTTGACTTATGACTTGACGTTTATTGGGAGAGCGATAGCTTTCCCCTAATGATTGCAGCTGAAATTGACAGGTTGTTTTCTAGTCAAGTAAACACGCACTACATGCCTATTTGGATTATTGAACTGCTGTCAATTTAGGTACAAGGATCTTGCCTAACCAATGGTTGCATTTGTAAGTGGTTGTTGTTAATGTGGCATGTGCAATGACAGCTTGACCAATGTTCACTCCTCTTGTCCAAGAAAAGTTTCTCCGACATTGCAAATAATGGGCAGAGTGGGCTTAGGACAGGGGGGGGGGACTGCACATTGAAAACAAAACTAGAATTTGTGATGCAAGCGGAACACATGCGAGTTCTATGTGTATGTTGTTTTGCCAGATAGATAGATAAGGGGGCGACCATTTAATGGGGCGACCATTTAATATCTCCTAAGAATAAGGGGGCAACCATTTAATATCTACTCAGGTGCTAAGATAACAAGATAGATAGATACATAGATACATAGATACATAGATAGATACATAGATAGATACATAGATAGATAGATAGGATAAGGGGGCGACCATTTAATATATACTAAGGAGGGGGCGACCATTTACCCCCGGGGACATACCCCCGGGGACATACCCCCGAGAACATACCCCCGGGGACATACCCCCGGGGTCATACCCCGGGGACATACCCCCGGGGAGATACCCCCGGGGAGATACCCCCGGGGACATACCCCCGGGGACATACCCCCTGGGAGATACCCCCGGGGACATACCCCCGGGGACATAGGGACATACCCCCGGGTACATGGGGACTTAACCCCCGGGGACATGGGGACGTAACCCCCGGGGACATGGGGACGTAACCCCGGGGACATGGGGACGTAACCCCGGGGACATGGGGACGTAACCTCCGGGGACATGGGGACGTAATCCCCGGGGACATGGGGACGTAACCCCGGGGACATGGAGACGTAACCCCCGGGGACATGGGGACGTAACCCCGGGGACATGGGGACGTAACCCCCAGGACATGGGGATGTAACCCCCGGGGACATGGGGACGTAACCCCCTGGGACATGGGGACGTAACCCCCGGGGACATGGGGAAGTAACCCCGGGGACAAGGGGACGTAACCCCCGGGGACATGGGGACGTAACCCCCGGGACATGGGGACGTAACCCCCGGGGACATGGAGACGTAACCCCCGGGGACATGGGGACGTAACCCCCGGGGACATGGGGACGTAACCCCCGGGGAAATGGGGACGTAACCCCGGGGAAATGGGGACGTAACCCCGGGGACATGGAAACGTAACCCCAGGGGACATGGGGACGTAACCCCCGGGGACATGGGGATGTAACACTCGAGGACATGGGGACGTAACCCCCGGGGACATGGGGACGTAACCCCCGGGGACATGGGGACGTAACCCCTGGGGACATGGGGACGTAACCCCGGGGACATGGGGACGTAACCCCCGGGGACATGGGGACGTAACCCCCGGGGACGTTATCCCCGGGGACATGGGGACTTAATCCCCGGGGACATGGGACGTAACCCCGGGGAAATAGGACGTAACCCCCGGGGACATGGGGCCGTAACCCTCGGGGACGTAACCCCCGGGGACTTGGGGACGTAACCCCCGGGGACTTGGGGACGTAACCCCCGGGGACATGGGGACGTAACCCCCGGGGACTTGGGGACGTAACCCCGGGGACGTAACCCCCGGGGACTTGGGGACGTAACCCCGGGGACATGGGGACGTAACCCCGGGGACATGGGGACGTAACCCCGGGGACATGGGGACGTAACCCCCGGGGACATGGGGACGTAACCCCTGGGGACATGGGGTCGTAACTCCCGGGGACATGAGGACGTAACCCCCGGGGACATGGGGACGTAAGCCCTGGGGACATGGGGTCGTAACTCCCGGGGACATGAGGACGTAACCCCCGGGGACATGGGGACGTAACCCCCAGGGACGTAACCCCTGGGGACATGAGGACGTAACCCCCGGGGACATGGGACGTAACCCCTGGGACATGGGAAGTAACCCCGGGACATGGGGCCGTAACCCCCGGGGACATGGGGACGTAACCCCCGGGACATGGGGACGTAACCCCTGGGGACATGGGGATGTAACCCTGGGGACATGGGGACGTAACCCCCGGGGACATGGGGACATAACCCCCGGGGGCATGGGGACGTAACCCCCGGGGACATGAGGACGTAACCCCCGGGACGTAACCCCCGGGGACATGGGGACGTAACCCCCGGTGACGTAACCACTGGGGACATGGGGACGTCACCCCGGGGACATGGGGACGTAACCCTCGAGGACATGGGGACGTAACCCCCGGGGACATGGGGACTTAACCCCCGGGGAAATAGGACGTAACCCCTGGGACATTGGGCCGTAACCCTCGGGGACATGGGGACGTAACCCCCGGGGCCATGGGGCCGTAACCCTCGGGGACATGGGGACGTAACCCCCGGGGACATGAGGCCGTAACCCCCGGGGACATGGGGCCGTAACCCCCGGGGACATGGGGCCGTAACCCCCGGGGACATGGGGACGTAACCCCTGATGTCATGGGGACGTAACCCCAGGGGACATTGGGACGTAACCCCCGGGGTCATGGGGACGTAACCCCGGGGTCATGGGGACATAACCCCGGGGACATAGGGACGTAACCCCCGGGGACATGGGGACGTAACCCCTGGGGACATGGGGTCGTAACTCCCGGGGACATGAGGACGTAACCCCCGGGGACATGGGGACGTAAGCCCTGGGGACATGGGGTCGTAACTCCCGGGGACATGAGGACGTAACCCCCGGGGACATGGGGACGTAACCCCCAGGGACGTAACCCCTGGGGACATGGGGACGTAACCCCCGGGGACATGGGACGTAACCCCTGGGACATGGGAAGTAACCCCGGGACATGGGGCCGTAACCCCCGGGGACATGGGGACGTAACCCCCGGGACATGGGGACGTAACCCCCGGGGACATGGGGATGTAACCCCGGGGACATGGGGACGTAACCCCCGGGGACATGGGGACATAACCCCCGGGGGCATGGGGACGTAACCCCCGGGGACATGGGGACGTAACCCCCTGGGACGTAACCCCCGGGGACATGGGGACGTAACCCCCGGTGACGTAACCACTGGGGACATGGGGACGTCACCCCGGGGACATGGGGACGTAACCCTCGAGGACATGGGGACGTAACCCCCGGGGACATGGGGACTTAACCCCCGGGGAAATAGGACGTAACCCCTGGGACATGGGGCCGTAACCCTCGGGGACATGGGGACGTAACCCCCGGGGACATGGGGCCGAAACCCTCGGGGACATGGGGACGTAGCCCCCGGGGACATGAGGCCGTAACCCCCGGGGACATGGGGCCGTAACCCCCGGGGACATGGGGCCGTAACCCCCGGGGACATGGGGACGTAACCCCTGATGTCATGGGGACGTAACCCCAGGGGACATTGGGACGTAACCCCCGGGGTCATGGGGACGTAACCCCGGGGTCATGGGGACGTAACCCCGGGGACATGGGGACGTAACCCCTGGGGACTTGGGGAAGTAACCCCCGGGGACTTGGGGACGTAACCCCCGGGGACTTGGGGACGTAACCCCCGGGGACATGGGGACGTAACCCCCGGGGACTTGGGGACGTAACCCCGGGGACATGGGGACGTAACCCCCGGGGACATGGGGACGTAACCCCGGGGACATGGGGACTTAACCCCCGGGGACATGGGGACGTAACACCCGGGGACATGGGGACAGTTATGACTGAATATCATGACTTTATTTTTCTTCAAAATGATAGATTGCAAAAAAACAACAATTTATTAGAATTTTTTATTATAGGCCTATATAGGCCTACAAGAAATCGAAATAAAAAATATGGAAACTTGTTTTATTCAACTCAGAAAAGTGGAAAAACATAACTGTCTAATTGTAATTGAGTGGATTAGTTCACTTGAAGATGACACCTGACCTATTGCTGTTGAGGAAGTTCAATAATCAATGGCAATTAACAATCGACATGGGGACACAGTGCCCTTCTTAAAAAGTGACACAGGGACACTGGCCCTCTTAAAAATCGAGAGACACTGACAGATTGACTAATAAAAAGTGACAAACATTTGATACATTTCTTTATCATTTATGCTTCGATAAAATGGGACATGAGACATTCATTTTTCCTTTAAATTCCAACATTTGACACCCCATCTGTTTTTGAGAACCATGTATACCCCTATCAACAAAGTTTATTTCAAGAAGGCTATACAAATTTTGTTTTGCAGGCTGTATAATCTAGAATTTCATCCAATCGAGGTTGTTTCTATTAATTGCATTTAAGCCATCATCAATGATTTCCACTCTCTGTAATCCACAGTTGATTACAAGACCCTGTCTTAAAATAATAAAATTCAGTCTTTTAAGTGGTAGTTTAAAAAAAAGGTAATGAGCATAAATAACCAAGAATTTTTCTAGGAGAATAGGAGAATGCAGACCAAAATTCTCATCATGCAGGCCAAATGCTGACCAAATGCTGACCAAATGCAGACCATTCTGTATATATACTTTCGGAAAAATGCCAAATACAGTGCAAAAACTAGTCCCGGGTGCTTTGTTACTGATGCTGCATATATGCAACAGAGTCACAGTTCGCTACATTGAAATATATCTAATGAAAGATACACACTATTTCTTTTAATACTCATTCCCAGTGACGAAAAGGTGACATCAACCTAACTACACCACGCCCACTCGACATGCGAGAGCTCTCCCTTCGCATCGGTCCCGATCGAAACTCTAGTTAGATTTCTGACACTCATTATGCTAATTTCATACGACATCAGAGACATTTTTAACTTGCCTGCAGCTGTATATGTGATACCTACATTTTCTTTTGCCAAATTTATATGCATAATTATGCAATATAATCAGATAATAGTCATTTTGCCTTTTGTGTATTTTTGAGGTGATGGGATATTATTTTTGTTGCTCAACAGATAGATAGACAGATAGACAGATAGATAGATAGATACATACATACATACATACATACATACATACATACATACATACATACATACATACATACATACATACATACATACATACATACATACATACATACATACACAGATAGATAGATACTATATATTATCAACAGATAAATAGTTTGGCAGGTCAATGAGACTGGTCATCGGATAACAACCCTAAAGTGTTTTTTCCATATTTTCTTTTTTCATTGTTTCTCGGAAACAAAATGCTGCATCTGAAATCAAAATTTAATTTTTCACGGGTGAAAATAAGAATGCATGTACATGACATTTTATTGGCATCAGAAAACAATTAACTAGAATTCAATGTAGTCAGTATATGATCATTCAGTGATCACCATACAGGACCTAGTCTGCTCATTGACACTGATCATAGATTCATGATGAGTATCAATTGTTTCCATGGTTATAAAGTAATAGAAAACCACAGTACTCCCTACAATTGTTATGGTCTCACTACAATTTCACATTTTCCCATGGTAAACAATGCTTAAACATGTTTAATATTCATTTGTGTCACAAGCAAAAATTTGGCATGAAAAACAGTTGACCTAGCCAAGTGTATTGTTGTGACCTGTGACCTTGAATGTTCATAAACATTGTTGCCATGGTGATTATGATGCTTGCTGAGGGCTATGAGGGAGCACAGTTTACACAAAAATAAACAACTTTCCAAAAACTGTTGATTTATTTTGAAAATATGAAAGAAAGTTGAAATATAAACTTTAATTTATGGCACAGGGTTGGAAAGGTCACTATTTTTAGACTGACTTGTTATATAGATAGATAGGCAGATAGGTAGAGGGAAAATAGATAGATAGATACATACATAGATAGATATCGAGAGATCAAGAGATAGATTGATGGATAGATCGATTGAGAGATAAATTAATACAGGCCGGGATTAATCGATAGGGGAATAAATTGAATGTAAGATGTAGGGGAGACCGGGGCTAGTTGTCACAGGGGCAAGTTGTCACAATGCTGATTACTCAGCTATGGATGGTGGCAGCTTCATGGCAATTAAATCAATTCTGGCATTTTTTAGCATGGGGAATATTGTTGTAATGATATCACAAAAATTTGTAGTCTGTCATGCGCTATGCGAAAATTTCTGAAAATGACAGTTTAAATTCAATTTTTTCACCATTTTCAAATTTTTCATTGTCTTCTGATTTTAGACAATTTTTGGGAGATTAAAGCAATGATTCATGATGGCATTAACCCATAGTCTCCGTAAAGAATGTGTCTGTGTTTTCTAAGTGGAACCAGAATATATTCTCTTTTGATTACCGAGATGTCGGATTGACTTCATGATCATGACGAGGATAGGCCGGGGCTAGTTGTCACAGGGGCAAGTTGTCACAGTGCTTATAACTTGGCTATAGGTGGCAGCAGTTGTGTTGTTATTAAATCAATTTCAAGATCTGTTTGTTTGTTAAGCTTTTGTATGATGTGGTTGCAAGAAAGTATAATCTGTCATGTGATATGTGGACTTCTTAAAAATGACTTTTTCAACAGAAATTTTACAATTATTTCATTGTCCTCCAATTTGAGAAGCAATTTTCTGGTAGAAATATGCCCTGATTTATGATGGCATTCATCCAAAGTCTTCGCAAGATGTGTATTTTTGTTTTTCAAAAGGAATCCGATATATTGCAAGCTTGGATTACAGAAAATCTGTCAAGAGATGTTATTTTGGCCATATGAGTGCGACAACTTGCCCCGGGCTTGAAAAGTAATAACGTTCTTTAATAAACACCTAGTCTAAATGGTGGTAAAATTACGGCACAAACCTGAAGGAAAAGTTTTCTAAAATAATCAATGCGTTAACATTGACTCAGCGAGCATGAAAAAATATGTTCGATGGAATCGGTGCCTAATTTTCTGGTCGAAGAAATATGGTACTTGAAACTTGTCCTTTAGGTAATGGTGCCCTGGCACAAGGGTATGACATTTGATTTAACTTTTCTGATATTAACCTTTAGGATTTATAATGACATCTTTTTGTCAGCTCAAATCATTTGGACAAATATCAATTTATCTTTAAAAGTCTTTTTGCAAATTTGACTTTTCAAACTTTTTGTGTAATATCTATATACATTACATGGAAGTGGGTTTGAAGGAGTGTTCTGGTGCTTTTTGTGCAAAACAGAACCTTATATTTATTTGCACCCTTTTTCTTGTTGTGTGAAATAATAAAAAGGACAAAGTAAATGTGAAGAGAAAACTTGAAAGGATTTCAGAATAGAAAAGGTGGTGACTGTCAATACTATGACAGAATGACAAAGAATGACTATGTTGGAAGAGATTGTATAAGGTTCCTTGTGTAAAGCTATAGATGTACAATGACTGCCATAACACATTGCAGTCAGGATAACCCTGATACTTGTTTTGTATGTTATTGAGTGACATTTGTGTGGGTGGATAGTGGATGGGACAATACGATATATATGCCTTTTATAGATGGTTGTGACCTTCATGTTTTGGCCTATACACCTGTTTGGTTGTTTTGGGTCAATAATTAAGTTAGAGAATAGTAGAAAATCATTTGCCATTTTAGGACATTTTATTTGAAGTGGAGTCCATAAGAGCTTATAGGCCTGCTGGTGAACATGGAGGAATCAGTTTATCGACAAGTGTCAGAACTGCCTACATTAGTAATTTTTGTGAATTGATAGTAAATGGTATAAAAAGGAGGAAAAAGAAAATATCTTTGACTAGAACAACTAATTGGAACACAGGCTACACCTTAGGCAGCACAGTTTAGTTTGATTCAACAGACCTGTTGGATCCGCAGTCAACCATGTGTCAATTTTTTTGGACTGTGGAATCAGTCTTAACTGTGCCCTGATAAGATTGTTTAGTCCTAAGATTTTCTCTGCAATTCCTCTTCTGTCAAGCAAAATTAAGGCTTGGCGATATAGGAAGAATTTGCGATATGCGATAGGAGATATTGCAATATTGTTATTTGTGCAATATTCCTGTTTTCCATGGAATTCGTAAGAAAGCGTCCAATGGGTGTATGATGAAAATACATCCGCAAACTGGATGGCTGATGAGTTAGCTGACCTTGATTCATCAAATTTTGAATTCCTTTAAATTTAGGTCTTATTATTAAGAGAAAACCAAAGTAACATGGGAAAAAATTAATATGTAAAGACTTTCTTGATTTTAAGCCATTCTATCCCTTGGAAAAGGCATATTTTAATTTTTATTTTATGTTGCATCAGTGTGCGATATGGATATTGCAAGTTGTGATATCGAGATATCGATATTTTTGCGATATATTGCCAAGCCCTAAGCAAAATAGTCTGCATTCTTTCTGACTAACTCTGTCTTGTAGAGCAAAATTCCTCTTGTAATACATACTTGCATACTTGCATATTCGCTCGCATGATACCTTGGCATAACAAATATACGAGGAAAAAATGATACCGATACAAGATACTTTTTCCCTTGTGAAATTCTATTTGATGACCGTATGTGGAAATATCACAAGAGAGAAAAAATACCAAAAATGGAAAAAAGGCAAAAATGACACAAGCAGAAAAAAACTCGGCGAAGCTATAAAAATGTCATGTGGGTGTTTATTGCTTTGTGTCACAATTGTATGACTGTATCTGGGTTAGAAATTCTGCTAAATTACATTCAACAAGCAAAAAAGAAGAGAAACTAGTCATAAACATTAATGTTTTGTTGTCCTCTTTTTTATGGCAACATTGTATATTTTTGTCCACTTTGTATGTAGAACCACCCAGGGTGCGCAACATAATACTTGTGTTTGGAAAAACACCTTTGTTGAATTTAGAAAGTGGGTCCATTTTTTGCATAGAATCTGTGAATCTGGAAAAAGTGAAGTTTAAATGTAATCTAAAGATACATGTTAGCTTTTCATTTGTCTCTAATGGAATCGCAGAATATTTCAACGAAAGTTTTTTCTCGAAAATGAATGAAAGTGTGAAGGTCAAATATTTCTATTCAATTTATTGTATTGCCTTTTGGAATTCCTTATGTCACATGTACACACGTATGTGACTTTAGTGAGTTGTCTCTAAAACCAGCAAAATGGACAATTTAGCAAAAGGGTCTTCTTGAAGACACACAAATTTAAATTTGTGATATGTGCCTTTGAAAATGACATGATGCTCATTTCTTGTGTCAGCCTGTCAGTATGAAAATGTGCATTTTTTTCGTAGATGTCCCATCCTGTGCGGGACGCGGGATCCCGCATCCCGTGAAATCCGGCAAATCAAATTCTAGGTGCATGTCAAATATGCTTTCATCTGAAATGAGTTGAATGGCCTTGTTGATTGACATTTCATATTCAATTAGGCTTATTTGATAAATAGTGACCTAAGGTTTGATTAGCCAAATAATTGAAATCTTTATAATGTTGGCACAAATTTTGCTAAATACTAAAATTTTAAAAGTCATGCATTAACATACAGGACATTATTGTTGAGAATACTGTGAGATATTTTTAATGAAGCTAATCATTTGTTGAGACTGACTTGACAGGCGAAAAGTCAATGACTTTGAATATTTGAAGCTTGTGGGACAGGGCATCCTTAACTTTCTTTCTGTCCAATTTGTGTCCTACTTATTCACACGCTAACTGTCTTTGAGGGCTGCACTAATTATTATGTCCTATGGCGAGAGGAGTTAGCTCAGTTGATAGCGCTCTGGGGTTCTAATTGCTCGGTCCCAGGTTTGATTGCTAGCTCTGGCCAGGTCACCTTGACCTATGTTGGACAGCATTTTCAATCATCATTTGCCTCATTGCTGTGATTTCCTCCAGTCTCAATTAGCCTACCGCGTGCATAGATACAGCTTCAATCATCCATCTATCTGTTGTCGCCGCCTGACTTCTGTTGGAACGCAATTTTATAGAATTTATACAGATCAGCATTTAGAGACAGCCATGTTATGTTGAATGATGAATTATAGGTTTTCAGCCTCAAGCCTGTAAGCTATACTTAAACCAAAACAAGTATGAGCATTTTAGGAAGATATCTAAAGACCTTGTCCTTTCAAAACAAGGCTTTTTTCAAAACTTGCTGCTTGTATACTGTGCAATTTGTAAGTCATTTGCTATAAGAATGATTTTTGGGCTACAATGTACAGTCTTATATATCATAACTAATCATGATATTTTGTGGTATAGACTTTTGCTGCAATTTCCTTGCCCAATGTTGTTCCGATTAAATTGTTGGTCTCAGGTACCAGTGTCTATGCTGGGCTACTTTAAGTAATGTTATGTAAATTTTTTATCATGTCAATCAGAGAAATAATTATGGGTAATCTCAAATTTATTTTTTCTGTAGGCAGAAAATCTGTTGGGTCAATAGACAATTTCCCAGATAGATAGATAGATAGATATGGTAAGTGCAGCCCTCTAAGCCCAGTTCTGAGCGCTCACGAGGGTTGATTGATGAGATGGGAGAGAGAGCGGGAGTCCTCAACATGTTACACATTTACCCCATGTGAGGGATCTTTTACTTGCCCAGCATAGACACTGGTACAAGGGGCCGCCAATTTAACTTCTCATCCAAATGACATCCAGCTGGGATTTTGCTCATGAAGGTACACTGAAAATGTTGGGTTCCCCACCCTGGGTTCGAACCCATGCAGGCAAAGACCTTCAGCGGAGCAGGCGGGAACCTTAACCACTTGGCCACCCAGCTGGGAGATGTCATGCAAATTGGTATTGGCAGAAGAGTAATATTATGCATTCCAGATAGAAATTGTCTGCTGAGATCCCAACAAAAATGATGAAAAAAAAGATGTTAAGAATATATTAGCTGACATAATGTAGAAATGATTGATTATCTGTCATACATTGATTAATTATATTGATATTGATAAAAATATAATGACATCAGCACTGTTGTGTGTGCATAAGAAATGATATATTTACGAAGTTGTGTGTGCTTCGAATATATATAAAGTTCTGGAAAAGTTCAGCAATAAGTTCAGTAAAATAATATTATGTGGCAAAAATGTGTGTATTTACTTTGAATAAAGACTTTATTGCATTAATGGAGATTAGATGTGCAGGGCATTTTAATGAGACACATATGCCATTATTGTGCCACAATGTTTTTATTGACAGATTTAGACAAGACAGAAGTGTTTCATCTGATCTATCTTTAAAATATGACATTGTAACTCTGTGGGCCTCGACCAATCAGAGGCAAGAGCGAATAACTTATCGTCCAATAGGATTAAAGTATTCTGGTCAGGCCATCTAGTGGAATCTTCAGGAAGCTGTTTTTAAAAAAGGATGGATGATTGGGGACTCTGCATCCAGTATTACTGCACTTGGTAGGCTAATTAGGATAGTAGGAGGACACAGGTGAGGGATTATTGATGCTGTCCAACATAGGTCCAGGTGACCCAGTAAAAGTCGCAATCGAACCTGCAACCCAGCGATCAGAAGCCGAGAGCGCTACCAATTAGGCTAACCTTTAAAAAAACCTTTTAGTCTCATAATAAATCATGTTGATTTTTTAAAACGAAAAAACTATGTCATTTTGTATAGCCTTTGGCTTGGTCACATATCAGTTTAAGTTAATATATCAGCCATGGGCAATTGACGAAACTTTACTTTAAATTGACTGTCGACGACATTAGTATGATTTAATAGTCGGGTGCATAGACCCTTTCAAAGAGAAACACTGGATGTGCCATTTAGTTTTTGTTCCTAATATGGACAATTTGACATATTTCTCTCTTTTTCTTTTTGGCTTTATGTTTAATAAGTCAGCTGTGGTATTTTAATGCCAAAGCATAAGTCAACTTTAATGTTTATTAAAAATAAAAGTCTTATGGACTGATTTTACATTTCTGTCTGATATTGGAACAATATTCTTTGAGAGCTTTGTAAATCTCTTAATATCTTAGAGAACAGATCATGTATACTGTAAAAAATCCATCATAATTGACAGTTTATATACAATTTATTCAATGTTTTATATCAAATAACAGGGCATGGCAGATTTTTTTCTTACTGGATAATTTTTCCAGTGTTGAGTGTTTAATATTCTTCTGTCATTAGGTAGAATCCCTTTTGAGCTTTTGAGTTTGTTGGGAAGAGAGAATTTTATTTTTGCCAATTAGTGAGCATTTCCTGTTCTTATCCAACTTAAATCCCGTTGTTAAAAACAGAAGCCATCTGCTATTATAGCTCTTTGCAAATTGGCGGTCCAAACACTTTCAAATTAACTTTCAACTTGGTCTTGTGATGTCACTGGCTTAAAAATTTGTTTTTTTGTGTGTGTCAGTTATAGTTGAGCAGTTGATTCAGTGCTTATTATATCTAGCAGCGTAGGTGTCAATAAACAAACTTATTAAGGTACTTCATCAAATAAGAAGATTAGGAGACCAACAGAAGACTATTGATGATGTGGCAAAGCCAGTTTGCAAATTGAAAAAAAAGGAAGAAAATTAATTTTTCCAGTGGACTGCCAATCTGCAAAGAGCGCGAAGGTTTACATCATACCTTTCTATGACCTACAACGAGAGTGGAAAACGGGTCACAGTTTCTTGTGGCAAGTGCTGCCCTCTGAGGAAAGTTATTGTTGCTCTTGAAGTTCGATTGATGAGCATCGACGAGAAGAAGTTGACTAAATGTTCGCATTTACCCCATGTGTGTGACTGTTTGTGTGACAATGTGTGTATGTGAGGCTGTGTCATTGTGAAGACCTGAAATTCCAGCTAGGACTGGCATGAACAGTTTGGTTACCTTCACAAATTTTAATGAATAATTTTTTTGACCTGACTTGCTGGGTCAATTGATCAACTATGGGACAGGTCCCAAGAGACAATCTCCACCATGCAAGCCTCATCAGCTCATGTGAGATTTTAGTGAATTCAGAGTAAAAAGTTGTTGGATTTTCCAATTGAAAAAACTCTAAAGATTATTCAGTTGGTGACTCGGAGCCTTTTGCCATTTCGAAATGTCTAATCTATTTCGTCATACTGTCTTTTAGATTTAGCTTGCCACGATCGATTGATGAACCTTGTGAGCAATATAAAATAATCATGCTGAACAATTTAGCCATGACAAATGTTCTTTTATTTATATAAATTCTACAAAATGTAACTGTGTAATATTGTTTCTATAAATTACTTTGGCTGACATTGACAATGACAATTTTCACGGTTTAGACCTTTTATCCCATTGCAATAACACTGAACAGTGAATACTTAGTAGTATATAATAGTATATAAATTTAACCAAGAACCTTCATGTATACCCATTGTCCTACAATGAGTGTTATCCCTCTGTTATCACTTACAACAATGTGGCTTCTGGGGCCATCTGTGGGGGTGTTGTATGGATAGAATTTAAATGAGTTGTCCTCAAGTATTTCTAAGACAAATACATGGTTCAACACCTTGTCGTGTCAATCAGCAGAATAATTCCATATGCAATGTGAATTTATGCTGAGGGACTGTTCAGAGTTATGCCCGAGGGGGAGGGGGATGCTAATTTTTTGCACGTGTTTCAAGGGGGGTAGGCCTACTAATTTTTCACAACATGTTTAAGAGGGTATGAAAGTTTTAACAAGAGAAAACGTCTTAAGACACACATACACTCAGTTTTTCTGCACCTTTGTAAGCGCAAAAGTCAGCAAATCTGTAGTTGTGAACAATATTTTGTACATACCTCTATGTATCTTCTCATCAATCAACACTTGTGAGGGACAATGACTTGCCTGGGCAGGCTACACTTACCATAGACAGATACTTTACCACATCTCCTTGTGGAGGTACCTTCTGCTGGCCTGTACAAATAAACATATAGGAGGTGCAAAAAAAGAAGTTAAACTCCAGATAAGTATGGATAACATACCTATAGATCTGAAAGTTTTAAAAGAAAGGTCACTGGTGAGGGCAACATTGCCACAATAAGTAAGAACCAAAAAGTAAACCTAAACCACTTTTTAGAAAATCAATCTATAATGTATACGGTTGTTTCATTGCTACTGATCTAAAGCTTTTTAAAAGTCAGCTTCTGGGCTTGCTACTGGTGGTAGATGTAATGATGCGAAAATAGCTATGACTCCGCTCCAAGTACTACAAAGTACTTCCCAAGAGAAGGTCCTTCTAAACATGGTATATTTTCTATGGTCCTTCCAATCTGCCTCAGGCAGTGATTGTAGGCCCTTCTCTTCATTGTCACTGAGTAAATGAATGTTATGAATCCACTCCTTTCCTCAAATAGCCTCAATTAACATACTAGTCAAAATATGACTATGCAGATTTTGCTCATGTGGCCATGCTGCACAGAATGACATACAGCCTGATACAAGAGAGCTGCACATGGCCATATCAACACCCTGTTCATCATTCACATGGCCAACATGGCCAACATGGGCAGTGGAGGATAGAGCTCTTTCATGTGCCCATCATAATAACACATGGGACACCATGAAATACAACAGTGTGTGCACATGGCATGAAAGTCATTTGACAGTGTAACATTGTTGGAAAAAGCAACAAAAAGCAAGTGACTATTTGACAACATACTTGTGATTGATTTTCCTTTATTGTCATTATTGGATTATATTATTTCTTATCTTATGGTTATATTTATGGTTATATGTTTATTTGGTTTTCAAAAAATATTTAAATATACCGTACTTATTTTGGATTAGCTTTTGCCGAAGTTTTGGGGGATATACATAATTAATAGTTTGGTCTTCAATTTTGTTAGGACGGAAAAATTATTTAAAAATTTTCATTTTATAGTTGTTGGAGGTATTTGAATAGTGGTAGATTTTGTTGAAATAAGTATCTTGTTTGAGGTTTGGTTAAATTTTGGTTATTCTTTAGTTACTGTTTAGCATTTCACGAGATGATTTGCGTCAAATTTCTTTGAATGACAAGAATAACTTATCAAGAAAGACTGCAAAGTTCTTGGAACTCTCCATACATCCACATTTGCTCCTGCATCTGGCAGAGCATTGCCTGGGTGGGTGGGTGGCAGGTAGGAAAGTATATAGACCCGGCTAGTGAAGCCATAAGATGACAAGTTTTTGGCACTCACAAGTGTTGATTGATGAGACAAGAGAATTAGAGAAGTTAAAAAAATTGTGCAAATATGCCCTCGTAATGTGTGGAACACCGACACGAGAGACTGCCAGTTAAGGCATCTTTTATAAACTTGCGTACCTCATGCAGTCTTTGTCATGCTATTCTATAACATAGGCCAATTCTAAATGTTATAGAAGTTTGATGAGATGGGTAGATGGTAGGACTTTACGTCCTCTATTTATGCAGTAATTAGGCAGACAGAGAACGAGGTAACGAGGCAAGGTACACTCTTAGCACGGGAAGAAACATCTGTCCAAAATGGGTTGTCCGGACTGGGAGTCGAACCCGGGTCCCAAAGATTGGTAGACAATAGCAGCGCAGTGCTCTACCTCTAAGCTACGTCCCTATTCGCTAAGTTTGATTAAGCCTAGATAAAAAATAAGAGTTGTTTTCTTTGACTATCTCATATCTCAATGACAGATAAGTGTAACCTACATATAACTAGTCATTGTGTTTACAGATATATATGCCTATGTGGGGCAGGATCTCTTATGTGTGAAACTACGTTGTAAAAACTTTTCTTTGATGTATGGATTTTTGAAGGAAGGAACTCTTATGTCTTCCTTAAGTTACTTTAGAAACTTTTTTGGATTTTTTGAAAACTCTTCAAGAGGATGTTTTATCTACTAAGTGAGAGTTAAAAATGTGAAAAATATCTCTCAAATCTAAAAAAGATTATTAAGTGTTGTGTGAAGTTCTAAACACTATTATCAAGACTACTATGAACTATCATGGTGACTGTGATAAGGATTTCTTTTCTAAGTTTAAAAGCTGCCAGTTGTTTAAAGCTGAATTAGTTATTGCTAAATATTGTGGCTATGGGCTTTATGGGTTGGTTGTGTTAGACTGCAGTTTTTGTGGTGTATTGATTAAGCTTTCCATTGGAGTAAAAAAATGTGCACATTTTTGGATTTTCATTAAAATTTTATAGTATCTTTATTTTTTTGCAATTTATTAGTCCATTCAATGGTGCTATTAGTGGTACAAAACGGTTTTTTGCCACATATATATGTGAACATTATAGTTGGTTTCATTTAGTTGTATAAAATGTCCCTTCATTTGTCAGAATTTTAAATATAAAAGTTTTAAAAAATATTTTGATAGTTTTTATAGATTTGACATATTTTTTATTTTTGGTTCTTTCCTATTTGTTTGACAGAAGTTTCTCGAAAATAGGGTAAATATGGAGAAAAACTTGTTGGGAGAAAAAATAGTTACTATATATAAGAAGGTTGTAACATTTGCTTTGTAGTTTGGACAAACACTTCAAGTTTGAGAAGGGAAGTTTGTTATTTTTCCAGCTGGGAAGTTTTACAATTATTTTTCTGAATGTTTCCAGGTTGTTTTTGGTGAGGTACAAATCAGTGCTTGCCTGCTGGCTTGTCCTATTTGAGTGTGGAAAGCAAATTGGATAACTTCAGAGTGGTATTCTCCAAAGTGGAAGAATGACTTGATAATTAATGGAAGTTGACTTTTTTTTTTCAAAAAGTCAGAACAGTTCACAGGGATATTTTACACATTTGTAATGTTTATGGAGTCTATATGGACAGGGTGAAAACTGGGAAATACTGGAAATAGGCTGGGATTGATGGCTGAGATTGATGGCTGATTTTGGATTTTTGGACTGAATTGACTGAATTTGGTATTCATATTTGAGGATTGAAGTTAATAACTAGGTTCTTTATTGTAGCTAGACACCTCCAGTATTCTTCACATTTGTGACAGACCTTTTAGTTCAGAGTACATTAGTACATACTGTGTGATGGATTAGCATGAAACTGTAGGTGATGGAGTAGCACTGAACTGCAGGTGGTAAATTCTATTGTTTATCCCACCAGGGACTGGTGTCAAAGGAGGCCTGGCTCGTCTCAACCTCCACTTGGGCCTGTACCCATAAACATCAGTTTTGTTGGAGCTTTAACTGGACTACTTTTCTTGGGAACTACATGTATTAAAGAAAACATTTGTGTTTCATTACAGAATACAGTGTTATTTAGCCCAATTGGAGCCTATTTGCACAGGAGTTAAAATATTACTGAATAATTCACTGATAGAAATGGGATAAACTCAAAATCTTCAAAATTGTTGTCAGATTTGAGTTAGACCTTCTTGGCCTGACTGCAGACTCTAACAGACAAATTTATACATCTCTTTACTGGATAAAAGACTGAAACAACAACTTGTCTGCCACAAGGACCTGTAGTGATTCCAGCTCTATTTACAAAGGATCTACTTTGTGTTTCTTCATTACTTCTAAGGAACTGCTTCACATTAGACTTCTCAACTTTCTAAAACTTTAATTATAACTTTGTCAACACGAAACATTCACAATGAATGGAATGACCCACCCATCCAGACCTCTTTTGAAGAGACTCTCTTCTGAAATTCTTGCCAATATTTGTGTTCTGCAGACCTCCCCTGTTGTGTGGACCATGGACTGCGACTCGGATACCAACGACCTTTTCTTGGACACGGATTCCATGATGGTCGCCACTAAAAATGGAGCCGGTGAGTGAATTATTTTATTTTATTTATCAGGCCAGACTTATTTGAGTTTTAGCTTCCGGATTGACCGACCCAACAGATTTTCTGCCCACAGCGTTAGAAACAATTGAGCTTGCCCACTATTTTTATAAAACTGACGTTGTAAAAAATTGAGATTGGACTTTTTTTTCCTCCAACCAACCGACCCCAGAAAAAGTGCCTGGACTGGAGAAAACCAAGAAGCTAAAGATCAGTTATGTCTGGTGCTCTCTGGCCAGAATTAGAAGGTCAGTAAGGTATTAATTTGAATGATGGATGGTTGGATTGTGGTTTTATGTCCTGTATTTATGCCCTCGGTTAGCCAATCAGGAAAGAAAGGGGACACAGCAATGACTGCCAATGAGGCAAATGATTATTGAAAATTTGAAACTGCTGTCTAACATATGTCCAGGTGACCCCGCCAAAGCTGGAATCGAACCTGAGACCCAGCGATCACACACCCAGAGCACTACCAAGCTAATGCGTCTCCCCCAATTTTACTGACTCAAAATTAAACAGAGTTTCAAACTTTGGCATCTCATGGGGGCCAGGTACACTTTTATGCAATAGATTTTTGGATGCAGAAATATTTTCTAAACTTATTATTAGGTGCCAATCCCCTGTATTTTCAAATTTCTCATTGATGGTTTTGCTTGACCAACTACCAATAGACCATTGCAAAAAGAGTAGGAAGTCCATTCCCTGCCAGCCAAATGGAATTGCTCCTATCAACTTATTAACTTATGCACTGATTTCCAGTGCTAGAGCCAAAGTGGAAAAAAGCAATTGATGTGTAAGTACGTCTGTTGTTATGTTATGAAATATGATGAATGCGCACATACTAATGTTAGAATCTTGATGATGAAAATAAATGTAGGACGTGTTTAAAGTTCATTTATAGCCAGGGAAATACGAGTGATTCTTATTGGATGTTTTAGAATGTCAGTGATGTCATGCAGGTCCTATCTTTAGCATTGAAATGAGTGGTTGATTTGTCAGTGAGAACATGTGACATCACTGGTGAGTGATAATATGACTTATTCATTCACAGTCTGATAACTCTGAGGACTTCGTTAGTATTAGGGGGCAACCATTTAATATCCAGGGGGGCTTGGAGTTTTTTTTTTTCAAAATATATATATATATAATTTCTTGGTCAGTTTTGGTGAAATGAATAAATTCTTTTTGGGCATTCTTGAAATAAATAATAAATTCTTTTTGGGCATTCTTGAAATAAATAACTTGTGCCAGGGGTATTTCTTGACAAGGTGGTACTTGATTTTAGAATAAATATTAGAGGACTTTGCATCATGGATAAAAAGCACCTGTGCTTCTGTTTTTTGTTCTTGTATGAATCCATGTAAAATAAAGATTACTGTACTTTACTTTACTTTACACTTGAAATAAGTAATTACGGCCGCCGCTACAATGAAATTGATAATTTCCCACTGAGGAAAACTCCAAGCCCCTCCCTCCGGGTATTAAATGTTTGCCCCCTTATGATATATGTATTGCGATATGAGCCATTGAAAATTGAAATGTCTGACATCACTCACACCCTATTGAAGTAACTATTCCACTTTTGTTGTTGAAGATTACATTAGATTTATTTTGAAAGTATCATTATGCATCTAGAAATCATTAATCATACAAGTAAATCTGAATACAGTTAAAAGCTTTTAATATCTTGTAACTCATGTCACGATATAAATTATGATGGATCATGAGAAAAACCAAACTCAACAACTCTACTTGTCAGGTGTTACTTTTATCATTATAAATCATAATTCCTCATGTTTTCCTATAATTTATCTGAAGGCTTCAAGGCCTTTTGAATTGTGATTCTCACGTTTTCAGTGAAGCAAAAAATTAACTGGCTTTTCAATGACTTATCGGTGACTTTCCAGTTATTCTTTGCCTTCCTAACAATATGTCGTCTGTCAAGAAGTGTAAGAAATGTCATAAAATTGCAATAAAAATAGTCATAAAGTATCAAGAAAGCTGTAGCAGTCACAATGAACGATTGGGACCACCCTGTGCAAAAAGATAGAGGATAGAACACTCTTCAAGAAATATAGGCACAGGTAAAAGAGAGTTATCAGTTTTATAACCAAGGAAAATGTGAGTGATTGTCTAAATTTATGGTCTATGTGATGTCATATTATTATATTTGCCTTTTTATAAGCACAATTAACACATCCTATACTCACCAAATTTTATTTGTCGTTATAAGCACATGTCAGTGAATTAGTAATATCACTCACCAGTGATGTCACATGTTCTCACTGACAAATTTTAAAAACACTCATTTTGATGTAAAAGATAGGACCTGCATGACATCACTGACGTTCTCAAACATCCAAAAGGAATCTCTCGTAGTTCCTTGGCTGTAATCGAATAATATCATAATGTTGCAGATATCTAGCTATTTAATTTTCTTTTTGATTGGATCAAATTCCGAATGATATCAAGCAGTTCCAGCATGGAAATTGCTCATGAATGTATACCAATAAATTTTGTTAGGCTGCGGAATGGTTATGGTTCAGACCTGTGCTGAAGGTCTTTGCCTGCATGGCTTCGAACCCCAGGTGTGGAACCCAAGATTTTCAGTGGATCTTTATGAGCGAAATCCCAGCTCGTTGCAATTCAGATGAGACATTGAATTGGTGGCCCCTTGTCTCAGCATCTGTGCTGGGCAAGTAAAAGATCCCTCTCACTGTTACGTAATGACATGGCGTAAATGTGTAACATGTTGAGAACTCCTGCTTTCTCCCATCTCATCAATCAACTCTTGTGGTCGCCCAGAAGGGGCTAACGGGGTTTATAAGGCTGCATTTATCATATCTATCTATCTGGCAATCAAACCCTTGACCTTTGAATTGACTTCCGAGTAGTTATGTCCTATTACAACTCTTTAAGTTTTCAAATTCATGACAATTTTGTATGTTTATCAAGAGAGGATGATCTGTTATATTTTTCTGGTTCTCCTCCCCTCTTCTCCTCACATATTTGTGTCTGTTTAATTTTCCTTTTTATTATCTTTTTTGCTAATTTTAGCTGTCCAAATATTATGATACGTGTCAGTGCTACCCAAAACCAGATCTATAAATATGCAGTGTGTTTTTCTCCTCTAAATATTCATTGATGTAAAAAAGAAAAGTTTCCTTATTTTCAACAAAGTGGATTAAGTTTGTTTTGTCATAGGATAGGATAGGAAAGGATAGGATAGGATAGGTAAAGTTTAACACTTCAACCGAAGAGCCCAGGCCTGGAGATTTAATAGTTTTTGGAAACTCATGAAACTCATTGATTGAGGAATAATTTTATGCTTGGCAGGACATACAAGTGTTGACCAACAATTGTCCAACATTTGTGCAATTCTGTACAATTATATTGAAGCATTAATCTCAATTATATGTTTCAAAGATATTTTGTTGTTTACATTAATGTCACTTTGGGTTGACATTTTGCTTTGGAGTTGAAAGAGAATATTTTGAGTGGTTACTTGTACATGTAAGTACAATGCTGTGTGTAACTGTGTGTTATCATTGGCTCATCCTGGAATTAATCTTACATGTAGGGAATAGGATTCCTATTATAGGATAGGATCAGATGTGATAAGATTGGATAGGAGAATGGGTATGAGGGTAGGGTAGCATATAATTGGGTGGGCACGACTGCTCTGCTGAAGGTCTTTGCCTGCATGGGTTTGAACCCCAGGTGGGAACCCACAATTTTCAGTGGACCTTCATGAGCAAAATCCCAGCTGGATGTCGTTTGGATGAGACAATAATCAGAGACATTAAATTGGTTGCCCCTTGTCAAGGGCCTTGTATCAGTGTCTGTTCGGCAAGTAAAAGATCCCTCACATTGGGGTAAATGTGCAACTTATGGAGGACTCCTGCTCTTTTCCCATCTCATCAATCAACCCTCGTGACCAGAACCGGGCTTAGAGAGCTGCACTTACCATGTCTATCTACATGTATCTATCTCTCTATCTATCTATGGATTGAGTAGAATAGGTAGGATTGGATGTGATTGGATAGGATATGATAGGGCAGACCAGGATATTTAGGTTAGATGATCCAAAATAGGATAAAACCATGGGATATGATCGATTGATCTAATTGGACAGTATGAGATAGTTATAAAATGAAATTTATTGAGATTGAATATAGGGTGGCAATGCACACAAATACTGTAGATATTACTATTTCTGCCTTTTGTATACATATATATCCTGGCGTAATCTTGTATATAATTGTTGTTGTATAAATGTAAATGTGTTTGAGCCAAATAAATACAGTCTGAGTCTGAGTCTGAGTCTATGTATAGATTGTAGGCCTAATAGTATGGATACACTTCAATACATTACATACACAATTGTGTTTACTGGTTAGTTCCTTAGGGTGGCCAAACATATCATTACCCAATGGTCAAGGCCAGAGACTCCTCCTATATACTTTGTAGTGACCTTCCAATAGATGAACATATTATTCATAGATCTGCTGACATGTTGATTGATGTTTTACTCTTGGGGAAAGTGCAGCCCCAGGCAGTCTGAAACTGGATATGGGATGTGTTGAGCCTTATATCTATGGCATGAATTGTAAATCTGACAGAAGCCACATATATAGTTATATAAGTCACTTCATTTCTGACTTTTATATAGTTTTCCTAAGTTATTTTAACTTTTTCTGAGCCTTTTTAGTATTTTTTACCTCTTTTTGTCCACTTTTTAAACTTTTTTGAAGTTGCTATTGTAATTTGTTTCACCCAAATGTCATTCAGTGGCATTTATGATATTTTCTTTTATTGTGGTTCTGAAATCCTAGTCATTTTGAAATAGTTCAGGTGTTTTAAAGTATTTTTGCAATTTCTTGGAGTCATTGACTGTGGCAAATTGTGTTTAAAGTTGCAGAAATTGTCAACTCGAAAAGTGTTTTTTTCGCCCCCATGCAATTTAACGAAAACTTACTTCCTACTAAGGTGTGTTTTCTGACACTTGGAACCAAGTATTTCCAACACCTAAGTGGCTGAAGTTGCAACTTTGTCATTTATCATTTTAAAGTCAGAATGTGATGATCTAGTATACAGCTGAGGTTTTACTCGTATTCCCTGACAGCCTTACCGCTTTGAGTGAAAGATAGATTGAAAGATAGGTAGATAGATAAGTAGTTGGGATAAATGCAGTCATCTGAGCCCAATTCTGGGTGCTCACAAAATTCTTCCACATTTCCCCATGTGAGGGATCTTTTACTTGCCCAGAATAGACACTGATACAAAGGGCCGCCAATTTAACATCATCCAAACATCATCCAGCTATGATTTTGCTATTGAAGGTCCACTGAAAATTTAGGATTCCCCACCTGGGGTTCGAACCCATGCAGGCAAAGACCTTCAGCAGAGCAGGTCTGAACCATGAACATTCAGGCACCCAGCTGCCTAAAGCTGCTCTTAAATGTATATCTCAGGCAGCAAAATTCTGTATCTGTATATATACATGTACATAAGCAAGTTGTTTTTGCTTCGTGGATATGGACCCATATTGGCATGCAGTCCCAGAATCATCAGCATATTTACATTGTCCTAAGAAGTAAGCTCTTTATTGTCATACATGTGGACATAGCCTACAAATGCCAATACAAAGGTGATGGGGAAGGGTTAAGGGAAAATACATAATACATGGCAACTAGGAATTTGTAAGATTATGCCGTATTTTCCTGATTAAGCGCCTGATCCTTATTTAGGGCTTTGCTCGAATCAGTGCTGCTCGAATAAGTGTGGACCAAAAAAGAAGTTTAATAATAAACAGACTGTGAATGCACAACTGCTCAAATAAGTGTGGTAGATCAAGCATGAAGAAACAAAGTGCCTGGCTGTTATTTGAGGAAGTATGGTGCAGAATGTTTACATGTCCTGTGTTGTCCTTTGGTGAGATATGCCATGTTGACCTACCCCATTTTCTTAACCTCTTCTCAAACAGATGTCTATACCATATTTATTCGATTTTACGTTGAATTAAGTAACTGATGGCCCAATGGTTGTGGAGTTTGCATTTAATGCTCAAGTCATGGGTTTGATTCCAGCTCTGCATGGTCAGGTCACCAGGTCAATGTTGGACAGTAGATAGATAGATAGATATGGTAAGTGCAGCCCTCTAAGCCCAGTTCTGCTTTATTGGTGAGATGAGTGAGTCCTCAACATGTTACACATTTACCCCACGTGAGGGATGTCTTACTTGCCCACTGCCCAGCACAGAAACTGATACAAGGGGCCGCCAATTTAACATCTCGTCCGAACGACACCCAGCTGGGATTTTGCTCATGAAGGTTCGCTGAAAATTTCGGGTTCCCCACCCAGGGTTTGAACCCATGCAGGCAAAGACCTTCAGCAGAGCAGGCGGGCACCTTAAGCACTCAGCCACTCAGCTGCCTGCAGTATTTTCAATCATCCTCTGCCTCGTTGCTGTGTCCTTGTCCTGTCCTAAGTAGTCTATACTGTCTAGGACAATTCATAAACACAGGAAGTAGAACCCAAATCATCCATCAAACATATAATATATCTGTCATGCCGTACATAGAACTGAACCAATTATTGTATTGTGCCATCTAAAAAGTTGCTACAAGGACAATGTCATAGAAAATGCCAATTTATCAATTTGACTGTTTATGGTGTTTATTGTGCAGTTGTGGAGAAAATTGCCATTTAGTATTTTGCCAGCAGCTGTAATATGAAAGACTCCAAAGTGGCCACTTTAGCTATGTGAAAAACAGATGAAATATTGTGCATTTTGCAGCCCTTTGATACAATTATACTATTCCTGTATTTGGCTAAACCTTTTTTTTTTAGTGTAGAGAAAAAAGTTATGAAATTTTGTCCAATTGACTCACTTTAAAAACACAATGATTGTTGAGGGAAAGTTTTGATCGGTAAACATCTAACACGTACTTTTTTTTCACCTGTCAGAAAACAATTGTTTCTCAAAAACGGCATTTAATACCGATTGTCAAAATTTGACACTTGAGGTGACATTTGGATAATTCTACTTTTTAGGTATTGTTCTAATAAAATGAAAAGTGAAAACAATTGCGGCTTTATCAATAATTTTTGCTTTCATCTAGATCGGCTAGAATTATTCTTTAAATAGTTTTGAAAAAAAGATGGTTTGGCTTGGAATCTTCGAAGATTCAAGATGGCACCGAATTCACCAAAATGACCTGTTTTCAAATAAACCAGCAGTCTGACAAAAACTTTTATGGCCCATAATAATTCAGAGAATAGTGAAAATTGTTCCCTTTTTTACAAAAGGCCTATTCCTCAAGTTACCCCAAAAAAATTTCAGGAAAAACACTGAAATGATTTTAAAATTCGTAAGCTGGGAAATGACTCGGTCTGCGAGCTGTTCTGTGTAAATTGTGTAGACCTCTAGGAAATGACTTGAATGTAGTATTGGAGCTTTTGTTTTATTCTTAATTTTTCTTTTCTTTATCTTTCCAGTCATCCAAATGGACCTCTATGGTCAAGTCCAGCGCATCTTGCAGCTCCCCCTACCAGCGACCACCCTCATTAAAGATGGACCTTTCATGTACGCCTGGTGTCCTGCAAAATACGGCTTCCAGAAATGGAAGGGCGCCTTATTTGGTAAGCAATCAATTTTAGGAAAGTTGTAATTCGATAAAACATGCCCAGATGGCAGCTTTTGGTAGAAAAAGTAGGTAATATTGTTAATAACTTCAGCAGTCACTCCAAGTGCTTTTTTGATGGCGATTTTCATAAAAATAACTTTCGCACTGTTTGGAGATCAACCGAAAATTATAGTCAAGTAATTTTTTTGTGGCAGTAAGTTTTTGGCTGATAAGTAAAAACATACCTTACTCTTGACAAAAGTAATTGCCTCCTCCTGTTCCTGACACCTTGACCAAACAGTTTCATAAACATTACGAAGAATTGGCATGTTGTAGCTATACGATGGTGAAAGCTCAAAACCTCTTAACTCAAATTTTGGCAAAAGTGTGTTTTACCACCAGGTGGCATTAACTGTGTGCCCCCTATAGGATTAGAGAAGACCACAGGTTAGACAGTGCCTTATGCCCTCTTGTGGACACATTTTAAAACCTCTTAACTCACATCGGCTGAAATTTTGAAAGCTGAAACCTCTTAACTCAAAAATAACTTTTTCTGGGAAGTTTGCTGCAGACAGGGAAAACAGAAAGTAATTACAGTGTAATAGTATAGTTATGATAATTTGAGACATTTCATGTTTAAAGTACATGTTGTATTGAAGTACAAGGCTCCCCTTGAGATGGGAGGCTGCCGAATTTTGCCAAATAATATTCAGTTGATCATTGTTCCGGAGCTGTCCAAAGTGTCCAAAAAGTGCGAAATTTTTCCGTACTCTCAGAGGGCGGGGGGGGGGGGGGGGGGTAGCTTCTGTTCGTAAGTAGGTATATGGCCTTTATGTGAAAGATTTTGCTAATGGTAATAAATGAGTTAAATTTGGCATAGTTGCATGTTGATCTGTGATTATTGAGTACATATTGATGGGGAAGCACTTCCAAATGACCCCTCAAGGATAATTACGGCAATTTTCAAACTGACCAGCACTTCAGCATGTCAGATTCAGTTCAGTGGATTGAAATCATATGGCAACAACCTAAGGAAATCATTAGAACTTTGTAGAAACAGGGTGAAAAATTCAAACATGCAGCTTCAAAATCGATATTTTTTTAAATTATTGTTATATTGATCGATTGCATACAATTATTGAACAATTATTGAACAGTTACTTGCCCTTTGTCATAAATTGCTCACAAATTGATGCCGCAATTATAAAGTCTTATTTTTTCCATATCTATACTAAAATGCTACTTGGCCTAACAAGTACGGTGTGTATCTCTATATTTTGAGGGTCAAAGATGACAATTAGACCAATGAAAATTTCCTCAAGTGATAATAATTGTGTACCTTGCACCTTTGTAGTCGAAGACTTATTTATTTTCTTCCAATCATACTACTGATTATTGAAAATGATATCTCTTACACAAAAAAAATAAATAAAGACATGTAATTTTTTTTTGCAAATGACAAATTTAGATGGAGTTTGAATTGTTTGGCCTGTTTTTGAAAAGTTGGAAAGATTTTAAACTTCGGCTGAGGCTATGATTTCATTCAATTAAACAGTGTCTGACAAGCTTAGTGTCGGCCATATTTAAAAAATGGCTGCCGTTTCTGTCTTGGGATTATCTTGAAGTGACTATTCAGATTAACTTTACTGTTCACCACAATACCATGGTCCTTGACCATCCTGATGGGTCCTACAGCCCACAGGTGCTATGGATAAGGGACAAATCCACTTGTGCATAAACCTCTCAACTCAAATTGTTGAAAGCTGAAAACCTCTTATGTCGTCAAAATACAAGACACCTGACCTTTGTTGCCACGGAGACCTATTTCAAATTATGAAGCAGAGTTAAGGATTTTGTTTGCCAAAACAGTAAATGGGTGGTCCTAAAAAGTCCACCTATGATTTCCAGACTCTGATTTTGGTTTTTGACTCAATATTTTATCTTTAATTTGCCAAAATAGTGTATTTTTGACTTAAGAGGTTTTGAGCTTTCACCATCGTATAGTTTGGAGGTAATCCCATTGGAATAACATTGCTGTCAACACAGCTCAAGAAGCAATTTTCTTCTATTGCTGCTGTTGTGACGTCACCATTGTTTCAGTGATGTCATAGAGCCAACAATGCTGATGTTGTCACAACAGAAGGCTAAAAATAGCTCCAAATGTGCTGAAAAGCAGCAGCAATTTAGCATTGTCAGTGCCTGCATGATGGAGCAGGGGGATCAGTGGACATAAATTTAGTTCAAATCATGCTTGGTCATGGTGTACTCACCCTAATAAACCAAAAATTAAACCTCAAACTTAATCATTGTTTCATTTGCTAAAAACTTACTGCCAAAATAAAATGTCTTGACTTTAAGAGAGTAGCAGCTGGTAGCGAACTATATCTATTGGTGAAATTATTATGGAGAATTGTGAATGAAAATAACATTGTTTTTTTGTGTTTCTTCAGGATTAAATGAGTCAACTCCTCGTCTACTATTCGAAGTTTCTGACATTGGAGAATGTGTAAGTGAATGTTCAGTGCTGTCTCATTCAGCTTTTGAATTTGTTTGTTTGTTCAAAATGAGCAAACAACTTTAGAATCATTAATTAAAAAAACAAAATTTGATTTGTTTCAAAATGTAAACTTTCTGTTTCAGGTTCTAAAAAATTTTTACTGTGTCTTTAATCTCTATTCAATACGGATACTAAATTATTCTCTACAGATGAGAATTACCCCAGAATTTGATGTGTCTTTTTTTTTTTTTTTTTTCATTACCAAACTCTTTGATATGCAGATGGTGAATGCAGCTGCCCAGAATGGTCTCCTCGTGTTGGCGGATGACCGAGGGTGCATCTTCGTTTTGGGGTGCGATGGACAACTCATTTGGGAGGTCACAGGAAATGATGGTGCTGGGAAAATGGTGAGTTCATATAAAAGTCACAATTATACTCAAAACCTCTTTTTTGTTGAGAGAAATCATTGATCTTTAAGTTGGAAAATATAATAGAAAACCTGCTAATTTATACCTGACAAAGATATGACACTATAGCTAATAAGATGCAACAATATTAATTGTGTTAACCCTCACTCTTGGGCAAATAAATCAATTCAAATTTCCAGATTTTTCCAATTGATGGCATCTTTCTTTAATCCCTGTATTTCTTTTTTTGACTTATCGGATTTTTTGGAAGAATGGGAACCCTGAGTTTTACACTGGTATTTTCTGATCTGTTTCATTTGTTCAATTTATTTTTCCAGCTTCTGACAGACCGGAGAGCAATTTATGCTGGACACAGGAGAAAGATCACAAAATACGATTTGAAAACCGGAAGGATTCTGTGGACTTATGAAGTGACAGGTCGTGCTGTAGCTGTTCATTCCGGAGTGCAGGTGATTAACACCAGAGGGAGACTGTTGTTGTGGATATGTCCACCAGGTGGCAGTGTCAGGCTGACTAAAATGGCGGCAAATTTGAAATGCTCTCTGTCAGATTATATCGTTGAAGGGTGCAGGTCTGGAAATACAGCTGATACACATGTAATAACTTTTGAATCATGCGATAGATACATACTTTGTCTTTGCCTCTCAATTTTGTTAACTTTTAAAATTATTTTTAAGCCTGTGAAGCAGTAATATTAAAAACATTTCAGACACAATAAGCACAAGATAATTCCCCCAAAAATACTGATTGAAATATCTCGTTCTACATTCTTGTGTTTTCTTCTACAGGATGAGGATCACATTTTCGTGGAAGTTGGCTCAAGAGTTCTTCAACTGACAAAAAATAAGGGAGAACTAGTCCAAGAGTTTACTCCTGTCCGACACAGAGCGTCTGGAGTGTGCATTGGAAATGGTCTCCTTGTTACCGGCAGCTGCCCTACTGTGTAAGTATCAAAAGTCAATGTTCTATTCTGGTCATGAAATCCTACAGAGAATTATTCTTTATGCTAGATTGAAATATTCTTTTGAATACAGGCCTATAGCTATATATGTTCCTTAAATGCCGGAATTTGAATCATTTTGTCTAGTACACTACTGGCAATTTTGATATACCGTGGTACAAGTATCGGTCAAGTACCTTCCGAGAAAAGTGGCATATTCAGGAGGGGGAGGCCTTGGGCCATGATGCGCAGCACTCTTGTTAAAACAATCACACCCTCAAGGACACAACTTTTGCATTTCTCACGGAACTCTTGCATCAAATAAAATATTGCCAATTGGTGTGATGTATAAATTTGTAAAACTGGCCATGTAACTTTAGAAGCAGTTCTGCTATTCTAGTATGTATACCCCTTTCAATGTATGATTTTAGACATGTAAATTGATGTAATGTACTATATGCATTTTAATGGTCTTTTCATTTTCCAATTCCAGCCTCTTCGACATGACCACTGGTGAGGAAAGATTCCGAATGAATTTTTCCGGCCGTCTTCAAGATTCGGTGGTCAGAATGCACCCTACAGGACAACTGTTTGCTGCTTGGGACAAGATCTACGCAATTGACATCACCCCTCAAGGAATACAGAGGGCTATTGTGAGTCAAATGTTGAATTATGAAGATCTGTAGATCAGTGAAATCACTCTTGTTGCGGTGTAGATAATTTCATCTTTAATTGTCATATTTCCAAGATGAAAGTATCAAAAACTGTAAATTTAAATGGTAAAAGAAAGAATAAGATTTATCAACATTGTTTGATAATTTTGATCAAGATGGCTGCCAATACTAGCTCTGATTGGATAGGCTAGTCGTGTGACCCAAGAGGGTTTAAATTAACGGAGGAACTCGAATACATGTGGCAGATTTCTACTCTAATAAAATAAAATTCAGATTGTCACAAATTGATTCTTAAAACTCATATATATATATTTTGTGTTTTTTACAGGAAGGCAAAAGCATCCCAACTAACATTTTGAACTGCAACGCCGGAAACAGGACAAGTTCAGTCAATTCTGAAATTGTTGCCATGACAACTGAGGCAGGAGATAGCGTCATTTTGGAATGCGTGGAAAAGAACGGCAATGTTGAAGTTGTGCCTACATCTGGAGATTACGAAGGTAACTAAAGTAACACCAAATATCATTATGTAAAATTTTAATTAGAAGTATTTTTTGTTATGAGTAAAAAAAGAACTGAGAAATGTTTGAATTCACATTGCAGACTGGTCTGTGAGGTTTCCGAAAGCTTTGAAAATTCCAGGAAAGAAATATATCGTGGACAAACTGGTGCCACACAAAGACTACAAGTTCTATGGGTGAGTATTTTTCAGTCATCTAGTGGTTTGAAGGGTTTAGTTTGCTTGCCATCTGCTGACTTTTTTTTAGATTATTGGACGCTGCAAAGCGAAGCCTTGTAATTGCAATGAACATCCAATAAATTTAGAAGTTTTTTTTTTCCAACATCGAACTCTTTATAATCTGAAATTAATTCCTTTTGGCCACAGATCTAGCTTATTCTTTTAACTGCCTTGGAAATGCATTTTGCTAGCCAAGACAATGGCTCAGCAATGTAATTTATCATCAAAATTTCTTTGCCATTTTTTCAGCACCCTTGGTGACATCAGGGAGCTTGTGAAGGAATTCCCGACTTTCGTTGAGAGAGGAATCAACACAAACGAATCGGGAAGCGGAGAAAACCTTGATGTCTCCATGAACGGATCTATGAACGTCAGTTTTGTAGCACGCTCAGAAGGTGTCTTAAACGAAGCAAATGCCGACCACAATGGAAATATCAGCACCATGGAAGAGAATTAGTTGAAAAACGGAAGAAATCCTTCATTATATGTCTATAATGATGTATTGTCAGCATAGATTAAATGTGCTTTGCCCTTCGATGGTGTTGCCGTTAGTTTTTGTGCGAAGCTTACAAGAATTTTTTATTTTGTGCATGACCGTTCCAGAATTCTCTAAGTTTTTGAACAACAGTATAATATGAGAAAAAGCTTATTCAAATTTTTAAACTTTGAATGTGTTAGCTTTTGTATACAATTATTGTAAGCTTTTTTTTTAGCACAATATGCTTTGCTGATGAGCATTTTTCAGAATCTCATGTAAATACTGAAGATTGTTGTATTTATTCTGACTTACAGTGTACAGATATACTATTAATTTGCAACTGATGTACAGCCCTGTGCGAAACTAATTTATTGCATAAACTGCTTGATATTGATGTAAACTATTCTGTGATTGGTTGATTGAATGTGACGTGTGATAGGTCAACTGAATGTGATGATTGTGATGATTTGATTGGTAGAATGAATGTGAATTTTAATTTCAAAGCAATATTTTGGCTTGATTTAATTTTCAAAATGAACTGTTGATTAGTTGAATGCTGGATGTTCCAATTGCTTGCAAAAATGAATGTGACTTTGTGATTGGTTGATTGATAGTGATGTTTTGATTTGTCGAGTGAATGCGATCCTGTGATTGGTTGAAAGTGAATGAATCAGCAATACGCTGTCAATCAATTGCAATTTGTATCACTGACTGTATTATACATATGGGTGAAGTCATTTTAAATGAGGCCAAAAGTGTCACATAAGGGTAAATTTTAAAATGCATGTTTTAGGATGTTTTTCTTTTCCAGCCTGTGCTCCATAGTCTTAATTTTTATGAAATATACTTTTTATGACCTTAAGTTACACTGACACTGCCCCAAATGGAATTTTACTGAGGAGAGTCTATGTCGTCACGTAGGTGAGAAATTTTGGTTGACTCCACTTTATTTAATCCCTATTGTTGATAATAGCAAACATTGATCATATAATCATTGTTCCAGGTATAGATGATCATTTAAAACAATTTTAGCTGACAAATTACCATTTTGCTTTGAAATACACACATTGACGGAACAAAAATATATGTTCGTCAATTTTGCTTCTTCGATGTTGTGTCAAAATAAAGCACATAGGAATACTCAGTAAATTTTTGGATTAAAATGTAAAAACAAACAGAATGTATGAGAGAATGGTAAAATCTAAGCCATCTAACCAGTTGTATAAAAGATATAGGCATATTTTTAGCGTTACGTCATATTTGACATAGTCCTGTAGGTGAGAATTCTGTCAAACGTACATCATAATTGACCAAGTTAAAAAAATTATGTCAAATTGTGTATTAATAAACTTTACCAGTAAATGCAATTATAAACATTTCAATAGAAACAAACAAGTGTCAAATGTTAATTCCCCCTAATATAACACAAAAGAGAAATTTCACCAAGAGAAGCTGGAAAATAAGTTGCCAGAAGCTACACACATGCACCAAACATTGAATATGAATAACCGACTCAAGCTAGAACTTAAATTCTCTGAAATTCCATAAAATATATAAAAGAATAAGTAAGGTAAATTAGATTTGTTAAAATCCACATTCATAACAACAGTAAAAATACAAATAATCAGAAAAACTTTACATGAAGTGTCAATTATGATGTACGCCTATTAATCTTGGCTGAACGAAATCAAACACATTGTATTGTTGAGATAAACTGCATTAGTAAATGAAGCTAGCCAAAATATATTATAATTCTTAATTGTAGAGATTACTGTCATATATCTAAGATTTATGCTGTACATCATACTTGACATTACGAGCGTCAAATATGATGTACATCAAAGAATCTATGTTATTGTTAGATAAGAATGAAATGCATGTGTGAAATCTCATGACAAGGACAACAGAAGTCTGGGAATTTAATTAACACAACTTTTCTCTACTTTGGTAATATTTTCATATCAGAAAGCACGAAAATTCATCTGTACATCATAATTGACCAATAATTACTTCTTGGTCAATAATGATGTACTGTCCATTATGATGTACCAATTTGAAACTTTTGACATATGACACATTTTGTTGTGTGACAGTCCTGTATCTTCATGCAAGGCCAATTTCAGAAACAAAACTTATTATTCACAACAAAATGAAAAATTTTGATTGATGTGATGCTTCTCTGCACATGAGAACACCTCTATCAGTGACGTTACATCATATCTGTCCTGTAGGTGAGAATCCCAGAATTATTGACACTAGCATAGTACCCGTGATAATGGGTATAAAGAGAGTAGGAGTCCAGGGAAAACAGAACAACCACCACTATAACGTTAGAGAAGACTGATAGGCGTGCATAGGCTAAATGATTAATAAGTGTACTGGTATAATATATGAAGAGTTTGAGAGGCCAGAACCGCTTATGGTTGTTGTAAGACATGAAATAATGTTGCTTGCAAAGTTTTAGGTGTGGGCATTGAGTAGTTTGGGAGGAGTAGCGTAAAGCATCCATGAATTAAGGGTATGATTCAAAATTTGCATCCTCCATATCACAGCCTTTTCTGCTCTGTAGGATATCCTTTTAAACATTTTAGATAAATCTTGTGGAATACTTATTTTGGCAGCATATAAACCAACAAAAATATTACTGGGTGTGTCAAAATTTTTGGTTTGAAATTTTGCCGTCCTGTAGGTGAGAATTTTTTCAGTGATTGCAGGTGTCATGTTTGGACTGTGACCATTTAACTGTAGCTGGATATTCCTTTTAAAGCTGAATGGTATGTGATTATTTATCATAGACTTTCTTGATTCAGTGGAAAATAAATCAACCAAACGGTACTTAAATAGGAAAAAAACCCACTTTTAGAAAACGTTTTTTCTGGATTTACCATGTTTGACATTTATGATGTACGTGACGGGAGGTTTCGGTGGCCCGAGAAATATTCCCAGAACATTTCACATACCAAATGGAATTAAAAAACTTAAGTTCAGGTATATAGGTAGTCATTAAAATTAAAAAAACTGAGCATAACTTACTTCAGTTGCCTACCATCAGCTGTCAAAGTAACACTGTTTGAAAATGTGACGTTTGACATCCCCAAAAATGGACCATTTTGAGAGTTTGCAGTCCCTGGTCTCAATGATGAAGCCATAATTTCACGTAAAAGTGGATTTATTATGAAGACAAAATTGTTTTCTACATCTCAGAGAATTTTAAAGAACTTATTACTAGCCAAACATTTTTTATGTCCTGTTAAAGGTCAAAATCCTGGCTGGCCTCGTTTAAAATGACTTCACCCATATACAGAATTATAGTATTTCTTAGAGATATGGGTATATTCAAGTATTACATTATTTATCTATATATATTGGTGCTTACTGTTTATCTTTGTACAATACTGCAAATATTACACTTGGAGCTACGGACTAGATAATTTTTGTTAAAAATAGTGAATGCTTAAAGCGAAATCTTGGTTTTGTTTGTTGCTGGACGATCATTTGGCTTTGAATTTAAAGAATGATTTTATCTGCCAATTTAAACCTCACAATTTTACAAATTAATTCTATTTACGTCAGTATTACTGTTGAAATTATGCAAATTGTTTGTTTTTGATATGTCCTGTGGTTTCAAATATATAACGTAAAAACAAAATGAAGTTCTGTGTTTTCATTGAATATTTCAGGTAGTCAAAAATTAAGCTAGCTGTCTGTTGGATGATTTTTGCACCAAAAAAAACTGCATGCATGCATGCTGGTGTGAGTTTATAAATGCAAATGCAGTTGAGTCTGTAGAGATTTTGAGACAAATCAAAAATTTTAAAATAGTTGTCATTGACCTAAAGTTGATCAGTCGCACTCTATGCTATCCCCTGAAGTCTATAACACTTGGATGTCACATTTTAAAAGTATGGAACGATTAAAACATTGTCAAGCATGCGAGCATGCAACAATGGAGTTAAGTTCTTCTGACAACGATGCAGTTAAATTTTATGGACCACAAAATACTGGCCAAATGACCTTTTAGATTATTTTAATGATGTCTTGCATGTTTGCTGATATAAATCATAAATTAGACAAAAATACAGATATAGTTCTGTGTTAACAATTATGAGGATGCAACTGCAGCGACTCATGCATGTACAGTACATTGAAGAGTTTCCACAAGATTTTGTCCAACTATGGAATAAGGGACCCTATTATAAATTTTGTCATCAAAGTTTGCTGGAAACTTGCCACATCATTTTATCAGGCAGTTGTGAGACTTTTCAGCACCAGATCTGAGCCTTTCCAACAGAGGGCAGCTCCAACCAGCAAAGTGTCATTGTCGCTGAGTAGCAATTGCTCAGCGGCTGGCTGATCTGTCCTGGGAAAGTCACGGTGTGGGAAAGAAAGCTTTACCTCCTGTACTGACTCACTTACAAGGCTTTTAATAGAACCCGGGTCCCAAAGGGCAGAAGCTGAGAGTGCGAACTTTGTTATCGCAATTTTGACATTACAGTAGGCCTACCCTAGCTACAGGTGGAAATAATCTTTTTTTTTTCATGTGATGAACAAACTTTTATTTTCAGTTTCAAGCGGGAAACTATCTTTTTTTCCACCAAAAATTCATAGCCCCCCCCCCCAAGATCATCTGGTCGGCCCCTAATGGAAGAACTCCTTGATCATAGCAGCTCCCTGCCATGAGTGCCCTCCAATAGGCAACCTTTGTGATATGCCTTCAACCTATTTTATGCATATCAATTACCCTGTTGAGCAACCACACCTCCGAAGAGGAACCTCCCACATGAAAAAGAGGGCTCATCATACGGCTATAGTATTATCTCAGTAATGAACTTCTTTCTCGACTAGGAGATCAAAGGCCATTTCTAAGAGCTCAAGAAGTTCAATTATGAAATGGGAGATAAACAAAGATAGAGCAGGGGACCCCAGCATGTTACACGTTTACGTCATGTGAGGGATCTTTTGCTTGCCACAGACACCGACTGTGTGACTTACACAAGGGGGGGGGATAAATTTGATCTCTGCGAAAGACTGGTGGGCATTTTGATCTTAGAAATTATCAAAATAATTTTAATCTAACCGGGTTTGGCCAACAGCCACATTGGCACAGACCATCACTAGCTATCTTTGGAGCAAGTCTGAACTGTAACCACTCAGTCACTTAAAAGAGCAGGCCTTCAGCCCGAGATTCCCACTCAGAACTCACTTGTGTTAATATTCAACAAATTTAAACCATAGACTACAAAAACATCACCCTTCCCAAAATTTTGACTGTTTGAAGCAGGTTACAATATTACATAGGTGTTTAAAGTCTGCACTCAGCTTCGGCAGTGTAATAAAGTCTAGTCGATCAAGTTGTTGATTAATTGCAGGGCAGTTGTGTTGAGCACCTTAACTTGAGAAATGGCCAGCATAGCTAATGGCCTAATTCCTTTATAAATGAAACCCAACAAAAGTATCATATTAAAGCAATCTTTAATATTTATAACGAATAAAACATACTAAATAGTAAATAGAAAAAATTCCATATTTCCATTTTTTTTACTACAGGTATTGCAAAAACATGACTTTTAAATACAGTAAGTAACAAATTAATATATATATAAAGAAACAACCAATAAATCTATACAATATATATCACATAATAGTTGTGTATTTCTTTTCAAAATGAACAAGCTAATTTATAAATAGTAAAGGTGATAAAGTCAAATTGATCTGATCGAAAAAGGAGAATCCAGCAAATTTATAAAATTAATGATCAACAACTAGGAATGTTAAATAAATTAACTAAATAGTAATTTATTAATTATGAAAATTTTACTATTGCTCAAGAAGCTCCAAGATTGGCAAGTACAAAACAAATCAAATTGGCAATATAAATTTAACAAGCATTATCAAAGCAAAATTCCCAGCCCGTAATGCATCATTGGCAAGCTCAAAGAGTCCGTATTATAATAATACAAAAGAATATTTTAATCTATATACAAGGTGGACCTGTACAAAATTCTTTAAATCCTGATAAAGTCTTTACCAAACATTTTTCTATTCAGAAAATTAGACATTGATAATTTTGTGAGCAAAAGACTTTTCGTTAGAGCACGATTCTAGTTGTGAACATGGCAAATTACTTTTTCAATTTCTTATTGGTTCAGGACGCATCAACACAACTTTCAAACACCAGCCACAATTGTGGTTAAAATTACTAGATATCCACTGTCTATGCATACACGGAAGAAGACATTATTCTAATACAAGCAAGAAGACACATTTTTGTAAGGTAAAAAACGGAGCAGAAAATGCTATATTTGTTCAAGATATGACTGAAACAATTAGTATACATCCATTACATTTTCCATCATAGAAACACTCCATGGGATATTTCTATAAACAATTTTCATTACATTGAACTGATTATATATTATATGATGACATGACATCAAAATGCTGTATATTTTGTCATTCATATGTTATGATGGGAAATGAAATGGACATATTAAAAGGATGTATGTACACTTCTGGGTATAAAATATGAGGCAAGTCCCAAATCACATGTATAATTTTCTTCCAATCACTGCACTGTTTGAACAATTAGCATGGATTACAGTTGCAATAAACAGTTACGTTATAAAAAGTTTATGTTTAAGGGTATATTTGAATATTGCTTGTTTTTCTTTCAATAAACCAGTGACTTTGGAAAAACATAAGTCATGTGTCATGTCCATTTTTCTGCTCAGAAGTAGGCCTATAAACAAATTAACATTTTATCATAAATGATGTGTATTGCTGTAGCACCAGAAACATTTACAACATTCAAATGCAAGTTGTCTTCATTATTGTAGAAAATATTTACAGAGATGGAAGCGCTGATAAGAATCACATGACATCGGTAGTTTGTAAACCAACATACATGTGACAATCCTATGTACAATGTTGTCTAATGGTGTGAAATTCACATTTATTCACACTGGATTAATGTTAAATGGGATAAAGTGATTAAATTAATGAAAGTAATTTTACAAAACATAATTACAAAGTATCAAGTTTCTTACAAAGAAACCACTGCAAGTTGAAATTCTCACATACCAGCACATGTTACGATCACTGAACTTGTAATCAAAAGCACAAACTCTGTCTCACTCCCTGCTGTCAGGGAGCTTTTCCACGAGAGGTGGCTCCTAATTTGGTTACAGAAGTATATAACTATGCATAATTACTTTAAATACAAAATCATGAATTATTTTAACTGGCACTTGAAGGATCACTAATAAATCTTTTCAATAGCAGTCTCATTAATGCATGATATATCCAAATGTCTCTTGAGAAAATTATTTTTACTGGCTAATTTATTCCACACATTATTATGATAGCGCAGGTATAAAAGTTTAATTATATACATGTAGCTGCGACTAATAGACATTTTACTTACATTATCAACTAAATAAAACATAAAATGTTCATAATTCATCATTTAAATATAATTCATAATTAAATCATAATTTTATAAATTACCATCAAAGAAGGACACATCATTGTCAACATGAGTAAGAAATGACAATTTATAATAAACTCATTTTAGTAAGTTTATACATACAAGAAATATTTTTATTCCTTACAGGCAATATTTGTAAAGAAAATTGTTAAGGACTTTTTAAAAAGACATATCAGACATTTAACTCCTATGCTATGAGGAGAAAATGAAAATAACACAAAAGGTGCATAAATTTGCATAATTAACATAATTAATTCAACCAGTTCAAGTCGTCCTCGTCATCATCATCACCGAAAAGTGGAGGAGGGGGTGGTTTTTTCCAGTCCTGTAAACACAAAATTAAATTGTATTTTTAAACATTGACATTTGGTAAATCCTGATATTTTGTTCTTGTGAAAGGATGTTTGCATTTTGGATCGCATCTAATTTGAAGTTGATCATTAGCCATTACACAGATTGAGCGTTGATGAATGAGATGACAGACAGAGCGGTAGTCCTCAACACGTTACACATTTACCATGTCAGGGTTTTTTTTCTTGCCCAGCATAGACACTGACACAAGGGGCCACCAATTTAACGTCTCATCCAAACGACATCCGCTTATTGGATTGAATTACTTTACAGCCATTTTTGAGATACATGTGAAACATCTCTTACCTCCTCTGAATCACTGCCGGCCTTTTTGGATGGCTTCTTGTCCGACCCCTTTTTGTCGGATTTTGGTTCCGTCTTTGCTGCTTTCTTAAAAGGTTCACCTCCAAAAAGATCCCTAAATCAAAGAAACCACATAAATGTAGAATAGTCCCAATTCTATCCACATATAAATACCGTCGATGATGACTCAATATACTCCCACATGAGTCAGAATCTATTCATAAATTCTGATAAAGAAAATTTCATGTCTGATTGAAAGATATTATGTTTATTTTGCAACAAGTTAAAAGTATATATTAAAATCACGTAATATCACTTACTTATCATCATCATCATCAAATAAAGATGATGATTTTCCCTTCTTAGCACTAGATGGTGTTGCCTTAGTAGCGCCCTTGGACTCCTTCTTGCTCGGACCAGACAGGTCGATGTCTTGAATAATGGAACTTTCTATACTGCTTAAAATATCTGCTGACATGGCTGCAGCTTTTTCTGGTTTCTTCTCTTGATTTTTGTCTGAAAAAGATCAAGTGGAGGAGAATGATTATATTGCGAATCAATTATCAGCAAAATTCATTGCATTACGATACGTTTGAATGCAGCTGTGATAGTCTGTCTCCCGTATTTGACATGTCAGTTTCCAAAAAAAATTAGGTTTGATAGCTGTCAGTAAGATTTTCCCACTGCCTACCATTACACAACATACATAAAGACAATCAAAAAAGAAAAGCCTTTTCGCGCCCTCCTTTGCGAGAGCTCTGTGAAAGCTCTGCAAGACCTATGCCATAACTCTGCGAGATCTCTTGACAGATCTCTGTGAGAATTCTGTGAGACCTCTACGAAAATTCTGTGAGATCTCTGCGAGAACTCTGTGAGGCCTCTGCAAGAACTCTGTGAGGACTCTGTGAGAACTCTGTGAGTCCTCTGCACATGTACAAGACCTCTGCAAGTCCTGTGCGAGTCCTGCTAGAGCTTTGCCTTCAATATTGGCTGTTCTACAGCTCAATCTAAACTGTCCCTCCCACCCCCTCTCCTCTTATCACATGATAAGTTGAATAAATTAATATTAATTTACCTGCACTCTTACCAGCAGACTTCTGTTTGCTCTTATCCTCCACGATCATCCCCCCAGCGAGTATACTGCTCTCAACATCACTTAAAATGTCACTGGCCGATTTCTTCGGCATCTCCTTCTTCTCTTCATGAACTGCAACATATTTTCCTGAGATGTTAATGTTTTAAATAACATAGAATATTATGTATCAGATGGTTAAACTGTACACCAAGACTCAACAGGCCAGGATTAGCTAGGGTTTAGTACGAATTCTCTATCATCATGGCTGGAAAAAGTAGCGCACTTGTTATTGCCAGGAAATTTCCAAATCTCACTGAATTTTTTTCAATAAAGGTCCAATTATTGTATTAGGAAGAAGTCGCTGGATTTGTGACCATATCAGGGAAATTTTGTCATACTTTATTAAATTGCCTGGAAATTCGCAGTTTTTCTCGTCTTGTCTATCATCATCCCAACCAAAGATGCAGAGAGTGATAGGGCTAATACTAGTAATAGGGAGTTACTTTGTGTATTTAGCACCGATTCGGCATAGTGCGACACCCAGGGGCTATGGCAAAGAAGCAAGGGGTAGGGCTACTCTTGATCATTGATACAGGATGTAACTCCTGTCTAACATGGTTTCAACTTGCCTGGAGGCATAGGAAGTAGATGCTCTGCACTTTGACAATTTGTAACACTTTTTAGCATTATAGACATTACTTTTCTCAAACAATTCAAAGCATGTACCTGAAATACTACAGAAGGCCAGTCATGAAATTGACCATTGTCAGGAATTATTTGCTCACCATCAGCATCAACATCAACAAAATAATACAAAATATTCCTTAAATACTAAAATGAATGGAAAGTGGAAAAATCAAAATGTCACAAAAGTACACACAAAAATGGACTTACTTTTCTCCCCTCGGAGTTCTGCAGCATAGTAGGGATTACCTTTGTCACCGGCTATTGATGCTGTCACAGGCTTAATACAGTCCTCAATGCTCTTTGTTACGTCCTTAGACTTATCTGTATTAAAACATTAACTCTATCAAACACCTTAACCAAATCCAAAAAGCTGACTTATTTTATTTTATGGTTCACATAAATTAGCAACAAAACAAAAACATTTTTTGAACATTTTTTTGGTTTTTCACATTTTTTTCACAAAATTAAGCTCAAATTATGGCACTAACTAGGATGTGTTAAAGTTTTTTTATCCTGATTTGCAAAATATGTTGGATCTGTGAACCATAAAATAAAGTTAGCCTGCAAACTGAGTGTACAACCTAACAAGTCAAATAACCTTACTCAATGTTAAATTTCCAATATGATAAGTAAGCATTACACCAAATTTAACCTGTTAGTAACTAAGTTTCAAAGAAGCCAAAACAACTTACTTCATAAAGTTATAAAGTGAATTTCGTCAATTTCTTAACAGCTAATATTTGCGAAAGCGATAGCATTACCTCACTCAATGAACTTCAAATTTAGTGCTTGAAAGAGTAATCTCAAATTTCAAAAGCATCATATCATAAGCATTTAACATTGAACCATATTCACCATATAATATTCTAAATTGCGGCCAAAAAACCTTACTAAATGATTCATCAAAGTTAATTATACCAAATGTTTTTTGTGTTACCAATTTAGGAATGACACAAGTAAAGTCTTGTGAATTAGTAGAATTGTTCTGTCTGCAAAAAACCATTAAATCTATGAATATTGACATCACACTTTTTTCGGACATACTGTATAACATATTAGACATTGTCATAGTCAGGTATTAGCTACAGATGTCCCTGCATTATAAGACCAGCGTTAGACCACCTCCTTCATGAAGCGGTCGCTAATGGGGGTGTGGTCTCTCCTCGGCAAAAAAAGTCTCATAACAGGAGGTCTTATAAAGCAGAAACAACTGTATAATGTATATATATCACTGTCCATACATACCTTTTCCCGCCTTTTTCAACTCCTCCGCGTAGTGAATATTTCCTCTATCTCCAGCTATATTCGCAGTGACTGCTGTTATCGTATCTTCAATTACGTTAGGGGGTGATTTGTCTTTAGAGGGTGCTTTGCCATGGGACTGACCGGCTGAGGACTGGGTCATGACCTCCTCTTTGACAAACAGAGGGGGCTCTGAAAGGGAAAATGTCATTTGGTATAAGAATACCATCACACAAAATGTATTTAACATGTTTAACAGCCTCTCAGTATAACAGTGTTTCAAGACATGCTGGATAGAGCAGCACTGGGCCACGTAAGTTTTCTAAGGTGTAGGGGGTGTTGGCGACTTGCCAACTTCAGAAGTCAACATGGAGGTTTGAGGCCCTGAAAGGATTTATTTAGTGATCAATGATATAAGGGGTTCACAAGGGAGCCTCGACTCTTGGAACAGTTAACAGAGGTAGCATACTGTGACAAAAGACTGATAATCTGTTAATAGCACCGATACTCAGACCTATTCAAGAAGGATTTTAAAGATCAGGGACTATTTGAATGAAATTAGACACAACAGCCACAATTAGCATACCGACTTCCATTGTCATGTTCATGGAAAAAGCAAAGTATAACACAATCTACAGTGATTCTACACCCATCTCTGTTTGTGAAATTAAGCTTGCAGTTGCGACACTAGTTCTTAGTATTTTAACATTGATTGATTAATCAACCACATTATTGATTGTTTCAATTTGGACTTATACCAAGTAGGCCTAATAAGTAAGTTCACTTGGTGCAAACCTCAACCTTTAACATAACAATTAGTCACTGATTTAGAATAGAAGCTATTTCATATTTTTTTAGATGACTTAATTGTGACTGCACCACATGTTAAACTAGAATTTGTGTCGCAAGCGGAACACATGCAAGTTCACCATGCCTATGTTGTTTTGCTTTGATGTGTTGATTATTGGGAAAATGGTGTCGAATTTAGGGCCTAGATTTTCATACATGATCGGAGAAATATAACAGACGATAAGCTTAGCAGTGGTACGACCAGGAGGTGCCAGGGGGGGGGGGGGGGTAGTGCCCCTTCCCCCCGAACTTCAGATACTGATGGTTGCAAAAAGTGGAAAAATGGAATAAACAGCTTAATGAAGTAAAAAAGAAAGTACAAGCGGCTTACAACACAATTATGGCTATAGCAGGAAGCCCAGATCTAAAAGATATTAAGATGAGAATGATGTGGCAGGTGATAAAGGCCTGCATAATACCAATTGCCACATGCATGGGAAGCAGTAACCGCTACGAAGAAGGAACACAAAAACCTAAAAAGGACCATTGACAGCGTCATAAAAAGAGTCATCTGCACACCCTGATTTACCCCATGGGAACTGCTTAACATTGAGACAGGACAGTTGGAGATAAACAAGCTCACCGGTCGCAATAGGATAATGTACACACACAGAAAAGGTTAAATCCAGTAACACCTGTGCAGCTACATCTGCATCCATTAGATGAAGTGTTTGTTTTTTACCTGAGAGTCTGGGACTGGTGGGGTTAACAGCTTTCAGAGCGGCTGCGCCCTTGTCCAGCGGCTTTATCCTTTTTGGGATCGGGACTCATGGTATGGAATGATAGTGATTAGGGCTATCACGATTACAGAATTTCAAAATCGATAAATCTATGGCCTAAAATCGAATCGTAATCGATTAATCGCCGTTTTCCAGCCATTCTAGAGAGCAAGGGAAGTTCTATGTCTCTTTGTATCATTGTCTTGAAGCAAAGCTGAGAGGCTTAGATGTCCCATTGAAAATATTAATTGCAATTAGGACTTCACACTTCATTCACATCATTAAGCTTGAATCAGGTACAACCAATCCAATTAGCCAATCCACTTGAGCAATCCAGTTGCAATTCACTCTTGACAACTGGAAATTGAATGTCATACAGTGTCTTCCAGGAACAAATATATAAATAACAGATTAATCGATTTTGCAAAGTGGAATCGATTTTTAACTAAAATCTAATTGGCGACGATTAATAGGTTAATCGTGAGAGCCCTAATAGTGATGATGGGAGAGATGATGAAGGAGGATAGGAGAGAAAAGATAGGTTTTAAGTGGAAAAGGTGGTGTGGGTAAATGGGGGTAAGTGAGGGTAAGTGGGGTAATTTAAGTGTAGGAAGTGAAGGGAGGAGAAAAAAGAGATTTTTGGTGGAAAAAGTGATGGGGGGTAAGTGGGGGTAGGTGAGGGTAAATGAGGTAATTGAAATGTAGGATGTGAGGGGAGGGAGAGAAAGAGGTTTGAAGTGGAGAAGAGGTGACGGGGGTATGCGACGGTAAGTGGGCAGTGGCGGATCCAGACAAGGTCATCTAGGGGGGGCCGTGCGTGTTTTGGGCATTCGCAGGCTCGCGTCACAGCGTATTTCCTTCAAATTACAATTATTAATCTCAGTGGTCTAGGGGGGGCCCGTGCCCCCTAGGCCCCCCCCTGTATCCGCCACTGGTGGGGGTAAGTGAGGGTAAGTGAAATAATTTAAGTATAGGGATGAGGGAAGTGGAAAAAGGGAAGTTTTGGGTAAAAGTGGTGATAGGGTAAGTGGGGGTAAAGTATAAGTAGGGTGGGGTAAAGTAGAAGTAGGGTGGGGGTAAGTGAAGGGAGATGGAGTGATGAGAGTGAAGTAGATGTAGGGGATTAATGTGATGAAAGGAGTTATGATCTAGATGGTGAAAACTCTATACACTGTTGACAAATATGAGTTCAGGTCCTAGATGGTGAAAATCATATACAATGTTTACTTTTGATTCCTAGTAGGTGAATATCGGATGCAATGTTTAAAAATAAGGGTTGGATGGTGGATGGTGAAAATCAAATACAATGTTTACAATGAGAGATGTGGTGGTTGGGAAGTCCAGATGGTGAAAATCATACTATACAGGCTAGATGATGAAAATGACATACAATGTTTACATTGACAGCCAGTGAGCTGACAGTATGATGAGAATGTGGAAAATTGAAGTAAATATGAATAATAGGAAGAGGAAAGGGAGAAGGGGAAGAAATTAAGGATAGTGGAATGTGATGAGGGGATAGATGAGGTTATAAGAGGGATAGGTAGATGAGGAAAGGGAAATTTGAAATGGAGAGATGTGATTGGCTGTTGGGAAGTAGGCCTATACTACAAAGTGTCGCGGTGAAATCACGATGTGCAACGGGCGTTTTTTTAGGGCTTAAAGTCAACAATTTGAGAAAATAAAAATTACCAGGTTGTAGAGAATGAAATTGCGAACAAAATGAGCCTACTTAGAGGTTTCTACGATGATTAGAAGTGGTTTAAATTGACAGCAAAGTTGAAGGTGATGATCGAAAAGTTGAAATGAAGAACTGATTTGCTGTATATAGACGTTACCGAACGAGCGAAAATAAAGGGTCTTAATGAATAGTCGGAGCGGAAATGATGGTTTAATTACTTCAGGGAGGTTCTAAACTGCGTTGTGTGATAATTTGGTGAAGATCTGATGATTCTAAGTGGCTGAAAGGATCCTGCAAGATTCACACCTTTTCCGAAAAATAGACCAGCATCAACACTGTACAAAACTTTTTTCTTTTTTTTTCAACGAATTCTCGGCAATGAATAAAGATATCTCTATGAAAAAACGAATTCATATGGTTTAAGGATTTGGGATTAAAGAGAGCCTAAAATTATAATTTTAGCCCCATTAGAAGTGTCCGAAAAACTATCACAACTGTTTCGGCCAATCAGAGGGCAGAAGGACAACATCAACAATATTTCTATTTCCTGTCTGGCTGTGATTTGGTTGAAACTTAAACCTCAAACTGTAAATAAACAAGGCACAAAACACATAAAAGGTCAGTAAGTTACTTTAAGTTGGCTGATTCTTCATTAATTTCATGAAAAAAGAACTTAGAAGGGTGCTTCCTTATCTCTCACAAACGATCCAAAATTTCTGACAGTCAAATACCAATCCCATATGCTATCAGAACCTGTTTCGGCCAATCAGAGGGCAGGAAAACAATAACAAATATTTCTATTTCCTGTTTTGCCGTGATTTTGTTGAAACGAAAACCTCAAACTGTGAATAAACTATGCACAAGAGGCACCAAAGGTTTGAGGGTGCCTCAAGTTAGCCAATTCTTCATTCATTTCACGGAAAAGCAACTCTAAAAAGTGCTCCCTTGTCTCTCACAAACGATCCAAAAATTCTAACACTCCCATACCGATCCCATATGCGAGGTGAACTCGCAAATTAGTAGTGTTAATGGTTCCATAGAGATATGAAAGTTTTTATCAATTGGATGTACTTTCCCATTTAAATGAGGCTCAGGATGGGGTTTTATGTCCCCCTCTCACTAGACCTTTTCACTTTGGAATTCTCTGTTCCCTGTATCCCCCCAAAACCCCCATCCAGAGCCTCTCAAATGCAATGTCACTATGCAATGTAACTTTTCAAAACTTCTAACTTACGAGATTTGTCAAGTGATGTGTCGACCTTTTGCATCTTCTCCTCCTTATCTCCTTTCTTCTTCTCATCTTTTCCTTTAGCTCCTTTTTCTAACTCTTTTCCGTAATGGACGTTCCCTTTGTCTCCTGTGACTGCTGCTTCAGAACACATTATCAAATCTTCAACGGCACTCTGGACGTCTTTTGTGTGCTGTTTGGTCTCCATCGTTTTTTCTGTAAATATTGAGGAATGAGATGTAAGATGTATGTTAGTAGGATGTTATGAATATTTATTTTAATCAGTTTGCAACACAATTGACCGCAATAATTTGTTTAATTCTGTCCCTCCAGTGAGCTGACATACTCTTTCGTGATGAAAGAAATGGTAATCATTTCGGATATTGCTTTTCGGGTATTTCTTTTTAATACTAGACTCTTTACAGAGAGGCAGAGAGGGAGAGAATCATAGAATTTTCTAGGACAAGAATATTTGAAAGAATTGTTTTTCAATTGGCTAGCCTGTAAAAGCATTTATGTATATATTCCATTGAACTCACAACAACCTACTGTCAACTACAAATTCAGATTTTACCACACCTGTCTGATGTCTACTGTTTCAATCCTGCAGATACCAGGATAAACTTGAGGGATATTACTTCTACTGACACTATTCAATCAATCCTTCTGTTTATGTTTGAATGTCCCTGTCAACAAACCAACTCATCGAAATTTATATATATTTTGAAATATTCTGCAGTTTATCATTTACTCTGTCACCACAAAACAGTAATTCTTTACATCTCTTCCTGAGTCTGTTTCCCTGAGTGGCAATGACTATATACTCCTGAGTCCAAAGAGCTACAATTCAGCTGACATGTGGCTCCTGTGCCATTAGCTTGCTGTGTGCTATGCTGCTGTGTTGCAGAACCGTGCAGCTCATGGCAATACAACTCAGCCTTCAGAAGTAATCAATAGCATCCATGCATAGCCTATCCAGTGGCACTCACAGTGCTTCTAGCTGCAAGTCAATGAACTACTGGTGCACATGGTCACAGAGTCATTGCAACAGAAATTGAGTCTTGTTTGAAACTTAGAAAAGTGATTGTGGGTATTTTAAGAAATGATATACAATCAAAGGCAAAAGAAATGTTTTTTGAATCTTGAGCAAAAAGGCTTGACAGCCAACAAATTAACTTAACAACTTATCTGGTTAGAAATGAGGCAATTTGAATTTTATTACTTGTATTTTGATAGCCATAAAATTATTCCGAAAATATATATTTTACCAATATGTACACTGACCTGAAATTATGTAAAACTGCCAAAAACACCACTACTTAGAAACCTTTCGAATTTCTGATAAATTGAGGATATCACTCTATCATCTAAGAACTTTAAATAGCAAAATAATTCCAAAAGTTCCACATTGCAGTATTCCTGATTCTTCAAATTCAAAATAACTTAAAATCCAACTCACGTTCAGCAGCTTTCTTGAGCTCTTCAGCGTAATGCACATTGCCTTTGTCTCCTTGGATACTGGCAGTTGTAGAAATAAGAGCCGCTTCAATTCCTTTTAAGGCATCTTCTTTGCTTTTATCTGATCCTTTCTTGTCTTTCTCTGACTTGATGTCCTTCTTGGGGTCTGTCTTGCTATCTTTCTTAGTGTCTGTCTTGTCTTTGGAAGGTGCTCCTCTACCTGCGATAAAGTAGTAGTATATTTACGCTTGATGATATACCTTGCAAGGTTGTAACCAAATATACTATACAAGGGGAAAGATACATTGTACTCTGACAAAAATGTAAAGAATAACATCTCACGGCTAAATCAGTAAATTTAAAATTTTTGAATTGGTATACATGTATTGTCATAGGATAGCCTGTTTTATAAGAGCTTTCAAACAAAAAAGAGCATATTGGTCAATTCCTAATGATTGGTAAATTACTGATATCATAAATCCTGCCTAACCTGGCTTCCATTAGGTCTTACCAAGGGATAGCTTCCAAACATATATCACAAGATCTTTATAAGCCAACCGGGATGAATACTCCCATTTAGGTTATGACATAAATTATGTAATATTTGTAAACTAGAAGGCATCCAAGGGATGCAATGGCCGCCAACAGGGTTCCGATAGTAACATACCACGTGAAACTCAACCAGGCTTCATTCGCGCGGAATCCAGGCATTTAGACGCCGTATTTTAGGTTTATTTGCACTGCGTTGTCGGGCGCTCAGACCTCGTGTCTTCGCCATCTTGGCTTCTTGTTCGTTGCCAGCGCCCCAAGCGGATAACGTATACGATATGACGTCACCGGGATTCCGCAATGAAGCACTCTGATTCGCCGGTTAAGACAGGAAGACAAAATGTACAAAACGCTAGGTGGCGCCAAAGTGCCAAGGTCACAACAATGGCGGACAAGGTTCAGAGCAGTCGCTGGACTGGAAGAAAATGACGCATTACTCAATACACGGAGCTTTTCAGACATGGAGAAAGTATTCAAAGGCGAGATTTTGTCATTGTGGTAATAAATTGCACACCTTTAAAGGCCATTGACTGTCGTGCAGAATGAATTCATCTGCAATAGGCGTTGCTATGCGAGCGATAATACAGGTAGATGAGACGTCAAAGCCAGCTCACTACAAGAATGGCCCGCAGCATGCTGCGGCCATTAATTAAGATTAGTTAAATATCTAATTAGAAGATAATATATTTACTACATACCTGAAGTGCTGAGATTGGCACTTTGGACCTGCATGACCTCTTCTTTGATTGGTGCGTTCATTTTATCTTTTGAATCCTTTGATTTATCATTTGACTTATCCTTAGAATCCTTAGATTTATCCTTTGTATCCTTGTTATCTTTTGAGTCTTTTTTCTCATCCTTGTGGCCTTTAGATAATTCTTCGCCATATTTCACATTTCCTTTGTCCCCAGTAATGGCTGCTTCCGACGATATTATTAGACCTTCTATGGCTCCTAGCACATCTTTCTTTTGTTTTGCTTCTACCTTTTCTACCTGCTCTGAAACACAAAATAAAAAGTCGTTGAATATACTATGTGTTACAGCAAATTATTTCATTGCAAGATTTCACCAACCCCTTCTGGACTCTGTAAATTTGATAATTGAATTGTCAGAAAATTGCGTGAGAATGAGTGGAAGTTGTGCACAGTATCAAAAACTCAACACAACCAAATTGCTGCATAATAGCTAATCTTAAGTTCAGAATAAGCCTTGTGTTGATAAGACAAGACCTTAATTTATACAAGATCCTACTTTACACCTTCTCAACACAGATTTTTGGGCTCATAATGAGCCAGTAAGAAACACTCAAAAATATCTGTCAAATTCTTTAAAATTATCGAAATCGCATTCTTGAATTTGAAGAACCCACCTGCAGCTTTAACTAACTCCTCCAAGTAGTAAGGGTTCCCCTTGTCTCCGCAAACTTGGGCTTTCTTTGGGTCGTCATGGGGTTTACCCCCTTTGGCACCAGGCGGCGCTGATGACAGGTTAGCAGAACTTGTCGTCATCATTTCTTCTTTAGCAGCACCAGCTAGTGAGAAATTTCATATATTATAAACCTTACACGAAGCATAATAAGCCAAGCTTCTTATTCTAATTTACTCCAAGGTGCAATATCCAAGTCAACCCAATGCTGCATGCAAAGATGCTTAATGAATATAAGTTCTTAAAAGGATCAATTTAAGCTTTTCACAGGAGACAATCTCAAAACACTGGGTGTAGCTGCTTATATGAGAAAGATGCTGTATGGTCATTGTCTCTCATTGGGGTCAGTTACTAATAACTCAACATCTTTTGTTCACAATATTACTTCACTAAAGTGTATATGAATACATGGATGGATGATTGGGGCTTTACGTCCTGTATTTATGAACTTGGTAGGCTAATTAAGAGTATATAAGAATGCAAGGCACTAATTTATACCTTCTCTTAGTTCTTTAGCATAATGAGGATTGCCCCGGTCTCCGGCAATATGAGCCGTCACAGCTCTGATGGGCGCTTCAATTACTGGCTCGATCATTTGATTTGACGACAGTTGTTTTTCTGTTAAAATTAAGGAGTCTTAGTCAAACGATTTAACATGCAATAGAAGAAAGAACAAGATGCAGTCACTAACTTGGTCTTTAGCTTTGTAAGGATAACACATTTCATTGTTTTCAGATGGTAGATTTAGGGGACACAATTTCAGGACAAGAGTCGTTCAGAATTGCTTTTGAAATGTAGAGTCATTTCAATTTAGCAAAATTTTGATAAATTTCACCGGTATCTTCGTACCATGAACATTGAACAATCAAAGTAATACCAAAGATTTTTAAACTTAGAGGATGTAGCAAAATTGTACTTTTGCTATTAATATCTAATTATATCTTTAAAATACTTTGCATTCTGCCACAAAAATGGTCTTATCTGAATAATCCGCAAAGCGAAAGACCAACTGAGACTATGAAGTAACCTTAACCTATATGCAAAACACAGATATTTCAAAAATTCTTATGCATAAAATATTTTGAATATCGAACTGGAAATGTCACATTTCAGCAAACAGCAATGCAAGCCAAACAATCTTAACAGCACAATGCATTTTGAAACACAAATAAAGCGTAATATGCAATACAAATTCATACAGTAAGAAGGCAAACATTTTTAGTACTTTATAATCTTAATTGCCTACACATTTTATTACTTAAGATTAATGACAACAATTCCAATTACATCTTATGATAAAATTTCTTAAATTAATGTTGCTGGTGTGTAACATAAAACCATAGTTTTAATAATTGTTAATCCCAAGAATACCAGTCATGCATTGCATAAATGAGTAGTATGGTTAATAAAAACAAATTTAGCAAAAAATAAAACTACAAAATAAATTATCAAATTCATTGACTTACCTTTCAAACTTGACAAATACCCCGCCAGTGATTTGACCACATATGACAGTAATGTACATGCTTAATACTAAGAACAACAATGATGATAGTACAATATTGACAAATCTGAATCATAGAGGACATAATGAAATTGGAATTTCTACAAAGTCTTATATTCTAGAAGCACAGAAGAGGAGATTAGCACATACCAGGTTGTTCTTTTTGCTCCTCGATATCTGCAGGTTTCACATTTTCATTTTTCGCAACATTTTCTTCTTTTGAATCCAATTTCTCATTAGCCATATTGTTTGCAGAGTTATTAACGATTCCCTCATTTGCCGGTTTTGTTTCTGTCGAATCAGATGTAGCAGGTTGCTCTGGCTCCTTAACCTTAGATGTTAGATCTTCAGACTGGTTCCCAAGTGGATTAACATTATTAGAAGGTTTTTCGTCAAATTTGGTTATAACTGGTGGTTCAGGTTCCTTAGCTGAAGTATCTTTAAGAGTAGCTTGAGCATTAGGTTGATTTGGTGTCGGAGAATATTTTGGTGGCTGGGTGGGATTATACGGACTACCATGCATGTATGGGGTTGCTTTATGTTCCTTATTTTCTTTAAATCTCTTCTCCTCACCATCAGAATAAGTTTCTTCAGAAGCTGTGATCCATCCATCATTAAATGGACTGTTTGCTTGGATACGGCCTTCTTTTGAGGTCACATGACCCTTATGTAGGTCAGGTTGACCCGAATCGGACCAATCAGAATCCTCCGATTCACTACTTAATGGTGGAGGCTGTTCTCCAATGGTGTCATCAGTGGACTTGTCATAATCATCATCGGAGGAGAGATCTACACTTCTTCTGCCTTTTCTGTTCAAATCTCTGTCTCTGGCCGTCTTTGATAACTTCTTTCCGTTGGCGTGTCCATCTTTACTTCTTGCTGTGCTCCTCGTGACATCTTTAGCGCCCTCTTTAGTACGTTTCGGTGATTGGTTAAGAGCGGAACTTTGATTCGTGTTAGATTGGGTGCGCCCCATACCTGATTCTGGGACGTCCACTCGTTCCATTTTACTTTCAACATTATCATTTTCATCTTCATTTTCCTCATGTTCACCTTCTAATGAACAAAATAAAAACATGCAAAACAAACCAAAGCAGTCAGTGGTTAGGGCACAGCAAAAATCATAACACTGCAAGTCAACAGTACAAAATGCTCAGTTAGAGAAGTATGCAGACTAAAGTGAAGAAAAAGTTGGGATATACTACAGATGCAACTAAAGAAATGTATGTATGTGGATTCAGAACTACAATGCAATGTAGAGCAGTCTATAATTTGACTATTTACTATTTTAAAGATGGTTCATGCTACCAGTAGAACTAGTGTGTATATTTTGAAAGAGTATGCATGTGTCATGCATTATTGAAATAAGTACATGTAACCTACCTGTACTTTTTGTATGTTTATTTTAAAATGATGTACAGTACAGAGAGGCAAATAGGAATTGTTTTATTGTACACAATTCAACAAATTTGATCAAATTCTGTTCTTTTACTTGGTTAATTTCTTTGAAACTGATGTTTCTCGTCCTACAGCGCAAAATAAGGATGACCAAAACAATCATTAGGCGAAGGCACCTCCCGCCCTCAGCTCAGCTCAAAAATTAACCTGGAAAAGCTACAGATTTTTGCTTATGATACTCCCCCCTCCCCCAATCCCGAAACCAGAATATGTCAAAATATACCATTGTCCTGCATGAAGTTATCCCAGTCTACAATTCCCTATTTCCTCTCTGTACTGGGTAGATATTCATTGTTCAATTTTCCATCAATGTCATCCTGCAACAGCGCTAAGATACTTTTCACTTTTCATCACATATCTTACCCTGTTGTTGCTGTACCATGGCCAACGTCACTTCCTTCACAGTGTCTAGGATAGATTTCTGTATGTCATCTCCCTTGTATGACTTAGACACGTCAAACTGGGCTTTCAGTCGCTTGTAGACTGTGTTCATTATCTTCTTAACCTGTGAAATGCGTCGAATGAATAATAAATATAATGTATTACAGTGTGATGCATTATATCTTAGACAGATCTATAAAATAATTCCCTTATGTCAGGCGGAGTTGACGATCTTGAAAATAAACTGGAGCATTCAGAACTCCAATCAGCAAAGTTCTGTATCAACTGAAGACATCATAAGAGACAAACTTCATATTTGGATAAATCTTCAAAGGATCAGGTGGAAACAGGAGATAATCGCTTGAACTTAGGATACATTTTCCATCCCAATAATAATCGCACTGGTAAACTCCCTTTGATTCATAACCTCTTCCTCTCGAACCTGTGCTTGGTTCTCCAATCAGGACAGGGCCCATCTTTGGTAGCTGATGGCCAACATACTTTTATTGTTATTTGATAAGATAAACCTGAATTTCCCAATCAGAACTATAATGCAAATGCTCATTTGATTTTGAGATGGAGAGCACGAGTTGTAGAATAAGTTCAATATTGTTGATATCTACCTGTCAGTAGTTCATAATGTAGAGAATTTTGATAAAAAATGCAATAAAATTTCACGTAAAAAATGTATTACGAGTAATGTACCTCTTCAGTAACATTCTGACTAGACCCTCCTCCCTCGGCACGAGCGGCCGCAATGGCTTCTCTGGCTCTCTGTACGGCTATGTCTCTCTGTCTCTCCATCTGTTCTCTTTCTTCGTCCACCTCTGTCAGTCTCTCCTCGTACCTCAGTTTCATCTCTCCTGCTTGTTTGCGAAGAAGGTCGTACTGAAAAAAGTTAAAGAAGTAGATAATCGGAGGTGAATGAACGACTCAGCCAATCGCAAAGATTGACCAGGATTTACAGTAATGAACTGCTCAATTAAGATTACATGCAAGAGCTACAATTGTTAACATTTGAATGATCCAGAAATTTGGCTGTCCCTTATGACAATTATATATATCTAAATTAGAAGTTCACTTTTTTCCCTCTAGACATCCAATTTAAGTTGTCATAAATTCTCTAGAGAGCTTTAAAAATATTTCCTATCTTGATTTGAAGACATATTGAATTCAATTTTGTTTCACGCTTCTTATAAAAGGCTCACTTGATCAATTTTCTAACTCTTGCTAACAGTGGCATATTTGGCAATTTTAAATTAATGCAACAAACATACTTGAAAATTTTTGAATATGGCATTGTAACAGGCAAAATACTTCAAGTGACCTTGGCAACCCCCTCTCACCTTCTCCTTCCATACTTGTAGGTCGTCCACCTGACCTTGCAGTTCTTGTTTGGCTTTTTCATCGGCCACCTTAGCCGTCTTTGCTTGAGACATCTTGGCTTCTAAATCGGAAACCTTTTGTTCCAAGTCTTCTTTTTCTTCTTTTAGTTCTTTCAAGGAACGTTGGTGTCGCTCATTTGCATTCGCTAACAAACGATCGCACTTCTCCTTCCAATCCGACTCTAGCTCCTTCTCTAGCTGCGATACCTGCAAGTTAAGTTGTCATAAAGATGTAAAGGAATAAGTTAAACCTTCAAAATATTACTAGTGTACCACAAGATCAATTTAACATACTAATCTATATGCTACAGACATTTTAGTAATACATATTATTTGCACAAGAACTGTCAAGAAGACTTAAAGACTTACAGCAGAGAAAATTTAGACTTCCCTCTTGCAGTCTCAAGAAGAATGCATTTAATGTCAGATTTTATTTGGATGTACACTTTAATAATCTACAATTATCATTGAAAACTTATTGTGCTGAACTTTACATCAATAAAGCCAAGGTAATAAATACATAAATATTTTAAATGACTAATAATATGATCTAGTTCCGAAGCAACAACTCCAAACTTTACAAGGACAGGAACCAAAAGTATATAAAACATTGTTATTGCAGCATGCATACTTCTTCAAAATAATATTCATACCTTTAATCATTGTTTGTAACTATTGCATTTTTTTAGATATAAAAATTATTCTCACCTGCTCGGCAGCTGCCACATCCGTGGAGGTTTTCTGTTTCCGTAATCTTTCTTTCAAGTTTGTGACTTCTGACTGAAAAGGACATGAAAACGAAGATGAGCCAATGGCTTGTGTAGATTTAAAAGACATTGTACAAATAATATGTAAGGGCTATATTATCAAATCCTTCCAACAACATTTTGTACAAGGGTACTGCAAATGCACCTAAATGGTTTGTAGAATCTTTTAGATCTATAATCGATTCACAGAAAATCAGAAAATGTAATGTTTTTTTCTTTATCAAATGATCATCCAATTTAACCATTTTTAAGTTGTTGGCCGTTCAAAAGTGAAATTCCAAACAATTTGTATGTAAAATACCACTGTCTGAGGAACATAACATGCATTTTCTTTAACCCTACTGTTTAATAACTGAGAGTTAAGTGAAAATCAAAGATAGAATTCACCTAACATACCACATAAAATTGAAAGGATAGGGAAAAAAGAATTTCAAACATATCAATAAATTTTAGGGACAAGAAAAGAAATCTTATTTCAAATTGGTAACAAAACATAAACGAACATAATCTTATCAAGAACGTAAAGGACTGAAGGTAATAGGAAGTCTAAAATATCACAAATCCGTGCGGGACACTCCAAAAAAATATCAGGATGCCGTAGGCCAATAATTGAAACCTAGGAAATCCCCTGCATGCCGTAGTTATATATAGTTCTTTACATTAGTTTTATTCATTTAGATTTCTAGATTTTATCAGAAAATTCCCGTGCATGTCAGTTGAATAGAGAAGAAGATTTTGCACTTAAAAAACATTTCAAAGTAAAGAATTCATTTCTTCACACAATTTTAAACAGTGAATAATCCAAAATAGATCAACAGCTGTATACAAAATTTATTATCAAAATGTTAAAGGGAGGCACCTCAAAGACAGTTACCGGTTACTGAGGGTGCAACTCTCCTCAGTCCTCAATTTCCCGACTAGCTTTAACGGGTTGACAAATTATACTTTGTAAATCAAATTCAATTCTAGCAACCTTAATCAAGTCTAGCTTGACCTTTCCTTATTGAAGATATTCAGAAATTTAAACATATCAATCTAAAAGAACGTAATGTAATGTCTCTAACCAAATCAATCATATGCAATCCACTGCACTCATCGCAGATACAGCCATGCAATAAACAGCCATAAACCCAATCAAGACTGATATCATTAATCTGATAAGAACGTTACCATGGAAACCAAGGTTAGGGTGCACCAAAACAACAATAAGATAAACAAATTATGACAAGGAATAAACGAAAATGGGTTAATTGGCGGTCAATAAGAAGAAAGTGAAATTAACAACAAAAACATTGATTTTGGAGAATATTTCAAAAATAGGTTGTTAATTCGGGGGAAAGCAAAGATCTGATTACAATGAAAACACATACATGTAGTTACAAACATAGTATTTATTCAAAAATAATCAAATAACTTAATGACTTACCTCATGTTCTTGTTTCAATTCTTCCAACTCTAGTTCAAGTTTCTTAACTTCTGTTGTGTATTTTTGTCTTTTTTCGTTAAAATTCTGGAGAGGAAAAAAAAGTACAGAAAAGTTTATCTTTGTTGATGATGCACAATTGGCATAAAACATGGGACCTGGAGTGCCTGTACTGGGAATCGAACCTGGGACCCAGGACTACCCTTATATGATATACTAACAACAATGCTCACAATTCAACAAATTCGTACTGACCTTTTCTAGGGTGTCATGACTAACTCTGAGATCATTCAACTCTTCTCGAACATTTTGCAGTTCAGATTCCGCTCTCTTCTTTTGTAACTTTTCTTCTTTTAATGTTGTGCTTTGTTCCTCTGTCTCTTGTTCATAACCTGCAAAAAAAAGAGAAAAAAACCTAAGTAAAATCAGAATTTCTACATAATATTTATATTAGGGACAGAAACCGTCCGCTTTCAAAAGTTATAAAAACATAGAGGAGTATTTCAATAATTTGTGTCTTTCGCAGAATTTCGGGGAAATTTACTCTGATCTGGTACATTTTTGAAGTACATTGTATCTATAATATATGGACAGTCACAAGTTAAAACTTTGACAAATGATGATTGATGAGCGCCTATAGTTACGATAGGTCAATGTCAGGTTGCTGATTTCAATAATATCAGGTGCAATCTGCAGATCGCATACATCGCCTCTCTAGCGAAGGGTCAAAACCCTCAATTGCTACCACTGGGGTCTCGTACATTCTCAAGAGGCCTAGCCTGTTATACGTGAAAAATATATTTGCATAGTCACAAGTTCAAATGCAGCCACAACATGAGTTTTTTGAAGACTTGTTCTTTAAACCTACCATGGGATATCCAGGTAGCTTAGTCAATGACAACACCAATGTAGTAATTCCATGATTAAAGGCTAGGCTCAACACACTACATAGCATGTTGTGTTTTATGCCTCTGCAGCACCTTAGTGGGCTACATATCTCATAGTACTACATAGTATGTGTAAATATTTGTTATCCAAGCATTAATTAATGCCAGTTACCAGGATCATATCTGTTGACAGTGTTGTTGGCCCAGTTATGTGGTTACTCCCATATCATATATTAAATTATTGTAGGTGTGATGTCCTGACAATGTTTTATCGATGTTGAACCCTAATATACATCAATGCACTCTGTTCAATAACCACACTCAAATATTCCAGCCAATTAGTGCAGAACATGATAGTCATTGTAAGTTTGTTTGAACTATTTGTTAATTAATTAACATCAATGAAATAAATAGCTAGATCTATGTAAGCATTGACACTGATACAAACAGATTCCATACGGCAATGGTGAAAATTGGTTATACATTGCATTACATTGCAATACACTGCATTACATTAACCCACTGAGTATGACCTACAATATAGGATACCATATAGCCTCAGGTATACTGTAGTCTATAGCATATGCTTGTCAAAATATATACATGCAGAATAAACATATATCCACATGATCATGATGATAGAAGTGGCTAGCTGGTCAGATGGTCAGAAGTCTGATAATATTAGCCACAAAAGATATAGTTGTCTGGCAAACAATATATGACAAAAGCAATCACTCTAAGTAGTTGCCATTTATGAATAGGACAGTATCAATTCAGGGACTGCTAGGACAGTATGTTTTAGTGTACTGGATAGGGTGAAAAAGATACTGCTGGGCTAACGTTTTAAGATACATAGATTGGGACAGTTAAACAGTCTAATACTTGTGAAGTTAAACTAAACTTAAGTTTATCAGTTTATAAGTATAATACTGAACGCAGGTCGTTAGACCTCTATGTTCAGATCAATGCCGTCACAGTACAAAAAAGTGCATGCTTCTATTGTCTATGGATAGTATAATAGTCCTTTGACAAGGAAGGCTGCTCATGCTGCCTCTTGAGATATACGGCTTATTATAGAGGACATAATGAACATTTCCTGCAATTATCGAAATTTAATAATATGATTGATTAGCAGGTGATTAGCCAATCACAGGTTGTCTGAGATACTGGCGATGAAGCAAGTCAAACATTCTTGCACATCTCCTCATCCTCTCATAGCAAAGCTAAGCAGCAGCTATTGTTTTTGCAAGACCAAACCCACTGTGTACCAATGTGCAGCATTGTACATCTGAGTCATAATGGCAAAGCTAGGAGTAAAAGATGCTGAAGACCCCACCCATGAGGTAAAAGTTTCAAATTCTCAAAGTTGATAGGTACAGCACTACAGCATACCTATGCAGGTGTGTAGGTATACTATGTTACAGAGTAGGTAGGCAGTTGAAGCGCCGGCCTCTAACAGATGTGCAGATACTAGTGAGGCACAATAAACTATGGGAGACAAAAAAATGGGAGACAAACTGGGAGACAAACAAATGGGAGACAAACAAACTGGGAGACAAACAAATGGGAGACAAACTGGCTAACAAACAAATTGTGTGACAAATAAACTGTGACAAACAAACTGGATGCTACAAACAAACTGGGAGACAAGCAAACTGTGTGACAAACAAACAGGATGTGACAAACAAACATGATGTGACAAAAAAACTCAGCAACAAACAAATTAGCCACAAAAAATGGCCCACAATTGGAGACAAACAACTGGGAGACAAACAACAGTATGACAGACAAACTGGTTGACAAACAAACTGGGTGACAACCAAACTGGAAGACAAACTGGATGAAAACCAACAAAGTTCTGGATGACATTGATTTGATCATTTATAAATCATCTATCACAGACTATCAGTACATACCTGGAATCTCACAATCACAGCATCATCTTAAATCATGCTACAGGGCTCCTCAATTGTCACTCAAATTATCATCACAATACCATACTAATCAGCTACAGAGAAAGTTAGGAGTGACTCCTTTCTGTGCCATACCCTTTCCTAGGATAACAGCAGTTTTCGCAAACAAAAAAGTTAATTGTCTGTAGTTTGTCTGACTCACATTGTAATTGTGGAATATGGCACTTTTCCATGCACATGCAATCTGTGAGTAGAGCGAGGTGCCTCCAGAAGAAATGCAAACCACCTGTCTACATATTCTGACTAATGTTAAGTTCAACCTTGAAATGAACATGTTGTAGATAGTAAATTGAACATCATGGCTTTTTACCTTCAGCGAACGAAGTTCGAAGAAGGTATTGTAATCACTTGGGTAAAAATGTTGTCCGTCCGCCGGGCGGGCGGGCGGCCGGGCGGGCGGGCGGTCGGGCGGCGGGCGGATAGATCGTTTCCGGGCCAGCACTCGGCCTCTATTGAGTGTACATGGATGAAATTTGGTACACATATAGCCTGTATGGTCTAGTTGTGCCTTTTGATGGTCTAATTGATAGATATTTAATACCTTTTGAAATAATTGAGAAAATATAAAAATTATTTTTGTTCGTTTCCGGGCCAAATCTCAGTCACTATTGCATGTGCACTTATGAAATTTGGTACAGATGTGGCCTATATGGTCTAGTTGTGCCTTTTGATGGTCTCATTGATGGATATTCTATACTTTTTGCAAAAATTTGGAAAATAGAAAAATATGTATTTTTTTAGTTTTTTGGGCTGAGACTCGGTCACTATTGCATGTAAATGGATAAGGTTTGGTACACACATGGCCTATAACGTCTAGTTGTGCCCTTTGAAAGGTCTGGTGGAAAATATTAAATGCTATTTGAAATATTGAAAAAAAAGAGAAAAAAAATATTTTTTGTTTCTGGCCCAAGACTTTGTCACTATTGCATGTACATGGATAAAGTTTGGTACACATATGACTTATGTGGTTTAGTTGCGCCTTTTCATGGTCTGACTGATACAAATTCTATACTTTTTGTAATATTGAGAAAAAATATTAAAAATACTTATTTTCTTATAGGAGCCAAAACGTGCCCTTTATTGCATATACAGCAATGCCATTTCCTACACGTATCACCTATAAAATGTAGCAGTGCTTTTTGACTTGTATTTAACACTTTTTGAATGATTGGAAAAAAATTGGTGCATGCATCAAACCGTACCATAATATAAGTAAATTAGTATAATAAAACCTTTCCCTGCTTTTACAAACCCTAGCAAGCACACAGGTAGATCGCAGGGCAGCAGGCAAATAACAGATAATAGAATGCCATTACTCGACCACTGTTGCATACCTATAATATACGGAATTTGGTAAACACACCAATTTTATGATGTAATTGTAAACTTCTAAATGTGTTATTCGCTGAAGGTTTGCTGCTGCGCAGCCTATGTTTGTAAGTAGTAGAATACTAGTACCAATTTGTGATGCTTGAATTTCACCTTGATAATGAGTTACATGTCATATGATTTGATATGCAGCTTTCTGAATGATTTTTCAAAATTGATGATCCAAACACGCTTTTGAAAGTTTGTCTTATTAGTTCAGAACAGAGGACTAATACCGCATACGACTCATTTTTGAGTAGTAACTAGTCCAAAAACACCAGTAAATCGCCACAAGCTTGTTAACTTAATATGTCAGATTTCAGCCATTCATAGCACAAAACTATCATGGTATCTTTGTGTACATAACAGATATTAACACCAAAAGATCAGGCTCCAACTCTTTTGCGACGTCACAGATAGCATCAAAATAAACTTAATGTTGTTTCAGGGTTTAGGACAACATCTGCAGAAAGTATATCACATCAAATATATCTCAAGACATAAACAATACAATACCAAGCTATCTCAGTGATCCAGAAAACCCATTTAATGCTATCCCAAGGATAACCCACCTACCTTCCGATAATGATATCGTAGCTCCATATGACAGTCCCAGTTACAGTTACCACTATATATACATAAATATATCAAGGTCGTAAGTGCACAACTCAACAAAATTAATTTCCCGTTTCTGTGATGATACTACCATTTCTCTGAATCACTAACAAATTTATGACAACTTTCAACCTCACAAAATGCATTCTGGAATTCATCAAGGACATTTATTGACTGTTGTACACATTCACAATATTAGTTCCCTGTATTTGTGATGATGTATGACTAGTTCCAAATCACTAATATTGTAGGCCGAAGTGTTCAAATATACAAAGAAATGATGATTCCAACCTCACAGAACCCACGCTGGAATTCATCAAGGATATCATCGTATGACTATAACAAATTTTTTGCACATCAGCTTCTGATTTCCTAAATTGTCATGTTTATTTTGTTGTCCTTTTTGCCAGTTCTCTTTGGCACTCTACTGCACATTTCTACTTCCCAGTTATGCAAACATACATATAATATTGTACATTTCAAGGTTCTCCTATATATATGCAGGTCTATCTAGAAATGTTGAGTTTTGGGAAATAATTGTGTGAATACATTTGAAATTAAAGAAATAATTGTGTCACTAAGACCTGAAACTGTACTAAACACTTATTTTGTAAGGAAATTAATATTACAGATACTGGAAAGCAGGAAGAGTTTTATTCACCCTTAGTTTCACATGCACTATCGCCATCAATCGGTGAGCTGTATGGGATGTGAATCAAATGATGAGGAACTTGACTACATGTAGGTAATATTTTTCTTTGAAATGATGTATTCAGAGAAATATTATATGATCATATCAAATCGACAATATACCAAAGCACACTTTCACAGTTGAGTCAAAATAAGTTTCTAACAGCTTCAAAAATTTGCAATTTTAGAAAATTTTAGCTGAGGTTTCGCTAGATTCTGTCCTCTTTTACAAACTGACAAACCTATATCCTGAGCTTTAGCTGGTTACTCTCCAATAAGCAAAATGCTAATAGAATCCAAATCTGGATAAAAGCAATTTTGAAAATACCATTATTTCTTCCAAGTTTTCGCCAAACTGGCTTGGACTTTCGATAACATCAGCCAATCTGGCTGAAGCATTATTTGGCCAGCTATTAAACACACATCACTCAAAATAGTATCATGAAATAGCACAGGAAATACAAGTGGCTGTATAAAATGCCATAAATAACCTCAAAAATATTTACATGTTTTAGTATGGCCTTTATGGGGGAGACTGTGAAAATTTGGAATTAGATGACCTATCCCACACTTTTGAGATACTTTTTCACTACAACTCTAATCAACACCTAAATACCAGTATGACCTTTTTTTAGATTGAGCATATAATTGGAAACAATCATATGCTTTATGCATCTACAATGTATATAAGTCAAGACAGTATTGGAATTTAGATACATACATGGCAGTCGCAAGAGGAAGAAATGTCAAGTCTGATCTCTGTTCAACCTTTTGTGACATTCTGGATTTTTTACAAATTACAAGTAATGTGCAGATATTGCAATCTTTTAAAACACTGGCTTGGACTATCCCTTACAGTCCTCACCTATCCCTTATTACATGTAGATACCATAGGGTAATGTTCTTTGAGTCAGAGCTGGATTCAAGCCATTTTAGAAAGTGATATCTGGCCAGGTTAAAGGGTTATTTGTTATATTAACCAGGGTATCAAATTGAACGTTTTCCGGAAATTTATTAAAAATTGACAATTTGCATAATTGGAACACTGTGTATTGGGTTATTTTTGGGACTTTAAAAAAAGAGAGGGGTAACCTTGAGTCGGACAGTTACAAGGCATTGAAGTACATTTGTTTAAGATCCTTCCAATTCATTAATAGATGCCATATTAGAGCACACAATACATTGAGTTCAGTACAAACCATAGTGATGACAATCCGAGGTCAAATCAATACCATAGACCTGAATAGAACCCTTCAATCTGGAGAAATTTTACTAAAACACTCAATTCCTGACTATACAAAAAAGTGAAAAACGGAGTTTTTACCCCATTTTCAGGGTCATGAAAAACCCACTATACTTGTTTGTATCATGCTGAAACTTTTTGAACAGATAAAAGACGTCTTAAGCTAAAGATTGGTACCAAATACATAGGTATAGGAGCTTTCAATTGGTCAACACAGCCCAACAAAAACTGTCCGACTCAAGGTAACACCCTCTAAGTGTCCGACTCAAAGAACATTACCCTAAGACAGACAATTCAAGAACGTGCCAATTCACAACTTCCAAGTGCCTAGAACTCAAAGTCTGATGGTGTTGCTTTTCTGGTTGTATCCCAAGAAGGTTAGCACCTGAGCATTGAGTTTTGTACATTTTCTCAACGATTCCCCAGTGAAACATCATATTATATATTAATTTAGAGAATAGTTTGATTCAGTAGCTGCGCCAGTGTCCATGGGGAATTGGAGATATTGTCCACTGTGGGCTCTTGTCACCATTTTATACTTCGCCATTGGGTATTCATGATTGCTTTTTATGTTGCTCTCAAATCATAAAAGAAAGTGATAAGACATTGTTAACATGGAAGTACAAGAAAGCACACATGGTTATCTAAATAACAAACTTGAACGATTTCACTCAAGTACAAAGTAAACACTACATTGAAACAAGTGCACACTAAGTTGCCATTGGTAAATATTGTGACCGGATAAACTTGACAAAAATGGATTTTGGCAAAAGCATCAATAACTTATTTGTATTGAAATAAGGATAGAAAACCTTAGTTGGTTTGTTAAAACTTTGCATCTACCAATTGCCTAAACATTCAGAGAAAGTTAGGGTATGAACTATTCTTTTTCTATGTTACTTTAAAGAATTTTGCAAACCTATACAGAGACATTTTTCGGTGCCATTTCAAAGAATGTTACAAAATTCCATGTCATACACTTGGCTTGAAATACTGTCATTGAAATATAGAGAATCTGATGTATGTCAATATAATCATTCCCTCTCAAACACTTTGTCTGTCCCTGAGCTAGCCTGACTAGATATATATGACAGCAAAATGTACACTGTATGTTCTATATAAATCCTGCAACTCCAAATCATTTCAGTTCAATGCCATACTCAGGTTTGGTGTTACATACCAAATAGGATGCAGAGATTAACTGCACAATTGATGTTATTGCATATTTGTCATACCTTCGAAGCATATGAAGTGAAATAATTGCATAGCGATCTATAAAACATGTGTTAGCACATGTGTTAGCAGATTTGTGTGTCAGTAAAAACTGGATTTAACTCTAAACCTACAAAATGATCCACAAATATCCTAAAACTAATCAATATGACAATTATAACATCATATTTGGGATACTCTGAGCTGGATTACATTTGCACAGAGGTATAATACTAATAAAGGTTTAAATCTGAATTTCAAATTGCTTAAAAAATATCTGCAGAAGTCGGTCAATATTTATGATGAACCCACAAAATGTTTCGTAAACCTGCAATAACTGGTCGATATATATATTCTATAAATTCAGACATACATAACATAAATTTTGACACACACATTACACAACATATATATATACAGTGTATAAATGGGCTTTAACTGCAGAAATGAGTAAAAACATCTGGCATCTAAATCAATTTCATACAACTCTAGGCAAGAAGTATTAAGTAACACCTACTTCATCAACATGTATTAGTAGTAGTAGTAGAGCTTATGTATTTATGAACATGAAAATGACAGTCACAAACGTTCAAATTATATTATAAATTGTATAAAGACTTCATTACCGAAGAAATAAATAAATCTGCACTCTGTAAATCTGTCAATCAGCCAATGGCTGACAGCCATACATTCGAACCTGAGGTAAACTTTATAGTGAGTAGAATTTGGCAAATTTTTATACTAGATGAATTTGGGGTTTAAACATAATTATTGTAACTGTCCAAACTCACAGCGAAATCTTGCAGATACATCTATTATGAGAATATTTAAAAAATACAGTATGCCCTGTAGTCATATGACTGCAACAAATAACTTCTCTAGTATATCTAACACAGGCAGAGGATAGATACTCTATCCAAGTACATCAGCTGTAAAATCATTGCATTCAGTATTCAACTATTACATATACATGTTAAAGCAAATTAAACTTATCATACTTGACATAGATTTGTATATTATATTTCCAATAAGACGTCCATCCTTAATGATGAATCACACAAAGATCATTACAGTTGAATACAAACCAATAAAACAAAATCTGTCAATACATTAACTCCAAAATACATACATATGAACAGTGCAGCCCTCTTAAATATATCCTTTTCACTCACCAATATTAATTAAACACCAGATATTGCTCAAAATCCAATTAGCAACATACATGAAAGCAATGTAGTGTCTATATGGGCCAACCTCCATAAGAGCAACATTGCCAAAAGCAATTTAGCACATATTCCCATGTAAGGCTATTTTCTGAATATATTTTGACATGCTACAGTGAGCTATGACTCAACATAGTCAATTCCTAGGGGCTACAGGAGGCCAGGTTGCATGTTAAAGAGTAAATTAAGAAAGTTAGTGGTCAGACTGTGAAAGGCTTGTATCTTCAAAGTAAAAGGGTTACCCTGTGGCCTGATGTAGCAATAGAAAAAGAAATATTGAAAATATTACTTTAAAATTTACATTCAAGTTGATTTTAATGCTCAATATTACATTGGTCGACTTGTCAGATGGTTTGAACAGTTGGATTTGCTTACTAGGTTGGTAGATAGACGGAAGATACATAGAAATATGTGTAAAAAGATAGATTGACATAGGACAGTATTAGGGAGTAATAGGAAGCTGTATATATGGGATAGACTGGATAGAAAGTTGCTCAGCCAGTTAAGCAGTTAAGATGAGGAAAGAATTGGGTGGAAACTTCAATAAGCTTTGGAAGCTGAAGTTCGGGCCCTTGAATATTGAAATAACAATTACGGAAATCGATAATTGCTTGAGTTCCACAAAATGTGTCGATCATAATTCAAATTTCAATGAATGAAATTATCAAAGCAGAAAACAGCAGGACCATGTTCATTCATTTGACGTTTTAGCACCTTCCACCATCATCAACAAGAACCAATCATGATTCCATATTCTGAAGTGTTGGGTCAAAGAACATGAAATCATAAAATGTTTGACGGTGGAAATTTCGAAAACTTGTTTATCAAGTTGTCATATATTGACACTCTACAGTGGCAATTATTACCAAAAGTAGGACTTAGCTAGTTTATTGGCAATAAACTTTCAGATTTCAAGGCCTGTTTTGGGGCCGATGACCCCATATAGCCTGCACTTTGGTTTCTAAATTGATTTCAATATCCATTCATACACTATATTTTAAGTTATCAACAACTGTACAGCTTCTTTACAGCTACTTTTGGATTTATATCATCCCTTTTTTGTTGACGCAGTATTATTATGCTTCAAGTTCAACATCCACAAATAATACACCGGTATCCATAGATATACGGAAAATGTATTTATATCTTTCTATGCATGTTATTTGTTCACATGGAGCAGGTGATATATTATTATTAATAAACATTTCCACTAATATATCAACCGTAGAGAGCAGGAAGGTTGTTGGTCTACTTGAAGGTTGTTGATCTACTTCACGTGATTTAGTTTCAAAATATTTATCATTATTATAGACTTATTACATTTCATCCAAAATATCAACAATATGCAAGCTCATGCAAAATACATGTTGTTCTCTCAGTAGCAGTGGCGGATCCAGACACAATGGTCTAGGGGGGGCCCGGACGTGTTTTGGCATACGCGGGCCCGCGTTATCGCAATTTTTCTTCAAAATGCTGCTATTAATCTTGGTGGTCTAGGGGGGGGGGCCCGGGCCCCCTAGGCCCCCCCTGTATCCGCCACTGAGTAGTTTCATTGTTTCCAAAGGGATACAGTTTTTAATTGCTGAAAGGAATAAAATTGCAGGTGAACCAAGAAACATAAAATTAAGACAATAGCCAGACCTTTAAATTAAGACAATACTCTTAATAAGTCATTAATAGCTACACTATTTACAGAGGCACAAGATAGCTTGACAGATAGGTATGGTAAGTGCAGCCCTCTGAGCCCAGTTCTGGACGCTCACAAGGGTTGACCTTAGCTCCAAGCAACTGGCCTGCCCTGGGCCAAAGCAGTCAGTTCTGGCTAGGTTGACCTACACTCTTTCATTTGAAAAATCATCATGCCAATTGATGGCAGTAAAAGCAATTGTACTAATAATTATTTACCGTTCAAGTGAAGACTGACCACCAGTCCATGACTATTGATCAGTTTACTCTACTGTGGTATCTCAGATCGATCAACCATGCAGATATTTGATCTATCTCATTGATTTCTCAACAAAAGCATTGTCGTAAGAATATGACAATGGGCAGCTCAGGTGGCTGATGTTGGTAAAGTCACTGATCAAAAGTGCCTCAGCCTACTCATGTGAAGGTCCACCAAGGTTCAACTCCTTGTTGTTCATGTTGATCAAAGTATTCCCTCAAGGCAGGTTCAGTGCTTGAATCTGACTCACTGCCCCACCAAACTATCCTTACACATATTCTGGACCACCCCTAATTACATCACTATTCACCAATAATAATATCTGCAGAATTCTGCCATGCAATGAAACTGGTGTGTGATGCAGTTGAAGATCTGACCATAAAGCACTAGTATTGGCAATCGCTTTGGGGTAGCTGTTGCACTTGAACCCAAAAGAAATATTGATTTTTGCACCAACCAATTGTTGTTTCATATTATGTGTACAGCCATCATCCATTCCTGTTGGTTTGGCCAGATTTGACCTAGTTGTACTTTCATATCAGCATCAGGGATTTTACAGCCATTCCATGATCTGAGTTATCTGAGCTGAGTTCCACCTGCACAAAGAGGGTTCACCTCAGCTCAGGTTTGCGCAGTGCACTGAGAGCGGAGTGCCAGGGTTCTCTGGATACATAACAACAAACTTGTAGACCTTTCCTGGCAGAATTAATGCTGATAATTCTACTGGCTCGAAGCTCGGTCAGTATATTTGATAAGCAGCTGTTGAGGCAGATTTAACAATGATATTCCAATGATTAAGGTCAGGAGTCCACCAAGGTACTCTGCGACTACCAAAAGAGATGGGACTTTTTCTAGCTTAAACGGTAGTCTGCCTTTGCTTTAACACACCCCACTGTGAGGTACTGCTAATTTAGCTCATCCAAATGAGATCCAGCTGGGATGATGCTCATTAAGGGTACTCGGGCTGCGATTCGAACCTAGAGATCCAGACCTTTTTGGGACTTTGAGGATGTAAAGATCAGCACCTGCTAAAATGCACATGGAAAACTGTCAATTCATCTCTTCTTTAGTTCGTAACCAATAATCAAAGCTTAACTTCTATCTACAGGTTCGGAAAAGGGTAATGTTTTACGCTGATGTATAGCATTTGGATCAAGTTAGATGTATTTGAGATGGACGGAGTGGTCAGATTTGACCTAGTTGTACTTTCACAACAGCATCTGGGATGTTACAGCCATTCCATATGTTCAGAGTGTACCATTAGTCAGTCAGTGCAACTCAGGTTGGATCTCTGGCACATACCCCTCAGCACTGCATGACTGGCAGTCAGGGTGGAGCAGCAAGGGTTTTCTGCTGATAGGGTAAAGCAATGGCTACAATGTAGCATGTGAATGTGGGGTACAGCTTTGAAAATCAATGGCACATTTCTGGATATCCAGTGTTTAGTGCAGGGAGGTCATTGGCCTCTAATGGTAAGCATTGTATGGCAAACCTCAGAATGAACTCATTGAACTGTTTTTATAGATCATTGATCTGCTAAAGAAGCTATTAAAACTATCACTACTGTTGCACTTATGGGTATATGTCCATAATTATATGGGCAGATGATAAAACAAACATCTGCAGAGGGAGGTGGGTTAGCTCAGTTTGAGCTACATTTGCACTGCTCTGGGCTTTTCAATCACTTGGTCCAAGGTTCAATCCAGCTGTAGCTGGATCACCTAAATCCATAGGTTCGATGGCAGTTTCAATCATCCTGCCCATCCTTCTCTTGTCGATAGCATGGAGAACATGCACGCGCATTGAAGTATCAATGCTATTGTAAGGACCACTAGTCTCTTGTAACAATTCCCCTGGTACCAAAGATTTTAGATGGAGCCAACTTTTTAACAAGAAGATCAAGTTAGAAATTCAAACAAATCAAACCTATAGAATCTGTGATAAATTACTTCTTTTTAAGAGATAAACTAATAAATTTTATATATTTAAAATATTAAATTCAATTCAATGTTTAAAAAGTCCTGATATACTCATGCTGTCAGTTGTCACACAGTGACACTAAGCATTTAATGGAGTCCAGGATTTAAAGTACATTCTCAACCAAAGTATGTATATATGAATTTAACTGTCACATTTGTTAACATATAGAGGGCAACCTACACACTTGCAGACCTGTAAGTTAGTCTATGAATCCACATGAGCAGTCATAACAAACTTACAATACACCAGAAGTGGGTGGGTGTAAGTAAGTTTACAAGTAACTTCAGACAAATCTGCATATCCTTCATTGTGGAAGAGACATTAAACCTCACCGTAATTTAATTATTTAGAAAGTCTTTACAAAGCTCTAAAAACAGTGTAAAACACTCTTTACAGTCTGAAGTTTTCTCAACTTCTCTGTACTCAATATAAGGGTCAGTGTGGGTTCAGTCACAACAGCAGTACCAAGCAAAACCTATCACTAATGCCAAATCTGTTAAAAGGAACAACACAACTAAAAGAACACCCAGCTTCACTAATTGAAACACAATATACAGAAAACACTATTTGCAATTACTCCATAAAAGCTCTCTATAGCCTGTAGCATACATGAATATCAAGTAAATGTTCAGTCACAACAACTCTCTGAATTGGTCACAGTCTGAATCACACACTGAGGAATGTCCATATCAACACTGTTCAACAAAATATAAACCAATCTCTTCATACTCTACTCATAACTCTCACATACAAACAGTGCAAAGACATTAGACACCCAATCTATAACTTTCTACATATGTTTCTCCATAATTTAGGCATAAATACAAACAATTCTCCACCTTACCTTATATTAATGAAAGCACCTCTATTCATAGGTATCCCAAACTCCACTGGATCCAAGCTGACCCAGTTCTACTTTGGCCAGGGCCTGGTGAGTGGGAGGGGCCAGAGCAGTGTTGTGTTGACACACTAGCCAAGCATGAGCACTAGAATGAGCATTACAATAGTGCCAGGGACTCTAGGAGGAGGCATAAATATTTGATCTTATAAAGTTTTATAGTGTCTTAATGGAAGTGGATTTACTTGAGCTGGTCTCATCAAGTACTGACAATGACATGTCTAGTAAAGAAAGCTGGATACAAATGTAGATATGGTAGGTTGGTACTACTGGATTTGGAGCAGGCAGGTGGGCAGGCAGGAAAATAGACAGATAGATAGATAGACAGATAGATAGTCCAGGCTTTCCATACCTGGTTATGTCCAAAACAATGTTATCAAGTTTAGTGATAGACAAAATGATTTTTACATGGTCAATACGTAATGTTCACTCATTACAACACATTGTTTTTCAGATATGTTGATTAAATTGATTGCTCATTTATTTGAATACCGCCCAACCCTAGCAGTAGGCTAGCATTACATAACAATTTGAATTTTGCCATAAGTACTAGTATGGTATGACTTAAACAGGCAGGACTGAACCAGGCATGTCTCATCGACATTACATGCACATGTGCATAACATTACTTTCGCATACCCTCTTATTTGATGAGGTTAGGTATAAAACAGATGCAGGTGAAATTTTAAGGAAATCCAACAAGCGGAAGCGGTCCCCCAAATGCCTTAAAGTTTCAATGTTTTTTAAATTTTTGACCATTTTCGCCAATCCGCGGTTCTCTATAACTTCGTCAGTATTAGGCATACAGCATTCTTATTGCTATGGTTGGAAAGCTCTCAAAAAGATCTACATTTTGAATACCAACATCAATGGTCTAGGACGATATCTTGACTCCCATTGACTCTTCAGCCTGCACTTTTCTGAATGAAAATTTTCCTGACTGTCTAATCCTCTTAAAAAAAGGCTTTTGATTTTTTTTTCACTAATAATCACTGTGATTCACATTCTTCAAGTTCCAGGACAAGCAAATAAAATATTTTTTTAATTTTTGGTCATGGAAAATCCCGCTTTATAAGCTTGGAAGTTTTAATGCAAAATTTCGTCGGAATTATTGAAACAATTCATGGAGGGGCTGTTATATTTCATATTTTAACTTCACAAGAATTAAATATAGGACAACATCATTGGCACCATGAGAATGCTAGGAGTATTTTCTTTCATTTGGTACCACCCATGTTGCCCTGCAATAAATTCTGACGAAGATATTATATGAAATGCAAGAGACATTACGACGAGTCCGAGCTTTCCTGGACGAAAATCTGGCTATGTTGCTCTACAATGCTCTGATATTACCCCTGTTTGACTATTGTGACACTGTATATGCAAATTGTAATGTAACTGAATTGATTAAATTGCAGCGACTCCAAAACAGAGCAGGAAAAATAATATTACAAGTTCCATATGATACATGTACCCATGATGTTCTTAACACACTCAAATGGTTTTATTTGTCTGAGAGAGTGTTTTATCACCGATGTGTTTTTATGCATAAATGCATTAATGGACCCTCTCCACCGTATTTATCCAGGATGTTCACATTTTCTAGTCATGGCCATAACACACGAAGATCTCACAGAAAAGACTTGCTGATCCCCAAATGCAGAACTACCACTGGCCAAAGGGCTTTCATTTACCAAGGGGTGAAAGCATGGAATGGACTTAGCATGGCCGTCAGAAATTCTACCTCAGTACATGTTTTTAAAAATAGGCTAAAGCATGAGATTTTATCCAATAGAGGTCCTTATTGATCATTTTATCTATATATTCCAAATTTAATTTATATTTTAATATTTCTATTTGCTCTTAATCTTTTTACCAATTAATGTTCTTACCCGGTTTATTTATTTTTACATGTTCTTTCTTTTGTATATAACTTGTCTAATCCTGTGTTTTTGTGCGTCCTCTGTAAATTTTGTGTGTCTAATTATGTGTCAGGACCTCATTGGAAACCAGTGTAAACTGAATGGGCCATCCTGGTTAAATAAAAGATTTTTGACTTTGACTTTGACTTTGACTTTGAGACCCCATCTCACATTTTACGAGTTTTCAACTAACGTTAACATTAAAACTTCATCACTCACAAGCCAGGCACTCCAATGGTAAAAATCAAAATGTTTTTTGTATTTGGTCATTCTGGAACTATGAGCATGCAAATCACTGTAATTATCATTGAAAAAAATTCCAAAGTCATTTTTTAACAAGATTAGACAATCTGCGTCATTTTCATTCTAAAGAGTGCAGGCTGAAGGGCTAATGGGAATCAAGATATCGTCTTAGACCATTGATGTTGGTATGCAAATTGAAGGTCTTTTTGAGAGCTTTCCAACCATGGCAATTAGAATGTTATATGACTAATACTGACGAAGTTATAGAGAACCGCGGATTGGCGAAAATGGTCGAAAATTTAAAAAACATTGAAACTTTAAGGCCTTTGGGGGACCCCTTCCTCTTGTTGGATTTTCATAAAATTTAAGCTGCATTGTTTTTGCACCATTTCTCACAAAATAGGAGGGTATGCGAATTGATATTGACAAAAAAAGTTTTTTGGACCACCCTAATGGACAGCCAAAGACATTTTATTTCATGAAGACTGGTAACTCTGGTTAAACAGTGAGAGTGCTGCAGTGCCCTGGCTGCCTTTGTAGCACCTACTTTTGAAGTGGTCACTACAGTCTTAAGTAATAGTGGCAGTTCTTGATGAGATATCTAAGTAAAATATGATCATAATTAACAGCAAGTTGCTCTTGGAATGTGAAGTCATACTTTGAAATGTATCTAAGTTGCTGATGTTAATTGCAAATAGTCTTGAAGAGACATGGACCAAAGTGATCACTTCCAAACAAAGCACATCCTGAACTTGGCACACTCACACAGCCAATGTACCATAGTTAAATATCTTATTGAAAATATTAAGTCATTGGTACAGCCCATTTTTCCATTGCATGTTTCTGTGTTATTATTCTTCTCTACTCCTACACAAATTCTGAACAAGTTTTTTTTTCTCAGCGCGGTTAATATTTGCTTGCACCTGCCCAATTGAATTACGGTAGAAATTGCTGATATTGTTTGATTAATATCATCAATAAAGTGAACCCAATCAAAACTTCCAAACTTTTTAACAAAGCTTGGATCATCCACAAACTCTTCATTGCACTCTACCTGGTGTAAATTGGCTATCTTTTTACCAATAGCCCAAATATTGGCCCCGAATAACATCTAAATAAATGATGATTAACTTCTCACTTGCGTATCAGGTGCATAATTTCAGGTGACTTATGTTGAGATCTATCAAATATAACTTCCTAAATTTATTATACATAAACACTGATCATGGAGCTTATAAATGTATCCACATTGAAAAGGCTGAATAATACTTCAGCTTGGAACTGCATCCATAGGCATGGACAAATCAGAGGCAAGGGTGGGAAACTCATTCCAATAGGCTCATTCCAATAGGATTAAAGTATCATGCTTGACCACCTGGTGTAATTATAAGGAAGCCTAAATGATAGAACACAATTGAGCAGGTGTGTGAGTGAAAAAGTTTTTTTCCCTGCACTGTGAAATTTGTTCTATAATAGAAAAGGCATAGATAAGAATGAAACAGGCAAAGTGCACTTGTGGCGCAGCAGGAAACATCGGATATGTTGAACATTAGTTACCCAGGCCCAGAATTGAACCTGGTCCTAGTGGTCAGCAGTTCAACATGGCATCACTGAGCTGGGCCAATCATTTATTGTGAAGAAATAGAAAATGAATGGATGGATGATTGGGGCTACTTGGATTTTCTACTGGCGGAAACTGCGAGGTAATCCTCGGATACTAATCCTGCAGTACGAAGACATGTTGCAATCACCAGAGGGCGCTATCAGGAAGATTATGAAGCACCTCGGTGAATCTCTTTCAGATGAAATAATCAAAGAGATTGTGAAGAAGACTTCATTCACAGCGATGAGGGACAACCCATTGCTGAACTACACAGGTGTCCCACTGATGAGGATGGAAATTTCACCTTTTATGCGGAAAGGAACAACTGGGGCCTGGAAGAATTCTTTCAATAACGAACAATCCGACTATGTGAATGAGGTCTTTCATAAACACTTCAAGTTATCGAGATTATAACTTGAGGAAAATTAAATTACTTGCAACATTTTAGTGACTGGTCTTATTTATCGTTAATACCCAGTTCGCAATTCTCAGAGAGACTCGAGCTGTGAATCAACATGACAATACCATTAGTTTCAAAATTTCATAGAGCATGACTTCAACCTGCCTAATCATCTATCTATCTGCTCTATCATCAATCATTATATCGATCTATTGAGCTATATGACTAGCTATCTAGCTATCTATCTTATTGTCTATCTTGCTATAGATCCATCTGGCTATCTATCTCATTCTTTATCATATTCACTTCATGTATCATTTTACCATATCACCGAGACATAGGAAAAAGCCAGAAAATTTACATAACCTAAAACATGATATATAAATACACTGTATATAATAATATGTATATTTTAGTTGCATATCAAATGTGCATGTATAAATAAACCTTTACTTTCTAGACTGTAAACAGAACTTAACACCACTAAAACATTAGAAATGTATCCTGCTGAAGTTAGGACTGAACTGACATGTTGAAACATTTGGCAAGACCTTGGCCAGGGTTAGATAAACTATCAGGCCTTGATATGAGCATGTAAACTTCATTAATCAAAGATTACTCTTCAAATTCAGCTGATTTAAAAACAGACAGATTACTGAGGCCTTCAATCACCATCAGATGTGCTGTTGATTAATTGTACAATTATCAGAGACAAAGTAAACAGTAAACATTTCTGAGAATTTGAACTTCCTCATCTTGTCTTCTTAAGCCTCAATATTATAGCTAAGGATGGATTGATGATTTGGGCTTTACATCCTGTATTTATGCACTTTGTAGACTAATTAAGGCAGGAGGACATGGTAATGAGGCGACGGATGATTGAAACAGCCATCCTACCCATCCAACATAGGTCTAGGGGTCCCGAGACTCCCGACAAGAGCTGTATTTGAATCCAGGACCTGGAGTCTGCAATTGCCAGTCCAGCACGCTACCACTGAGCTAGCCCTCCCCCACCCCCGACTTAAAAACAGAACGATTTCTGAGACTTTTAATTACCATCTATCACACTGTCTATTTACTGTTAATATAGTTTATCTGTCTATGTCTATGATCTAGCCACCGATATATTTGCCCATCATTACCCCAAAACATACTGATACAGTGACACATAACATTTCCAAGTATACCTATTATTCCCCTGTTCTAGATTTCCACACCTTTCAGAGGCTGATAGAGGTCGACAACCCCAATACATCCAAATTGTCTATTTATAGATTATTGATCAGATCCATTATGTTTCCGGGATGTTGTTTCAGCCTTTGGGGTAAAAGCGTTGGGGTAACACCAGCTGGATACCCTCAGCAGTACATTCATGATTAACAGAACTTTACTCCAAAGAGAAAAGTACACCATGTGTACATCATGGAGTTGCAGTTCATATTAAAAGGATAAGTTTTAATTGGATGAAATTTTAAAAGGGGTTTGACTTCTGTCTTGCTGTTTTTTATCGGGCAATTAAGTAAAAGAAGCCGTTCCAAAAAGTGGGCAACTGATAATCTGTCCAAACTGGGAGAATCTATTGCATGCCTTGCCGCAGCATTGGTTTAGGCTGGGAGACCACCCTCTACCTGTATGGGCTATATTCATGAATTTATTGCTCTCTTCAACATCTCTGGTTATACTTCTACATCAGGGTTCAAGATACCCAGCGTCCCAGTCATCTTGGTGCCTGAGACAACCAAAATTTCTCTGCATTTCATGGTAATTCTCCAAGATGGACATCCTCCGCACACTGAAATCTCAGCTCAAATTTGAAATCCTGGATAACTTAACAATGCAGGAGTCTCACTGGACTTGGCCATACCGAGCAACTAAGGTAGAGTGAGGTGATCCTGTATTCTTGCTCTTATAAAGGTTTAAAACAGGACAGGAAGTGACAATGGTGATGAGGGGAGGTACATTCTTGGCACAGGATAAAACATCCATCTAACATGGGATGCCCAAGACAGAATCAAACCCAGGTCCCGGACGTTAGCAGCCCAGCTTGCTACCACTGTACCACTGAGTTAAGGCCTAGGCCCCTGGAAGGGTACTGGGCTAGTTCAATCTGGCATTGTAAATATCAAATTGCCTGTTCCGCAACATTAAAATTAATTTCTCAAAAATTAAAACAAGTGACTTACCTTTTAACCTTTCTCTGAGTGAATTCAATTCTTCTAACTGCTTCTTGGATGTGGTGACGGCCGAGTCCAGCTGTGACGCAAGTTCCGTTTCATTCTTCTTACAGCCGTTTAGTTCCAGTTGTAAATTTCCTAATTGCGAAGTGGCATTGCTTAACTCACTGGCCAGCTGGACCTGAAATACAGGTGAGCGTTTTTGTGAGTGGACGATTAAAGTCGTAGAATACATTTTCAGTTATTATGTATGTTAAATCTCCACAAAGATGTCCCAAGATATCAGAAAGATGCCGGAATCTCGGTCAAACTACACTCATAGGTGAGTTTTCAGTGTTAGAATACTGATAGGTGTAATCAATGTAGTACTACTATATATAGTTCAAAGAAAGTTTATCTCCAAATCGCAGAGTAATCCTGAGAAGAAACCTCCAAGATCAGGAAGTCCTTTCATTCTATGTTTATAATACTGCACATGCACAGGCTATCTAAAACTGTCTATCTGGATATTACCATTGTGTTTTTAATGCGAAAGATAGCAAGAATCCAACTTGAATTGTCACAGTGTTTTCAATCAGCATAAATGTCAAGCAGTCCTCAAAGATGTAAATACAATATATGGTATGGTGATAGTGCAGAGTTCAAAACTGAGGTTGATGCATTTCCTGCACATTCACCCCACAAGTGCATTAGCCTGCCATATCCATCTAAGTTGTGACAAAGATCCAGTTATAAACATCTCATATCAGACTGAGGATTGTTTTTTGAAACACGTTAAAACCAATGACTAGCAAATCAATCAATATCTTGCGTAACCAGTGGAGATACAGCACCGACAAAAATCAATTTGTTGGGAGAGACCATGGAGAGTTACTGGAGAACTGGAGACTGGGCAAATGTAATTGCAATAGAAGTATAAGGATTTATGAGAAACCAACTTTTCCAAATTTATAAGCAGACCTGTATAGTACACTGTCAAGCACTGTTATGGACTGTCAAGGCTCTTAATTTTAGTTCTTGCCTCTCTGGCTCTTCAGAAATAACTTTGGGGAGAAGAGTTCTTTTAGAAATTAAGATCCATCTGAATGCATTTGCTTTCAAATTATAATGATGTGACACAAGTATTGCAGCTATACTGCTGGCCTGTACACTGCAAGTATTGTCCGCCAAGAGAAGATAGAACACTTTTATGCCAGTTCTGGCTTCAAACAACCAGTTTGCATGAAGAGAGTCAGAATCCAAACAATAAAATACGCATCCAGAAATAGAAAGGGTGCAGAAATAAAGTGGAAACAATAAAATAAACTTCGGCCGAACAACTTTTACGTTAATAAATTGAATTTGAAAGTTATGAAATCCAAAATGTGAAACAATATCCAGAGATAGGAAAAGGCAGAATAGGAGTAAGAAATGATACTTTTTATGAATCAGAAAAATTTGAGCTATGAATAATTCAAATGAACAGGTAATAAAGAATGGAACCAAAGCAATCCGAAAAATATTGTGACAACAAAATCCGAAAGTGCGCCAAGAAGTAAGAATCCACGAAACATCCAAGGACACAAATTTATCCTTGAGTCCTGGGTGCGCCAAATAAATTTACAGGTGTCTTCCCCTCCCCTATAGTACAGCATCTGACTGTTGACTGATGCTGACACAGTCTGTTTCTGCTGCGGATGTTGTTGGTGTAACTGATGCAGATATAGAGATGTATTGGATGATTTGATCTGATGATGAGATTTCCCAGGAGCTCTAGCAATATCAGAAATATAGGTAGGAGGAAAGAGGGGAGTCAGGAGATTGAAAAGTCACTGGAAAGGTGGGCTGTCCTTCAGAATTGTACAGTTTGTAGGCCTATAGCTTGGGATTATCTTGGAATTAAGATATAAGATACGAGCCAAAAAGTCATGTTCATCCTTCACTTTGCTTATTATAAAAGTTAAGTTAAATACATAAAGATCTCCCCCCCACCTCCAATAACTTCCCCTTCTGTCTTACTAATTAATTCTTGGATGTGGGTTTTCAAATAGGTAGGAGGAAACTGACTTCGTATAGTGGAAAGGTAGGATGCACTTCAGACTTGTACAGCTTTGCAGGCATTTAGCTTGGGATGTGATTAGTGGTAAGAAATGAGCCAAAAATCCACTTCAACCTCGAGTTTACTCATTGTAAAGTACATACAAATAATGGAAGTTATGCTCCCCCCTTTCCTTCTCATTGACTAATTCTGGGATGCAGTTTCATTACTTCATTTCACAGCCATTACACATTTAGCATAACTGATGTGCATAAGATGATAATACTCCATCATCCTATCTGTTCTAGCTTGGGTCTTTCTCAAGTCCTGTACTCTTCTCCTCCCCCCCCCCCACAAACTTTGTACGTCATTAACTAAGGATGTGTATTTTTTTGCTCTTTGTTACTTCTTTTCTCATCTTCCACTAAGAAAAAGTTTTCCTTTATACATTTACGAAATCATCCTTTAATTTAATAGATAAATAGATATGTGGGCATGTGATCCATCTCCTCTTTTTTTTAAAGATTGATGATACACATGACATTTCTTGTAGCTTTTGACAGACATGGAAATTTCAAAATGTGAAAAAGCAGACAAGCATGACAGACAAATCAGGAGTAATTCATCATGGAATAGATGTAACTTATAGAGACAAGAATTAGAGCTAGAACAATCGTAAGACCACATTCCCGGACCTCACAGGTGGAAATGGAGGCAAATGCTAATAATGTTGAGGACTGAAGCCTCAGCTTCTCATATCATCTGCTGTATCTGGGAATCAACCTTCAAGAACTTGTAGAACAGGCCCAAAAGGGCTTAGATTCAAAATTTCAAATGACCTAGGAGGGCAGCAGAGTGGCTAAATATGCCACTACAGGTTCAATTCCTATTTGGGGAAAAATTTATGAACAGCTCTTCGTGTGGCATATCACCTTGTTGTCAAATATGTGGTATAATATACATGAGACTTTAAATAGGTGGGCTCTTTTATTGGACATCATGAAAGCATTTTGTGGACTCCTATCATCTCATCAACCAACCCTCAACCCTCGTTTCAAACTTGGGGTTCTCTTTATCTATTAAATCCAAATGCAACCCTCTCAATCTCATCACTTCAATGGAAAGTTCATGTTCTTAGAACCTCTCTTATCCAAATACACTTAAAACTCGTTAACCAAGTTGGGGCCCCATGAAACGACATATCTATCAATCATTGTGTTTATCGCACCTTTCTGTACATGTAACACCTTTAGACTTTAGATTTAGACTTAGTTGAACTCCACTCCCCACCCCCTGCAGCTTTCAGCCACAGTTGAAAAATATTTATTGAATTCGATGGAAGGATGGAGCTAAAAATAGCACCATCAACAACATTGGGGTGGGATGGCTTGGCCACATGGGGTGTATGTTACAACTTGTGCTAACCTCATGGAAGTGGGGTATACATCACAATACCATGCAGATATATGACCACACCTCAAACTATATAAAATATATGAGACTAAATAATACAGTCTAACTTCCATTTGAGACGAGCTACGCCAAGTTTATAAATATGTATAGATACTATGACTCAAGAGAGTAGATGGTGGAGCTGAGAGGGAAGTAGTCTACAACATATGTGGGACCTTTACTTGGCCAGAATCTCATCCAAATGACACCCAGCTGGAATTATGCTAAAATGAAGGTCCCCAATAATTGCCAGGTATAATGCTAAAGTAAATTTTAATTTTTACCATTTCAATTTATCCCAACTAAGCTTTAAAATTGTTTGTGCCTATGGGGAGCAATTTTGATGCAGACATTGCAGAAATGCCAGAGATGAATTCATTTAATTTTTATGAAGTAATTCATTTACTATTCTCACTCCAGTTTAGTCATGGGATCCCAGAAGTACCTGAAAACAACGACGAATTAAAATACAAAAGCACCTTATCCAATCCATAATTTCAGCTTTCACATTCAAAATGGCAACAATTGATGTCATTACATTGTATGAGCAGTATTGAACGACTGAAATGACCGCAAAACCAAGGTTTCACAGCACACCAAACCGATCACATACATACTAAACATAGACAGATTAGATTTACAGGTATATATCACAGGTGTGATGTTTGTATAATGGCCATGTGTTGCTGGGGAAATATTGGGGTAAACTCAACCTGAATTTACAACATAGTGCCAAGAATACAGGGAAAAAACATTGGCAAAAAATTATGTCGAGAGGAACAAAGGAATGAGGAGAAAAAATTGAAGCAATATAATATTGGGGCTCTACAGAAAATAATGGCTCAATATCAGGGTGACTCCTTTGAAGAATACCTGAAGAATAATTTTGTTTGGAAAATCGGAGAATGGGAGTCCCCCGATTATGTTGCGATTTTTTCTAGGTGTGTCAGGGTGAGCTGAGAAGTGCTTGGGAGGCACAGGTAAGACGTTTTTTGGATTTTTTTATTATACTGCACTGTAATATTTGCTTCGTTGGAAAAATAAGATTCTTTTGAAGTTTTGATAGAGCTTTCCATCTTATCTAAAGCCGCAAACACTGCCAGTGCACCTAGATTTTTCTCTCAAATTAGATTTTTTATTTATTCATTCGCAGTTCTAACATATATATCTACATGTATTTCCAACATTGTGAGAGAAGAACAATCATTACTTAGGTAGGTGGCACTGCAAACAGTAGTTAACATTACATGAAATCCTCTGGTGGACAATAAAGAAACTAGTTAAAAGATGATCGATTGTAAGGTAGAGAGATAGGCCTAAAGATAGAGCTATATATAGACAGGTAGTGAGAAAGGTAGATAGGTTCCTATCTTCTCTGATTTCTGTGTCATTTTTGAAAGAACTACAAAACCACAGTGGGTTCACTGAGGCGTGACCTATTTGGACACGATAGATAAATAGAATCTGATTGATAGATATGGTTAAGTGCAGCTCTCCAAGCCCACTTCTGGGTGCTCGCAAGTGTTTATAGATGGCAAAGAGAGCGGGAGTCCTCAACATACTTCATATTTACCTTCTGTCAGGGAACTTTTACTTTCCAGCACAGACACTAATACAAGGGGCCGCTAGTTTCACGTCTCATCCGAACGACATCCAGTTGGGACCAGTGTCAATGACAAAATAACAAGAACACTTTGTAAATTGATTAAGGGAAAGACATTTACCTTTTCTTGTTCTAACGTAAGTACTTTGTGTTGTGACTGAGTAGCGGTGGTTTTGAAGGCGTCGTTTCTCTGTTCTATCATGGAATTACTTTGTTCTACGTATCTGAAAATGAATTTTAAATCACATTTTAATAAATGAATGGCACCTTCCAAAGCTTTATTAAAATGAAGAAAGTTCTAGCAATTAATAGGTTTCACTTACTTTTGATTTCTTTGTAGTAAATCATTGATTTTCTCATTCTGGGCTTCAATTCTTGCACTTCGTTCAAAAACTTCTTTCTTTAAATGCTCGTTTTCCTGAAATATGGTAAGTACATGAATTAAATCTTGCAAACACAGCAAAAAAAGAAAATTAAATGCAACATGAAATTTAGGGACATTTTAAATATGATGAATAAATTATCAAAATACGTACAGCAACAATTCTTTGGATATTTTGAAGTAATACTGTGGTTTCCATGGCTGGAGCTGACATAGAGCTCATTGTTCCCATACCTCCCATTGAGTTTTGAAGACCTTCCATCTGAAACAAAAATTTAATAGATATATCTGAAAATTTAATTGAAGTTTGAAGTTTTTTATTTTTTCTTGATAACATCTGAATTCATTTTACAAAAGTATATAAAGATAATAAAATATAAAGTTCCATTCAGTTAACAAGAAGGAAACAAACAGAGTTAAAATTAACTATTTTAAGTTGCTCCCTTTAAATAAATAAAATACAGAATTTAAAAGGAAAAATTAATAACACAAATGAACAAGACATACACATATATATTGGAGCAATGTATCATAGCAACTTCATTTAATATAAATCAGTTTTCAGCTTAACAAAAGCTTTGCTGAATGTCTTTAAAGTATTTCTATTCTTAACTGAATCAGCGAGATGTAACCACAAATGTGGGGCTCGACCCAAGTAACTCTTGTTGTATAAATCAATAGTATGGTGAGGTACTCTAGGGTAATTTCGATTTCGTGTATAGTATTCATGGGTACCTATGTTGAATAAAGTTGAAATACGCCGCGGCAGAGTTCCGTTCATATATCTAAATGAAATATTAAGTAAAGATAATTCAATGAGGTTTTCAATCCTTAAAACATTTGCTTTTCTATATAAGCCTGATAATCTTGTTCTTCTACTTGCATTAAAAATAAGCCGCATCGATCTGTTCTGCTGTTTTTTTATCTGCTTTAAGTCAGCTACCTTCAACATAGGTCCCCAGACACTTAATGCATAATTAACGTGACTTCGAACATTTGAGTGGTAAACCAACATTTTTATCCTAGCAGGTAGTATATTTTTAATCATATTCAGGCTATAATTACCAGCAATCATTTTTGTTAATATATGCTTAACTTGATATTTCCAATCACAAAATTCGTCAACAATTACTCCCAAAAATTTCATACTTTCTACTCTATTAATTTCTTTATTACCAAGCTTAACTGTACCATTAAACACCATTTCCTTCTTCCCTTTTGACCTAAATAATATGTACTTTGATTTATCAACATTAAGAGTCAAGGAATTACTGGCGAACCACTCATTCAGTTTCTTTAAATCTTCATTAACTTTCCTGTATAAAAATCTTAAATTACTTCCTGAGGCAAAAACAGTGGTGTCATCAGCAAATGTAACGCAACTACAAAATTTCAAACATTTTCCTAAATCATTAGCTAGAATTATATACATAAGAGGCCCTAACACAGACCCCTGCGGAGTACCATAAGACAAAACTTGACTACGAGAGAGAACATTCTTATATTTAACCTTAATTTCTCTATCAGTTAAGTAACTTTTGAACCAAGATAATGAATTTCCCCTGATACCATAAAATTCCATCTTCTTAAATAATGTGGCATGGCTGATGCTGTCAAATGCCTTGGACATGTCCAGGAAAAGACACATCTGAAAGTCATTCTCCACTAAAAGTCGAGAAGTTTTATGCTATCTTGAGAATGTTTTCTTGACTTTTTAACATATTTACACATTTTTGAACGATTTAATGCAATCAGCAGTTTACAAGCTAATTTGCGTTGATTTTCGGCAGCGTGATACCAGTACTACCTACGATAGTTTATAGGTATCTCTGCACAGTCTGCTGACCCGAGCTACTTTATTTTAGTGCTGACTGCTGACACTGTCAAATAAACAGACCTCAAACTGTGTATATCAGACGATTATTTATATTATACATTTCTGGCTCTCCCAAGTCAATTCAATTTTTTCTACTGTCCACATACCTTGGAATGTATACTGTCGACCTTGTCGGCCATTCGTGTCAGACTCATTCTGATTTCTGTGTTTTGTTGCCGACTCTCGGAAAGTAAGACAGGAAGCTCGGCGGGTGTCGTGGCAACGGTTGAAACTGGTGGAATGGGTGCGGAGCCAGCCGCTGTTGAAGAGAAGAAAAGACAGATATTCAGCCTATAAGAATCTTATTTGTGAGATCATAATTTCTTTAATGTTATGAAGTAAGTCATGTACATTTTCTTATGCAACATACCTGGATATTGCGGAGGTTGAGGATACATTTGAGGAAAGCCCGGTTGCTGAAAATTTAAAATAAAATAAAAATGAAGTTACTACATTAAAATTTGACTAAGTTTAAAAGCATTTTCAGTCATAAAACCAATAAATGGATAACCAGTGCAGATGTGGATCAATTTTAGCCATAACCTATTGATGAATTACATTAAGCAAACCGCCCCAGCGAACCAAATTTCTATTTATTACACTTAAGCCACTATCTTTTTCATGTCAGCCAAGATATGAATGAAGAAAAATATCTGTACTGACCTGCATGGGGTTCTGGTATAAGGCAAGCTGATGTTGATTTGCCATCGGGACACCTGCAAAAATAATTAAATCAACTTTCAACAATTTGTCAATTGATGAAAAATGTTCCAAGGACTATCAGAAGTACAGCAGAAGCAAGGTACATAAGAAAAGCTTGCATGACAGACCTTTTTTCTGCACATCATATTACAGGCATGCACAGTACATATTCTAGCAGTAAAATGCACATTGCAATAACCCTCAAGTCAAGTTCTTGCCTCTGGTGACGATAGGTTATTCACACGAGACAGGAGTCCATAACATGCTACACAGGATTCATTCAAGTCATGTTTGTGAAATTTCATCTTACATAACCATTAAAGTGCAATAATATAATTGTATTCAAGCAAATACTACAAAAAATGTACATGTAACTGCAATTACATAATGAATAGTCACCAACAAGACAGATTATCTATTATCACCACTTAATAAAAATCTCTCATTCATTCAATACTTATACTGTATACACATAATCATCACCCGAAAATATATTTCATACTAATCATTTTACAATATTACATACTTGATCTTGTCTGCGAATACATCATTCCTTCCTTCCCATGCACATTGAACAAGAAAATCTCCAATATCAGCACTTATTTATAAAATCATGTTAACGTCCATGGCATCCATATTGTATTGTGAGATTCCAGTCTGCGTCTAAATGTTACTAAGCTATATTAGTCACATGTATTCCAACACCATGTGATGGTAATGACCTACTTAAAAGCCCTATATTTAGCATATTTCACCTTTACTGCAAATAGCTAATGATAACATAGCCCCTTAACAGGCTAAACTGTGACGCCAGGTTCTTACAATCATTATAGTTGATCATCGCAAAGATTATCTTTAGATAAACTGATAAGTGCTCCTTCCTTATTCCTTGTGTTCTCTATTTAGCGATAATTTACTTCAGTCTTTAACAAACTTATGATGCAAGATTCAAGGCAAAATAATAGCATACTCTCACAGGAACTTACAAAATACTTGTGACCAAAGGAAGTTGGTACAGAAGGTGTAGCCCTCAGAAGCAAGGTCTTGGCGCTCATGAGGGTTGGTTGATTTATTGGATGAGAAAGGAGTTTACGCCATGTTGAACATTTACCTCAAATGTGGGATTTTATTCTTACCCTACATTTACATTGATACAACTGATTTTACTCAAGCTAATAGCATAATAGTAATCTGAACATCATTGCAGGGGTGTTCTCATTGATCTACAAACCAATAAGAAGCAGAACATTCAAGTTTCATTAAATTAGCTCCCACTCCTAACTCATATATCCCTTAACAGACTGCTCAGTCCCAAAAACAATCCTGTGCTTGTGACGTCATTGGCAGCTTTTATGGACATAAATGGCCATAAATGGCCCAACAGGCAGTAAACTGGGGATGCACATAAATGTCCCTTCAGGCCGGTAAGGGATATCCCCCAATAAACTCTCGACTCCTTCTCCATTTGCATTCTAAAAACTGACTTCAAATGTGTCTAGCAGAGTTCCGCTGAAGTACTGCGAGGGGCAGACATGATTTGCAGCACTTCTGGTCCCCTAGATTTGACCTACATTGTATTTTCAAATTTGACTTGAAATTTACTAGTCTGCAGGATCGCTCCACTCGCCTGCTCTACAGCAGACTGGCTTGTCAGTCAGAAAGCCCGCGACTCAGATTCAGAATCCCTGATATGAAGCAAACTTGCCATTATCATGATTATTACTGGCCTACCTTAGATCTATAAAAGAAAAGTACTAACCTTGGAAGACAGCAGCGGAAGGAGGTTGGGCCCCAAGCATAGGAGAGTGGGACATGGGGTAATTCTGCTGGGGCATCTGGACTGGGGGAGCCCATGGTAACGTCCCTGGCATTATTGGTTGGCCTGTCATGGGGTCAAAGGCCGGTTGCTGAAAAAAACGATAGTTGTCCTCTTATTTTTACATTCGGTAAGGAAACACTGTATTTACTGGTGATAGTTTGTAAAATGTAGTAAAGACATAATAATTGACAAATGTTCAGTCACAAGTCAATTCTCAAGAAAAAGTCACACTACAACCTGGTCATTTCTCAATTATTAATTAATCACAAAACGCATGACATACCTGCATCATAGTGGGGTTGAGATCATAATGGCCTTCAGCAGGGTGGCCCGTCTGTGGTTTGGCGTGGGGTTTAGCACCAATCGGGGGTTTACTGCCGGAAGCTTGGGCTGCCTGGGCAGCGGAATGTGCACTTTCTGATCCCTGAAATAAAATTCCATGATACACATTATCAACGAAATACAACCATGATCAAGCAGTGGTGTTATGATGTTACATCATTAAGTGACACTAGGAAGTCTCCAACAATCTTTCATAGTTTCAAGCACTGATGCAGATAGACAAGTAGGCTAGTGGGCATTGACCAGGAGACTGAGTCCGAAATGACGCAAGGTACACTTTTGGCATCTTATGATCTTTAGGTTGAAAACCTGGCTGGCATGGGTTGTAGGAAACCAGATTTTTGCTTCACTCCTGCCCATAGGTTCTAGGCCTATAACCTAATTCAGTATCCCTCCAATGCAATAAAATGTTTCCAAATTTAAGAATTTGACTAAATCCCTCCAAATTTTGTAATTTTGAGGTCCACTCCTGTCCTTCGCAGGAGCCTAATGGATAGCCTAGGCTCGGAATCAAACTCAGGCTCCGGATGCAGGCAGCCCAGCATGCAGCAACTAACCACTGACAACAGCCTAAGGTCTCTGCTGTATTAACAGCGATTTCTTTTTTTAGTCTTATTTTTCTGACAGCCTATATCACCACCCACCTGACTATCCTCCTCCTCCTCCTCCTCTTCGCCCTCTCCTCCTTCGGCTCCTGCGTTGTTCATCCCTGGGAGCATTGCTTGACCCATCTTTGCCATGCGAGAAATCAACCTTGCTTTGTCCGTTTTGTCTTTCTTTACATCTCCTGCAGCTCCACCCTACAAAATGAAATATTTTTTCTGACTGCACTAGACTCCGAAGAATTTCAAGAGAATTCTTAAAAGATCTTAAAATTACTAAGGTTCTGCAGGGTATCCAGTGACTATCCACTAAAACATTAAACTAAATTCTCATCGATGAAGACAAGCACCATCTGTCCTCTTTGGACAAACAGTACACAGATAATTCTGTTTTTTACCCCGAGTTTTCAATACATCCCTGTATGCCTTCATGAATATTTTATATCAGATACTGACCTTATTTAATTGTTCATCTATATTTTTGGTCTTGGCTTTGACAGTCTCATCAGTCCCGGCAGGATTTGCATTGACATCGGAACTATTCGAAGCAACCGAATCTGCGATTGAGGCTGTGTCTTTGTCCTTGGCTAGTTTTACCTGTGGAACAAATTAAGACTCATGCAATTAGTAAATAATAGTCCACTCAATACAGTTGATTTATCCTAGAAACAGAAGCACGTGGTATTGAAGGTTTGCGTCTTATCCCTCTACATCTACTTAGTGGGTTATATCGACACGGCATTGAGGGTAAAATAGGATGGATATAATTTTAAAATTGAACTAGATTTTACCCTTTTCTTGACTTACCCGAACCATCTCAAACTCAATAGCCAGTGTAGAATTAGGTGGGACCTCGGTGCCATTTCCTTTTGCTCCGTAACCGAGTGAGGGCGGAATGACCAGTAGTCTCTTTCCTCCTTTTCTCATTCCTAGCATCCCATCCTCCCAGCCCTGAAGAATGAAAGTATAAACAAGACAAATATCATTCTCATTTCAAAATGGGAGAAAAGCAGACTTGCTTGAATCAAATCAAACATTCAGATTTCCAATAATCCAAATCTTAAGAATAGATACCCCGAAAAAGACATTTTTAGAAAGAAATCTGGTCATATATCAATTTTAATTTCTGATTTTCTATCCCATACCTTAATTGCTTTTCCCTTTCCTAGCTTGAGTCTTAGTAATTTGTCAGCACTCGCATTGCTATCATAGACCTGCAATAAAAACCAATCAATGTATGACAGACAAACTATGACTGATTGGAGATTTACATGACGAGTCTCAGCAAACCTCTCCGCAATATCATCAGTGGTTTTTGGGTAAGGCCAGACATATTGAATTTGTAGCTTCTCGGATTGACCAACCCAACAGATTTTCAACCTACTCAAAAAAAAATTTGAACTTACCAAATTTTTTTTATAAAATTGATATTATAAATATTGAGATTCCAGCTTTTTTTTCTTCACCCTGCCAACCAACCCTCGAAAAAGTGCCTTGAAAAGATCCGAGAAGCTGAAGATAAATTATGTGCAGCCTAACTTTTAAAAGTTAATAAATAAATCACAAATGGATACACACATCGCCAAGAGCATTGTCCTTGAAGAGCCAGCCAGTGTACCTCACTTCGGCCGAGTCCCCAACTTCCAATTCGCCCCCTTCTCCAATTACAAGATCTTGTGTAATCGTCTTGTCGATATTTCCAGCAGCGGAACCAGCCACTGCTAAACCAACCTGAAATATTTAAAGAATATGTTTAAATTAAGTATATTCAAATGGCCTTTATAAATAGATTTAAATGTCTCGCAGCAGACGTTTTCCAAGAAAATAGTATGACGATCACAAATCAGAACATTTATGAATCAAAGCAGCATTCAAAATTTCCAGATATCCTTGATTTTCCTAAAATTTAATTTTTAAGAATAACTATTCTTCTAAAAATTTGCAAACTTTTTCACAAATATGGAGATTTTTCTTCATTTAAATACATAGGAAAATTCTCTAAATATCTTTCGACTGATCAGGGAAAGGAAAAAAAGAAATAACACTAGTTATATGGCTGAAAGTCATATATATTTAGTACAAGAACACACAAAAAGCAGGCATATTGACATTATTTTTCAATTATCAACTCTCTGACAATTTCTGGTACCAACCTCTTTAGCGAAGGTAGCCAGTGACTGCTCGGACTCAAACATGAGAGACCAGCCTTGTCTTTGGTCATCGTAGAAACTGGCGTAGTTATTGGCGTGGATCTGAAATAGGCAAAAAAAGAATCAACACTTAGAAAAGTCAACAAAAAAACAGGACTCCCAAGACACATGTAACTCAACTAGTAGGAACTGAATGACTACAGTAGGAACTGAATTAATTAATTTAATAAGGGCTACAGATTTAAAATCTAGATGCAATAATTCTGGTACACTGCACAGCACTGAGAAAATTGCTGTTGCAGTTGACAGTCAGTTGTGCTAAGATGAATTTTTAAAAAAAATGTACGACCTTTATAAATATAAATTTGACTGGAAATAAGTTGGATAACTTTGTGTGCTATCCTAATGTTATTTTGACTGCGTACTTCTTGTTAACATGTATTTACACTCTTGAAATAATGTTAAATAAAGTCAATCAATCAATCATACCCGGTATGTATTTATTAAGGCAGTACTTACAGAAAGCTTGAATGTAGGACCAACAGAGACATGGGTGATTTGTTCTTGTTTCGTTCTGTATACAAGTATCTTGTACTGAAAACAATAAAAACACAATTTTAAAATAAATTCATTGTGTTCACCTTTGGATTTCGTATCCCATAATTTAGGCCATACATTTCGTAATGATACATTAGTTATCTTCAAAGACACAGAAATAAACCTACATCAGCTTCGGCATGGTTTCCTAAAAGAGCAACTCCCAATTTTCCTTGGCTGACCGATTTTCCATCAACACTGAAAAAATCAGACACAAATGTCAACTATGTTGTATTGTCGGGTTTGTAAGTAAACTGTATGGAATAATTTTTCTGTACATACGTAGTTGTACTTGTTCTGCCAAGTGCTATAAACAATAAAACAATCACAGAGTGAAATTGACAAACACGATTATGACTTTGAATCCTTGAATCACGATTTAAATCGCCCTGATTTTTAAAAATCGGCAAAACCAATTCCAGATAATTTTACATTTAATCATAATGGATGTAAGAGAGTATCTATGTTCAACAGTTACTTACAATTTATAGGTCTGAGCAGCCAAGGCATGGAGGAGAGTTGGGGAATTAGCTGATGTAGAAGAAGACTGGGCTTCATCTGCTGAAAATAGAACATATACAAAAATCTTGAGTTTACAGGGTTGCAATGGGTCTGTGAAATAGCTCAACAGGGTTTCAGCATGACATCACCAGGGAGAGATATGACTCATTCATTGTTTTGCATACCTGTCTGAGCTACTTCAAAGACCTGTCTGGGCTATTTCACAGACATGTTGCAACAATATAGTGGTAACCCTTTCTAAATTATTTTACAGACCTGTTGAAACCCTGTTGAGCTATTTCACAGACCCATTGCAACCCTGTCTGAACTATTTCACAGACCTGTTGCAACCTGAAACTCTCTCTGAGATATTTCACAGACCTGTTGCAACCCTGAAACTCTCTCTGAGATATTTCACAGACCTGTTGCAACCAAGTCTGAGTTATTTCACATACCTGTTGCAACATCGTTCCAAATTATTTCATAGACCATTTGCAATGCTGTCTGAATATTTCACAGACCTGTTGCAATCCTGTCTGAGTTATAAATTTCACAGACCTGTTGCAACCATGTCTTAATAAATTTCACAGGTATTTCACAGACCTGTTGCACATTGTCTTGAGTTACTTCAAAGACATGTTGCAATGTTGTCTTGAGGTATTTCAAAGTTAGGCAACCCTGTCTACAATATTTCAAAGACCAGTGGCAACCCTGTCTGTCCAATTTATTTCACAGACCCGTTGCCATCCTTTTTGAGTTATTTCACAGACTTGTTTAAACCCTGTGCAAGTTATGTCACACACATGCTGAAATCAAATTTGATTTATTTCACAGACCCGTTCCAACCATGTCTAGTTATTTCACAGACCTGTGGCAACCCTGTGCATGTTATATCACAGACCCGTTGCAACGTTGTCTTGTGTTATTTCAAAGACCTGTGACAACCATGTCTGAGTTATTTAACAGACATGTTGCAACCTTGTGCAAGTTATTTCACAGACCTGTTGAAATCATATCTGAATTATTTCAGAGACCTGTTTAAATCCTATACGAGTAATTTCACAGACCTGTTCAAACTATGTCTGATTTATTGCACCTGTTGCAACCCTGCCTGAGTTACTTCACAGACAGTTGCAACATTGTGCATTGTGCAAGTTATTTCACAGACCTGTTGAAATCATATCGGAGATATTTCACAGACCTGTTTAAATCCTACATGAGTTATTTCACAAACCTGTTGCAACCTTGTCTGGAGTTATTTCAAAGACCTGTTGCAACCCTGTCTGAGTTACTTCACAGTCCTTTTGAAATCATAACTGAGTTATTTCACAGACCTGTTCAAACCATGTCTGAGTTATATCAAAGACCTACAGCGACCCTGTCTGAGTTATTTCACAGACCTGCTGCAACCCTGGCTCTTAGTTATTTGTTGTAATTTTGTCTTGAGTTATTTCAAAGACCTGTGGTAACCCTGTCCGAGTTATTTCTACTGCTACCCTTTCTTCGATTTATTTCACTGACTTGCTATAACCCTGTCTCTAAGTTATTTCAAAGACCTGTTGAAATAATCTGAGTTATTTCACAGACCTGTGGTAACCCTGTCTGAAATTATTTCACAGACTTGTTGCAACCCTGTCTGAGTTATTTCACAGACCAGTGGAAACCCTGTGCAAGTTATTTCACAGACATACTGAAATTATATCTGGGTTATTTCACAGACCTGTTTCAACCATGTCTAGTTATTAATATTCACAGACCTGTTGCAACCCTGTGCATGTTATTTCATAGACTTATTGCAACCTTGTCTGAGTTATTTCACAGATCAAGTTATTTCACAGATCTGTAGCAACCCTGTCCAAGTGATTTCACATACCAGTTGCAACCCTGTCTGGGCTATTTCACAGACCTGTTGCAACCCTGCAACCCTGTCTGAGATATTTCACAGACCTGTTGCAACCCTGAAACTCTCTCTGAGTTATTTCACAGACCTGTTGCAACCAAGTCTGAGTTATTTCACATACCTGTTGCAACATCGTTCCAAGTTATTTCACAGACCAGTTGCAACTTGCAATGATGTCTGAATATTTCACAGACCTGTTTCAATCCTGTCTGAATTATAAATTTTACAGACCTTTGGCAACCATGTCATAATGAATTTCATAGACCTGCTGCAACCCTGCCAGAGTTATTTCACAGACCTGTTGCAATGTTGTCTTGAGTTATTTCAAAGACCTGTTGCGACGTTGTCTTCAGTTATTTCAAAGACCTGTGGCAACCCTGCCTGAGTTATTTCATAGATCTATTGCAATGTTGAAACCTTGTCTGAGTTATTTCACAGACCTGTTGCAACCCTGATTTATTGCACAGACCTGTTGCAACCCTGTCTGAGTTATTTCACAGACCTACTTCAACCCTGTCCAAGTTATTTCACAGACCTGTTGCCATCCTTTCTGAGTTATTTCACAGACTTGTTGAAACCCTGCGCAAGTTATTTCACAGACTAGTGGAAACCCTATGCAAGTTATTTCACAGACCCGTTCCAACCATGTCTAGTTATTTCACACACCTGTTGTAACCCTGTGCACGTTACTTCACACACCTGTGGCAACCCTGTGCATGTTATTTCACAGACCCGTTGCAACCTTGTCTTGTACCTGTGGCAATTGTGTCCGAGTTATTTCACAGACCTGTTGCAACATTGTCTTGAATTATTTCAAAGACCTGTGACAACCCTGTCTGAAATATTTCACAGACATGTTCGATGTTGCAACGTTGTGCAAGTTATTTCACAGAAATGTTGAAATCATATCTGAATTATTTCGCAGACCTGCTTAAATCCTATACGAGTCATTTTACAGACCCATTCCAACCATGTCCAGTTATTACACAGACCTGTTGCAACCCTGTGCACATTATTTCAAAGACCTGTTGCAACCTTGCCTTGAGTTATTTCATAGGCCTGTTGCAACCCTGTCTGAGTTATTTCACAGACCTGTTGCAACCATGTCTGATTTATTGCACAGACCTGTTGCAACCCTGACTGAGTTATTTCAGACATGTTGCAACGTTGTGAAAGTTATTTCACAGCCCTGTTGAAATTACCTGAATTATTCACAGACTGTTTATAAATTGTCTGAGTTATTTCACAGACCTGTTGCAAGAGTTATTTCATAGACCAGTTGCAACCCTGTCTGAGTTATTTCACAGACCTGTTGAAATCATATCGGAGTTATTTCACAGACCTGTTTAAATCCTACATGAGTTATTTCACAAACCTGTTGCAACCTTGTCTTGAGTTATTTCAAAGACCTGTTGCAACCCTGTCTGAGTTACTTCACAGTCCTTTTGAAATCATAACTGAGTTATTTCACAGACCTGTTCAAACCATGTCTGAGTTATATCAAAGACCTACAGCGACCCTGTCTGAGTTATTTCACAGACCTGCTGCAACCCTGGCTCTTAGTTATTTGTCGCAATGTTGTCTTGAGTTATTTCAAAGACCTGTGGTAACCCTGTGACTGTCTTGAGTTATTTCACAGAACTACTGCTACCCTTTCTTCCATTTATTTCACTGACTTGCTATAACCCTGTCTCTAAGTTATTTTACAGACCTGTTGAAATAATCTGAGTTATTTCACAGACCTTTTCCAACCATGTCTGAGTTATTTCACAGACCTGTGGTAACCCTGTCTGAGTTATTTCACAGACCAGTGGAAACCCTGTGCAAGTTATTTCACAGACATACTGAAATTATATCTGGGTTATTTCACAGACCTGTTTCAACCATGTCTAGTTATTAATATTCACAGATCTGTAGCAACCCTGTCCAAGTGATTTCACATACCAGTTGCAACCCTGTCCAAGTGATTTCACATACCAGTTGCAACCCTGTCCAAGTGATTTCACATACCAGTTGCAACCCTGTCTGGGCTATTTCACAGACCTGTTGCAACCAAGTCATTATTTCACAGACCTGTTGCAACATCGTTCCAAGTTATTTCACAGACCAGTTGCAACTTGCAATGATGTCTGAATATTTCACAGACCTGTTTCAATCCTGTCTGAATTATAAATTTCACAGACGTGTGGCAACCATGTCATAATCAATTTCATCAGGGTGTCTGCCAATCCTGGAAAAGCCTGGAATTTGGTTTCTCAATTTCCAGGCCTTGAAAAGCCTGGAAAAACCAGCATTTTGAACAAAAAGGCCTGGAATTTAGTTTGCATGGAAATAACAAGAACCCTGGGGTTCAAAATGGAGGTGGCGTAGTGTCCTAAGTTGAAGTTCATATACCCTGAAAATGGCTATTTCACTGAGTGCCCTGTACCAGGTGTTGTTAATATATTGTGCTAAATTCAGAATTTCACAAATAATCCATTTTCAAGCCACAAAATGACCATGTGGCAGATGCGATATGGAAAATAATTTCATAAAAGAACTTGGAAAGAGCTTTAAAATGATGCATGGAAATGTGTCAGGCAGCTCAACCTCCTTTTTTTGGGAGGAGCAGCACATTCATTTTGATGAATATCATATGATAAACAATGAGAAGACTGGGAATCTTAGAGTAAAACATACTCTATCCACTAATAGAATAAACTGTCTCAGTATGGAACACTGGATAGAACAGTTACCTTCATTGGTACATCCATTAAAATCCAATGGGCTCCGACTGGGCTCAGACAAAACCGAGTTCCAACACAAAATTTACACTAAAATAACGTATATATGGGTTATAAAAGTTAATATTATGTTTAACTAAAATATTTTTTGAAGTTTAACAATTTATTCATTACCATTAATTTGTGAGAAACCAAAATGTAAGAAAAATATCAGAAATCCTAATATTTTTTTTTTAATGAAAACTTCGAAGGATTGGCCCTCCGAATGAGTTTATTCATTTAAAGAGGTATAATTTAGACACCTAAACGCAAAATTTCAGAGGTCTAACTCCAAAATTGACGGAATCATGGAGCATTGAAAAAATAACATTTTTTCACAGTTTTGCTAAATTTGCTCCTACTAATTTCTGTAAGAGCATTAAGACCTCCAAAAGGCACATTTAGAGTATTTAACGCATAATATGGCAGATTTTCATGTTCATAGGTACAACTGTTTCGGAGCTCTGCTCCAGAAAGGAAAAAAAATTAATTATTTTTAATTTCCAATATTTTACAAAAACTGTACCGATTGCTTAAATATGAACACCAAAAGACAAATATATTCTACAAGACCCATTCATGTGCCAAATATCATATAAACAAGTGGAATAGTTTAGGCACAGTGGCCAATACACAATGTGTGATGTTCCCCATAGTGCATTCAAGCAAGATAAAAACGAAGTCACGTCCAAATAACAAGATGCCGGCTATTCATTCCCATGCCAAATGCTTGCTCTATAATCAAGCTAAGGTGCATTCTTGACTCCAAACTTCTCCAAACAAAATGGCCAAGTCAGGGCCCAAAAGACATTCTGAAAATGCTCAAATTTCAAATTTCCCGCCAAAACTTTCCATTTTGTCAAAGTGACTGCATAAATGGAGATGTGTATACACACCTCCATTAAAAATAGTCCACTGCTAAATGTTTGGTAATTTTTAGCGACGATCAGCCAAAAGTACAAATGTCGTGTTCAGAAAAAACCTGTGTACCGTTTTGTTAATTAGTCAATTCTTCGCCAAATTGGCCAGGAATTTTTGCAAAACTTGGTCTGGAAAAGCCTGGAACTTGGTTTCAAAAAAGCGGCAGACAACCTGTTCATAGACCTGCTGCAACCCTGCCCGAGTTATTTCACAGACCCATGAGTTATTTCAAAGACCTGTGGCAACATTGTCTTGAGTTATTTCAAAGACCTGTGGAAATGTCTGATATATTTCAAAGACCTGTGGCAACCCTGCCTGAGTTATTTCATAGATCTGTTGCAATGTTGAAACACTGCCTGAGTTATTTCACAGACCTGTTGCAACCCTGATTTATTGCACAGACCTGTTGCAACCCTGTCTGAGTTATTTCACAGACCTACTTCAACCCTGTTCAAGTTATTTCACAGACCTGTTGCCATCCTTTTTGAGTTATTTCACAGACTTGTTGAAACCCTGAGCAAGTTATTTCACAGACATATTGAAATCAAATTTGAGTTATTTCACACGTTCCAACCATGTCTAGTTATTTCAGACCTGTTGCAAGTGCACATTATTTTACAGACCTGCTGCAACCTTGTCTTGAGTTATTTCAAAGACCTGTTGCAACCCTGTCTGAGTTATTTCACAGGTCTACCTGTTGCAACCCTGTCTGATTTATTGCACAGACCTGTTGCAACCCTGACTGAGTTATTTCAGACATGTTGCAACATTGTGAAAGTTATTTCACAGCCCTGTTGAAATTACCTGAATTATTCACAGACTGTTTATAAATTGTCTGAGTTATTTCACAGACCTGTTGCAAGAGTTATTTCATAGACCAGTTGCAACCCTGTCTGAGTTATTTCACAGACCTGTAGCTAGGGTTGGGATGATAACGTCTGCTTAAAAAATGGCGGACGAGGGTAGCGCAAAATGTAGAATTTCGGATTTTTCGCCGATTTGAGACGTTTTATGACATTATATAGAGCTCTGATGAACCCCGAGATCGATATATCGTGTTACCGCGGTATCACAATCAATCGATATCGTGATTTCAAAATACCAATATCGTCCCTCGAGTTATTTCACAGACCTAGCTGTTGTAACCATGTCTGAGTCAATGACTCAGCAGTGTGCAGCTGATAAGAATTTTTAATAAATTTTTCTCTTACCTGAATAAAGTAGCCCCCTGTTTGGAGGCTGGACAACAGAAATATGGAAAAAAAATTTCAGCTCAAAATTTTGATGGGAACACCTGGAACAGCCACCTCCAGGCCCATGTTTGTATAAAATCGGAGAATCATAAAAAATCTCATCTCAGGAACCACTTGGTCTAGAGACTTGGCATTGGTCTCAAAATGTGCGGAATGTCCATATTTATATTCACTCCAATTGAAACGTTTCCCCTATCTCTACTGTTTTTCTGTTATTTGACAAAAACACAATTTTACAGGGAAATTTGATAGAAATGGGTATTTATGGAAACTTGGGCTCTACCAAGTCCACAATGGACCTGCTTGCATTATTTCCACCTCAGATCCTTCTCTGAGGTTACATGTATTCCATAGTGCTCATTGTTGTGACATGTCTTGTTCAGTCCGACTTCTGCATCATCACACAAGTGGACTTATTCAATAAAAAGTCAGTTTTTCCAACCTGGCTCTGAAACTATTGGTCCCAGGGTCAAAGTTGCAATTGTAATGAATATAAACTCATTTATTCCGCACATTTTGAGCCTAATATCAAGTCTTTCGGACCATCGGTTCTTGAGTTATGACATTTTTACAAAATATTGCTGTTTAGCCTTATTGAAATATCATTGAAATAAGTAATGCCACGGAGGTGGCTGTTCCCATAGGAATATCAACCTGAAATTTGGTGTGCATGCTAAAGACATGATCCAACCTCCTAACATATCACCTAGACATCAAAATTGGAAAAGGTTGGGGGCAAATGATGCACCCTAATAATCAGAGTTCACCCACCAGCTGATTTCTTCTTCTTCGGTTCCTTTGGAGCAGTATAAGTCAAGGACTCATTACCCCCTTTCGACATGGTAGAGTCAACTCCAAATAAGTTGGCCAATTTCGATCTGGATTAAAAAATCAATACACATTTTAAAACAATACTATTAAGAGACTGAAAGTGAGGAGTGTGTCGAGTTAAATACATCAACGAGGCTTTCCAAAGCAAAGTTAATAGAAATACAGAGTGAAATTTTTACAAGTCTAATAACAAGTTTGTGTGATGAACATCATTTAACATGTATATATGACATATTTGCTTGTCAACAAGCGTTTTTTGCTATGTTTGATTTTATACAATGTTTGGACCGGGAGCTTCGCTCTGGACCAACAGCTTTTCTGCTCAAGTCTGTCCCATGGACTAGCAGGACTGGTGATTTTACCTTACTGTGAAGGCATGAACACTGGCCATGCCTGACCAAAAAAATAGTCATTTAAAGCACCAGCAGGTTTTAGACGTAGACAGATTTATGACGAAATTTTTTGGTTGTTGGCCTCAAGGCTTCTGTATCTGTATGGGTGACCTCGCAAAGGAATTTCTCCATCACAGCAAGGGGTGCGTGTGTGTGGTGACATCCTGCATAGTGCGTCTATAAAATCCTCTTAAAATCCATGTTAAAAACCATTAAAAACTTGTAAAATCAGGCAGGAGTCTCTGTACAGCTAAAAACCACATCTTCTTGACATCAGTTACATCATCAGCTTCTGTTTGAATGCGTCGATGGAATTGCATTCAATCGCAGCTGCTGGTAGCTGGTTCCAATCACATATTGTTCGAGGCAGAAAGCTGAATTTGTACAGGTTGGTGCTGGTACTGAGCTGGCGGAATCGCAGTTCATGGTAGCCTCTTGTCTTCTGTGAGCTTGATCATCAAATGGATGTGTATTGTCTTATTTTGTGTATCATGTCTGTCATCTATGAAATTGTCACTTTTGTCAGTCTTTACTAAGTACTGCCTTGAGTACAACAATGACAATGTCAACATCAGAGAAATACACATTCATTGCCATTGCCATGAATAGTATGAATGATTGATGCTGTTGAATTAGGCTGAGTATACAGACAATAACAGTCTTTAAGGTTTACAAACCAGGTGACAGTGTAAACGAGATAATTGTCTTTGTCTATTGAACTGAAGCCAGTCTGCAGGTCTTGGACTTAGCTTCAATCAAGACAAGAGCCTGAAGCTTCGAAAGAGGGAAGTTGGCTCAACTGTGACAACGCCCCCACTTGATTGCCTCTGTTTGCACAGCAATTAGCGCTTGATTGCAATTAACAACCATTCAATTAGGAAGCACGGATGCTTAAGAATGCATACCCTCCTGTAGGAGAAAGGAAATCACTGTCGTCTTCGTCATTATTGAAAAACATTGCCAGATTTTGGACAAAATTTCAGTCACGAGATTTCTGTTTTGCCCAATTAGAGCCAGCCTCAGATTGGAGTTTGCTTTCGTATGAGCTGCTAAAAATTAAAATTCCACTAAAATACACAAAAAGTGAACATCAATGAGTGGATTTTAATTCTAATTAACGCAATTGTCCCTAGTTTGAGTGAGATCAACTCGGGAAATTGATTGTAAGTCGTTAATTTGTCAAAATGGTAATGTGGACAATTCGGCTCAAGACCAAATCGTCCAATTTTAAATAGACATAAATATATTGGCCAGGTCTGGCTTGTTGTTTCTTTGTGTGGTGAGCCAGCTGACAAATTAATAAAATGTGATACAATAGCACAATCTATAATTAAGTTTTATGCAATTAAAATTTATCAGAATGTAATGCCAAAATTAGTTGGGATTTTAGAAAAACTGAAACAAGAATCAGTGGATTCAAAATTTGGACCTGAATTAAAAATTTTTAATTGACGATAATAAATTACCCAGAGAATCTAACCTAAACAAATCCCTCCAACACAAATTTTGTAAAATCTAAATGCAAAAGCATGAAGGCAGCACTATCTGGACAAATTTTATAGACAATAGATTGTAATTATCTAGCTATTACTAGAAGCTATAAATTATTGGAATAGGATAGGAAAAAACTTTCTTTTTTTTTTTACATAAAATTTCTCAGAAAAATGAGAAAAACCCTTTGGCAAAAAATTTGGGCCAAAACATTTTTTGACAAAAAAATAAAACAATTGGGAAAAGAAAACTCTGAAAATTTTTGGACCAAAAAATGTCCAAAATGTTTGGGAAAAAAATGATTGGGAGTTGTCAGAAAGAAATTGGGAGAAAAGCAATAACAAAGAGAGAAAATTTTTGGAAAAAAAAAATAGGAAAAAAGTTTAGAAAATAAATTTATACAATATAATATCAATTCAGTGGCGTCAGTGTAGGTGGGGCTGATGGAGCCTTTGCCCCACCACTTTTTGGCCAAAGTATATATGCCATGATTCTGAATAAAAAAATTATATATATTTTCCCCTGACATCTTCCACGAAGGTGTTGCCACTATTTGCCCCACCACTTTAAAATGGAACAGACGCCCCTTGTTATCATAAAACACTTTTCAAACGCCAACCAGTCTGCAATACGAAATAAGGCTTGCCAAATGTCTAATTTATAAGAAGAAAAACATCATAAAACACACAAACACTTAATGTTAATTTATCCGCGCTTTTTTATGCGAAAAAGTCAGCGAATCTGTACATGTTACCATCCAAGGGCCATTCAATGTGTGTAGGCTTATTCTTTATGCCTTGGGGGGGGGGGATGGGGAAGGGGAGCTAACATCTGCTAAGGGGTTACCAAACATTCTGCATGGAACCTAAGAAGGTAAAAATAAGCGTGAAACCCAGGGGGGTATCAATTTTTGACTATAAGTTCTGATAAAACTCCCACCTCCCAGTGATGAATTTAGAACGGTCCCTAATCTCTAATCAGTGAGAGCCTATAAGAGCATATATCTAGTTATGGTCTGAGGGGGGCATAACATAAATGGTAAATATGCGACGCTCTATGGCGTTTTCGACAGATCTCTCATAAATACCAAGGCGCGTGGGGGGAGGGGCCTAAATACACCACTGCTTAGAGCCCCCGTCCCGCACTCTTTTCAGCAACCCTTGACCATTTTGACTCGTCCCTTGACAGTGATCACTGCCCTTGGCCCTTGACAGCTTAAAAAGAGCTACAAGTCCCCCCCCCCCCGGCCCAGCAAACAAAATGATATCATGAAAATATCTTTTACATATCGGAAAAAAACATATATTATATTTTTCTGCGATATCGAGACGCCATTATTTTGGTAGATATGCGTAGATATTGTTAAGATATTTTATTAGGATATCTGGTGCAAATATCTGAAAAGTATCTTTCAAGTGTTTTGAAAAGATATGGCATGCAAATATCAGAAAAATATTGCTTAGGTGTATTTATAGGATATTCAAGTGGTATATCATATAAACGTCATTATGATGTTTTCATATGATATTTTCTGCGATATCGAGACGCCATTATTTTGGTAGATATGCGTAGATATTGTAAAGATATTTTATTGGGATATATGGTGCAAATATCTGAAAAGTATCTTTCAAGTGTTTTGAAAATATATAGCATGCAAATATCATAAAAATATTGTTTAGGTGTTTTTATGAGATATACATTTGGTATATCATATAAACGTTATTATGATGTTTTTATATGATATTTTTCTGCGATATCGAGACTCTATCAATTTGGTAGATATGCGTAGATATTGTAAAGATATTTTATTAGGATATATGATGCAAATATCAGTAAGATATCTTTTAAGTGTTTTGCAAAGATATTTATTTCCAAAATATTCTTGTGATATTTGTCAGTAAACAGAATATAATTCATTTATGAAACAATATTAATTTGTCAACAAATATCCCTCGCCAAGCGAAAAGTTATAAAATTGCGAAGAGTGTTCAAGGTAGAACTATAGAAAACTTTAACGTTCATTACAATTAAACTTATATATACAATGAAATTTATAATAAGCCTAATTAAATAAATTACACTTTACATTGAAATTCATAAGAACTAAGGTTACACGTAAGTCATTGACAATCAGACATTGAAATTCATAGGCCTAATAATTAATCATGGTTACTGTAAGTTACACTTCAGTCATTGACTTTCAAAGTTTATAATAACTTGTTAAAGTAATACAGGCCTTATTACTTACAGCAAAGATATAATAACATATATGACAGTTATACAAAGTAATTCAAATTTAAATTTATGACATTGGCAACAACATAATGCAAGCCACACGGACTGTCCAAACTTTAAGTCCTTTGGACCGGCAATCTTCGCAAAGACTGGTCCCAGTCAGTGGATATAGGTATAAAGTGTAGGCTGCACCGGCACAATGATCAAAGTCAACATACTGAAACAATTAATCAGGGCACAAATGAAAAAGTGCAATCGAATTGCACAGTCAACTGTTGTCCCATTGATACTTCGAAAACTTCCATTTTCACGAATTATGGCAAATTTTCAAAAGTTGAAGAATTTTTCCAACACAACTGTCTTTAGTTTAAATTGGAATTTCACTGCAAAACTTGACAAATCATACATGTCATAAACACAATAAACATTTCTTCAAGTTCACAATGATAGTCCCTCGATAACAGACGATAAACATCTTGACAGCTGATGCAATCTGGACAATACGACTTGACCAATCTGTTCATCATGACGAAACGAGTTGACCTCATATGACAGTTCAAAGTTTGACATCTATAAGAGCGTGATGGTGACGAAATTTTCAGAAGTAAGCCAAAACACACAATAATTAATGATGAGCATAAAGTTTGTTGGATGGACAACATCATAACAGGATAATACTCTGTTGAAGCCATCGTAGAAATCTAGACAAGAGTGCGTTTCGACAAAGTACGTGGTCGACGAAGATATTTTAAGAATTGCCGTACATTAAATTTCAGACAAAGTGCGCCACTGAAGCCTTGAAGAGACTGGCTTACAAAAATGTCAAAAAGGCAAAACACAGATTCAAATTCTGCCCGACGATAAAACACAATAAACAGTCGATTCCATGATGATATATATAACAGCAAATCGTCTATTAATTGAAGTCTGAAAAGTCCAAGAAGAACGACAAAATATTTCAGAACTGCCATGCTCTGGCAGCACCTGACAACAGACGGCCACTGTCAATGTCAGGAACGGCAAACATGTCCTTGTTCTGGCGAAGTCACGACGACATGATTTTGTAGTGCATTTATGGAACAAGCCTCTTTTGTTGACACTGAAATGCAACGTAATAACCATTACAATCAAAACTTTATCTTGTATGTACACATTTGGTACTTTATATCTTCTAGATAAAGATACCATTTCATAAAGAAGTTCTAGGGAGTCCTTGAAACTTACCAAAAGCTGTAGAGCATGCGGTCAAAGTGAAAGGCAAATTAGGCCTAGGCAGTCCAACTTCAGTATTCATCGAAATAAGGTTTTGCCTGAAAAATGAAATATTCAAAACATAAGCCTTAGACTTAGAGGCCTGCCCTTTGAAATTTAAATTGAGGTATCTTAAAATAATCTTTCTCTCATGAAATTAAAAACATTTCTGCGCCATTAATCTTATAACATGGGTGGCATTGGTGCACAACATAGCGCTTCAGGAATCCACACATTAGTACAGTTGGCAAATATTGGCAACATCAGGTAATATACCTTTTGTAATGAGCACCAAATAGTTATGAGAAGCATAATACGATCATCTAAGGTGCTGACATTTCATGGCAAATTTGATGGCATTTTTTTACATTTCTGTTTTTTTTTTTTAGAAATCTCAAGGAACCGGGCCAATCAGGCCCAGATGCCCCTTAACATGTGTTAAAATATTAATAAGGTGCCCCTGGGAGGGTTAAAAGGCACAGGACACAAACTAATGCTCAGCAGCAGTTGATTTTGAGATGACCTAATAAATGTAACTTTGAGACACAAAACTAGAGAATTTAATTTTGAGATGATGACTTACCTGGCTTGAACATGAAGCATTCATCAGCTGCAAAGTGAGTGGTGTTGACTAGCTTGTTGTTGTGTTAGCTTGTGTTGTTGGTCAGTCTTTGTCGGACTAATCTGGACTGTCAATTGCCTTGATGACCGCTTGTTCCTACTCTTTGTTATCCAATCCCTTCACTGAGTGAACCGTAGGCCTAGCCCACAACAGCACAATCTTGACACGAACATTATCACGGCAATGTTCTAACTTCTAACTGACTTCTTGTCCAACGAAATGGCTAGGCCTATATATGTCGATTTGTAGCTGTATTTTTGTTTTCTTGCTACCTGCAACAAAAACTTCTGAAAGTAACCAGGTCAAATTTTCTTTGTATTTTCACATATATTTCTAAACAGGCCCCGATTTTTATATTTTCACATTTTCAGTAGATAATTGCAACTGTACAGGTTATAATCAAATGAATACATTTTATCAGAACAATTCTGAATTTTAAAAATACCATGCAAAGCATGTGAACTCTCGGATGGGGAAGTAACAGACCTAAAATACATTTGACTCGAATGTAACAACATTGTTACGTAATACAAGTTGTCAGTTGATAATGAAACCAAATATGGAAACTGTAAAGACAAGTGCTTGGTACACTATGGATGAACAGACAGGGCAGACATCTGCAATTTGCTCTCGTTCTCGAGGCAACTTTTTCTTTACCAGGAACTTCCAAGGAATAACTTTTGGAAAATTCTTTTGTCGGATTTCTTTTTTTTTTTCAAATTTTTTTTTTCCATAATTTTTTTTTTTCCGCATTTTTGGACCAACAGGTTTCATTGATGCCAATGAATTAGCAAACTGAGTCTGAAATGTATTTAATAACAAAGCAAATACATTGTGAAGTCATCACTAGTGCTGCTACCTGGATGATCATAGGCGTATCGGAGGGGGGAGCAAGGGGGGCAGTCGCCCCCCCCCCAAAAGTTTGGCAAACAGTAAGATTCGGGCAAAAAGGCTAAAAAATTCGGGCAGATGATTAAATAAAAACTATCGAAAATTAATGAATTAAATGCAATTTCATTGGAAATGGTATTAAATCTAGATTTTGAAATTAGGGCAAATGACGCTCGCCCTCCCAAAAATCGCGTCCGCCGTACGTCTATGTGGATGATGTCACAATAGCTCAGACAATGGCATTGTTACGTCATGACGATTGTCTGGTAACGACATAAGGTGCCTTGGATGCAGAGTGACAGAATTGGCTTGTGGTAGAAATTTGCACCTGAGATAGGTGAAAGACATTGTCAGTGGAAAATAGAAGGGTATGACAAATTTTTTTCAGGTATGGTTGGCAGAATAAAAGAGAAATTGTTGATGAAAGGATCAAGGGCAAAAGTGACCTCATTGCAATAACTCTTTGGCTATAGTCGAGAGTTAAAAATTGTTCATGTAAACATTTTGCTGTCTTTTTACGGGTGGATCCAGGATTTACTTTCAAATAGCAATATTAAAGACAGATTTATCTGATGAAAGGGGAGCAGATTTTTTTACAATCCCACCAAATGTGTCAAATGTTCTGTTACCTCATCCCAGTCATCTGCAGTGCTTAATTTGAAAATGTAACATAATATTTCAAGATGCAATCGGATTAACATTCTCTTCGTCGAGTCTTCGGAGGAACAAAATTTATAGTTACCAAAATTTCAGACGGTTTGGATTGTTTGCTCTTCCAGCCATTGTCCGGTGCCACCCAAAATGCGCTGAGAGAATCGAGTGGTGTATACTTCCTCTACTCCAGCCTTCAGCAGGAATTTGATCAGGCCACAAACTGATTTTACTGTTGTTGAAAAAGACAAATTTGACTTGTCAAAGATTTTAGTATGGGGCGATGTGTGAGAATTGGCACTTTTCAAAAAATATAAATTTCTGTAAAATATTTTAATGTTCCTCCAATGTGCAATGTAACAATGTTATTATATATACTAACCACAGAAGACTAGGTCTGAATAGGCACAAGCCAAGTATTTTTGAGCAACCCCAAGTAGACTTTCATGAAACACTAAAATACTAACCTGTGATTTCTAAGCCCATCTGTGCTTGCAGACTGAGGAATATTAAAGCCTTTTCTGCGATTGAGTAGTCTTTTCTGCTTCTATGGCCTCTTTCCAACTCCAAAAGTACCCCAAGAACTCTTCAAGAAACTGAAATGGCATTAAAAATTTAAAATATATATTTTTTTCTGCATTTATATATTTATAAATGTGTTTTTTATTTTAAAATAGCTCACCAAGTTACACCAACGCAAGTAATTGAAACCAGAAAATCTTATACTGAGCAGTGAGCACAATAAAAGTTTGCCATGTGTCCAATGTACTTCATCTATTCACTTTAAATGTATTATCTTACAAAATTTTAAAGACTTACGTCCAAGCATTACTTTACCTCTGTCATCATTATTCTAATTGGCGAGTAGGCCTATTTAGCTGTCCAGTAAGGACAGAAAGCTTAATCTTAATTCAGGAAGGGGTGTACACATTTATGTTCATTTATGTTGCACATCATCATATGAGCAACTGTGCTAACTGTAGATTATATATGGGTCATTTTCATGAAAACGCACAGTAACAGTAAAGACATTGCAGGGTACCCACTTAAATTAGGCGAGCAAATTCCCTGTGTTTTCCCCAATTTTTCCCTGCTTCACCGGATGTTTTCCCTGATGCTATTTGGACGGCACTGAAATACCCTCAAATGACACTGAATTTAGGCATTTGTGCAGTTTTACTCCAAATTTTTGGCACATGTAGTCTAAGTAACTATATCAAGGAAAGAAAATTTGGAGGGGGGGGGGGTCCCAGTATCTTTTAATGGGAAAAATGCTATTTTTAGCTTAAAATCTGATAAAAACACTAAAATAGAGGCCGTGGGATGAACTTTAACAGTAGAAATGCAAATAAGGTGTCAGATGAAAGCAGAGAAGTAGCACTATATGATGCTGGAGGCGCTTTTTTAAAATTTGGTCCGTGTACTTTTTGTTAAAAAAAGCGCCAGCACCATCTTGTAGCACTGCTTCTCTGCTTTCATCTGACACCTCATTTGCATTTCTACCATTAAAAATTGTCCCTCCTCCTTTTAAAAGTATTTTTTTCACATTTTAAGCAAAAATAGCATTTTTTACCATTAAAAAATAAAGTGACCCCCCCAAAAAAGAAAATTGTTTTTCCTTGACCTATTATATTAGATGACTGATGCCGAAAATTTGAATGAAATATGTGACAAACTGAAAACAGTATGCCCATACTTCGTAGGGGGGGGGGCATAATGACCCATACCACTTTTTTCCGATCAGATAATGTCTTTTGTTGCCAATACTTACCAATACCGATACCATTCCCATATCGATACCTTTGGTAAAATATGGAGCAGTGGCAGGAGCACTGCCTCCGATCCGATACCGATACTGATTTTTGGGCTCCCATACCACCGAAACCGTTACGGGTATCATATCGGAACATCCCTAAAAAAATGCAAGCAGAGCAGTTAATTCATATTTACTTAAACGGATAAATCAATGGAAGGTCTTTCAGGGAAGTCTCTTTTCTTTTAAATTATGCAACAATTTCTTAATTGCTTAACATGTGTGTTTATTCGCACAATTAAGTTGAATTAACTACACACGTTTTCTGCAATTATGTAGGCATAAGTAATTGTTGTTCAATTAAACGAACAACAGAGCAAGAACGCGGATGCTCGATGCCAAAGAAAACTACGGAGGCACATACCAAGACCTCCTATGCAGAAACTGCGGAAAAGAGCTGGAAACCCAGGAACACACATAGGCAGAATTTGTTTTGGGGGGGGTGGAGCGACATTTGCCCGAATTTCATGATCCAAATTTCATGCCATGTCCAACGGCATTACCGGGAACCCATGATTTTATATATCTACATTTACATGATAATCTTCTTAGCCTCCAAGCCCGAATTTGGACCTTTTCTCAAAGGTTTGGTGGGCGAACATCCCCCCTGCCCCACTCTCCAACACGCCTATGGTTCCGAACAAATCCTGGAAAAATGTGAAGCCACCGATGGAAACAACGAAGTCATTGATGGAAACAACACAACACATCTTTTTTTAGTTAAAAGAACAATTATATCTTCCTGAAAAACCCTGCAAACAGTGGCAAAAAATATAACGAAAATAAAGTTGACCCAAAAAAGTGCTGCCCCCCAATGAAAATTGGGTGAACAACCTGGATGACGCAGGATAGCACACGGAGGATAGATAGAACAGCCTGTGCAACATGGATTTCTCAAACTCTCCTGCAGCCCTTAGTTTTAAAGATAGAAAAATGACAATTACATCAGGTTTTAGGGGGCCACCATTTAATCTTAAGGGGGGCTTGGATTTTTTTTTTAAATAGATAATTTCTGCTCAATTTTGATGAAATAAATATAAATTCTTCTCGGGCAGTCTTGAAATAAATAATTTCTGGTGGGGGTATTTCAGAACAAGGTGTTACTGTAACAGGTGTTGCTTGATTTAAGAATGAATATTTGGGGACTTCGTGCGCTTGATTACTGTTGCCGTTAGTAACGGTTACTATGAAATAAATAATTTCCCTGGCACAGAGGAAAACTCCGAGCCCTGCCCCCGGTTATTAAATGGTTACCCCTTCGGCAAGAAATGTATTTTTTGGTGTTGTACCATAATGTACCATCACTGCCATGGTACTGAACTTGGGAGTTAAAATTACTAATTTACTATACGGCCAAAAATTACGCACGGAAAAACTGGGAAATCTCTGTGTTATCACAAGAGCTGGATCGATTACGTAATCGATATATATGCAGTCCGTCTTATCTAGCATGCAAACTGAAATATAGCTATTGTCTGACAGCCTGTATAAATCTAATGCATGGTCTTGAAGGAGTGACCCTAGCACCAAGTTGTCTGGAACTAATCCAAGAGAGGTGCTGCAGTGCTTTTTGTGACGTCACGACAATGTAGGCCATTGTTATGGTTGTGTAAAAAGTGTAAACAAGTGTGAACGGACTGCTGTTGTCAGAAAACGGCCAAAAATCGGGCAAAAACGGCACCAAAACATAGTGAAATTGTGATAAACAAATTACAAAATGGCTATTCTATCCGCGAGTCTGTGTATTTCTACTGTGAGACTTGTAGGTGCTGAGCAATCAGGCCAAACACCAGTTCGCATGCTAGATGAGATAGACTGTAGCTATATATTGCGATACATCGCCTTTATCGGTTCAAAGACTTATCGTAATAATTGTTTCACATATTATCGTGATATAACGTTAACTGCATAGACAAAAATTGTTGTTTTTCGTGAAATTTGGCCAACTTTTGGGCAAAAATTACAATTTTTTTTATCAAGAACTATATGGCGACTCGGCATATTGAAAGAATGTAGTGACCAGTGCATCAGTAGATGGAGTATCATCCAGAATGATGAAGCAGTAAACACTCATTTGAATGTCACATGAAAAGACAGAAATTGCCCATTCTATTTTTAGCTCTGCAGCAGCCTGCTGGCATGCGAGGGTTGCTTGGCCAACCATAGCAGCTTAGACATTGTTAGAGGGTACTGTTTATGAGGTACTGTAGGGATTTTTGGCAAAAAGCATGAAAATATAGGGAAATATAGAGCTATATAGGGATCAAATAATATATATAGGGAAATATAGGAAATTATAGGAAATATCGGGCCGCTGGGAACCTTGGGATTTAACCCCAGGAGTCGGGACAAACTTCTCTTTTTGCTCGCAAAGCGTCAACGAACAATTTTTTTCGCACGTGAATGAGCGACAAACTTTTTTATCGCAAACATTACGATACCCTAGCTACAGGCAACAGGTGGAAATTTACAAACAATTTGGGGTATCATTCAGTATAGCGGGCCGTGGTGACGTCATCAGCAAAAAATGTTTATTTCACGCCATCCGCGCTTGATAACCAATTTATTTTGGTGACGCAAAAAGTCGGAAATCTATCAAAAAAGTTTTACATTTTGACTAAATTGGGGTATACTTCACTTTAGGGCCGTGAAAATGACTATAGCCATATTTGGAAAACAATGCATTCGTGACGTCACCTCATTGTAGCCAGGCAAGAAATGTTTACATGACGCCGTCAACGCATGACGACGATCTTGTTTTGGTGACGCAACGAAGTGACAAAATACACAAAAAATGTAAGTTTTAGAGTTGATTTAGTTATAAATTGTTGAAATAGTGTCAAGGTAACGTTTTGGCGGGGGTGTGGGGGCGGTAGCCCCCACGTGAACCATTAGAAAACGATCGTTTCCAGTTGCCAAATATGGTCATATTGACGGCCCGCTATACTGAATTTTTTCCCTAAATTGTTTAAAAAACGTCATTTGGCGGGGGTTTGGGGGCGGCAGCCCCCAAGTTAACCATGGAAACAACACTTTTTGCACTTGCCAAATATGGTCATTTTCACGGCCCGCTATACTGAAGTTTTTCCACAATTTGACCAAAAGTCCATAGCCCCCCCCCCCCCCCAAAAGATCATCAATTATATAGCTAAACAATGCTAAATCATAAATGAACTTACCACATAAATGTTATCTGGGTCTAGTCCGCCCCGCTCAGCAAGAAGTTAGGTCACCCGGACAAGCTCAGGGCCAGGCTTGAAGCTGTGGTCCCTTCACTGTTGACCACGTTGACTTGAGCGATTGCAGAGTCATCATGGAACTTGATGGAATGCTGGTCAAAGTTTCAAAAGTAGCGCTTAAACATATTAAAAGCAAATCTGCAAGTCGCCATGTCACCAGTCACTGTCAGGGCAAGCTGCGAAGATTCCAAATTGTGACGTCACGCACCTATGACGTCATCAGAAATATACATGTGGCGCCACCGACATATGTGGCGCCCCTAGTGGCGGATCCCTAAATACTTCTGTAGCATCTTCATCACAATTAAATGTACCTGAAACTCCAGTGGAATGAGGTAGAGGATGAAATTCACACATGTAGGCCTAATAATAATATTGTGCCAAGAATATAGATCAGCAGAGCAGAGCTCAGTATCCATCCAGTCTTTTCTTGTGCAATTGCTGCGTCATGCAATGACACAGCACGCTCTGGAAGCCTTAATATCGGGCCCAGCACCTTCTAAGCGGTACCAATGTTTAGGAAATTTATTTTCCTACATTTTGAGCTAAGTTTGGTTACTGTACGACCATTATTTGTATGTCAAAAGTGCGTCCGAAGCACTCGAAGTTGATGTCCGAAATGTTGTTGACATGTTCTTATTCCTGTCATTTCTAAAAAAATCAGCCTGACAAAAATATTTCAAGTAGTATTCAACATGTTTTCTTATGGTAAAATCTAGATGTTTAGATTTTTTTTAGATTTTTCAAAGCAACAAATCACCCCAAAACCAGGCCCTAAAGATTCTGTTATTTCACCCAAGCAAAGATGGCGTTGGCCCAGACCTGTGTTTCCAGACCTACCAAGAATATTGAGCTCCTAGTAAAACTAATTAATGGACTCATACCAAAACTATTATAACCTTGATAAAACTCAGCAGTTTATAACACTAATGTCTGACAAAAGGCCTGAAATTATTCAAGCATTCTAGCTCCTATCTAAACAAAGTAAAGCGGTTTTAAATTATAATAAAAAAATTAGAAAAACTATAATAATACTAACAACAGAAAAATTAAAAGAAATTGAAAACTACATATTAAAGCCAGGATAGATATAGATTTATAGAATTACAAAGTAGGTGCCTCTATATACCTGTGAGCTTAATACCTCAAATATCTGTGAATACCTTAAGCTATATTTTTGTGTGTGTAACAACTTGACAGTCGGGACTTATCAGAGCATCACTGAATGGATATTGAGCGGTTCCCGCTGTCCATGCTTGTTTGCTCTTGATAGCCTCGACTGAACGGAAACTGGTGAACTCGGCGCATTCTGAATTCGGCGGTGCCGAACTCGAAGTGAGTTCGTTGAGCGCCATTTGAAGTGAATTCAGTGCAATGAAAATTACACTGAATTAATTGTTATTTGGCTTGCTTTATCATTAATAATAGTTATTGTGTTGATCATATATATATATGCATATTCTGGGGGGTATCTTCACCACTTATAACCATGTGATTTTCTGGAGTAAACTTCAGGTACGAAGCTACAAATGCATGTGTTTATCTGGGGAAAATCATCATGTGATGGTCCTCATGTGTTTCTCCTCTGGAAATTGTTGGGAAATTTCCCCATGTAAACAATAACATGTGATAACCCTCAGTTATATCATTAAGATAGCAACGTGATAATCTTCTGACATTCATCACATCATGGTTATCCCATGAAAATGTTGGGGAGTTTTTTCGCGTGAAGAAAAACATGTGATAACTCACAGTTATGTCATGAAGATAGTCAAGTGATAATCTGGTGAAGCCCATCACGGGGTTATCCTGTGAAAATTTTGGGGAGCTTTTTCACGTGAAGAAAAACACACGATAACTCTCAGTAATGTCATGAAGATAGTCAAGTGATAATCTGGTGACAAAAACACTTGATATAAACTCTCAGTTATATCATTTCCCCAGTTTCCAAGTTCCCCCGCATTTATCACGTGAACTTCACGTGCATTGTCAACTGGGAGGAGATTTGTAGCCATTTCGGGACACATACTTCACCCTGTTGCTGTGCATTATTTACTCAGCCTACAGGCGGAGTATTGTAGGGGTAGGCATTTTCTGAGATCTCTGCTTGTGGGTTTGTGTGTTTGTTAATCGACTCCTGTCAACAATTCTAAATGGATTTACCTTTCCTTTGGTACGATATGTTCATTTGTGCTACAGAATACCTGATTAAATTTTGGTGAATATTGGAGAATTTTTGGGGCTACATTTAAACAGGGCCGGATTACCCATAGGGCACAGTGGGCACTGTGCCCAGGGCCCCACATGGCAAGGGGGCCTCACAAAAAATGGGAGAAAACGCTTGAAAGTCAAGAAAAAACGCATACACTTTTCCGATGACATACCGCATCACCCCACAAAGCCTTTATGATTATGAATGTTGCCATCAGATGACATTCATCATATTATTCTTAATGTGTGACAGAGGCCCAACTCAGATAGAGGCCCTGGTTAGGAACTTTTTCCCAATAAATAAGGGCCTCCTTCAAAATGGAGGCCTCTAAGGAAATTTGACTTCAAATTGTGGCCCTCCTGGAAGCCAGCATATATGGTATTCATATTCTATTCTGATTGAGGTTCTTAGTGGCCTATATCTTTTGCAGTAAGTTTGAACCAGTAAAAACTCACAGTTTGACAATTTTTTTTTCTTTCATGTTTTTGGACTGCAACATTTTGTAAGGAAAATCAAATTGTATTCAATAGGCCTTCTGGATTATGTTAAATTCAGTAGTCATCCAAGAAGATGAAAACAGACACAGAAAATAAAAAAACATCAATTTAATTGTTAAAATACACCTTTAATTGCTGTTTATCCAATTAATCTTGGCTTCATATCAGATCTTTTTCATCAGACATATCAATTGCATAGATACTATACTATCAGTTGAAGGTTATTTTTACTTCATCATACTTTGCAGGAAAAAAGGACAAATAATTCTTTAAAAAATATTTAAACAACCAGACAAATGGATAGAGACATAAACAGATAGAAAGACAGTTAAATGAATAGATAGATAGATAGATTCATATTGATTGACTGCCATATCCATTAATAGCTCCAATGGGCCCTTTGAAAAACAGTTTATCTGATAAGGTAACCCTTTAGAATCATATACTATAAATTTAAAAAAAAAGTTCTATAAATTACTTGAATATTGATAAAGGATTTCATCTGTTAAGCTTCAGTCTTAATTTGAAGCAGGCTGAGGTATGCGATCTCCGAGCGCTCATTCTAGTTTAACATTGGTCTCCCAGTGATTGCCAAATTGGCATCACTGGGAGACCAACTTTTTCCAGAGAGTAATCAATCTCTCATTTCATTGTCTTACAGTCTGTTACTTTGATATAGAAAAAATTAGGACCAGTTCACTGTAAATAATGCACTTTGAATCTTGAATCATGATAGCCGATGAAGTGTTGTCTTCTCTACTTTCGACATGGGAAACATAGAGGCTGTTTGATTAGTCATGATTGAGAGTAGGCCATTTGACTTGTCATAGGCCTAACTGTTTTTAGAGTGAAAATCAGATGCATATTCCTTTTGTTTGGCTGTCACAAACAAGCGGGATAAGCCTCCTCAAATCAAATTAACATTGAAAGTATTGGGTATGATCATGACAAATCATCAGTTTATGACACACCAAGTGCCATTTTCACAGTGCAACAGTCCACTCTTTTTCTGTATCAAAGTGACAGACTGTAATCTGTAGTTCTCGAGCACATTTGAAACCAAGGCTATTATGGAAGGAATCGGACCATGTCGACTCGTTCTGAGGAAGTCAGCTTCGCCTTCTGAGATTGATTAACAGACGGGAACGGTGTTAATATAAAGGACAATATCCTAAAGACAATAATTTTAACTTTAAAAACAAAGACAATTTAAGTTATTTGTCCAGAAGGGACTTCTCTGGAATCCAGTGTTGATTGGATCTAAGTGCTATTATTAGCAGTGTAGGAGCATAGGAATGCTTCTTATTAAATTTCAATTGAACAATTAAATATTTGTAAAGTGTAAATAAACTTGTTAGTTTTTTCGCTGAGTGTTCTTATTCTTCTCACCCGACCTTTTGACAGCCCCTTGTATCCGTGTCTGTGCTGGGCTAGTAAAAGATCCCTTACATGGGGTAAATGTATAACATGTTGGAACTCTTGCTCTCTCTCCATTTCATCGATAACCCTCCTGAGCACCCAGAACTGGGATTCGAGGGCTGCACTTACGGTATACCATATCTATGTATCTATCTATCCTCTATATCTATCAACATGAAATTGTGGAGGAACTTCAAGGAGAATCACTGGGATTGGACCAGTGCCTCGATCGTACCTTTTTTTACCCAAACGTTAAAAATCTTATCTTGAGTAGTTCAATAAATTATCTGTATCTGTGTATTTTTTTATTGGCCTTGGTCATGGATGATTGACTAGAAAAAGCATTGACTAACTAATCAAGAATATTATGTTTTACATCACAGTTCTCCCTATTATTAGGAACTATACAATTTAATATTTCAAGATAAGTCTTACTGAAGCATTACTGTTGTTTTGTATGATAGAAGTTGGGGGGGGGGGGGTAGGGTGTTCAATTAGGAGCAGTGACTTCTGTCATATGGTCATAGGCCAACTGGCAGTAGTTTTCATTCCATTATATAAGTACATCTACACCAGGATGTGTATAACAAATGTATCCTTATACATCCTTATAATATTGAGTCATTGGAGTGACTGATATTTATATGATGTAACGAAAAGACATTGGTGTGGACATTTAAATAACATTTATAATACATAATTGTTAAATATCTACACTAGGATCCATGTAAAACATCCTTATAATATGGAGTTACTGATATTTATATGATGAAATGAAAATATATTTTATGTGCGATATTTAAACGACATTTATAAAACATACCTGTTGGATGTCTGCACCAGGATCTATGTAAAACATCCTTATAATATGAAGTGACTGATATTTATATGATGAAATGAAAAGATATTTTGTGTGTGATATTTAAACGACATTTATAAAACACAATTGTTAGACATCTGCACCAGGATCTATGTATAACATCCTTATAATATGGAGTGACTGATATTTATATGATGAAATGAAAAGATATTTTGTGTGCGATATTTAAACGACATTTATAAAACATACTTGTTAGATGTCTGCACCAGGATCTATGTAAAACATCCTTATAATATGGAGTGACTGATATTTATATGATGAAATGAAAATATATTTTATGTGCGATATTTAAACGACATTTATAAAACATGCTTGTTAGATGTCTGCACCAGGATCTATGTAAAACATCCTTATAATATGGAGTTACTGATATTTATATGATGAAATGAAAATATATTTTATGTGCGATATTTAAACGACATTTATAAAACATGCTTGTTAGATGTCTGCACCAGGATCTATGTAAAACATCCTTATAATATGGAGTGACTGATATTTATATGATGAAATGAAAATATATTTTATGTGCGATATTTAAACGACATTTATAAAACATGCTTGTTCAATATCTACCCCAGGATGCATGAAATACATCCCTATGATATAAATTAAAAAATATTAATATAATAGAATAAAAAACTATTTTCTATGCGATATTAAAACGATACTTATAAAACATATTTGTTAAATATCTGTAACAGGATATATGTACACATCATTATGATATTAATTAACATATATTTATATGATGGAATAAACTGATATTTTGTGTGAGATATTAAAATGACATTTATAAAACATTCTTAAAAAATATTGGTTACCAGATATTTATTAAACATCATATTCATATTCACTGATTGATATCGAAGGTATGGTTTTGTAAAACATTATCTGTGCCATGTTTCCATGCCATCTATAAAATATTACATTAAGATTGCTTACTGAAAATGTATTCCAGATATGATGGTTACATATCATAGAAATATAAAAATTATGTGCTCTAAAAACAGCTTTTGACCGATACTTTTATGATATTCTAAAAATATCAATTTCATATATCGTCATAAAATATATTTTAGATAGAAGAAAAATTATGTCATTATCATATTTTGATGAACACATTTTCTATCCGACACATCTGTGATATTTTATAGATATCAGGAAACGTTTTGTGTTTGCTGGGGGGGCCTCTACAATAACAATCTGCCTAGGTGACATTCTGGTCCCTCTACAATGTAAGGCAACCACCTCATCTGAACTTGACCAAAGCGGTGACAACTTGAACTTGCACAAACCTATCTGCCTCTTGAGAGGCAGCTTCTCAGCTCCTGTGAAGCCGAATTGACTTGTCATTTAGCAGACCACGTGCACTTGTTTACTTTTTTCTATGCTAGTTCCGCAGCAATTATTATATCACTTTTAATAATTAACCAGAGTTTATCTTTTGAAGTCTGCATATTTTAAATAATCAAGTTAATTTATTTAGAAAAATACTGAAGGGAAAATTATTTAATACCGTGCGCATATTTTCTGCTAATTTCAGCCAATCAGCGCTCAGCAAACCCGACTGATGAAAGTGACAGCCTCAGCTATGGAACTGATGTATTTTCCCAACATTTTCAGCTTTAATTTGGAGTTTCCTAAAACCAATCTTTACCACATGTAATGGGAAAAGGAGTTTGGAGTGTTAACTCTTTGGATGAATACCAAATTTGACCTCAACTGGCTTAGAAGGGGCCTCATCTGAGTAAGTTTTTACTGGAAATTGCAGCACAGAATATTTTCTGTCAACAAAAAATTGAGTTTGACAACAAAAATATGTCAGTGTCTAGCCTCCACTTGGTTGCTATACTTTAACTTTACATAGGCTAATCCACATGTGGGCATGCAATTTATGAAATTCACTTTGATTTGAAGTTTGAAGTTTTAATAAGGCCCTTTACCAATATAGTTGCATTTGCAATGTGTTTTTTGGATCACCTAATTCTTTGATTGGGGTCTTGAATACATACAAAAGGCAATACACATCATGGGTTAAAGAACACATTATCTTCCCTTAAAAGGCTTAATCATTATAATAGATATATGCAACAGCGGTTAATTTATATAATATTTGGTTGGTAAGTCTGATGCATAAATAGGGCCTAAATCTAAAGTCAAGACATTTTATTTTGGCAGTAAGTTTTTAGCCAGTGAAACAATCCATGATTAAGTCTGAGATTTAATTTTTGGCTTATTAGGGTGAGCACACCATGACCAAGCATGATTTGGACTAAATTGATGTCCTATGATCCCCCAGCTTCATCATACAGGCACTTACAATGCTAAATTGCTGCTGCTCTTCAGCACATTTTGAGCTATTTTTAGCCTTCTGTTGTGACGTCATCAGCATTGTTGGCTCTATGACATCACTGAAACAATGGTGACGTCACAACAGCAGCAATAGAAGAAAATGGCTTCTTGAGCTGTGTTGACAGCAATGTTATTCCAATGGGATTACCTCAAAACTATAGCTGCAACATGCCAATACTTCCTAATGTTTATGAAACTGTTTGGTCAAGGTGTCAGGAACAGGAGGAGACAATTATTTTTGTCAAGAGTAAGGTATTTTTTAATTATCAGCCAAAAACTTACTGCCAGAAAAAAATGACTTGACTTTAGTCCGCAGTCCTGTTTAAAGTTACAGTACCCCATGTCAAATGTATTTGTTTTGAACGTCATTTGAGCTCATTTGTTGCTTTTATTTGTGTTTAAAATTTTTGTCATTTGCTGAAATTTGATCTTTTTTATCATTAATGACACATTTATTATTGCTTGTTTAAAAATTTAAAAATGCAACAATCACGATCTATGGCATGCTGCTAAGTGGACAAAAAATTGTTGACTTGAAATCAAGCTAAATTGAGTCATAGACCTTTCACCTGGGTCAAAGATATAACCTCCAATACTGGGAATATAAGCGCTGATAAGTAGAGAAGCTGCAATGTTGAAAATGAAATTATGTGATGAAGGTCTGAATTAGGTGAGCAGTTGCTGTTTTTGACTTCTATAAGAATCGTTAAGCATACAGCATTAATGAGAAACTGGTCCACTATTATAACTGCAACATGGGATTTTACATCACAAAGATAGATCTACCTGTCTTATCATATGTTTTTTTTTTTCCAGATTATTATGGTGGCCACAACTCCACAATGAAGACCTTGATGGGGAAGATAAGAATGCACCTCAGGGTCTTCCTATTGGCCACTTTGACTATTGGCCTATTTGACCTGCCGGGGACATCGGGTTGTAGCGGCCGTCAAGTCTTGAATGAAACCTCAGGCGAAATTACTGACGGAAATGGAGATTACCCGGCGTCAGCTCACTGTGAATGGCTCATCGTTGGTAAGGATTTGGTTTTAGACTTACATTCGTACCTGATCTGTACTTCAGGACTACATTAGGGCTCTGTACCGGTACGCATATCGTACCGCCAAACCGGTACAGACAACTGTACCGATGTACCGGTACAGCAAAAACGAACCCTGATACGTACCGAAACTCACCAGGGCGCGCTTTTTGCGTCATTATACCGCAGCGCCGCCATGTGCAAAGTGGCAGAAACGCTGTGTACAAGCTCTAATTAGCTTGTGTGAGGTGTTCCTTCATCAATGATTGATCAATCAGGTCATTCAATCAGCTGCAAATGGCAATTAAGCCAATTCTGATTAGTCTTTGTGTTTCCTTCACACCCACTTCATTTAATTGCAATTTGGTCATTGGAGGCAGGACTGCATTGTTTTGTCAAGTGAGCACTTGAGCATATCTATAGAGTATAAATATAATTTACAAATAAAGCATTTACAAATGAAACACCATCATAATGATCATGTAAGTTACTGGAATTGAACAATTTCAATAATTTGAAATACAGTAGTATACTTTTAACACTAATTATGAGTGTCTGAAAATATAATTTATGAGTTTGATAAATGCTGAATAATTTTCAAACCATTGTTAATTGATGTATATATATGACAAGTGTAATCAAATAAGAAAATATGTGTATCTTCAGTTTTTATACTCCTTGCCCTTGGATTTAATTAAAACTTTATTTAATCATATTATGCAGTAGGTCAATGGATTCGGTGTTTAGCTAAACTAATTTAAAACCTGTAAATGGAAAAGAAGCGAAAAGAAATTCAGACTCTTGTCAACGTCAGCATTTTATTGCACTTCTCGGTTTATTAACTTTTCAAATTTAATGTTGTGGCAACACGAATCATGCAGCTTGTTGCTTTACCGTCACGCGGTGTATCGCGATACGTATCGTGTATCGAATCAAATGTATCGTGATATGTATCGTATCAAAAAAAAGTATCGATACAGAGCCCTATCCTACATTGTGCTGTCCCCCATTCCGACTTACGAGGACCGACTTGTGATATGTCCAGACTCCAGAGTCCTCAAATGGCCGATGTTTAAGTTGGAGAGGCACTGAGTTGATACATCATGCAATCAAATCAATTAGTACAGGCCTTTCAATTCTCCGGTGCAATTTGCCGAACAACAATGACACAAATTGGTGTCAACGATGTCAAATGAATTGCAATTAACCATAAAGAAGTGTCAATAGGTTATTGCGATTGACAATGTTAAACTTTATCTTGTGGTTTTTTACGAAAACATTTGAGGCTCTGCAAGGTTGCAGTAGTTATTACTAGTTAGTAGGGGTCCTGACGGGTTTTCTGAGATGTATGGTGAAGCCAAATGAATTGTAAAATGTACAGACAAAAAGCAGCTTGGGTTCAATTCTAAATAATGAACCTGTTGGAATGAACCTGACTTGATTCAGGATCTACCTGCCCAAATGACCTGTACATCAAAAGCACCTTTGTTGTACTCTGGATATGTCACCACATTTCTTCTGCCCTCTATTTTCTATGAAAAACTGCTTGTTTTTTGCACAAAAAGGACAGTCTCCGGTATAGTGCATTGCATTAGTTTGAAGGAGAATATTGTTCCATTCCCTGTTGTATTTATAAGGATTGGATCATTTCTTTTTTATATCTAATAATAGTAAAATCATGTGTCTCTTCAATATATGTTAGCTTTTGAAAAGACATACAATTTTTGTCTTTTTTTCACTAGAGTAAAAGATCCCTCACATCTGCACATGGGGTAAATGTTGAGGACTCCGCTCTTTCTCCCATCTCATCAATCAACCCTTGTGAGTGCCGAGAACTGGTCTTAGAGGGCTGCACTTGCCATATCTATCTATCTATCTATCTATCTATCCCCAGAGATTTTAATATTTCCATGGATTTTCTCTGCTGCATGCTCTGCTCCTGTTTCAATCATCCTTCGCCACATTACCGTGTCCTCCTCCTGTCCTAATTAGCCTACCAAGTGCATAAATACAGGACGTAAAGCCCCCAATCATCCATCCATGCATGCTCTGCTCTTTGGTCTGTTAAATAAAAAACTAGGACCTCAGTGAACATGGTGAGTGTGCAATAAAACATGAACACAAAATTGTGCACATAGGTCAGGATTAAGCTTGTAAACATATTTTTTAGTGATGTTTAGCACTAAGTTAGACATATAAATTAAAATTTAGCTTTTTTCCCGCTTTTTACTGGCGTTCAGTGCTTGTGTCCCAGTTTGGAACAATGGAGTTGAACAAGGAAAAATTATGAACTTTAATGTGTACTTCTAACCTTTCAAATTGGGGATTACGAAAGTGTTTATTGGCAATAAGCCATTTTGAAAGGACTTATCTATGAAATCCCACAAATCTTCTTTAATTAATTAAACAGATATTCTGAGTATTGATCATGATTCAGCTATTGAACTATCAATAATAATTTCTTATGATAAGCCTTTTATAATTGCATATAAATGGAAGTTGTTTCATAATTCAAGTTGTTGTGGACTGTCGTGTAATTGATTGTTTGTTGACTTAAATTTGGGAGGGTTAGCGCAGTGGTAGTGTGTTGGGCTGCCAATCACTGGGTCCCGTCTTTGAATCCAGGTCTTGCTGGGTCACTTCCAAGGGCCTAAGCAAGTTTGATGGCTGTTTCAATCATCCTTCGTGTAATTGCCTCTACCTCCTCCTGTCCTAATTAGCCTACCGAGTTCATAAATACAGGACGGAAAACCACATTCATTCGTCAATTGAAAAAATAAAGATATGAAAAATTTGTATTTCTTAGGAGCATTTCCTTGAGATAAATAGGTTAAAAAATAAGTGAGGTAAAACCTTGAGAACCCTATCTTTCCAACTGCTTTCTGTCTATCTTTTTTGCTATTTATCTGTCAATTAACTGTAGATCCATCTGTCTAATGTCCATGTATGCTTGCCTATCTATCTGTCATTACTTAATCAGTTAATTGAAAAGCTTTCTTGATGCCAGTAAACGAAACGAAGGCTCAAGCAAATTTTATAAACGATAAAGTTACGAAAACTAAAACTATTAGTAACATGTACAGTGATGTAATGGGCAATTAACCTTGGACTCAACTTGGGAGAGCTCTGTGTTTGACAATTTATGAAAAATTAATCAACCTTCGGTGCCAAACTAGAGCGAAGAATGTGTAGATGTTTTGTCACTCTCGCAGTGACTTAGCAACTATTGATTTTGTATGTATTACATTGTCTGAACTTTATATATATAGGCCTATGTATGTTGCAAGCTTTTTATGTCGCTTCCTTCCTGGAATGTGTAGGGGGGGGGTTGCTGCTCAGTGGTAGCGTGCTGGGTTGCCAATTGATAGGTCCAGGGTTCGAATCCAGCTCTCGCTGAGTACCCTGGGCCTATGTGCATGATGTTGGATGGCAGTTTCAGTCCTCCTTTGCCTCATTCTTGTGCTCTGCTCCTCTCCTGATAAGTGATATGCCTACTAACTGCAGGACATAAAGCTCAATCATCCATCCATCCATCTACTTGGTATATGAATATACTCCAAAAGTAAATTGGTAGAACTTTGTGCTTTTTAACTATAAAATTTCAAAATATGAATATACATTGACTAGAGGTCTGTGTGAAGACCTGAACCATCTGCTCTGCCTTTCAACACTGTTGAACAATGTTAAAATTTCAGGACATGTATAGTTGATAGAGAAATATGCCATGTCATTCCACTCCTGCTTTCCTGTGGCAGTGTTTGATTTTTTTGGTCCTTTGTGGGTTTGAGAGTGGCTCTGTGCTCAGCCTTTGCTTTGAGGAAACATCAGGACAAAGACATTAAAAGTTTCTTGTCCAAAGATTCAGGCAGTTGTTCTAAACTTTTTGGCAGTGTTTATGTTTCATTTTATAAATGTTCATAAAACATGAAGAAAATTACTGCTATAGAGCATCATGAGGGAGGGTTAGCTCAGTGGTCACTGGCTTGGCTGCCAATCGCTGGGTCCATGGTTCAAATCCAGCTCTTGTCGGGTCATTTGGGCCTATGTTAGATAGCAGTTTCAGTCATCCATTTCCTCATTGCTGTGTCCTCCTTCTGTCCTAATTAGCCTACCAAGTGCATAAATACAGAACATAGACCCCAATCATCCACCCATCCTATAGAGTATCATGGTAAGACGGTTTTGCAACTCTCTTTGATCACAGTAATTAGTAAAGTCATCTTTCTGTATTATTGTTCTCCTTCCTGGCTTTAAATTTGAGAAAAAAATACTATACCTTTTGAGAGACTTGGATGGACTCCCAAAACTTTGGTCCTTTAAGTTAATTAAGTTGTGACACTCCTGAACTTTGCTCTAAACATGCTAAACAAAATGATAAACTACATTACAGTTCTGGGATTCCTGCTTTCAAAATGTTTACATGGTTAACGCAAACGCTCATGTGGACGTAAATTTGTTCTTCATTCTACATAAAGTTCTATAACATTGCGCTGCACTGATCAAAATAAAAATGATAACTTCAAGTCCTCCAGCAACTTTGTCCTGTATTTGAGTAACCTAAGGAAAAATAAGACATTTTCTTGTGACATAACTTCCAGCCCAGCTGACTCAATATTGAAGTCATGACTATGCCGATGATATTACTGTGGCACACACTAGCATCTCTATACGTATAAGTAAATAGATAAATAGAAGATATATGTCTTGCATATTTATATTGTACTGTTTTTTTGTGCCTCTTGCTTCAGATAGTCTAATCATGCTAATGTCATGCTGACATAAGCAAAAGCGACACATAGATAGCTGGATGTCTAGCTTGTGATAGATAGAAGTTGGATGTCTAGATAGACAGATAGCATGGATACAATTTTAATAGATAGATAGGTAGGTAGAACTGGTAAATAGACAGCTTGTCTAGACGGATAAATGAATAAATGTTGTGTGCTTTCTTATATTGCTAGGGTTTCCATTTTGCAAGGAGGAGGGTGTGATATCTCATGCTGTTGGATTCATATCATTGTGGAGGAGGCAGCGGGGGGAAGGCTTAGCTCGGTGATAGTCTTCTGGGCTGCCATTCTCTGGGTCCAGGGTTCGAATCCAGCACTTGCAAGCTGCCAGGTCACCTGGGCTTATGTTTGATGGCAGTTTCAATCATCCTCATTTCTGTGTCCTCCTTGTGCCCTAATTATCTTATCAAGTGCATAAGTGCAGGACGTAAAGCCCCAATTATCCATCCATCTAATTCTTGAATGTACAAATAATAAAATGATCTCATTTCCATTCCAGGTGGGCCAAACAAATTTATCACCCTGGAGTTCTCGCAGATGGACACTGAATGCTCATATGATTACCTCTTCGTTTACGATGGCTTGTCCTACAACGATCCCATGCTCGGCAGTTTCAGTGGGAACACCCTCCCTGACAGGGTGCTGGCTACTTCAGGACATGTAAGAACTTTTTATTATGTTTCTTAATACTATAAATTTATGCAATGTGTAAATGTGTGTTATGAAATGGACCTGGTGATGGTCGGAACTGTAAATGTAGTTCAACGCTGTATTTTCGAGAATTTATGATAAATTTGTGATAGTATTAAGTTGTTTAGAGCTGTTTATTGTTTTTGCCATGTTTTAGATTGAAGTCTCGCCATTTCAAGACCTCATTCTATATTCTTGTTTCAACACCAACCTCAATTTGCAATTTGTAAATGGCAGCATGACCTCGGGGTCAATTGTTACAGATTTGATGAAGGTGCTCAGTAAGAGTTAGTCATAACCCTTGTATTTCTCCTTCCAGATGCTGATATATTTCTTCAGTGACAGGAATTACGTCCTGAAGGGGTTTAAAGCAACTTACCAAGTGAACGAATGTCCGCACAATTGCACAGAGAACGGGCATTGTGACCTAAGCAACCACCGCTGCTTATGCGAGAATGGCTTCAAAGGTTCGGCTTGTGACAATCCAGTGTGTCCTAATAACTGCGGAGACCACGGGACATGTGATCTGGGGTCACAGGCGTGTTTGTGTGACAAGTGGTTTGCAGGATATAGTTGCTCGTTAAGTATGAAGACCCGAGAAGGACAAAGCCAATGGCACCTTGTTTCGCCAACAGGGTCAGGGTTCGCCGCTCGCAGTGGTCACGCGGGAGCGTTCATGACCTCTACGAAGAGATTTTATCTCTACGGAGGTCGAGCGTTCTCTAATTTCCTCAGCGACGTGGTCTACTTCGATTTTAATCAAAATATTTGGGTGACAGTGACACGGAGTTTACCCTGGCCGACCGCGAGACATGGTCACGCTATATCAGCCCACCGTGATGTGATATATATGTACGGCGGACAGTTAGAAAACGGTAAGAAGAGTCGGGAACTGTGGAAGTTCGATCCTAGCCTAGAGGAGTGGACTTTATTACCGAATTTAGGCGGAGTTTACCCCATTGGCGTGAGCTATCATACTCTCACGCTCGTTGAGGATCGCTGGTTGTATTTATTTGGGGGTCGGACAGAAACGGGTGAATTTTCATCCGAGATGTACCGTTACGATTTAACGGGGTCTAACGCCTGGGAGGAGGTGGTGCCCCGCGGAGGAAAGGTGGCCGATCGCAGGTTGATCGGGCATTCGACTGTGTACCACACTGAGTCAAAGTCTTTATTAGTGTTCGGCGGATTTTCACCCGATTACGCCCGGTTCCCTCGACGAACTGCCTTCCTCCATTCTTACCATATCGAGGAAAACTATTGGTCACAGATCCACTACGAGGTCGTCATGGGCGACCAGAACTGGCCGAAAGACAGAGCGTACCACTCTGCCGTTATTCTCGGAAATTACATGATCGTTTACGGAGGGAATTACCATGAACATCACAAGGAGGAGATATGTTACGACAACAAAATTTACTTCTACCATCTCGGATGTCATCGATGGGTCAACGTGGAAACTTTAGCTGAAGCATTTCCAGGTAAGATACACGGATTTATATTTTATGTAGCAAAAGTTGCTGAATGTCCAATTTGTCCATCAATATCCATGTTTTGTGGGTCGAAAATATTCTTCCAGTCTGGGTATGTTGCCTCAAAGTTTTGTGAGAGAAATGTCAGATTTCTAAGCTTGCCTTTCCGGACAAAGACTTTAGCTGAACACTGCTGAAGTAGCTACATTTATTGTAAGAAAAGGTACGAAAATTAAAGGGGAAAGTTTTGAATTGCCCTTATTGAGAAATGCCTGAAAAATGGTAGGGTGACCAATTTCCATGATTGATGTCTGATTTCTAAGCTTTATACTCCTGACAAAACACTGTTTTTGTCACAGTAGCTGTAGTTTTCAAAAATTTTCATAATATTATGAATTTCCAAAGGTCAGGATTAAGCTAACAGGATTAAATTTGCATAGTTGGAAGTCTTTGAAGAAAAGGTATGGAAATGAAGAAATGGCTAAAAAAAATTGTTGCCTTTCCCAAGGAATTCCTGAAAATGGTAGACCAATACTGAATAGAAAAAGTTTATTTCAGAAATAACCTGTGTTCATGATGTTGTGTCTTTCGAAAATTCAGGTTGTTTGAAGCTTGATGAAAACCACAGATGATATTATCAATCTATTGTCTTGCTTATGCATCATGTACGAGATTTAATTTATAGAGCTCAGTTGTTAGAGCTGTAACTCCTTCTGTGATGAATCTACTAATGATTTCATGGCAATCCCCTGGTAACCTGGTGACAAATGATAACATTAGTGATGTCACCTCATTCCATTTAACTGACTTAGGTCACGGTGACCTCTGTTTGCTTGCAAATTAGTTCTGTATTGTATGGTATTGATTTGTCTGGTTCTCTCAACAATGGTGCGCAATTTGCTAGTTCCAACTACATTCAGCCATTATCGTATTGCATTGTATTGTCGTGACTCGTAATGCTGCTGATCTTAAAGCTGAAATATGACCTGATGTCAAAGGCAGACATCAATGCAGAGCTTTGCAGTTAGGAGTCATCAGTCGAGAGTCTAGAGGATTTGTATGATTAGGCCAGACATGATCCATTTTAAGCTTCTCGGATTGTCCAACCGAAAGATTTTCTGTAGACGAAAAAAAAAAGATTACCCAAATTTTAGTTGTCCTGATGGGGGGGTAAAACACAAACTCACTCACTACTCAAATTTATTTAATGTTGAAACTGTACAATATGGTACATGCTGTAAAAAAATTGAGATTACAGCTATTTTTGTCCTACCGAATACGACCGACCTTGAAAAAACTGGCTCGAGAAGATTCGAGAAGCTAAAGATCAATTATATCTGGCCTATAATTGCCACCACTAGTCCTCTATGCAATGTTTTAAAGTTATCAATTTCTGGTTGGAATAGATAAAAATACTGCAACAATTTGCAACAATAGACATTTTTCTAAATTGCTGTAAAATCTGAAGAGTTATGACAATGGCCTTTATCAGCAGGTCAGTGTTTATTTTCAGAATTTAATTGCATGTTAAAATTGGTAATGTGAATAAAAAAGGATCACACTTAATGTTTCCAGGCACATTAGCTATTTCATCATCCTCATTTAAAAAATTTGTATGAATTCATTTGATGCATTAAAATGTCATTCAAAACTGCGACGTCACCCAGTTCACACTGTCCATATATTATACAGATCTGTATCACAGATCATAATATATGAAGTTCTGTATCACAATGCCAATCTGTAAGGGGAAAAAAATCAGGTATATGGACCACACATAGTTTTGTGCACTTGCGCTGTCAGGAGTACTTTGTGATGATGTACACAGATTTGGGGTGATCTCTTTTTTGGCTTTAATCCAGTTTATAATGGCAGCTGAATTGAGATCTGTAGTATAGTGTAGCAGGCGTTAAAGTAATGGCATTACTTCTAGTGCTGGATATTGTTCAATTTGTAAGGATACGATAATATCACGATAAATTTGTAATGATACACGATATTTATCGCGATAATTTAGCAGCATCAATCAAAAAAAGTATAGGTCTTGCTACAAAAATAGTCATTTTTGCCGTAGAATTGGTCAAATTTCACGAAAAACAACAACTTTTGTCATATGCAGTTATCGTGATGTCATGATAATATGTGAAACGATTATCACGATAAGCGATAAGTCTCTGAACCGATATATCGCGATATATCGATCCAGCTCTAATTACTTCACACTGTTTAGGCAAATTATGAGATGTCTTTTAGAAGCTTGGAACTGCTTTCTATTCCTTGACAGAGGCACAAGAGTTGGGTAAGCTTAGTTGGTAGTACGGCAGGCTTCCGATCGCTGGGTCCTGGGTTCGATTCCAGCTCTGGGCCGGTCATCTGGACCAATGTCGGAGAGCAGCTTACTTGCCGCTACTCTGAGTATCTTGTGGCAACTGTCGTCCTGAGCTGCTGAGTCGTATTATAAAGAGAAGAGAATCAGAATTTTACTATTATACCTGGGCTAACAAGCCTAACATTCCTATATAAATGCTCTCTATTAGATGCTAAATTTATTAATACAGCTTGTACAATGTGCAATAATAGGCCTACCAATAATTGATAAATACTTTTGTCACGTTCGTGACTTGACTTGATAATGTACTCTATGTATTGATTTATTCATAAGCTCTGAATACCGGTACAATGGTGTGATCATTTGTATGTGGCACAGTGATTCATTTGTATGACACATTGACAATGTCCATGTGCTGTTACCAGTATGCTTTGCAAATACATTTGTACAAAATACCTGGGAGGGGGGGCGAAAGGTTAGCCTAGTGGTAGCATGCTGGACTGCCAATCGCTGGGTCCAGGGTTCGAATCCAGCTCTTACCAGGTCACTTGACTGTTGACCGCAGTATCAATCATCCTTTGCCACATCACATTGCTGTGTCCTCTTCATGTCCCCGCGGACCTTTCAGTATGATGGCTTGTTTTAATTGCTGAAAGAAATCGCTTCTATTTCATTGGCTGTACAATGATTAAGACAATTATCATATATGTTGATTTATAGAGCATTTTATTGACATGAAATGTTAAAAACGCATGAAGACATGAAATGAAGATGATGTATTAACATGATTAATGTATTCAACTTTTCAATTTAACATGTTTTGTATTGAACATAAATTATTTTAAATATTTTTTCACCAAAAACATTAAATATTTGTGTATGTATAAAACATGGGATGCATCATGTGCATAACATACATAGTACTACAATCTTGTAATCTTGTGGTAATATTTATAAATAGGTGGCTCAGACAGTTTCCTCGGCTGACATCAGCTTCTTACCGACGTTTTGCAAAATGATGGAACTGCTTCAGTCTTCGCCTTGTAACACATTCACTGAACATTTTTGTTATTCGCTGATGCCATGCTGCATTTGCACACCTGGTCTTAAATGTCTCAAAAATCAAGAAACTCTGTAATTTAAGGACAAATAATTTTAAGGAACTAACAGCCTATCAAGTATCAACATATATTATCAATATAGATGGATGGATGGACAATTATGCAGGACATAAAGCCCTAATCATTCATCCATTTATTCATTCCATTACACTAGGAAAATGCGCTAATTTGAGATCAATGCGGAACATCAAAACTTTCTTACCAAAATTGTAATGTATATATTCATTTTGAAAACTTCATAATTTATTCAGTGAATACCAGTGTTCAATACCAATACAACTCCTAAAGTTTACGGGTGTTGAATCTTAGAAAAAGGCCATCTTTAATATGAATAAAACTTGTGACCTTTTAAAATATATATTCAATGATCACTGATGATGATGCAAATTGTGGCTTACTCAGTTGATAAAATATATCAATAAGATTTGCATTGATGTTATAGCTAATCTATATTTGATTAACACATGTTTAATTTTGTCTATTTTCTGTGTGACCTCTTATTCTTATTAGTGATTTACCAAGTAAATAAATAAGCCATCCTTGGTAAATATACTTAATAAACACTGATAAATGGATATCTTTTAACTTTTGTATCAGGTGTATTGTATCATGAGCATATACTAAAATTTTTCGGGTCTGTCTTTGGGCCTAGCCCAATATGCTCAATCCAGCTCTTGCTGGGTCACCTGGTTCGATGTTGGACGGCTGTTTCAATCATCCTTTGCCTCATTGTCGTGTCCTCCTCCTGTCCTAATAAGCCTACCAAGTGCATAAATACAGGATGTAAACCCCCAATCATCCATCCATCCTTATTAATGCACAAATACAGGATGTAAAGCCACATCTGCTAAGCCGCGAAATGGTTCTTGTCTGGATGCTACACAATGTATCGATATAAGACAGCAGGACGGACTGCTCAATGATTTTGCTGACTACTGTTTTGGATGGTTTCCTGCAGTGGTATACCAGCATTTAAAGCTGAAAGCATAACTGACGACCGTATTGATGGAACAAATTTTTTTACGTTCCAAGAAACCACTTTAATATAATTTTCGTGAGCAGACAAAGTAGCAACCACTTATACATAATTGATGTACTTGTTTTGCGAACTGTAGTATCATCGATCATCGCTGATCATTTGAACAATATCCAGATATCACTGATCACAGATCACCAGTCACAGATCAAAGATATTTATCACAACTACCACTGTATCAGATATCTCTTATCTAAGATCTCTGTCTTTTATCATCATATGATTGTGATAAACAAATTATCTTGGCTGCTTAGTTATCATGCAGTCTTGACTATGAAGGATGTTCGCAAGGAAATCTCCTTGATGGCCATTGATTATCGATTAATTAATTGATCTTTAATTGATCTCTGCACAATAGTATCATTTAGCATGTTTCAGTGGGCATTGAAGACTGTTGAGGCAATTTGATCATGTTTATATAAGGACATGAGTTCACCACAAGTATCATTGTGATCATCAGATCTTATAATTATTGACTGGTTAATCATACTCCAATATTGAACTCTTTTCAAAACTTAGAGGAGTTTGATAAGCAGAAACTTATTGACCAGTGGCCATGATGACCGGTAATATTATACCAAGCATGATGATGAAGTAGAATTTCTTATTTGAACTGGGTTAGGATCAGCTCAGTGAGCGTGTGCTAGGCTGCCAAGCGCTGGGTCCAGGGTTCGAATCCAGCCCTTTCTGGGTCACCTGGGCTAATGTTGGACGGCATTTTCAATCATCCTTCGCCTTATCGCTTATTTGCTGGGTCCTCCTCTTGTCCTGATAAGCTTGTCCGATAAGCCTACGAAGTGCATCCATCCATCCGACCACACTTGTGACTTTGTCTCATTGCTGTGTCCTCCTCTTTTCATAAATTAGCATTCTGAGTGCTTAAATACAGGACGTAAAACCTTAATCATCCGTCCATCTTGCGGATGAGACATTTCCTCTTGTTTAGGTGACTATACTCGATAGTGGGCAAACTTACAGAGAGATACTTGTTTCGTTGTGAGTCTGAACTGAAATCCTCTTGAGGCTCTCTCATCTCACCAATGGACCCTCATGAGCAGAAAAACTTCACCTTAGCACTTAGCAGTCAGGGAAATTATCACCAGCTGATGACAAGCAATGTCCTCAGCCCCACATGACAATCACCCTAGCACTGTCATCACCCTCCCATGACACTCTCACAGTGTCATGGCCTAGCCATGACTTTGGCAGTGCTCAAAATCATCTTTGACTGGCTATTTAAAAAGAACTACTTCAACTATCACTTCCAAACTTGGTATAAAGTTGTATCACAGTGTAAACTAACTCTATGAATTTTGGCAGACCTATCCATTACATAATGAGGTAAAGAACCCGAAGGCTCCAGAGAAATTAGGAAATTGTCATCAGCTGCTGATGACTTTGCAGTATTTCGTGAAATTGGATAGAATTAAGTCCCGCAACTGACATGCTGCTGTGTGGTGAGGATGGCTGCAAAGAGATCAAACTTTCTTCTGAGACCCAACTGATCAACCCAACACACTCAATCATCCTGTCAGGGCCAGGACTTGGCTGGAATTGCAATTGTCCTCATATGCTGGTAATGTCCCTGACTGCTTAGAGGGCTGCACTTTTTAAAAATATCCAAAATATCCATATGATATTACGCCTGTGCCTCAACAGTTAAGCTCATGTGGTCATCATTATACAAGCAAGCTTACGCTCACCTGTACCGTCTGTTTAGTGTATGAAGTGCACCTGTTTTAATTTATAGGAGATTGGCATGACAGTCTGACCCTTTGCTAAATGATTGAACGTTTGATTGATGAGATCGCCTCAGACAGGAGGAAAATTGAAAAAGATGCTTATGTGTATGTGATGAAGATACTGCTGCTGCCTGTCTTTCACATCTGCATGGAGAGGGGGGTTAGCTGCTCAGTGGTAACATGTTTGGCTGGTAATCACTGGGTCTCGGGTTCGATACTAGCAACTAGCCGGTCACTTTCGACCCATGTTGTATGGATTGTTTCATTCATAAATTCTTTGCTGACAATTTAAAACTTTAGAAGGTTTGTTTAAATAAAAGTTTATTTAGGGTCCTCTTCCTGTTCTAATTTGCGTCCTCAGCACTGCTCGGGGATAAATACAGGACGTAGAGGCCCAATCATCAGTCCATACCTTTTCATGAATGATTGAAAGTCGAGCAATGACTGATGAGGGTTGGACTAGTGGTAGCTATGACGTAGCGTGCTTGGCTGCCAATCTCTGGGTCCAGGGTTCGAATCCAGCTCTTTCCGGGTCACTGCGGCCTATGTAGGATGGCTGTTTCAATCACCCTTCGCCTCATTGCTGTGTCCTCCTCCTGTTTCAATCACCCTTCGCCTCATTGCTGTGTCCTCCTCCTGTCCCAATTAGCCTACCATGTGCATAAATACAGGATGTATCGCCCAATCATCCATCCATCCTTCATTAGTAGCTGGAAACTTAGCTGGAAGGGTTGAATTCAGCGTTCAGAGGATTTATATGAATTTGACAAAATTTTGATAACATGTGTGACACCTACAATCTTGTAAAAGCCCTAAATCTGGTTAGCCTCATCAACCGATAATACCTCCACATACCAGTGTTTGATGATTTTGGTAGTAGTCATTATCCAATTCTTTTATTTCATCCTCTCATTAATGCATTTTTGTGAGTCTCTAAATCATTTGATGTAGCTAAGTATCGCTCATCTTCAAAGGCTAGAGTGATGTTTTACCTGTTGAATCAGTGACGTTTGTTACCTGTCGTTCGGCTCAGGTGCGTTGTTGTTATAAATGATAACAAGTTATTTCAGGTAGATATATATCTGTATATGCGGTACATATGCCATTTGCTATTTTCATGGTAAAAGTGTTGTATTGCTGTGACAAAAAACTCCTCACAAGCAAATTTCCTGATATAACCGTTTTCGTCTATTCTAACTTGTATGTCATATTTCATGAAACATTTATGCTGGGAACTTAGCAGGCATTCCCCGTGCCACAGTCTCACTCATTGTGTCAGTTTCTACTCTCTAGGCTGGGTAGTACGTAAATGAAAGATCCCTCACAAGTTGAGGTAAATGTGTAAGATACTGAGGACTCCTGCTCGGCAGCTGGGTGGCTCAGTGCTTAAGGTGCCTTGCCTGCATGGGTTCGAACCCTAGGTGCCTGGCAGATGGGGAACTCGAAATTTCAGTGAACCTTCATGAGCAAAATCCCAGCTGGATGTCATTTGGATGAGACGTTAAATTGGTGGCCCCTTGTATCAGTGCTGGGCAAGTAAAAGATCCCTCACATGAGGTAAATTTGTAACATGTCGCGGACTCCCGCTGTCTCTCCCATCTCATCTATCAATGCTCATGATCTCCCAGAACTGGGCTAAGAGGGCTGCACTTCTAAATCTGTCTATGTGACAAACAGCCTCTATTTCAACCTTACCTTAGGCTGAGTTATCATTGCTTATTTATGGGTACAAATTACAATTGTATTGATACTAATGATGTCCTTTCAAACCAATGCGATTGTAATGATAATCGTTAATGAGATTATGTTATGTGTTATAAAATGCTAACTCGTTTGGTACTCATTTTATACACCTTTATGTGACCGGTGTCACTTGATGCTGATGAGTGATCGTGTTGATGAGCAGGTGAAAGTGAATTATGATACATTGGTGCATAGTTGTACATTTAACAGTGTCTATGCTGGGCAAGTAAAAGATCCCTCACATGGGGTAAATGTGTGACATGTTGAGGACTCCTGCTCTCTCTTCCATCTCACCAATCAACCCTCGTGAGCGCACAGACCTGGGCTTAGACGTTTGCATCATATCTATCTATCTATCTAATAGTACCTATCTTTCTATACTATATATATATCTGTCTATCTGTCTAGCTGTCTATCTGTCTATCTGTCTATCTATCTATCTATCTATATATGATCTAATACTATGTCGAGTACAAGAAGTTGACAATTTAGCATCAAATTCAAATGACATCTGAACATGACATACTCCTCAGGATACATGCCTGTACCAATCAATAAGCTGATTTTAACAATATGTTTAAGCATGGTAAGTAAGTTCATTGTTCACGGAACAATTACTACCTTTGGCAAAGCTTTGCATTCTATGTTGTGCAAGACACAAACAAATGCAAATTTCTACCTGCACTTCCACAAACAGCAGTGCAGATCTCTAAAAGCCTCCCAGTGCAGAGACGTTAGTCTGGCAATGACAAATAAAAGAGAAGCTGATGGAGTTATGGTAAGATGAGATCATGAGACTGAGAGCTGATTCTGCTGCAGATAGATAGATAGGTAGATAGATAGGCAGATAATAGGTAGGTTGATAGATAGATAGATAGATAGATAGATAGATAGATAGATAGATAGATAGATAGATAGATAGATAGATAGATAGATAGGTAACTCATAGACAGATGATAGGTAGACAAAAAGTAGACTGACAGACAGCTCTTGACAAGTCTCTCATCATGTTTGTACTTATTCTCTTCAATCATGTTCCGAAATGGAAACTGACAAAAGAATCTGCTTTTGATCTATACCTGCATTTACGGTACGTGGAGTTATATAACACTGCTAAATGCTTTCTATCACCGATACCTGTATTGTCAAGTCTGTATTGGCAAAGTTGAATCAAATCGGGGCGCAGATGACATTGTGTCCACCAGCATTGCTGCTGTCTTACTGAAAGCCTATGCCACCTAACATATGGCAACCAGTTAGTAGATATCTTTTGTTCTGCGTCTGCTCTTTGTTGATTAGTGTCTTCGATGTCTTTAGTTAGTTCTGAAATTTCCTCTAGGATTTCTCTGGTACATTTTCCTGCTGGCTAATGCTACCTAGTGCAGAGTAAACATCCCGGCAAAGGTACTCATTCTGTTGCATTAGAGATTTCAATAACTTACAATTAATCAAATTTCTCTTTATTCCAGGTGATGACCAGGAAAGTTACGAAGACATGGAAAGGCGAACATTTGGAGGGAGGTTTGCTCACGTGGCAGTGGGAGCATTTGGAAACACTGTTCTCATTGCAGGAGGCTACAAGGGCAGCGTGTTAGGAGATTTGATTGCGTACACCGTCCCCCTGGCTATTGCTAAGAATAAGGTATGTGCTAGATGGTGTGAAAATTTAATGTCATAATCTCTGTGGTACATTGTTATCAAAGCTCTCAAATCAGGAGTCTAATTGATAAAGTAAACTGACAGCGTTGGCCAAATTCTGTAATTTAAATTGTTAAAACGTTATTAAAAGATTTTTGAGCCTTGTGTCCTTTTACTTTAGTGACTCGCTGTTGAATTACGAATGCTGTTAACGTTTGGTTTTGATGAAAGAGAAGTAAAATGCAGTTGTTGCTTGTTTCCTTGCTGTTGGACCTCAGCATAAAGTTGGAACTTTTTTTGCATGAAAAATAAAGATGTCTCATCAAAAGATTTTTTTGTGAATGCATGCAACAACTTGATTGATGTCTTGATATCAGCTTGGCCAATACTTAAATCACAGATGTGATAATATTGGATGCAGCAGAGTTGTAAACTTGCTGACAGAACCAGTAAATAAATTAATTTGCGGATAATTCATGATGGATGATTGTGTCTTTTCAGAATGACATAGAGTATGTGTTACATTGGGACCATTGCCCTGAGTATGCAGAATACAGACATTGCAAAGAGGACCCTGAGTGCATATGGTGCATGGCCAAGCCAAGTAACAGCCAACCGGGGTGTATGCACAGGTCACAGTCACAGGTAAGCTTTTATAGAAATAAAACTGGGACAAGCTGTGTGTCGTTCTTTTGGGTCCGTTGTGAGAACTACCGTATTTTCTCTATTAAATGCCCAGTGGGCAGAAGTAATGATGATATGGTCAATTAATAATTTTTTGCATAAAAAACTTAGGATAAAGTCATATTTTGATGGAATTTCGATGAAAATTTGTTCCTTGTGGAGGGGGTTGGGCTTTTATTAGGGGGTGTGCTTTTAATAGAGAAAATACGGTATATAGAAGTGATCCATTGCAGCTGAAAAGATTTTTATAAATTTACTGATCTGGTTGTGATATCAAAATTAATCACTCAAAGAGACCAATTTGACTCCTGTCACTGACCATATTGTTTCAGAATTAGCTTTAGAAATATATATTATGATTCATATTACAATACATCTCTCAAGCAAAAATTGAAATTTTGTTATGAAAAAAATTGGAGGATAACATTTTTGGGGGGGAAAAATGTTTAGGGAAAATGATGAACCCATCACAAATCATGTGAATTGCTGTTGTTGACAAGTAAAATTTAATACAGATATGACGAAAGTCCATTGGATTAACTCTTAGCCTTTTCATAGCATTACAAACTTTTTATCTCATCATTTTAGCTATGCCTCAGAGACTACAGGCCAGGCAGCTGTCCGGGAATTTGCTCAGCTCTCCATGACTGCAAGTCTTGTGTTGTCCAGGGACAAGGGGCTGTCCATCCGCCCTCCTCTTTTAAAGTTGCTGGTGGTACTGGTATGTTTTCAAAATTCATGTATTATAAATTGCAATGTTTGTAAAATCCTATATTTAAAAAAATGTCTGGTTTTGAATCACCCCAAAGTAGAGGTAACATATTCTTCGCATGGGGGTAAATGTGTGGCATGTCGAGGACTCTATGTTCTCTCCCCATCTCAACAGTCAACTTGCGTAAGCACCCAGAACTGGGCTTTGAAGGTGTCAGCTGCTGCTCTTAACATAACAATTTATCCATTACTAATAATATTGTTGGATCCAAACGTAATTCTTCGGTCTTCACGCAGCATGAACTTTTGAACTGTTCAATGGATTTTAAGCAAACTACTTTTAATCTTCAGCTGGAAGCAACGCTGGCCTCTGGAAGAATGAGAAGTGCGCTTGGTGCGTCAAAGAAGCTACGTGTCAGAGATTATCAGGTGAGCATGCGATTAAAACATAAATGAGACATTCATTATAATGTTCCAGAATTTTTTTGGGGTCCTTTGTTTTAGCTAATGGCATCCATTTGCATACTGTATCTCATGTTTTATCAATTATTTCCAGAACCCTCTGGTTGGTGCAACCCCCAAGAAGGAATGCTAGAAGGATGGTGGGGGACAAACAGTTCTCGACCCACTACTTTACCCCAGTGTAGAACTGACGACTTTCCCGCCGGACTACACTGGATAACTTACAGCTACCCTCCGAACGTCACCCAGCCTGACGAGGTAAAAGTTGTTGTGATTTCCGCTTGTGGCGTTACTTATAATATTCGGAGTTTCTTAGATTTCCATTTGATGATTGGCGATCAGGGTTGGCTCAGTGGTGGCATGCTAAACTGCCAGTTGCTGGGGCCTGGGTTCGAATCCAGCGCTTGCCGGGTCACCTGGGCCTATGTTGGATGGCTGTTTCAATCATCCTTTTCCTCATTGCCGTCCTCTTTCTGTCCAAATTAGCCGACTGAGTGCATAAATACAGAATGCACAACCCCAATCTTCCATTTGTGTCAAGAAGGGAACTGGACAATTAATTTTGTTCTAAATATGTCTGTTTAGTTGTGGGTCACATGAAAAGAGACAAGGGTTGATGCAATCAAACTGGTTTAACATCACCTATAGTTGTAACTTTTGTCTGTTGTAAATGGTGAAAACTATTTTCAATCTTGCAAGCTGGTAATTATGATCATGACCAAGGTGAAGAATAATTTCAATATTTAGTATCTGGCATTACATTATTATGGGCGGTGGCCAAAGGCCATCCCGCCCATATTGCTGTAGTGTGAGGTTTGGTAGTCTCAGTTGTCCTCCCTATTGACGATGATTTCACTTTGCACAGGCTGCCCCAGACTTCCAGTATGAGTCAAATACATCAAATACCTTGACATCTCGCCAGGCATAACTTATGAGTGACCTTGACCTACATCTGTGACCTTGGCGGCCATATTTGTGAAAAGCTTGTGTACAAGATAACTCAATTTCTATTAATCCTGGAATCATGAAACTAGCAGGGATTGTGTATGACAGCAAGACCTTGAATGAGTTCTAACATGAGTGACCTTGACCTACTTCTGTGACCTTGGCGGCCATATTTGTGAATGTCTTGTGTGCACAATAACTCCTCTTGTATTTACACTAGGATCACCAAACTAACAGGGATCATGTATCGTTGTAAGACCTTGAATTAGTTTTGACATCAGTGACCTTGACCTATATCTGTGACCTTGGCAGCCATATTTGTAAAAAGCTTATATACACGACAACTCCACTATTATTCTCCCTGGGACCACCAAACTCACAGGGATTTTGTATCACAGTAAAACCTTGAATGAGTTGTAACATGGGATGACCTTGATCCATTTCTGTGACCTTGGTGGCCATATTTGTTAACACTTTACGTAGGCCCTACTTGATGACTCACAACCCACAGAATCTATGGCGATGGCTGTGGATAGGAGTCGAGGTGGATAGGAGTCGGGGCGGCGGACAGGAGCTGGGGGCAGCGGATAAGAGTCGGGGCGCCGGATGGGAGTCTGGTCAGCGGACAGGAGTCGGGGGTGGCGGACAGGAGTCAGGGGAGGCGGACAGGAGTCGGGGGCGGCTGATAGGAGTGGGGCCGGCGGATAGTAGTCGGGGCCGGTGGACAGGAGTCGGGGGAGGCGGACAGGAGTCGGGGCCGGCGGACAGGAGTCGGGGTCTTAAACTGAAATATATACCACCATCACCTGTGCTCAGCAAAGCACTCCATGCCATAATTACCGCCCATTGCACACTTGTGTGCCTTCTAGTTATTTTCCGGACTATCTGTACATCCAAAATTGGGGACTTCATGAGCAGTAGAAACTAATTGATTTCATCCATATGTAGATACCTTACTGGTGGATGGTTTGAAAAAGTGTTTTCTATAATTAATTTTCAACAATTTTCCTATGTTTTAGGTTCACATTGTGCGAGAATCCAGCAAGAACTTCCAGTTTAAACACTTGTTTGACAGTGAGAACAGTCAAGCAGGGAAATACACAGCTAGGTTCCAGGGTTTCTTGCATCCGTTGGGAGCCACATCATCTAATGGACCTCCTTTGAAACTTTACCTTGTCTCAGTAACGGCCGATGCTTGGTTGTATTTGAGCACAGATGAGCAGCCCCAGCATAAAGTAAGTGGAGAACCTGACTTTCTTCAATTTATACGAGACTGGAGAATATACGTGGCTCATAATAGTGATGAAAAGTTTAAAATGGTGACAAAATAGTTGATAAAATTCTTATGTGTGACATTAACAGTTGTTTACAGCAATTACGTGATCAGCAGAGGCAGATGCAGATTCTGATAAATTCCTGATTCACATAATATTATTGCATTATTTTCTGGTCACTGTGATTGTTAAGGTTTTGCCACAATTGGTACGCCGAAAGCGTATGGGCTGCAATAAAATTGACTGTCTATGCAGTGTGGTGTCTACTGACTGTTACCTATGTCCACCTTTTAAAAAATTTAACTAATGTTTTTTCTGTGATTATTGGTATGTATTAAAATTTACAAATCGGAAGAAGTTTGATTATACCAAAAGCATTTTCAAAGTTTTTGTTTAGTGATATTGTACTATTGTAGGCAATAAATTCATGTATTTTCACTTCGAGTAAGACCAGCTTGTATAATTCTTGTAAATTTCTGTATTTTCCAGGAACTAGTAGCGAAGCTCATTATTAGTCCGTACCAAATGAGCGTGGCCAAGCGAGGGAATGACGATGTCTCAATATTCCCGGAAGAAAATCGCGGACACAAATATTACGTGGAGCAAATCTCGGAGCAGCCAATATCAGACCAGACCCACACCCAAGTGGCTTCTACTATGATGTTAGAGTGGACTGGGGCCCTCAAGGATCCCAACAGGATTAGACAGGTAATTGGCCTTGTGCAATGTCGGTTTGTGTCTAATAATAGCTCTTTTTCAGTGTTGGCTACAAATAACTTTCTTGTAATTAAATGAATCTTAATTTGCTTTCTACAAAAATTAATTTAAAATGTAAAAAGACAATTCTCCGATATATCTAAATAAATCATAAATCATAAATGTAAAGCCTTACAGTTCCATTGACATGCACTGTAAAAAAAATAATATTCGAGCTTTGTATATGATATGTTCATTGGCAGGACCAATCAGATGGAAGCGTAAGACTTATCATCCAATCGGATTGAAGTATTTTACTCAACTTCAACTGGATCCACTTGGTGAGACAATTGGAAGGGGGTTTGCTCAGTTGGTAGCACTCCAATCTCTTGGTCTCAGGTTCAATTCCAGCTCTGTCCGGTTCCACTGTCCGGTTCAACTGGATCTATGTTGGACAGCAGTTTCCCTTGAGTCGACTTATTGCTGCATCCTTCGCCTGTCCTGTTAGGCTACCAAGTGCATGAATCAAGGACATGCTGGCCAAATCATACATCTAGCTACCCATCCATGAAATTGGTCTGCTATGTTAAACTCAATTTGCCTTCATTATTTTTACAGAGCTTTACTGAAGAATTCCTTGAACCATACAACAACGGAGCCTGTTCGAAATACTCCAACTGCATGGCGTGCATGACGGACACCCAGTGTGGATGGTGCATGACGAGTAATGCTTGCGTTAATAAACTAGCGGCTGGATTGACTAAAGAACTTTGCGGGACGCAACCTGGAGCCAACTATCTTGTCACTGTGCCTTCTCACTGCCCCCTGTGTGTGGATCACATAACCTGTGAAGACTGTGCTAAGGTGGGTTCATATTAAATTGTTTGTAATTGCTTTCTCTTGCGATTCCGGCTTCGTCACCGTGACCTATGTTGGACAGCAGTTTCTGTCATCCTTTGTCTCTTTTCCATGCCTTTGTCCTCTGACAGGAGTCCTGTTATATTATCCATTGCTTTCTCTATTAAATGAATTCATAAAAATTTTAAAAAATGACATCTATATTTTACTCAGTTCTCTAGTTTTACTTGAAATGATGAATTGAATTAATTATGAAGAAAACAATGCCTGGTTGTTCAGAATATTAAGCACTGTTCTGACAGTGAAGTATGACTACGAAATGGATATTTCCTTAAATATTATCCTTTCTCAAAGTCAACATTGTAACTCTCACTTAAACATTTTACCATTTCTCGTCTTTGCAGGACCAGCTTTGCGAGTGGCTGACCCATGAAGCCCGTTGCGTACGGAGAGGCAGGTTCAACGAATCAGTACGAAATGCTGTACAATGTCCGTCACCTTGTTTAGTGTAAGTATACATGGGGCTGACTGAAATTTTTGTTAGATTTTGAATGTTGCTTGTATTAGAGTAGTAAGGGCTGATATAATTGATCTTTAGCTTAAGTTATTGGATCTTCTCAGGACACTTTTTCTGGTGCCGGTCGGTAGGACCAAAAAAAAGGCTGTAATCTTTATTATTTTAATGTCAATTTAATAAAAATTGTGAGTAAGCTCAATTTTTAATAGTGGTGTATACACACCTCCATTTATGTAGTCACAATGAGAAAATGGAAGTTTTGGCGGGAAATTTAAAATTTGAGCATTTTCAGAATGTCTTTTGGGCCCTGTCTTGGCAATTTTGGTTGGAGATGTTATTATAGAGCAAGCATCTGGCATAGGAATGAACAGCAGGCATGTTGTTATTTGGACGTGACTTCGTCTTTATCTCGCTTGTTTTTTTTTACAGTTGGAAAATCTGTTGTGTCGCTTGATTTGAGAAGCTAAAATTCAAATGTGTGGCAATATTGAATACAAATCCACGGACTGGAAATGGGGAAAATTTCTAATTGAGGGTATTTGTTTTTCAGACGTACCAACTGTTCTTGGTGTCTTAGTGAGAGGAACGAATGTGCCTGGTGTGAGGCCACCGAGACCTGCTTCCCTTTTGTGGACTACATGATGAGGTAGGTGTCAGTTCTTATTGGTAGCTTCTTGCTCGCGTGTCTAATTCTAGCTGGGTCACCTAGGCCTAGGTTGGACCTATGTTGGATGGGGGTTTCAGTCATCCTTCTCCTCATGGCCCGTTATAAAATAGACCTTATGGTATTTGTTGAGAATGGCAATGTCCTAAGCAAATCAGACACAAGTTAGTTGGTGAGCATGGTAATTAGAAAACAGAAGGGGCTGGTCTATGAGACTCAATGACTGCTCAATTGTTTCCACTTGGCCAATGTCTTCTTTTGTTAGTGGAAATGTCTGAAAGTGAATGATTTACACACCATCTAATCAAAATTTGTTGATTTCAAAATTTCCCTGGATTATGATGACATGTTATTCTTTACAATTCTGACTCTTATTTCCCCCCGAGTGCCTCATTGCTGTGTCGTACTCAGCCTGTTGAAGTGCATAAATACAAGATGTAAATCTCCATCCATCCGGCAGTGAAAGATGACAGTCTTGCTCATCGCCACTTTACAAAGTTTACATAAAGTATTTATACATGAACTAGATATTGTCTGTTTGTGTTACAGATATGCCTACGGAGGCTGCATGCAATGGGTAGACAATATGAGTGAGCAGAAATGCCCAGATTGTAGCCTACACACAAACTGCAAATCTTGCCTCAACGACTTCCAATGCGGCTGGTGTGGCAATTCGGACAACCCCACCATCGGACGATGCCTTCAGGGAGACTTTACTGGTAAGGTTAAATTTATGTTTCATTGCTAGGATTGTTTTAATAAGAGGTATTGATATTTTTATTCTGGTATGAAGATAACTTTCCTCCTAGGACATAGCTGGCCCCATGGGCCTGCCATTAAAGATAAAATATAGTATATTTATATCAAATGAATGTTGCTCGCGCAATCTCATCATTCGCCTCATTTCTGTGTCCTCCTCTTGTCCCAATTAGGCAACCAATTTAATAAATACAGAATATAAAGCCCAAATCACCTATCCTTCCATCTCACGTCATCTCATGGCAAGTCCTGTCACTTACAGATGTCTGCTCTGCATAGAATTAACTGATTATCAAACTCCAGTGTTTGGTTAAAAGATCAACAAAACAACTAATGGTATTATCTTGCAATATTTTGTTTAATAGGTATATATTATATCAATGCACATCGTGACATGACTTCATATACAACTTTCAACAATGTTTCTCACAATTATTTGAAAAATTCAGACAAGTTGCAGATCACTTAGGCCTATAATTTGTACAACTATATCCTGCTTGGATACATTTCACTGTTACAAAAATTGAAATAATTTAGAATCGAGTTTCATAAAAACAGTTAGAACTTCCCAGTCAGACGTCTGCTGTCTGTTGATTTTTTTTGGTAGTCTTCAGTTGGTTCACATTTATCCACCAGGATTGCACAAGTCAAGTTTTGTAACAGGTGGCGCCACTTGCCCTGTATAGTCTGTCTCTGTGAAACATGGAGTCAGCAGCAATGAGCCAATGCCAATAACACAGAGGATTCACTGAGTATGACATTATCTAACAGATAAATATTAACAATGTACATTCCATTCACTGTCTCACTTGAATCCCCAAGTAGATGCATCAATACAGAAAAATGGACAGCCACTTTACTAGGCTACTGTCTCAGACCTAAGTTGTCGTAGGATACTGGCCTTGCAGACAAAAGAGGCAAAAACAAAAATGCCTTGGCTCGCGTTGACAGCTATCGCTACCAGCCAAATAATGTCGTTGTCAATGAACGTCGAAATGACAAACAGGATCCAGGAGCCACCAACCAGAACAAAGAGGCGGAAATAGATGATGAGTTGACTGTGCTGCTCCCTGGTGGTGTGTAGATTAGACAGTTGTTGGAAATCCCTGTAGAGGGCGTAAGTGGTTGCAGTGAAGAGGATGATGTTAGTGAAGCAGAAGAAGCCAACTGGAGCAACGAAGAGGGCCAGTAGCGGAGTCTTTTGCGAAAACCAGCAGAGGACGTCAAAGTGCGGCTTTATGGATTCAGCAACGGGCAGGAAGTCCAGGGCAGTGATAGTAATGCTATAGATTGACGGTATCATCCAGCCAATGGCCAGTTTGGTTCTTAGCCAGTCCTTGTGAGTAGTAGTACTCGTAGTGCTGGTGCGGAAAGTTAAAAATATATCCAGGGCTACGATTGTCATCCAAATGAATGAAGCTAAGAATGCCATGCATCTGAAAGTCGCCATCGCTATGCAAGGAATTTGGTAATCTTTCATGAAAGGCATTAAGATGTGGGAAATGTTAGCCTGGAACATTGCTAGCACTGCGTTGAACTGCACTATGCCTGAATTGGTCCTGTACCGCGGAACGAAAGGCTGAAGGCCTAGTCTTATTAATAAGCAAATGGCCGACACTGATAACAGAACAACTGTAAATAAGCCTTTCATTAGATCGAGCCTCGAACTGACCTGGTCTTCGATACACGCATGGACAACATCATTCAAAATGTACATACGCTTGTGTTTCAAAATTTTCCTAGTACTTTTGGGCATAATACTGCCCTTAGTCAGTACTACTTGCCTCAATGCATACTCTTTCCATGCGCAACCACGTACCAAGGCCTGACCATTTCTCATGATACTGAAACTCTTCCAGTTCATACCTGTTTTCGGATATAATTTTGAAAAAAAATCGGCAATAACTGAATAGACACTTACTTGGTTTAATTCTGTGTCGTTTTTCAACAGCAAATGGACTTTGAAAGTCAGTTTGTGGTAACATGTTTTTCTTCTGTCGAGGTAGTTATCTTTTAATTTTATATCACTATCAACAATTTTAAGAATATCAAATGGTTGAAGATCTATCCTTCCAATGGCTTCTTTGATATACCTTTCTGTCGTAAGTCTGATGAGATTTGGAGATACAAAAGTTGACTGAGCTGTCTCCTGAGCTGTCGGTTGAGTTGAATGATCTGTTGGAGGAGTTGAATGATCTGTCAGATGAGTTGAATGACCTGTCAGATGAGTTGAATGATCTGTAGGATGAGTTGAATGACCTGTCGGATGAGTTGAATGACCTGTCGGATGAGTTGAATGATCTGTTGGATGAGTTGAATGATCTGTCAGATGAGTTGAATGACCTGTCAGATGAGTTGAATGATCTGTAGGATGAGTTGAATGACCTGTCGGATGAGTTGAATGACCTGTCGGATGAGTTGAATGATCTGTTGGATGAGTTGAATGATCTGTTGGATTAATGAAATGATCTGTTGGATTAATCAAATGATCTGTTGATCCAGTCAGATGATCTTTTGGTAAAACTGTGTCATCTGTTGGTTTTGTCAAATGATCTGTTGCTTGAGTTGTACGATCTGTCGGTTGAGTTGAATTATTTGAATGATCTGTTTGCTGCTCTGCTGATTGATTTGTTGACTGCTCTTCATTGCTGGTTTCATGCCTTGGGAACTGACTTCGCCTGGTGTTGACTGGATTTTGTCTTTCTGTGTTGACTGGATTTTGTCTTCCCGTGTTGACTGGATTTTGTCTTTCCGTGTTGACTGGATTTTGTCTTTCTGGATTTGTCAACTGTGGACATCTGTCTGCTGAGTTTGAACGGACTTCCAACTTCCCATACACCTGGGCCATGTTCAGGCAGTTTCTCTTGGACGCACAATGCCGATCTTCTACGAATTGGATGTTCTTGGTCTGGTCGAGGTCCATCAATAGAGATAGTGAGAAGTCAGAGAGAAAAGGACGTTCAATCGTCGGGATGTATTTAAAGACTCTTTGGCGTCCACATTCGTGGTTGGCCGCACAAGTAGCGCACACTGGGTCATCAAAGTCTCCCTTCAGTGTCGAGTGTGAGGAGGGTACTCGAATGAAGTCGTAGTCGCGGAGACAACCGTCACATGGGCAGCATGTAGGTAACTGAAATGCTTGACGTGAGTTGCACAGTCTTAAGCCCCATTCACACATACAAGACTTTGGCAAGAGTATCTTGGCAAGAGCAAACTATCAGAAATCGTGAATTCACTCCCAGAGTATAGTTTTTCACTCTCAAGAGTGAAAATTTCACTCCCAGAGTAAAACATGTTGCTCCAAGATCATTGCCACACTCTTGGAAAACTCTTGGAAATTTTGAACAGTTTAAAATATTCTGAGAGTATGGAATTGGTCTGGGAGTGAAATATTTGCTCTGGGAGCATCAACTTCTGCTCTGGGAGTGTCAACTTTCACTCTGGGAGCAAAATTTTCACTCTGAGAGTGAAAAGCTTTACTCTGGGAGTGAATTCGTGATTTCTGAATTTTGCTCTTGTCAAGGTACTCTTGGGTTACTCTTGGCTGTGTGAAAGGGGCATTATGTTATACGGGGTGTCAGTTTTGAATCTCAGGCTGCAGTATTGTGATAGAGTTAAGAAGTCTGCAATTTGGCTCTCGTCTGTTATGAAGAAGTTGGTCTCATGTCGTAAGGCCGAGTGTGTTGATTTGATGATTGCGAACGTATCATCGTCAGCCCCACAGTGCAGGTAGGATTGCCAGAGTTTCATCGTCGTCACTTTGTTGCACACTGCACACTCCTTGTTGATGTAGTGGACCCCCGTTTGGACGTCTGTGACGGGGGTTTTTGCCGCAATCTGATCCATGCTATTGATGTGAGACCTGAGGTCGACTTGACACATTTGGAAACCACAGCTGTCGATCAATTTATGAGGTCTCTCAAACATGTCATCGAAGAAGTCACGCTTGCAAATTGCATCTCCGTAGAAGTAATTTTTCCTCGTTCGGATGTTATTCTCGGGTATGTCCATATTTGGAAAGTGTTCGAGTGCCTGTTTAACCGTCACAGGGCATTGCTTCTTGAAGTCCGGACAACAGTCTCTGTACCTCACGCAGGCTAGATCACAATGGCAACTACTAGCGACTGCATAGGTTATACCATCGCCATACTTTCGTTTCTCGATGGAATCGAGAAACTCTCCGCAGCGCCCGGAGCAACTGGGACAAGTCGCCAAAAACTTATCTACCTCTGTTCGAGTCGGACATGTTATTTCACTAGTCCTATTCACCTCTGAATGCTCAACGTCATGGTTTATATGTTTATTAGTGCTGACGCATGTGGCACTCTCACCATATTGTCCCAGAAACATTGTCATTAACAGTAGTGTAAATAACTTTGATAAATCCATAGTAATAATGTTGAATATTGATAATGTCAATTCTATGGTAATCCTGAAAGTTAACGGGTTACAAAAGAAAGACAAGTGTTTAGGTTCTTAGGTGTGCAGCCCTGCCAGGACAGTCCTTTCTGCTCTCTAGTACAATTGATTTCCAATTAATGTCTGTACTCGGTGTGACTCCCCAGGTCAGATATATTCTGTATCCAAGGATTTTGATACTCTGACAAATTTGTTTATGATATCAGTTTCTTTTGTGTGATAATGAAGTATGTGTTAGTCTTAATCTTAATCCATATTTGTAGTTAATTCATATAATATCCTCAAGTTAGAAGAAGGACCCACAATCCTAAAGCTTCTTAGTATAGATCCAATGTTACAGAAACACAATCCTGAGAGTGTTTTCAACTTGAAAAAAAAAGTCTGCTCTGAATTTGTCTATAAAGCTTTATCTGCGATCTGCATGTAAGTCCATGTTGGTCCATGTTGAAGCATTCTTTGGTTTGCCACTTGATGAACTAGTAAATCCAGAGATTTTTCAAATTCATTTTGAACTTTTCAAAAGTCTTTAAAAAATCAAGACATTTTTGAAATCCGCATTGAACTTTCCAAATGTCTTTGATAAATAGAGAGATTTTTCAATTCCATATAGAACTTCTCTGAAAGTCTTGTGCTTTAGTATTGACTGGAACATGAACAATGAATCTCCAGAGCTCCTTCAGCTGATTTATACTCTTTGCAAATGATTAGCTAATGGAAAGTAGTCAAATTCAACATGTTAATCTGTTTGTGGTCACGTCCTCCTTTTATTTGTATGGACCTTGAGACTTGTGTAAGTCAGAAGACAATTAAATTAATTTGGACTTAATCTATTAAAATATTGAGATTTGAGACACCTAATTTGGGGTATTATGTTGCTTTGACTCAGTAACCCAGTGTAAGGTAACCTTGACAATAATACAATAATCCTTATTGATATTCAATCAGTAATTGATCATAGTCAGGGAGTCACAGAGGGGAGGTGTGACATAGGGTATGATTACAGTTTTTTTGCATAGAATGATGCATGGGGTGCCCCAGATTAAGAATCAGGCGGGTGCCGCTCCGGCACCCTTGGGCATTCCATTCTGGCGGCCATTTTCCAAAATGGCCGCCAAAACCCTATTTTTGGCCATATATCCTCATATAATTGTCATAGGACCATGATTTTTGGGTGTAAACCTAGGTTCTATTATCGTTGACGCAAGAACGGAATTTGCTGCGGGATTTCCCGCCACGCATGCGCCGTGCAACTCACAACGCTTCCTCGGCACTTGTTTCGTTGACAGCGCAGTGTGTAGACGTTTGTCTGCTCGCTCTATAAACGATGTTCTATCATACTTTACTGGGTTTTAACAGCTGTACAACAGCTAGTAGATGCGTCAGTCCTGCCTACTTCAACAGCTGGAATAAAGACATCGTCATGGCGAGTGTTTTTAGACGGTTTTTCGTCTAATTTGGTCGACGTTTTTTGGCAACGTGAGTAACCAAAATGGCCGACTCGGCCGTCATGAAAATAGGCCGACTCGGCTGTACATAAAATGGCCGACACGGCTTTGATTTACACTTTGTGAATGTGCAAATCTCTACTTGCTGATTGTTCAGATAACTGCCATAGCCGCCTCGGCTTTTCTGATGACAGTTGGGTTTGTCTAGACCCCACTCAGAGCCACAGAGCTCATGGGCTGACTCAGCCGAGAAACTGGTGTTTGAATTATACGGTACCCTTATCTGGGTCTTGTCAAAATGCCTAAACCATACTTGTACACATGACTGAGGCTTTTATGTCACTGCTATCTTTATGCTGATATTGGCTATAAATATACTAGAACTGAGCCGACATGAGGCCTAACATGTGTTATTTGTCAAGGCTGGAATCCAGCTGCTACTTGCAAAACCTTAACTGACATGTGGGCTGTGTCAAGAATGTGTTGCCAATTGGCTCGGGTTAATTGTTGACACATGCAGGCCTACCTAACAGCCTGGACCTGCTGCCTGGTAAACTTTTTTCATGAAGTTTTTTAAAGCTCCATGAATGCAGTTCCAATGAACTTTACTCAGTGTACTGTCACTACAGCGTTACCATAATTATGGTATCAGAATTTATATAAATGCTGCCCAGTCTGTCTACATCTGATCTGGATAAAGACTGTTGTGGAGCTACTGTTGGCTGCGGAAGAGGTCATGATGACCAGTCTCCAGAAATTTACTGCAATGAATTTAATTGGGATTATGCCTCAGTCTGTAAACAGGCAACTGGTACAATTAAGACTTGGTCTGAAGTTGCTAAAGTCAGCAATCATCTGACACAGGGTGACAGTGCATGGTTGAGGTATAAAATCTTTGCATTCCTCAGGACATAATTGTCCTTGGTGGAGATTACAGGTGCAATATGGCTCTGATTAGCCCTGTCATGCCTCCTGTGTTAAAAAATTAATACCTTTGACACACAGCTAGCTCCAGTATCAGTAGCTCTTTTAGAGGGTTTATCATGTGAGCTTAGCATGCACAGTTACCTTTTGCTTATGAATATGCAATGCCACAGTTATTAATGATCTTGATGGAGCAGCCATGCCTGACTATGCCCAGATGTGCTCAGGCCCATAGGCTCATGCCAGGATTCAGAGATATGTTTATGAATATGATTCAGGAGGACTATTTATATTGAATGTTAGTTGCCCTGAAAAACCAACACTAGTCCTGAAGGGGCGTAAAACACTAACTTGCCTCATTCACTATTGAATGTCACAGAGGGACTGTACACTATACTATGTCCTCTGTAAGATATCTTACTGACTAGTGTCTATTACAATGAGTCTCTGGTGTGAAGTTGTCAACTAAAGAGGCCTTTCCATTGCAATACACGCAATCTTACCAATATGCGTGGGCCACAGATATTCCTAAACTTCAAGACAAAATGCATTTGTCCATCCTGACCATCAGCCAGGTCCACATGTTTATAGTTAATACACACCAGACACTGATAAGAAACGCACAAGTATGGTACTCATAGAAGCCTTTAGAGTTTGTGCTAAACTATTCCTGGTAAATAATGCAGAGAGTGCCACAAATGGACATCCTTAAGACCTTAGTTAGGCCTATTAATCCTTAAAATATAGACCTGGGCAAGGATTGCTATGTTGCCTCGGTGAATGACTTCTGAGGCTTTTCCATTTGATTGGCGTAAAGCGCCGCTTACTGCACTCTCAGGTGCCTACCAATTTGGTCGTGTTTGGCTGCCTCAGCCTCTGTAATATAAAATTTTGGGTTCTGATTGGCAATGCTAGTTTTTCAATACACCAATGACCAAAACTTATTGTCACTATCAAGTTCCAAGAGCCAATTGTGGATGTCGCTTGATTGGGCCAGTGTGCTACATTGTGAACGAGTTTATTATTGGATAACATTTCTGTTTGGCAGCGCTTGTGCATGCCTGCTTGGAGTCACCTGGGTTGGTAAACCTGTGTTGGTAAACCTAAGTCTATCCAGTGTTGTTGACCCAGCCATCAACAATTCGGTAATTGACGACTCCGTGTTCCTACTTACAGGCCCAAGGCGAGCCTCTCAGTCCACAAGATCTATTTTAAATTATGGGTGCGCCACTTAACACTGGGTTAAACAGTGAGTCGTGCAAGCTAATACAGCCACATGACAATGATTCACGACTGTCATTGATCTAAGTTCTGCCACGTTATGCGGATTTCCACCTTTGCATTACAAGAGATTTTGGGCCACTTAGTGACCACATGACAAAGTCTTTCTGGTGTGTAGATCACTGATGATGTAAACACACCTCCTCCTTCTCCCTTATCTGGTTATCCTGAATGGACAAATTGCCGGGGCACAACAATCACGCACGCGTGCCATTCCACACCACGGGAGGGGGGGGTGAGTATGACCCTCACTGCGGCTCACTCTATTGACTGATGGTCCTTCTCTCAGACATGCATATTAATGCCCATCTTGGGCCAGAGGTGAAACTATCACTGTACAGGCAAATTTCCAAGATCGAGAGTCCTACTCGGCTCTGTGTAGTGTGGATGGCAGACATCATACCATAGCCATTTAGTACAGTGCATGTAACACCCTATACATAGGTCACTTTGTGCTGGACATATAGCAATTTTGGTATGGTTACCTGGCCTCTGACAGCTGACCAGCCATTTATCCAAATAGATACAGGTACATTGTACAAATGGGATAACAATGAGCCGTTCAGCACTAATCCAGGCAGGTGATTCGGATTTAGATAATCTGACTTGCAATGTTGGTGTCTGGAGCACTTGTTCATGCTGAACCTTTCTTCTAATCAGACAATGGTAGTCTGACTGTGGCGTTACTGGTTAGATCAAGCTTTATGGCTGATTTGACTATTGTTTGTTGATACACATACTTCTGATTGAGATTGGTCATTACATTGCTCCAGTGCATGTGTCGCTGAATCCAGCAAGCTCATGTTTAAACTCCCTAAGCTTCATGACAAGGTTTCGGACCATCCACCAAACTGTTTTCATAGAAAATTTTTGAACAGCAAGAGCAAATCTGTGGAAGTGCACACACATGTCTTCGGCCTACATTAAGAACTATTGGTGGAATTTCCAGTTTTTCCCCAGTATCATTTCTATGAAAGTGACATGGATGCACCATTATGATTTATGAATGTATATATATTACTATTGCGGACCACTCAAAATTGTTCCTTTAGAGTGCATTGTAGGATGAAGGCACTTCACATATTTGTCTGGAACCGTACAACAGTTCTCACTTATCGATTCTCAAGGCATGAGAATCTCATTACGAGGGAAATGGGTATTTCAGTCACACCGTTATGACTATTTATTGTGTCAGAAGGGCAGATTAGTGGCTAAGTGCTAAGAGGGCATTGGCTCAGTGATTAACAGCTACATGTGTCCTTTTCTAATCATGCTTTGTCAGGGCTATCTGTTCCCTTGCTGCAGTTGAATTCTGATTATTGTCCTTCATTCTGAGACTTGAGCCTTCTTACTTACATGTCCAATTTGCCCATGCAGCTATTGGGCACACCATGCATCGCAGATGCCATGGCTTGATCTTTTCTGTCGACCTAAGATAGCATAAGGTTAATGGATCACATCAACACAACTTAACAGTCTCGAAAACCTAATAATAGGTTCTACGCCAGTTACTATTACCCTGGCCGTTTCAAAATGGATCAAGACTTATGGGTAGGCATTCAAGATTCATTACTTCTGCAGCTCGATCTACATATATGTGAGCAACCCACGTCTTCTGATTGGCACAGTACTGTCCCCTTTGGGGTTATAAACAAGTTTAAATTCAGAAGTGCAGATATGCAGACACTGCTACAAGAAGCATAGACATGGTCACGGACCAATCATGGCTTCAAACTGTGCCGAGGAAGCGTTGTGAGTTGCACGGCGCATGCGTGGCGGGAAATCCCGCAGCAAATTCCGTTCTTGCGTCAACGATAATAGAATCCCCCAATTACACTAACGCTAGGAAGTGTGATGGGGATTCTGTAAGTTGACGCAAGGAACGAGAATTTGATGCGCCCACCCTACCCTTAACTCCCTTTGGTGATTGGGGGCCAATGTCTTGTCCTCAACGCTCTGGGTGTATCTATGAATGATTGGTCCGTGAATCGGGCTCCCGGAAGCGTTGTGCGTCGCACGCCGCATGCTCAGCGAGAAATCCCGCATCAAATTCTCGTTCCTTGCGTCAACTTACAGAATCCCCATCACACTTCCTAGCGTTAGTGTAATTGGGGGATTTTCTGGTATAAGGAATTCAATGAAAGTGGTTTTGATGATGCCAGTTCAATATTCTGGCAGCCATTTTGGAAAATGGCCACCAAAACCATATTTTTGCCATATCTTCTGATATAATTGTCATACGACCATGATATTTGGGTCTAAACCTAGGTTTTCTGGAATGGGGAATTCAATGAAAGTTGTTTGATGACATCAATGCAATAGTTTGTCCTTTAAGCCTCTCCTAAATGCAAGATGGCTGCCATCGAAACTCAAATGTGTCATTACTACTCGCAACATTCTCCGCTATCTTGTTGATTTCAGTCACCTTCGTTTCTTTTAGTGGACCAGCCAATATATCATTCTTTACTGTCAAAGGCATTTTTTGTTAAGGGGAGGAACCTAATGCCTATAAGATTTTTTTTTTTAACAAAAGCCAATATTAACAGGAGTATAAATGCCCGATGTGGTTTTTATAAGCAGGCCATTTTAAATTGAAGTTGACAGCAGAATAACAATTCCTAGAAATTACTAGTTTAGTTCAGTTTAATTATCTCAAGAAATATCAACAAATAATTAAGGTTTTAAATGAAGGCTGACACCAAGAGCTTGATGTCAGCTTTTATTTAGCTTCTTGGTTTCCTTTTCACTACAACTTGTCAACCCTCCAAAAGCTAAATTAATGTTGCCGTCACTATTGAAAATGTCCTTGGAAACTCAAAATCCTGCCATGTATTTTCAGTTCCACTTATTCTTATCACTAGATAACTCACTTCTAACCAATCAAAATGGGTGTGGATGGATAGCCCTTAATGTCAGCTTTCATTTGGCATCTTGGTTTCCTTGTTACTACAACCGTTAATCTTCCAAAAGCTAAATAAATGTTGCTGTCATTATTGAAAATATCCTCAGAAGCACGAAATTTTCCCATGATTTTTAATTTCACCTGTCCTTATCACCAAAAAATCATTCCTAACCAACCAATATGGATGTGGTTGGATAGACCTTGATATCAGCTTTCATTTGCGACCTTGATTTCCTTGTTACTACAACTGTTAATCTTCCAAAAGCTAAATGAATGTTGTTGTCACTATTGAAAATATCCTCGGAAACACGAAATCCTCCCATTTATTTTTAATTCCACCTATCCTTATCATTAGATAAATCATTCCTCACCCACCAAAATTGATGTGGTTGGATAGCCCTTTATGTCAGCTTTTATTTGACACCTTCGTTTCCTTGTTATTATAACTGTCATTCTTCCAAGAGCTAAATAAATGTCGCTGTCAATGTCACAAATCTCCCCGGAAACACAAAATCCTCTCCTGTATTTACAATTGCACCTATCTGTATTACCAAATAAATCAATCCTAACCATTAAAAATGGACGTGGATGGATAGCCCTTGATATCAGCTTTCGTTTGGCACCATGGTTTTCTTGTTACAACAACTTTCAACCCTCCAAAAGAAAAATAAATGTTGCTGTCAGTGGCGAAAATCCCCTTGGAAACACAAAATCCTCCCATGTAATATATAGCTCTTGGAAGATTGACAGTTGTAATAGCAAGAGAAACCAAGGTGCCAAGTGAAAGCTGCCATTAAGGGCAATCCATCCACATGGATTCTGATTGGTTAGGAGTGAGTTATCTAGTGATAAGGACAGGTCGAACTGAAAATACATGAGAGAATTTTGTGTTTCCGAGGATATTTTTGATAATGACAGCAACATTTATTTTGCTTTTTGAGGGTTGAAAGTGGTCATAACAAGGAAAACTGGGAGCCAAATGAAGGCTGACACCAAGGGTTATCTCTCCACATCCATTTTGGTTCGTTAGGAATGATTTATCTAGTGATAAGGATGGGTGGAATTAAAAATACACGGGAGGATTTCGTGTTTCTGAGGATATTTTCAATAAGGACAGGAACATTCACTAGCTTTACGGAGATTAACAGTTGCAGTAACAAGGAAACCAAGGTGCCAAATAAAAGCTTATATCAAGGGCTATCCAACCACATACATTTTGATTGCTTAGGAATGATTTATTTGGTGATATGGGTAAGTGGAATTTCCGAGGGGATTTTTGACACTGACAGCAACATTTATTTAGCTCTTGCAAGATTGACAGTTGAAGTAACAAGGAAACGAAGGTGTCCAATGAAAGCTGACATAAAGGACTATTCAACCACATCAATTTTGGTTAGGAATGATTTATATAGTGATAACGATAGGTGGAATTAAAAATACATTGGAGAATTTTGTATTTCTGAGGATATTTTTCAGTAATGACAGCAACATTAATTTAGCTTTTGGAAGATTAACACTTGTAGTAGTAAGGAAACCAAGGTGCCAAATGAAAGCTGATATCAAGGGATATCCATCCACATCCATTTTGAATTGATAGGAATGATTTATTCAGTGATTCGGATATGTGCAATAGTAAATACAGGAGAGGATTTTGTTTCCGAGGAGATTTTTGACATTGACAGCAACATTTATGTATCTCTTGCACGATTGACAGTTCTAGTAACAAGGAAACCAAGATGTCAAATGAAAGCTGACATAAAGGGCTATCCAACCACATCAATTTTGTTTGGTTAGAAATAATTTATCAGTGATAAGGATAAGTGGAACTGAAAATACATGGCAGGATTTTGAGTTTCTAAGGACATTTTCAATAGTGACGGCAACATTACTTTAACTTTTGGAGGGTTGACAAGTTGTAGTGAAAAGGAAACCAAGAAGCTAAATAAAAGCTGACATGTAGCTCTTGGTGTCAGCCTTCATTTAGAACCTTAATTATTTCTTGATATTTCTTGAGATAACTAAACTGAACAAAGCTGGTAATTTTTAGGAATTGTTATTCTGCTGTCAACTTCAACTTAAAATGGCCCGCTGTAGAAACCCCATCAGACCCTTATACAACTGTTAATATTGGATTTTTGTTTAAAAAACCTTCTGATAGGCATAGGTATCTTCCATTAATAAGAAATGCCTCTAACAGTAAAGAATGATATATTGGCTGGTCAACTAAAAGAAACGAAAGTGACCGAATTTGACTAGATAGTGGAGAATGTTACAAGAAGTAATGCCACATTTGAGTTTTGATGGCAGCCATCTTGCATTAAGGAGAGGGTTAAAGGACAAACTATTGCATTGATGTCATCAAAACAACTTTCTTTGAATTCCCCATTCCAGAAAACCTAGGTTTAGACCCAAATATCATGGTCGTATGACAATTATATTTGGAGATGTGGCCAAAAATATGGTTTTGGCGGCCATTTTCCAAAATGGCTGCCAGAATATTGAACTGGCATAATCAAAACCACTTTCATTGAATTCCTTATACCAGAAAACCTAGGTTTACACCCAAAAATCATGGTCCTATGACAATTATATGAGGATATATGGCCAAAAATAGGGTTTTGGCGGCCATTTTGGAAAATGGCCGCCAGAATGGAATGCCCAAGGGTGCCGGAGCGGCACCCGCCTGATTCTTAATCTGGGGCACCCCATGCATCATTCTATGCCAAAAAACTGTAATCATACCCTATGTCACACCTTATGTACAGGATCAATAGGACTGACTCCCTGACTATCATTTTAATTTGATGATTGGTTATTATCTGGACGCCTCTGGCGTGCAGATACTGTCTCACAACGGCCTACTTCCTTGTGTTTTTCAGTTTCCTGTTGGCTGAACATAAGACATAGTGATGTACACAGTAAACCCATCAAACTTACTTTATGTTGCACACACTTGATCCAAGTGACTCAGACTGATATAGCAAACAGAGAGTGGATAGATCTACAGATATCACCCGGTGAATTGGTCCTTAACACCGAGAATAGCTGGAAATCTGTGTTGCAATCATGGAAAATTGACTGGATTCTAAATAGGACAATGTACTAGAATTATAACTGATATACTGTCCCTATGGCACACCAGGGAGGGGGGACCAGTCTACCAGAATCTGATATGCTTCAGCGCACACCCGTCATCAACACGCGGTAGCCACCTAGCATGCAAAATACGCACTAATGCTATTGGTTGAGAGAGCTATATAGATTTGCCGGTGTTCAACAACTAGATCATTAGATTGAAACTGGCATGCATAAACAATTTAAAAGGGGGTTAAAGAGCCCTAAAGCTATTGACCAACTTGTGACCGACTTATGCTCAGACAGGATGAACTGTTTTACAACCATGGCCTCATTCACACCTCCTTCTGACCTAAAGAATGGCTTTTTGAGGAAGCATACTACACTGGTCCATTTGTTAGACTTGTTAGACTAGCAGGGCTAGTCTTTAGGGATACTAGGTGTCGTCCAGTTCCGAGTCTACCATCTCCATGGCAACCACAGTAGTAGTACTGTCTATTTACACAAGGTGGCTACACTTTCTTCTTCTTCTTATTGGGAGTTCTCTCCTGTGTTTTGGAGCTCCCCTATTGATAGTTATGATATGGTCAATGATGTCAATCAATGTTAGTCAGCGATGTCAGCCGGGATATCAACCAGTGATATCAACCAGTGATGTCAGCCGCTGATGTCAGATGGTGATGTCAGCCACTGATGTCAGCCGGTGATGTCAACAAGTGATGTCAGCCACTGATGTCAGCCACTGATGTCAGCCGGTGATGTCAGCCACTGATGTCAGCCACTGATGTCAGCCACTGATGTCAGCCGGTGATGTCAGCCGTTGATGTCAGCCACTGATGTCAACCTTTACGTCAGCCACTGATGTCAGCCAGTGATGTCAGCCACTGATGTAAGCCACTGATGTCAGCTGGTGATGTCAGCCGGTGATGTCAGCCACTGATGTCAACTGGTGATGGCAGCCACTGATGTCAGCTGGTGATGTCAGTTGGTGATGTCAGCCAGTGATGTCAGCCGGTGATGTCAGCCAGTGATGTCAGCCACTGATGTCAGCTGGTGATGTCAGCCGGTGATATCAGCCACTGATGTCAGCCGGTGGTCAGCCATTGATGTCAGCCACTGATGTCAGCTGGTGATGTCAGCCACTGATGTTAGCCTCTGATGTCAGCCAGTGATGTCAGTCACTGATGGTAGCCACTGATGTCAGCCACTGATGTCAGCCAGTGATGTCAGCCACTGATGTCAGCCGGTGATGTCAGCCACCGATGTCAACCAGTGATGTCAGCCACTGATGTCAGCCGATGATGTCAGCCGGTGATGTAAGCCGTTTATGTCAGCCACTGATGTCTGCCGGTGGTCAGCCACTGATGTCAGCCGGTGATGTCAGTTACTGATGTCAGCCGGTGATGTCAGCCGGAGGTCAGCCATTTATGTCAGCCGCTGATGTCAGCTGGTGATGTCAGCCGGTGATGTCAGCCACTGATGTCAGCCGGTGGTCAGCCACTGATGTCAGCCGGTGATGTCAGCCACTGATGTCAGCCGGTGATGTCAGCCAGTGATGTCAGCCGATGGTCAGCCATTGATGTCAGCCACTGACGTCAGCTGGTGATGTCAGCCGGTGATGTCAGCCACTGATGTCAGCCACTGATGTCAGCCACTGATGTCAGCCACTGATGTCAGCCGGTTATAGGATGATGTCAGCTGATGAAGTCAGCCGATGATGTCAGCCAGTAATGTCAGTCAGTGATGAGCTGAACAAACTGCTGATCGACCCCCTGCTAGTCTTGCATATGGGAATATGCTCCCATCTAGTTTGACAATGTATAGAAACAAAATAAAAGAATTCTCCCATGATGCATATGTGTTTTAATAAAGTAAAGTGTAGTATACATACAAATAAAAGTTATACTTTTAATTTGAAGTTTATAAACTTTATACAGTGTACTTTTAGTAAATGCATGACAGTTACAAGGGTAACTGTCATGGTAAATGTAAGCTGCATATGCATATACACATACACATACAGCAAGATTGTTGGGTAATTTGAAAGAGGTGTGAAAAGGGGTAAATACATTTACTCTGCCCTTGGTCCATTTTTCTAGGCCAATGTGCAATGAAGTAGGGCAATAGCCTCAGGGCTCTTTGACTTCGTTTAAATTATGCTATTGCTTTCTTTCTCGAACATCTCAGGTTTTATTGAAATCATAAAAGTGGGTCTGCTTCATGAAGATGAGCTGTATCTACCTTAGCTTAAGATGTCCAAAGCAATGATGAGCTGTGGGTGTGTATCTCCTCTGTCAGCTTAACACAACTATTTCAAGTTGTTAAACACACAACTCCATCACACACAATCAAAAAACTTCATGCATCGCTATGTAGCAATACATTTATTTCTCTCTCTTAAGGCCCATTGGCTACTATGCCCTGATAACTTCTGACTACTGCTATTATAATTCAGCCAACCAGACTACCAAACCAATATTATGTTACAATGTTCAGGTCAATTATCAGCGTCCAGATATGCAAATTGCAATTTGCCTTCTAGTTTGCTAATATGTATAAGTTATTTAGTGATTAGTTGTGTGTGGGAATTGAGAAATTCGTGAAGTGATAGATGGTGTCGTTTTGCATAATTATTTGAATAATTTGAGTATGAGTATTTCATGACAGATGGAGCAGTTTAGTGATTTGAACTTGACATCGATGTATCCATATTTTGGCTCCGGGGGAGGGGAGGTCAAACCCCCGAAATTTCCCTAGTAATTTTCCCGTTTTGATCGGTACCTCAAGTTTTTGAAAGATTGATATCTTTGGGTCAATTACTGGTGATATATATGTCTTTTGTTTGGTTGAGAGAACATGAACATTTGAAAATCCATGAAAATCTTAATAAGATTTTCGGAATCATAAGAACTTAGTGCTGGCATGCTGTGCTGCCAATCGCTACATCCAGGGTCCGAATCCAGCTCTTGGACGGCAGTTTCACTCAACCTTCGCCTCATTGTCATGTCCTCCTCCAGTCCTTATTAGCCTACCGAGTGCATAAATCGGGACGTAAAGCCCCAATCAATCATCCGTCCATACTTTGATTGACAGAGCATATTTGTGTTTTTTTGTAACCTTCCTGTGTTAAGAAAATGACTTGTACAGTGCAGTGAAGTGTTAAATTAAAGATTTCAAAGGCAGGTCTGAATAGGAAATCTGATAACTTGCCAACCTTCCCAGTCCCTAGTAAATTCCCTGGGTGCCCCACCCTTGTCCCCTACTGGCTTAACAGCAGTTCAAATTGTCCTTAGAGCTGAACACCTGTCTTGTTATTCCTGCCGATAGATCAACTTACCCTGGAGGACAACTTAATTTTGATAATTGATAGTATTCAGTGCTAATCAAAATTGCATGATTTCGGCCGCAAATTAGCCACACAGGTATGCTTTGCACCCTAAATTCCCTACTGTGGCTAGTATCATTTTGGTCCTAGGAAAAGCTCCGGTTTTACATTATATTATCTGTTGTTGGTTCCTGCTTTTCCATCTGTGGGGGTAGGGTTGGTCTAGTGGTAGCGTGCTAGGCTGCAAATTGATTGGTCCAGGGTTCGCATCTAGATCTTGCCGGGTCCTCTTGGGCCATGTTGGACTGCGGTTTCAATCATCCTTCACCTCATTGCTCAATGCTGTGTCCTCCTGTCTTAGTTGGCCTACCAAGTGCAGAAATACAGGACGTAAAGCCTCACTCATCTGTCCATCCATCCTGTATTTCTGTGGGGCCTGGCTCTGCTGCTAACCACCTGGGACTTGAGTTTGATTCCCGGGTCGAGGCAACCCATCTTAGATGGATGTTTCATCAATATGCACTTCCTGTACAAATACAGGACATAAAATCCTATCTTCCTCCCCTTCTGTCTTTCAGTGAAATAGTCTGGTTATAAAATCCTATTCGTCCCTTTTATTTTTGGCTCTAAAAGGCATTGTGCAGCATTAAATTTGTGATTTAGATTCTTTACTTTTAAAAGTATCCTATCCTCTTAAAAGGTTCAGAATAGGCCACACATAATTGATTCTTAGCTTCACGGATCTGCCGACACAATAGATTTCCTGCCGATGGAAAAAAAAATTTCTTTTTTTTGACATTATAAAAAAAATTTTTTTTTTGTCCTACCGACCGCCCCTAGAAAAAGTGTCTTGAGAGGATCCGAGAAGCTAAAGATCAGTTATGTGTGGCCTTAATTGTTAAACATCGGACTGCCATCAATAAATTGTCGTGTCGTGCAACAGTATTCCAGTGTCAGCTGGTCATGTACCCATTTCTGAGTTCTTTGTTCTGTCAACTTCAATCAAACAGTATAAAGTTTCCGTCATGAACTCAGAATGTATTTATCTTAATGCCATTTTGCAATATGATCAGTAGAACTTCGGTAGCAATATTCCGGGCAGGTGCCTTTCTGATGCCTTGAGATGGGCTGTCACTTCTATTTATTGATTGTTGCGATGTTGAAATTATTATTGACGATGTGTGACTTTCCAAATTGCTTCTTGTGTCATGTAATAGTCAAAGAATTTGGACTAAAGGAGGGACTTGGGACATTGGCTGAAGTTGTTTCTCTCGAACCTTTTAATTTGTAGGGATTTCTGACACTGGCTCTGACTCAGTGGTAGTGGTCTGCTTATAATGATTAATATATAATGTATCTTTCATCTACTTTCAGGCCCTTCAATTGGAGGTAGTTGCGGTGCTTTGATATCTGCGGTCCACAACGTCAGCGAGAGTGACCCATCAGCCTGGTCTTACGGTCAATGCCCGGACGTAGAAGAATGCCGATTGGGACTACATGACTGTCACGTTGACGCTACGTGTCATAACACCCCAACGTCCTTCACATGTACATGCAACAGAGGCTTCACGGGAAACGGGAAGGACTCTTGTGACAGAACGTAAGTAAAACTTGAAAAAGAGTTGAGGAAAGGGTTAATGCCGTGGTAGAATGCTGGCCGTCCAATCGCTGTGTCCAGGGTTTCAAATCCAGCTCTTGCCGGGTCATCTTCACCTATGTTGGACTGCTGGTTATCACTATGATTGCCATTCAGTATGGTGTGCACTGGTGAGCAGATTTTTAAGCTATTTTTAAGGGATGGGCAGCGCAACGTAAAATCATACTTGATTACTTGTGAGGGATGATCTTGTACTTGCCCAGCACAGACACTGATACAAGGGGCCACCGATTTAACGTCTCACCCAAATGACGCCCAGCTGGGATTTGCTCATAAGGGTCCACTTAGATTCAATTATGAGATTTCGTTTTTGATACATAATTTATGTATTTCTTTCTCTTCTTTTAGGTGTTACTACGACTGCGTCCATGGAAACTGCTCTGGTTCTCCCCAATTCACTTGTATGTGTGACGTAGGCTGGACGGGGCTGGAGTGCAACACAAACTGCGGGTGTTACAACCACAGTACTTGCGTGAATGGCCTTGGTATATGTGATGAGTGTCAACATTGGACCATGGGCGCACAGTGTCAGTTGTGTAGGCCTGGATCTTTCGGGGATGCTACCACTGAAATTGGTAAGTTGAAGAAGGGATGTTTTGAATTTTGTTGGGCCTTATAGGATTGGTATCTGGATGGCCTCGACACTTGAGGTGATCAGATATGGAGTAGCGTGTCTGTAGAAGCAAGATATTTTACAGCTGCAGTGTCAGAATGAGGCACAAGTAGCAATCTGATAATCTTTTCACACAACTCCATGCAACAATTTGGCACATATTTTTACCTATGTTATTTATTTTCAAAAGTATCTAATTGCTACACTGTTACTGTATCAGAAGTAAAGAACAGTGTAGTCAGTAAATACCCTACTAATTAAGTCTTAGGGCTCCTTGGACATGTCTATTATTATCAATCATCCCAAAAATATATTGTCAAATTACCTTATTTATGTGTACTTAACCCATCATCTTTTAATATTTTCAGGCTGCCAAGAGTGCCAGTGTAACGGACACGGTCAAAAGAGCCTCGGATATTGCAATAGTACGACTGGAAAATGTTTCTGTAAGGACAATACTATGGGAGCACAGTGTGAGAAGTGTATGCCTGGCTACTATGGAGATCCAAGGTAAAATTTTTGTTAACTCGTCTTTCTTGAGAATTATTTTTGTTTCATGATGTGTGAAAAAAATCTTGATTCCCATTGAATCTAATCTTTCTATAAAATGTTTAATGAAAATAATACTGAATGTGTTATGCTGAGTTATGGTCATAGCACCTTCAATCTTATTGCAGAGTTGTAGAAGTAAACTGTTATTTAAACTTTAGTTGACAAGGGATTACAGTAAATTGTGTTCAAACCCTTCATTGAGTACTTCGTTGTTTGGCCATTGATAAGTAAAGAAACTGAACAGAAGTATTCTTCACTTATTTAAAGATAACAGTACAAATATGACTTGTATTGAACTGAATTAACTTTAATTTTAGAAATGGAGGCCGATGCTTCTTGCGCTGTGAAGGACGTACAATTTTGGGCAACATCTCAGAGGGGGCGCTAGGGTCGCACGCTGGCGCAGGGGTAAACAACAAAGGACACGTTTACTGCCTCTGGATATTGACAGTTCACGAGGACCTCAATAATCTGCGCCTGTTCAACGTCGTGCCTACTATAACATTCACCATGCTGACCGATATCAAGACCCTCTGTTCACGGGTAAGTCTTATGTACCGCTAAAAAAGAAATGGGTTAGCTTAGTTGGTAGTGTGCTGGACGTCCGACTCCTTGGTCCTAGGTTTGATTCCAGCTCCGGTCTGGTCACCTGGGTCCGTATTTTGTGCTGCATACTTCATCTCGTTGCTGAGCTTTCCTCTAATCAAATAAGGATACTTGAGTGCTTAGATTCAGGACATAATGCCCAAATTCTTCATCTATGTACTTCTAGAAAACTGGTTCTATTGTTTCTGAAAAATTTAGCTGTAAATTTCAAGTGAGTTTCATGGGGACCGGCTGGTCAAGAAATAAGCTGTTTTGGAAAATCTTTGGTGCCGTGGCCTAGTAGATAAGGTGTTCGTCTGTTAACTGAGACATTGCAGGTTCGACTCCTGACCGTGGCATGGAGGAATGAGCAGATCTTCCATAAGGACCATAACCCTTTGCTTCACTTCACCCAGGTGTAAATGGGTACTTGGCTATAGGCAGTGATGGCGATTGTAGAGTGACTTAGCATTGTGTGCGCTGGAAACGGCTGCCAAGCTTTATTGTCCCGGGGAGTTTAGAAAGGCTCATGCTTGAATAGGCCTACAAAGGGTGTAATTGTAAAGTCTGTTGAGACTGACTTTGTCGGTGTAATGGACTATAAAAAATCTACCGTTCATTTACATTCATCATATATCTTTGTCTTTCAGGATTATGTATACGTCTATGATGGCATTCCTCGCTTCATGACGGGCAGTTCCACGGAGGCGGCATCTCTGCTTGCTGCTTACTGTGGATACAGCTTTAAACAGCCCATGGAAGTGGAGGCCAAATCAGGATACCTCACTGTCTACTTTGAGGGCAACATTGAGCCAAGTATGTCAACGATTTTAACCAAATTGGTTATTCGATACGATGATTTGATGATGTTTGCTCAATGCTCATATTTAGACTTTCTAAAGGCATGACTTTATTTATTGGCTTGCAAATTGACCTTATACAATGCCGTGCTGAACTGCTTGTCTTATAAATTGATAGCATCGTTATCAGCCAAAATATTTAATTAAGAACGATAGCTCAGTAGTAGTGTGCTGGGCTGCCAATCGCTGGGTCCAGGGTTTGAATCAAGCTCTCACCGGGTCAACTGGGCCTATGTTGGACGGCTGTTTCAATCATCCTTCGGCTCATTGCCTTCTATCCCGATTAGCCAACCAAGTGCATAAGTACAGGACGTAGAGCCCCAATCATCCGTCCATGCATCTTCATTGCTGTACACTCCTGTCCAAATTACCTTATACTGTGGGGAACAAAGCTTAACCTTCATCTTGACTAACATTACAACTTCTGAATTTACAGGTGAAACAGCCACTCAAGGTTTTAACGCAACTTACAAAGTGAATGCTTGTCCGAAGAGTTGCACGGGGCATCGTACTTGCAAGGAAGGAATGTGTGGATGCTCGGACAACTACAGCGGAATCGACTGTGAATTAGAGCAATGTCCGATGAACTGCTCCTATTCTATGGGCCAAGGCGTGTGCTCACAGGTATGTAGTTGATCATAGATATCTCTATCTACCATGTGATAAAAAAAGTGTCACCTTCGCCATGATATTTGTATTGTTTAACATGTATTGTACAATTTATCTGAAAGAAGATATTCATTTTATCATGGTTTTTTGCAAGCATTTTTTAATCAAGTCCATAAAATTCAATTATCATTAGATTTTAAAAATAGGGTAATGTTTATAACTATAAATTTAATGTATTAAAATAATGTGAAAAAGCATACAATTAAAGTTAAATTATCATGATTATTGTTAGTTTATGAATTTGGAAAAGAGTCTTATCATTAATTGACCTAATTTGTTTTCCAGCGTGATGGGATGTGTCTGTGTGCTCAGGGGTACGGAGGCAGAGGATGCAATCAAGTTGTTACGGCAAAGAAAGTCGTCTATCGTCCCGTGTATGATCCATGGAGGTCTAAGGGCATCGAGGCTTTCAATAGCACCCTTGCAAGGTAAAGATAATGAGTTATTTGTATAAAATGAAATTACTCTGTACTGTCCCAATGGCTGATAAACATTTTGCACGATAACTCAGGTCCTAGAGATTATACAGTGCAAGTAAAACAACCAATTTGATGAAAGTTTTTGCAAGCTGTCCTCACATTTCCATGATGTTTTGAAGCAGTTTTCACCAATTTTCTGAACTTGAGATTGATTCCTAGTTTTCTACTGGCGCCTATTCCCAATTAGTTAATTGTTCTTAACAAACTATTTTCAGAATACCTTTTACAGTAACTTCTACCTTTCCTTCTGCTTTTCAGGTCTGGCCACACCCTCGTTAGTTGTAACGGAATTGAGATCTACATGTTCGGAGGCTACTCTTTGAGTAGAGGCTACCTCAATGATTTGCTCAAGTTCAACGCTTCTACAAAATACTGGACGCCTGTCTTGCCCACTTCTGAGGACCAGCCGTCACCAAGGTAATATCCTAGAGATTTATAAAGTTACTTTGCCACGTGAATGATGTATTGATTTAAGAATGACAATTTAAAATTGCTTATTTTAGGAATGGTGTCACGCCTCAAAAGCCTGAAAAATTGATTGTTAGGTTGTCTCTAAAAGTTTCTGTTTGATCTGCAACGTACATTGGAATAATACGTTAAAACCGTGTAAAAATGTTATGTATCGCTGATAAGATGATGAAATAAGGATGTACCTGGAATGAATCAAAACAGAAACCCTCCCCCCTCGGACAATTTCTCGACCCCCCCGAATCTATTCCCCATAACTCTCTTATTTTCATCAAATTGGCAGTCTATTACGTTGCATTATTAATAACTGTTTTGTGACTTTAAATATTGGTCAATGCCTTACATAGATTTATTGTTCTCTGTTCCAGACAACTGCATGCTGCGGAGTGTGTGCCTGCCCTCAGAGCCATGTACGTCTACGGAGGAATGGTCGAGGGGACCGGGGCAGTCAGGGAAATGTGGAAGTTCAGTTTGGATACTCACCGGTGGTCTCAGCTGGAGGTGGGTGTACATTATTGTGGCTCTATCATATTTGTTTGATTCTGGTTGTATTGTGAGTGTTTGGAGACTGGTGATTATTTGATTAGATTGTGGCAAAATGTAGTTTTAAAAAGCGTGCAAGTAAAATATTTTTGCGCCCAGTAAATGATGACGTAGCCTCATAGAAACTGACTGGGATTGAGAAGTAAGACAGATCTATATGCCAGAGACTGATAGTATGGAACAAATGAAATCATAATTGTTTTATTTTGTCTGGAAAAAATAAAAGCAAGTACAAGCATGGCAGAAAAATAGACCAGGGATCGCTCAAACACAATTCTTTATTGTGGTCAAGTGGACACTGAGAGCAAGAAGAAAAATTATTTTCTTAAAACTGAAGTCTAAATAGTGAACTGCCTTATTGCCATATTCCTGTTACCTGTCTAAACAATAAGTATTTCCCATATAGATTAAAAACCCGGACGAAGAGTGGCCCGTCCCAGCTATGGCTGGTCACACTATGACTCGTGTTGATGACGTACGACTCTGGTTCATTGGAGGATATTCAGCTGAGTCGTACTTCTCCGACACGATGTATGAGTTCGAGGCGAGTACCAACACTTGGAGGGAATTGTCTGTTAGTGGCGCTCACCCTACAGGTATGTGATCAGTTTTGTAGATTGTAGAAAGTTTAGATGATTACTCACAACATAAGAACATTTCTTAAGACCTTTCTGGATCCATCCAGACCCCTTCCTGAGCTTCATCAGTTCTTAATGATTTGAATTTGAGCAGTCACCTGACGTAATAGATGACGCAGTGTCACGTGACTTGAGTATCTCACGGTAAATTGCCAGGAGGATGCGTCTTCAAGTTTCGTAGAATTGTAACGGCAATTTTAACTTGATATTCGTGCTGCAGAACTTCAATTATCTGCACATGGAGACTTATGGTAGAACTTATGGTAGAGTGAGTGGTTACTGGTTTGTAGTTGCCGAAGCATGCGTTTAAAACTGAGGTTTCCGAGAAAACTGAGAAAGCGCAGCCAAACAGCAATTAAGACTATATTTGAATAACAGTACTTCCATAAAAACATTGCTTGAATATTGCTGAATTATGTCCATGTATTGCGTGATACGCAAGACGAAATTGAGGCCAAATATTTTGCTATCGTTTCAACAATGAGCTCTTTAAGACTTCAGTAAAAACGACTGCTTGCTACTTTACTTAAATATATCCAAATCCTTGCAATTTCATATTTTGATAATTGTGTCTTTCAGGTCTGTACGGGCACTCATCAGTGTTCCACCGTGCCAGTCATTCTATCTACGTTTACGGAGGGTTCGAATACCAAACGGACAGAACTGTCATCTCCCACAACCTCTACAGTGTCAGCGTTAGTATCGACGGAAAGTTAAAGATGTGGAGTCAGTTGCCGCCTGAAGTCAGTAACAGGGTAAGTTAACTGCAATTTCATCTATCCATATTCATATTACAATAAGGGATGCTAAGAGATGCAGATTAGGTTATCTCAGGTCAATTCATGTCACAGTTCTATTTACAGCTAATTTCATGAACTCATTTCTTACTGCCATTCTTTTAAATTTCAGCCGACAGAGAGGTTTTTCCATGCGGCAGTCACCACGGACGAATACATGTTGGTTTTTGGGGGACGCACTTCTCAAGAAGATTTTGACAATTCCGTTCTTGCGTACAGATACACTTGCAACCATTGGTTCACTCTTAGCCCTGGTGGTGAGTATGGTGCTGTCATAAATAAAATTTAATCTGTTCATTTGTTTGCAACAAACCTCTATGATCATTTGCACTCAACATGCTCAATAAAAAGGGAAAATGCGGTCTTCAATTTCCATTTTAAAGTAAATTCCTGCAGCAAAAAAGAAGCATGCTTCCTTCAGAATCCTTCCCCGTACCTTAGTGCAGTTTCAATCATCCTTCGCCTCATTGCTGTGTCCTCCCTCTATTGTAATTTGCCTACCAAGTGCATGAATATAGGATGTGAGGCCCTAATCATCCATCCATCACTGTGTTGTAAAATTGACTAAAGTATTTAGCAACAGCTAAAGAATGCATGGCTGCCTGTCAGTGCCTGATTACGGTGCTCACCAAAATATTTTTGTAACTTTACACACATCCAGGTTTTTTTTCTGACCTAGACATTTCATGAGTGTAAAGAAAATGTCTCCTATATTAATATGGACCATGATTTCCATATTTTGATGATCCATCAGCCTTCACTACTTGCTGACTGATACTGAAACATAGAAAATTATCCTCCTTTTACAGAACACAATGTCATTGGCGATGGAATCCCCTATGTGATAGGAGCTGCAGCAGTGGTCGCTGCGAATATCTCCACCAATTTCCGAGACATCTTCATCGTTGGAGGGTTCAACAGTATGTCTCAAGGCACTATTACGCATCTGAGACTTCCAAAAGATCTCTGTACCCTGTTAACGACGAAAGAGTCTTGCCTGGCCACACTAGGGTGCGCTGCTTGCATTGACGAAGACCATAACGTGACGTACTGTTACACTAACCAGGATGTGCCTAGATTCGAGTAAGTACAGGGACTTTTACAGTGTTTCTTGAATTAAAAAAATTGTGGAACCACACTTTCTTGTTATAATTCAAAATGAATAAGAAGATTCACACACGTGTGTAATGAAACTGGTTTCTTCAAATGTTTGTCCAGCTCCGTTTCTGCAGGCTCCAGTGATGGCTTGTTTCAGGTTTATTTCGTTGTTCCTGATTAATAAGCAGCAATTCTCATTTTCCTGTGAAAAAGTAACACAACATACTTCAGGCCTAACTTATTATGCCATGAACATTTGCTCATAACATTGTTAACAAAAAAACACCATAATTGCAACATGAATGAATGCATCACTCGAAAATCAACGAAAAGCATTGTGCTGCAGCTGCCACGTCTTGAATAAAAATGCAACATGTCACAAATGTATAATTCTTGTGAGATTAATTTTGACAAATCTTAAATCTTTTCCAGCTGTGCCAGAGGATCCTCGTGGAGTTACGACCCTGGACAAGTTTGCGATGTGGACCGAATACAAACCCGAGAGTGCAACCAGCACAAGACGTGTGCTGAATGTCTCGCCCAGTGGCCTGTCCACAAGGACCATGACAGGGTAGGTTGAGATATTGTTTGGTTTCTCCAGTTGTTACAGATAGACAGATTCTTTTATTACTCTGCTTGCTCTGCTAGCTAGAGCAGAGATTCTGTTTGTCTTTGTGACGTCTTGTGTCAAAAATCAAGTGTCAGAGATGGACTGGTTGCTAAATTTACCGCAAGGTGTATACCAGTCATTTAGTTTCGGCTGGGGGCTGCTTCATTGTCGCTCTGACAGTGCATTCAGTCACATATTTGCATTCAGTGGGAAACAGAAAAATCAAATTTTAAATCACTCCTCTCATTCTAGACTTCTGATTGACGGAATTATTTCACGTTTTAAAGGTCTAAATGGTTTTAAATTGAATTCTGAATCTGCTACAATCATCAGTTTGGATGTTCCTCATAAAATAAGATCGATAGGATGCAAAAACGGGCGACGTCGTAAGAATGATACTCACTGATAGCGCACATTAAATTAGTGATATGTGATGGTTCTTCAATAAAGAGAAACTAGAAGGCAAATGGAATGTGCGCATCTGGACACTGTCCACAGCATACATGAAGGTTTTTAATTGATTCTTATTTTAAATTGGGCAAGCATATCTGGCGGAAGACTGTTAATACAAGAGTTGAGATATATGTTATCAAATTAGCATCTACCAGCATATTTACCCAATATAATTTCCTGATGTTATGGCAGCTAAGGACTACAACAACAAGTCGGTAACTGTCATTGAGTGCAGTCAGTGGCTTTGAGTTATGGCTTTCAATGCTTTCAATCGATGATCAATCAATGATACCAATCAATGTCAATCAATGATGTCGATCAATGATGTCAGTCAATGATGTCAGTCAATGATGTCAGTCAATGATGTCTATCAATGATGTGAAATTGTCAATCAGTGCAGTGAAATTGTCAATCAATGAAGTGAAATTGTCAATCAATGATGTCAGTCAATGATGTCAGTCAATAATGTCAATCAATGATGTCAATCAATGATATCAATCAATGATATCAATCAGCAGTGTCAATCAAAGATGTCAGTCAATGATGTTAATCAATGATCAATCAATGATACCAGTCAATGATGCCAGTCATTGATGTCAATCAATGATGTCAAATTGTCAGTCAATGATGTCAGAATCATCTGTCACCTGATAATTAATGTGTCCCTCCTCCTGTCAACATAAGCCTATCACAGCACATAAATGCAGGACATGACGCCCTAATCATCCTTCAATGCTTCATTGATGAAGTGCATAATTCATGACCTGTCTGCATAATCAGTGCTGATTTGACCAAAATGTTGATATTGAGTTTATTGAGTTGAGAACTTTTCCCGAAAGCATGACTTATACCGCTAATGGGAAAAGGTACAATGAAATATAAAGTAAATTTATAGACATTGGATATAAACAATGTCTCTTTGATACACTCAATGATAGATATCAGCTGAATATAACCTAATAAATTCCAACCACATTTAACAATCCACATATTTTACATCTTATGACTGTGTTTCTTCACTTTCTTGCACAGGTGTGCCAGTGGTGTAGCAACTGCCCCACAGGCAAGTGCATCCCCAAGAACAGCGACTGCACGAAAGCCAACGACTGCAAGAGAGACCAGCGAGTTATCGTGGAGCAGGACGACTGCGTGGAGAGGCTGTGCCAAGCGTCAAGTTGCGAGTCCTGCTGGAAGAAGAAGAAATGCATCTGGACGAGGCAGTTCCAGAGATCAAGTATGTGTCGTGCTTTTGTGATATTTTATAGAGTTAGAGAATCTTTCTTGACATGTGATGACGCACCCAGCCCACAAAGGGCTTACAATTCACACCAAAAAAAAAGTAATTTAAAAACAACACCTAAATGAAACACAGCCTGCTATGTGCCAAAGAAAGTTTCCTTTTTGGACTGAATAAAGTATATCGTTATCGTTATCGTTATCGTTAGAAATGAAACATTCCAAAATACATACAAAGTTACAACCTATACTATGAAACCCAATACAAAATATTATCTTAGTGCTTATAAATACTTTCCCTCCTTCAGTGTATAGCATCAAATAAATATTTTGCAGTGTATTTTACGTTTTTTTACATCAGTAAAACAAGTTTATCCTCTTAATGCAAAATATATAACCCGGCTCTATCTGTAAAACAGGATCTAATAAAAATGCTCTCAAATCATAATATGCTTAGTAACGCAACATCTCACTGCCACACTTTTTGAAGTTATGGTGGGTTGTCTGACTTAGGTCAGAAGCAATCAATTGGTTGGAATTACGTTCATATTTGCCCTTCTTTACATTTCAGGTGAAGTCGGCCGAACTCTTAGTCTTGAGCCAATCTATGACTGGAACTGTGTGGTAAAGAGTCTGCTAGAGGCCACCCAATACCCCATATGGTCCAGCCCCCCTGACGAGTGTCCTGCCAAGTGCAGTAGTCTGTCCAATTGCCGAGACTGCTTGAAGTCCGTTGGAGGAGAGGGAGGCAGTCAGAGGTGTGTGTGGAGTGAACATCTACAAGAGGTGAGGATTCAAAACTTTTCCATATCATTTACTGAGTTTTAGTTGAGTTTATTGAAATGAAGGGTATAGATGGAAGCGATGTATGTTACGTACAATGTATATCTTATTTTGGCATTTATATGTACAGGCCTGCCTAGGCTTTGTGGCGTCTCTGGAAATCTAGGAAACTAGGAAATGGGATTTGCTTTTTTTTACTGATGGCAGAAAATACGAGAATCTAGAAAAAATTATTAATTCTCGGAGAAAAAAATTATTATTAATTCTCTGTGAAAAACCTGGGTATTTTGTGTTTGATAAAAAAGAAAAGAATCCATATTTAAGAATTTGTCCTCGAAAGATAACATTGTGTATTTACAGTCAGTGTCAGAAAGGTTTATGCAGCCTTGAATGTAAGTCTGTCCAATAACCGGTAGATACATTTCTGTAATTCCTCCAGAGCTGCTTGCAGCTCGGAGGACTGCATGGCAGTGCTAGCTGATCCGTCAGCCTTCATTTCCTGCTTTCGGTAAACATGACATATAGTGATTTACTCAACTCAACTCTATTTTCTCCTCCACCTCTGCACACACGCCTTCCTAATGAGTCCGAGTGATGTGGCTGATAGATAAGGGATAGATCTATCTGTAACGTCTGTAAATAGATGCCTGCAATGCCGAGAATAGTCAGAAATTGAGATTTTTCTGATGCGTTTTGACCAAACCACAATGGCTACCCCTGCCTGTCCCTAACCCAAAATCGGAATGCAGCAATGTGATTGGTCAGCACAGGCTGACAGCCGAGCCTGCTTATAGCTGACAGGTTCCTGCCGAAATGAAGCGATCTGATTGGTCGAAGTCGTCTGGCTGCTAAGTTACATAGACACTAGATGGCAGCACCATCCTGAAGCAGAAAATAATTCCAGGTGTGGCAGCACTAGTTGTTTACTTTATAAATGTTTGATACCATAGAAATTCATAGAATGGACATGACGTTCTACCAGACTGTGACGTCATTGTGACATCATTTCTCAGGGCAGTTCCAATATGGCGGATTTGGTGACCTCATCTGGAGGTGGCGTCATACAGCCTCACGGGAATCCCCCAACCAGCCCCATGTGGATTGTGAAACCAAATCATTGGTGTACGGTTATGTGTCTTTTGCCGAAAAAAAACTTGGATTTAAAGCCCTCACCATACCACTAGATAAATAAAACCCATCAGATTAGTTCATTTACATAACTAACTGACTAACTATGGAATTTTATCAAAATCTATTGATGCACAATGCCCCATTTACATTGTGCAAAAATTGCTGATCAAATGGTTACATTTTGTTACATTGCCAGACATATCAACAATTTTACGTCTGTAGTGTGAAATCACTAATGCAAAAATATTTCATCTATAACAAGAATCTGTGCGTTGCAAGAATTGCACCAAAAGGCAGAATAGCGAGTAGCCCTGGGATGTACTCAATGAAGATTCATACATACATATATGTGTATAGATTTAAAGCTCTTGATGAGTGGAACACAATTGTGTTCTCTGTGCCATAATAAACATTTGAGGTGTTAAAAATCTATGAAATTTTATGCCATGCCTCAAAACTCTGCACCCATGACCCATGCTTGGTCTGTGGACCTCTGGGACAGTTGTCCAATACATTGCCATCTTTTAGCGCTCTGTAAAACTTCATGAATTTAATTTTAGGCTTTGGGCTCTGCATGTTTAGTAGAGCATATTAATCAATTTAATTAACGATATAGCAGAACAATAGCTAATTAGGAGACCAAAACAGCGACTAATGGCATGGCGTTGAACCAATGCTCTCTAGCCATAGCTGGCGAACCCGCTATGCATGATATGAAGTTGTGACATAATCGAATTTCCACATCAAGGAAGTGGACTTTCTTCATGCGAAGAAACCGTAGGCCCATAGCCCATAGCATTGCAAGGCTAGTGTTTCGGGAAGAAACGTCACTAAATGTGAATCTTACATCGTACGAACATCAAACATTGAGTTGCTATGTATGATCATTTACAGATATAAAGAATTATTCCTATGCTATCTCAGAGAGTTCTGCTTCTACAGTTCGACGTGTGTTGTCGATGCCTACGTTACCGTTGATAAGTCAATACATTTAATGGTACAAGAACTAAATATGTTTGCTATTCCTTAAATTTGAAAAACGTAGTAAATCAAGAGACAGTGTGACACAGCAGACAAGCGCCAAGAAGCCGCAGACCGGTATTCTCTCACCATGCCATCTTTTAGCTAATTCCCCCCATGTAAGGTTAACGCACGTATCTTTGTCAGAGGTAGCTAATTGAGTAGATGGACTCATTGCCGGGGATCCTGCGGGAGACACCTTAGCACTTGCCACCACGAAACACCTACTCAAGAAATACCAGAGGCTCGACAGTTTAGTTTCACGTATCCATTTAATACACAATTCATAGATAGTTACATTAAGAGTCATTCAAAGAACCGATGGTAACCAACTTATCAATACATTAAACAACGATCTTAACGAATTACATACATCATTAACTAATGCCATCTCAATCAACCATGACCTGAGGTTCCTTTAAGAGTAACCCTTGATCATACCTCTAACAACAATACCCTTACCTGACGAATCGTCACCCCGTCAGGGAGACAGGTAGCCCTCCTGCTGCCTCAGCGGGAAGCGGGGTCTGTTCTGCCTGGGCAAACAAGCTTGCCCCCAGAGATTGCTACTAGGGTGTTCTGCGGCTGCGCAGAAACACCAGGGTAACTGTTGCCATGGAAACATGGGGTGAGTTCTACCCCGTTGCTATCATTGAATCTCATTACACAATAATATAATATATCACATTACTTCTATACAATAATAATATAAATGATATTACAGAATTAAGATCTTGAGGTTCATGGCGATTTGAGGAAAGTTCCTATAAGAGGAAAGAATGAAGACACCTCTGAAGCTAAAAGCTCAGCGGTGACAACATATGACAATTGTACAGCTGTGATTTTGTAATGGATAATTACTTATCTCTGGTTTCCCAGTCCATAATTGGAGTGTTAAAGTTTATATGAAAATAATTCCATTTAGGCCTATTGTTATTTTTTTGCATTTAGGCCCAATTCAGACAATCAATAATATTCTTTTTGAAAGCTCGACAATCAATAATTCTGTCCCTTTGTATTAATGCAGCAATGACATTTTCTGGTCTCACAAGAATCCTTTCGGTCTGACAAGAGGTGCCTGTTTGTCAGACTGAATGTCTGACAGATGCCGGATGATCTTCGCAAAGCCTTTGTATGTTTCGTAACACTGGCGCAATCCATTGATTAGGTACAGAACTCGAATCATTTTGGCTAATCCCAGGCTGATTAAACAGTATTACGGACCTCGGAAAAATCCAGGCCCATCGCATTGTAAAGGCCTACAAAATGTCTGAGGTTCCCGGAAAAAGTTTATTTGTGTGCTACCAGGGCCGTAACTAGGATTTTGGGAGAGGGGGAGGCACAATGAGGCAGGGGGTCTGGGCGCCGCTATAGGCCAACAGAAGCCAATGGTATCCAGAGGGCTGAAAATTCTTTCTGTGCAACATGGAACTCTGATTCCAGCATGGAAGGCAAGGCTTTGAACTGTGAACTTTTATTTGTATCAAATTAATACATACACACATTAACATAAGTCACAGCGGGGCCAATATTTTTGAGAACATGCCTTTATCATGGAATGGAATAAATTCGACTCATGACTAATTATCTGATAATCCACATCAAATTCTAAAAACCTCTAACTTATAAGTTTTTGTCTCTGTCTGCCATCGGCTACCCTGCCTCCTTCTCAACTCTTGCCTAGCCTATACATTTTTGACATTTCCCTCTTTGCGTCTTCTCCCAGACATTCCTAGCTCTTTCCTACCCTCTCCTGCCCTTTCTTATTTGGTTAATTTGGTCACATCACACGTACAATTATATATGTATTTTTTTTAATATCTTGCGTGGGCCCCCCTGCATGAGAGGATGGGCCCATGGCAGCTGTCACCTTGCCACATAGGCCAGTCCGCCCCTGGCCAGGGCCAACCCAACTATCCAGCTCTGGAGGTGCACATTCCATGTGCTTTTCTAGTTTAGAATGTTACTATAACTATTTTATTATTAAATTATGTTTCAGTGCATGCCCCCTGCCTATCTGCAACTACGCTGCCCCAACGGAGAATGTGGCCACATCTTGCAAGGCCAACCGTCCCACTGCCCCCAGAAGTGTAGCCTCCAGACCCAGTGCCAAAGATGTCTGACAGTACCTGGATGTGGCTGGTGCTCCCTCAGCGGAAGTAACGGGCAAGGCCTGTGCATGAGGGGGGGACTCATGGGTCCCTTGGACGGACAGTGCGTGGCTGGGAATGTGTCTTACAACAACGATCCAGGTATGTTGATGTTATTAATTTGTGTATTTACAGTCAGGCGAGACATATTTAATTAATTTTTAGCTTCTCGGATCAACCGACTCAACAGATTTTCTGCCTATGCAGAAAAAATTGAGCTTACGCACAATTTGTATCAAATTGACGTTTTAACAATTTGAGATTATAGCATTTTTTAGCTCGTCCTTCCGACCGACATAAGAAAATGTGCCTCGAGAATATCCTTGAAGCTCAAGATCAATTATGTCTGGCCTTAAGGGAACGAAAGCTAATGAGGTTACTCATGTTAGGGTTCCGCAACTACCAGGAAATCGGAAAAACTGGGAATTTCGGGCAGTATTTTTTCCCGATTGGGAAAAACTGGAAAAAAGTCCAGAAATTTAAGAGCAATTTAGACACAATTGTTTCAAAACGCGTTTTCAGCTTGAAATGAGGCTGGATCCTGAGGGGAAATGGACTTTCATATGACATAATTGCTTCATGCAAGAAATATGTGAGCTTTCTTAGAAAAACATACTCATCTCAAAGTGTGTCCCTTGTATCAGTATCTATGCTGGGCAAGTAAAATATCCTTTTAATGGTTCAGATATGTTTTTGTTGCTCTATGAACATTTATATGAACATATATATATATATATAAAGTAATTTTTTCTTTGTTCGTTCCTTCCTCTCTTCATTCTTTCCTTTGTTCATTCATTCCTTTGTTCATTCCTCTGTACGGTCCTTCATGATTGTGATCCTTCAGAAGTTTAGGTTTAATTCTTACTTGAGGATATTTGGGTGAAACTATATTGTTCGTGCACACTATAGTAACAGGTTACGTCTAAGGTTCGATTCCCGCTCCAGCCAGGCCACCTTGACTTAATATGTTGGACAGCAGTTTCAGTCATCTTTCGCTTTATTGCTTTGTACTGCCCTTGTCCTCAAGTGTCCTCAAGTGTCCTGATTAGCCTAACTGGTGCATAAAAGCAGAACGTAAAACCCCTATAACTATTGGCAGTCATCCATCCATCGATACCTGTAAATGCAATGATATCAGAATGACAGAAATCATGGGAATTGTAATTGTATATGAATCATAGAAATACATAGAACGGACATGAGGCTCTGGCAGATGAAGCAACCAAATCCACCTTCTTGGAACTGCCCTGTATCCTGGCACAATGTAACTGACATCACCAATAACAGTGATGTCACTTATTACAATGGCATGACGTCACATCATAATTAGTCCATTGTGACGTCATGTCTCAGGGCAGTTCCAATATGGCGGATTTGTTGACCTCATCTTGAGGTGGCATCATACAGCCTCATGTCCGTTCTATGTATTTCTATGATATGAATTCACAAGAAGCAAAGCTGAAAGCCAAACATTTCTCAGTTGTGCAAGCAAGGATGATTGAATGGCGGTGGAAAAGCATTTGCAATTAAGGAACAATCATTTATCAGAATCAATGAAATTGAAATGTTGTTGGCATTTCTTGCAGAATGGACATTCAATTGCACAGATATGGACTGAGAAGCATTCACAAATTAAATTTTAATGAGATCTAGCAATATCTTAATCTTAAGCTCTATGTTAGTCAAATATATGTTAATCAGATATCAAATATGTTAATCAGATATCAAATATGTTAATCGCATATCAAATGTATATGTTAACCCCTCATCTTAATCACATATCAAATATGTTAATTGCGTATCAAGTATTTTAATCAGATATCAAATATCTTAATCAGATATCAAATGTCTTAATCAGATATCAAATATCTCAATATGAAATATCTTTAAAATTACTTGTGCCATATCATAATCGTAGGCTATGAAACTACCCATATCTTAATCACTTATACATGTATCTAATCACTTACTCAGCGGACTGTTGTCTGATTACTATACAATGGTTAATAAAACAGCTATCAATGCAACAATTATTGTCTTTATTTTATAGCATGTGCATGTAATATAAGATAAGACAAGACAAGATAATTATTTGGTTACATTGTAATATATTTATAGTGCAACAAAAAATCACATACTTATGGGGTAGATAACTGTTTCAGATGTTAGGCCACACATGATTAATCTTTAGCTCCTCTCAAGGCACTTTTTCTAGGGTCGGTCGGTAGGACAAAAAAAAAAGGTGAAAAAATTTTTTTTTATATTAAATGTCAAAAAAATTTTTTTTTTTTTTTTCGTCGCCAGAAAATCTATTGTGTCGGCGGGTCCGTGAAGCTAAGAATCAATTATGTGTAGCCTTACTGGTCATATAGCATAATGCAAGCATGAATTTTTAAAATGCATGGTTATTAAAAGCAGTTAATTATCCGTTGAAAAGCCTCTTAGTAAAGATGAGTTTTAAGCATACAGTTAGCCTCACTTATGATAAGATATTACTAACTATTGTCTCATCAGCAATGTACTATAATGAGACCTAATGGCTTTATAGTGGTATTTTGAGATGTACCCAGTGAGTTGAGAGATCCTCAGTTAGGGATGTACCGATCCGATACTCTGGATCGATATCGGTGCCAATCCAGCACTAAAACGCAGTATCGGATTGGATCGGTAGAACTACTCTCCATTTAACCAATGGTATCGGTATCGGAATAAAAAAATTCTAATATCGGTATCGGATCGGAAGTGAAAAAGTGGTATCGGTACATCCCTATCCTCAGTGCTCTTCACCAGCGAGTGCATCGCTTGAGCAATTACTTTACAGTTACAGACTAGTCCCAGATTCTCGCCGTCGAAGGCATTCCAACCTCATAGATAAACAGTTTTAAACACAATGTGCTGGTGCACCAGCACGGTAATGTAACAATTCCTTCGTCCGAATTTGTCCAGTTTGTAACAATTTGTTTATTGGATGACATTGAACAAAATTTATGTCATCAGATAATCACAAGGTAAGGAGAGCTGACTACCCGGTTTTTGCTTATGAACTTGTTTATATATTGTTTGCAATGATGGACCACAATACGAGACAAATGGGGATGATGTGAAAGTTATAATGATATTATGTGAAAAGTTATTATTGTATGATGTGAAAGTTATGATATGATGTGAAAGGGAAGACATGATGGTGTGAAAGCTATGATGATGAGAAAATGATATGATGATGAGAAAATGATATGATGATGTGAAAATTATTATGATGTGAAAAGATAATTTCAATCTTTGTAAGGTTATGATGATACAATGATGTTAAAATGATGATGTGAAAAGTGATGTCATAGACAGTGCTACGTGAATTTAAGAATATATACTGACTTTTTGGTCAAATGTGACCTATGTTTAAGTCAATAAAAACCTATATATACATATATATAATTATATTTAATCGTGTCTCCTTTATCATTGCAGATGCCTTGAAGCGTTTTGACCACATGATCCTGAACGAAGATGCCCCCTTGTTTTCATTTGGTAGCTGCCCCCCTGAGAATGAGTGTCTGAATGGCCACCACAACTGTGATGAAAGCGAAAATTGCCAGGTGTGTAGTAGCATATATAGTGATTAATCAAGAGGCTAGGTGGCATCACAGTAGCGTACGTACACGTGTCTATGAATGGGCTCAGATACCGCGGCCTCGTGCCAGTGCTTTATGTATAAGAGTTATCAGGTAAACCTTACAACGGTATGTATCGGGAGATTGAGAAACCACCCTCCATGTATATATATATATAATTTTCCGATATATCATGGAAGAAATAACATTTTAACAATGTTTTATGGGGAACATACACTGGACAAATGTTATAAATTTCCCATAACACTGAGTAGAATATTAGGACTAACTAGGCTAACCTCTATTCAAATTTCATACTAGACATACAGTGCTGCTTGTAAGTAAGTGAAACGCATGCTAAGCATCCTCAATGAAACTGCGTGTGGAAGCATGAATTCTCATTCGAAGAAAGGAAAACATATTAGGTCATGAAGGCCGATATTTGTAACATGTGGGATGATAATACAGTTGATATGTTGTATTATTGTTCACTGAGACTTACATTTTTCCATTGACATGACGTTTCAACCTCTCTGCTAGAGATAATACAGTTGTGCTTGAAAATTAGTGAACCCATAGAGATTTACCATTGAAGACAATGATAAAGTTGTCTCACCGTACTGGCCGTAACATTATAATTGTGCAGAAGTAAGTACGCCCTACGCGTAATGCTAAAATATAGGAGCAGAGGGTGCACTTACTTTTGCACAATTATAACCCCTATCTAGCACAAAGACCCCTGATACAAATCCAATGGCCGGGCTGGTCCATGTAGTGGGATACCTCAATGGTATAATACAGTCTTTGGTTCAATGATTCGTGCAATATCATTAATGTTATGGCCAGTATGGTGAGACAACTTTATCATTGTCTTCAATTTTAAATCTCTATGGGTTCACTAATTTTCAAGCACAACTGTAGGTGACAATTTCCTTTTCCATACTCGGAGTTAGGTATGAGTCAAAGTCTTTAATAAGTAAGTGAAACACAGGCCCCATGTTATTTCAATGGCAAGGTTGATTCACTTACTTATCAAAGACTTTGACCCATACCTAACTCCGACTACAGCAAAGAAAATTGGCAACCATTGTTATCCCACATGCCTCACAAATCGGCCTTTATGACCCAATATGTTTCCCCCTCATCGGATGATAATTTATGCTTCCACAAGCAGTTTGGTTGAGGATGTTAAGCATTGATGCAATGGCACAGTATCACACGTTTCACTTACTAACAGGCGGCACTGTAGCTAAGGGAAAAATTAACTGGAAATTTCCTTTTTGTCTTGACAAAAGAGCAGTCTTCATTGTACGTAGTGCTACATCAAAACTACTAAGGCCACACATAATTGATTCTTAGCTTCGCGGACCCGCCGACACAATAGATTTCCTGTCGATGGAAAAAAAATTATTTTTTTTGACATTATAAAAGAAATTTTTTTCACCTTTCGTTTTTTCTCCTACCGACCGACCCTAGAAAAGGTGCCTTGAGAGGATCCGAGAAGCTAAAGATCAATTATGTGTGGCCTAACCTCTGGTTATTTCCAATCCAAGAGTACTCCATATATTGACTCATTTTGTTTTCTCCCCTCTCTTTCAGGACTTGCCTTCTGGCTTCATATGCAAGTGCAAGGACGGTTACGTCCGAGACGGAGGGGGTAAAGGAAAGTGTCGGCCTGACTGTCGGCAAAGATGTGAACCCCACGGCGACTGTGTTGCTCCGAATGTATGCAAGTGCCATTTTGGCTACGTCGGGGACGACTGCTCGACCGAGTGTGAATGCAACAAACACAGCAATTGCGAAAGCGTGGAGAAGAAGGATGTTTGTCTTCAGTGCATGAATAATACTAAGGTAGGTTATTTTCATTGTAGCCATTGCAGTGTCAAATCATACCTTGCAGTTACACCTAAAATGATTCAGACATCCTACTGTTAAATGCTTGTTTTTACACACTTTTGACTCAATCGTTCGGAGAGCGAAGAGTTAATGATTCTGAAAGTGCAATTTGAGTGCGTTGTAGTGCACTTGGCTGTTTATAGCTGGGTCCAGGGTTTGAATCCAGCTCTTGCCAGTCACCTGGGCCTATGTTTGATGGCAGTTGCAATCATCCTTTGTCTCATTACGATACGATACCGATACGATAATACTTTATTGAATCATTGAAAATGATGAAACTCATTTGATTTACATGGCTCTATCATGCCGTGTCCTCCTGTTCTAATTAGGGTACCAAGTGCATAAGTACAGGACTTAATGCCCCAATCAACCATCCGTCAAATAATTGATATCAGGGAGAGGAACTTCAGGAAGTGTGACCCATGAGTAATACTTTCACACTACGTAGTGTGCTGGGCTGCCAATCGCTGGGTGCAGGTTCAAATCCGGCTCTATGTTGTGTCCTTCTCCTGTCCTAATTAGCCTACCAAGTGCATAAATAGTATTAGATACAGGGCATAAAGCCCAATCATCCGTTCAGACATCATGATCATACTAAATTCCCATAGTTGTAACTAGGGGGAGGGTTGGTCTAGTGGTAGCGTGCTGGACTGCCAATCGCTGGGTCCCGGGTTCGAATCCAGCTCTTGCCGGGTCACCTGGGCCTATGTTGGACGGCTGCTTCAATCAGACTTCGCCTCATTGCCGTGTCCTCCTCCTGTCCTAATTAGCCTACCAAGTGCATAAATACAGGACGTAAAGCCCCAATCATTCATCCATCCATAGTTGTAACTAATATCTTGTTTCTTCTGATTGCAGGGTCAACAATGCCAGGTTTGCAAACCTCTATTTGTGGGCAACCCTGTGGAGGGAGGGAGCTGCACGTCTTGTAACGAGTTCTGTCACGAACGGACGGGTATATGCGTCTCTGATCTGGACCTGCCGTTCCTCTTAGAAATGTTGGACTCCAGGGCCTCTCTGTTGATCCATCACCATCACCCCCCAAAGGACTACTTGAGAGCTGCTGTGACGGCTCTTAGTCGGAGCGGAGCCCTCAATGCCACCGATTTCAGTTACCTTATCCGCCGCGCTCCGAAAGATAACGAAGCTGTCTGCTTGAATTGCGCGGGGAACACGCAAGGAGATCGTTGCGAGGAGTGCCAAGACGGTTTCTTCAGGATCGCAACGAGCAAAGTGCACCCCTGCCGTCCCTGCGAGTGCAACGGCCACTCTAACACGTGCACCAAAGATGACGGGCGCAACTGTGACTGTCGGAATAACACCAAGTCGCCCAAATGTGACGACAGCAAGGCTCCGTGCTTCACCCAGCAGGTTAGTATTCTCTTTTCCACAGAAATAAGTTGATGATTTAGAAGTACGAGAGGTGACCTAAATGCTGATAAGTGGTATCATATCTCACACATTCAACATCTATTCCTGATCAGTCCACAGTATATTGCAGCTAGGCTTTAGCTGGCCAAATAAATGCTTTAGCCAGATCAGCTAAAGTTGTCAAAACAATAAGCAAGTTTGGCTAAAACTTGCAAAAAACAGGAGTGTTTTCAGAATTTCTTTTAGCCAGATTGAGATTGAATTGGCATTTTGCTAACTGGAGAATGGCCAGTTAAAGCCCAAATACAATTCAGGAGTCTCAGATGTCAGTTCCACCATCCATAAACACAATATCTAACAATGTTTCATTTCTCATTACAGTGCACAGAATGCATCGAGTCGTTTCTTGGGGTCCCCACAGAGGGCCATCAGTGCTATCGCCAGATGACGGTGGACAGAGACTACTGTTTTGATCCGGAGACTCAGATGAACTGCAACAAGCCCTCAGGTTTGCTGTGGGGCAGGACTGTGTTCTTCGTGGTTCAGCCGAAATACCTCAATGTCAATATACGGATAACACTTGACGTCAGCATAGGAGGTGAGAACTCTCGATCACTTCTGATATTTTTGATGACTCATGTGTATTCTTGGGACCTTGGTAATGCTTGTATTAAAAATATGAGAGTTCCCTGTGACCTAATGGTTAAGAGTGCTTGTTGTGCTACCTATGCTGTGAAGTTGTGGTTTCAACTGCCACTCCTGGAACTCAATTTGGTCCAAGCCCACGGAACATAAAGTCATGGGAATCTTCCATTTCACCGAAAAATATTCTCGGAGTTGCGATCTTGCTTGCATTTGTTGTTTATCTTTCCATGGTACCGTTTTTTGTCAAATTAAATTTTCTTTTTTCAGGTGTGGACGTTTACTTCTCCCCAATGCCGGACACGTTTATAGTCACGGTTGATCCAAAAACGGGGGTCCATCGAGTTGAGATAGATCCAAAGTATTACTACAACCATCGTTTTGTGATGCCCCATGAGCGGGAAGCAAGGTCAACAGAGTCTCGCAGTTGGCTGAAAACCGTTAAAAGGGCCGTCCCTACATCTTCATTTGTGCCGACCCCAGTGCCCGCAAGAAATAGCTCTATGGAACCAGATTCGCCTGACATTACAAAGAAGCTCTATACCCTAGAACAAAGAGTAGCAACAGATTTTAACACCTTTATAACCGTCATGGATCCCGACACGTTCTTAATCGTGAAAGGAGTGAAGGATAGGTTGGTCATAACGTTACCCAATGACGCCCATAAGTTGAAGATTAGCAGGTTCTATCTCGTTCTTCACGGGACCGGCAGTGGGCAGGTCAATGAGACTTACGGCAATCTGTTTTTCCGCCAAGACCAGCCGCACATCGATCTCTTTGTGTTTTTCTCCGTGTTCTTCTCCTGCTTCTTCAAGTTCTTAGCCATCTGCGTCTTGTTGTGGAAGCTGAAACAGAGCTACGACGCTCGCCAGTCGAGACATCGTCGACAGATGGAGATGAAACACATGGCCTCTCGGCCGTTCGCCTCGGCCGCCTTGATAATGGCGGCAGAAATGGAGCTGCCAAAGTCGGACGTCACTTCACCCCTTCTAGACAGTGACTCCGAGGCTCCCGTAGCCTCGGCGGGGGCGGGAGCCACTCCCCTTCCTGTGGTGACGTCGCCAGTCACCTCAGCGGGGGTGTGCGCCACCCCTACCCCAGTGATTCCAAAACGTAGTTCCAAATACTCTATCACGAGCTCTGAGAACTTATCGAGGCCGCAGAGCCCTCCCTTGTGGAATTCACACAACAACAGTTCTTATACGGTTCACCCCCTCGCTATTGAACCCACGGACGATGGTATCGCCAGTATCAACACTGTGTTTGTGCAACTTCCCGGGGGTCCCATGGCCCCCGTCCGAGCTTGTCTCGGCTCGTCTCTAGTCCAAACTTCTCGCCAATATACTCTCTCCACTAGCATTCAGCATCCTCACAACCCCCCTAAACAGATGCCCCCCTGCTCTCAAAACGGCACTGTCTTCATACTATCTCGCCCCAGCAGCTCTGCTTAGTCAAATATGTATATTCAGTGCCATTCGTGTGTCATATTGTTGCTTCATATTTTATCATGGTAGATCATATTGAATCATAATCATGGTAGATCATATTGAATCATATTGGTGCGTCAGAATTTGTCATATTTTATCATATTTGTTATCATGTTTATGCATCAGATTTTGTCATTTTTATTACATTGTCGACTTACCTCTGGGACATTTTAGCTTATCAATGCGGAGCTTTTGATCTGGCCCCAATAATAAAAAAGAAAACCCCACAGCGCCTCACGTGTGATCACGTGACCTCTCTCGACCAATAGCGCGCTCCGGCGCGAACTCCTCTCAACCATCATATTCAATTTTGGGGCAGCACTGACAACACGTGCTAGCTATTCTGGCGAAATAATGGAAGAATTTGACGACTACGACGAAGATACTAAGAAGAATGAAGATACAACGAAGAATCCACAAGTTAAGTGCTCGTTTTGGTTGCGTCTGGCTTCGCTGGGTCACTGAAAACGTGTCAGCGAGCGGGCGTTTTACACTGCTATTTAGTCCGGCCGAAAATCAAATTTTTTTCGGGCAGATATTTAGCTAATTTTCGAGCTTTAACAAGCCATCGGTCTCTTATAACCTTTTAATTGTGTAAATGGTGGTTCTTAGGGCACTTACACTTTGTATTTCTCAGGTTATGACCGTTTTTGGCTAACATTTCCTTCGTCTTAGGCGATTCAGTTCGGCCAGGTCGCTTACAAAATGGCGGCCGGCGCCAAATTGGGTTGTCAAGACAGGAAGGTTTTGACCAGTTCAGGTCATTTCTGGAGGTTCTTGCCTCTCTAAGGTTAGTAATCACCCTGGTTCTGTGGGTTAGATGTCGGTGCTGTGAAGCAGACCGTTTTAACCTTTATTGTGACGACGTGGTCGACCGCATGGTCCTGATATGTCGTGTGGGTGATAATACATGAATTTTCCGATCTCCATTACATGTTGGCCCGGAATTAATTTCATTTTCTATATTTGCAGGTTGGGATACGGTTGAGGACCGCATCGCCGATTCCAACTACCGCCATCAAGTTCGGTTGGCACATGAGGTTTTGGGTATAGATCCAGTGCCGGATCCGCACGATGACAGCCACTTGTTCCTCCGGCCACAGAAGCCCAGGCCGCCTTTGTTGGTTTTTCCTTTCTCCCACGACCTTGATAAGGCCTTTGGGGATACGTGGGAGGGGGCAACTCGTTCCAAAAACTACTCTTGGTCGGTAGACCTCGCTCCCCCAGCTGACGGTGTTGCCTTGGGTTCGAAGTGTGTGGCGAAGTACAAACCAAAGATGAAACACTATTGTGTGCTCCATGAAAAGCTGGTTGAAACCCCTGCGATGTGGCCCATCAAAGCTCCGATTTTGGATGGCAACTTATCATCAGTTCTGGGGATCTCCAAGCCCAAGCGTACTCGATTGGACGATTTCCTGGATGACTCTGGCAGGGCCGTTAGCATTTTAAACCAGACCATGTTCTTTGGTGAGGCTGTCAAGACCCTTCTGGGCTCGTTAATCACCTCCTCGGACGACCGGATTCTGAGTACGGTGAACTCCATTGCTGACTTTGTGGACATTCAGACCAAAAGTCTCAAGGACTTGGGTTATGTTTTAGCCGGGCTGGACCTTTCCTTGCTGCAGGCCAAGAGGGAGGAGGTGCTGAAGCCGGCTCTGCTGAAGCCTGAGGACGTTGATCTGTTAAGGTTTGCTCCGCCCACAGACTCTGAGCAACGCTTGTTCGCTGGGCAGTTGCAGTCGTTTGCAGACATAAGAGCAAGGCGCGACTCCAGCAAGGCGATTGCTCAGTTGAACCAGCAGTCCTTTTCCTCTGAGGAGCAGGGAGAAGACTGCATGGAATCAGACTATGTCCCGGGCAGTGGTGGGTCTGACAGTGATGACCATCAGTGCAGTGGGATGTCGGACAGTGAAGCTCGTCGTGACAGCGGTGGGTCAGACAAGGATGGCCACCGGGACGAAGACGAGTCATCTGCTAAGGAACACCCGGAGGGTGATGGGTCAACCAGCGATGCCCGCACCTCCAAGGGAGATGTTACCAGCGAGGACCCCGGAACGTCTAGTGAGTCGGACAGGGATGACCACCGGGTCAGCGGTGGGTCGGATCTGAACTAATACTTTGCCTGTGTTCCGCTTGTATCTACACCCTTACTCTTTGGGATAGCACACCGTTGGCGGACGGTACTACGGTTAAGCTGCGGTTGGTTTCCTGCACAACCTTGTACATAGATTGGAATGATTCACTGGGTTACATCGGGGTTCTTTACTACGTTATGGGCTGGTCCCTGGACAGACTTGTCTCCTTGCTCGTCGAGGGGGCGGAAGTGACAGTCTTCTCCCCTTCTTGGTTTGGTGTGACAGACACGGACACGGAGGGGTGGTCCGTTGACCAGAGATGACAGTGGCGGTGGCCGCCTTGCTCTGGCGGGTGGCCATCAAGGAAGTGAGTTACGGTTCTGGTTCTTCTCTTCAGCGTCGGGTGAGTTACTGCACTAATTCTCCTTCTTGCCTTCTAGTAAGCTGTCAAGACTTCAGGCGGTGTACATTCCTTCGCTTGGCTGTCTTTGAGGCCCCTCTGGCTGTCCGGTGTGCTCTGCTCTTGTCCCCTTGGGAGGATTCCGGGGCAGTTGTGCCGGGGGCAGGAAAAAGGGGGGGCCATGCGACTTAGGTGGTCGTCCTACTGCAGCGAGGACCCTTGGGATCGCAATCATTGGTTGGTATAACCCCCAGCGTAGCTGTGCTCCGGAAGCGGCTCTAACGATAGCGTGGAAAGGGCATAGCGGCCGATGATAACCTTCCTGGCCCATTGAGTAGGCAGGTTGATTCCGTCTTTATTTTACCTCTCTCTCCAGACCCACCTCCTTGTCTTTTTGAATTAAGCTAAAATGTCCCAGAGGTAAGTCGACAATGTAATAAAAATTAGAATTTTTTTATTAAATTATCTTTTTATAAATAGACTTACCTCTGGGACATTTATTTAATTCCCACCCGCCTCCCCGCTAAGGAGGTAGTGGATTGCTTTTTCAAAATTGAATATGATGGTTGAGAGGAGTTCGCGCCGGAGCGCGCTATTGGTCGAGAGAGGTCACGTGATCACACGTGAGGCGCTGTGGGGTTTTCTTTTTTATTATTGGGGCCAGATCAAAAGCTCCGCATTGATAAGCTAAAATGTCCCAGAGGTAAGTCTATTTATAAAAAGATAATTTAATAAAAAAATTCTAATATTTGTTATCATATTTGTTATATTGCTTCATGTTTTATCATATTGAATCATAATTGGTCACACTGTAACAGGATTTCAAGTTTGTCACATTTTATCGCTACAGTGATAATGATTATCATTGTCATTCTATAACTTCAGCAGAATTTTTATTTCGCATAAGATTTTGTCATATTGCTTCAGGATTTGTTATATTTTTATCATGTTTCATATTTGATCACTAGAATTGTCATCATATTGAGTCATATTTAGTGTATGCATCACACTTCATTCATATTGGGTCATGATACGGTAGGCCTACTTGTCAAATTGACACAATATCACTTTCTGTCTGTTGCTTTGTTATATATTTATCATATCTTTCTATATCTCCTCATGGGAGATCAGCTTTCTCTTTTAGTTTATATTGCTTCACATATTGTATCATCGCACTATCATATTTTGTCATTTTATTTGATCGTTTCATCCTAATGCATCTCATGTCATCTCATATCATCGTATTTAGTCATAAATATGTTATTTTTAGGTGATATTCAAGCATCTTCACTGTATTTTAGCTTGTGTAACAATTTTTCATTTGAAATGCTATAACACAAGTCTGTTTCATCATATTTAACATAATTATGATGTCAGAATTGTTTAATCATATTTTAGCATAATTATGATGTCAGAATATTTTCTATTGCATTTTGTGCATCAATATATGAACCACGTCGTGTCATTTTTCATAAGGCCTGGTGCAAATTTTTGCGTATTTCGGGTGAAGCCAGCGTTGTATCTCCAACAAAACCATGCAAAAGGTGTATGTTACATCCAATGGTACCTTTTTATGTGGTAAACTGTTTTGTCAGTAAATGTTACAAATTTCAGGGCAATCGGTGCATTGGTTCCAGATATCTAGGGTCTTGAACATCCAAAAAATGGCCATTTTTGAGCATTTTAGCGTGACATGCATATTTTGAGCAATGTTCAACCCTTCATTTGGAAAATAATATTAACAATTTGTCGACAGAAAGCATTCTCAACAGTGGCCATGGGAGTTCTGGTTCTATGACTATCAATTTCAATTTGATGCTCTGTGTATTTGTCAAATAGTGTCAATGAGACTCCAAAGTGGCAAATGAAGCCAAAAGTTTAAATTTTAGCAATTTCTGTTTAACAACTCTGTGTACCTGTTGGTTCACAATATTCTATGTTGTATTAACTCTCCCAGCACAGTTTGAGGATCCCTCTATGCATATTAAACCTCATTTCCTTGTACACATGCCACATCTACTTGTTTGCATCTCTTTTTCTTGCCTTGTAAAAGTTGTCCCGACCCTAACACTAAGTTTATTGATACCCTCAGTCCAAAAAAGGCTGGCTACACAAACTTTTTTACTACAACATTGTCCCTCAGCAGTAGCTCAATTGTTTAGGATCAAAAATGATGCATACAACTTTCTGGAATTTTAATTAATGTTAAAAATTGCTGTTTGTCCCGACCCTAACACCTCTGTCCCGACCCTAACACCCCCTGATTTGCATCTCCATGTAACCTGCAACTTTCAGGCTTTGGGTTCAGACAGACTCTGCAAGTTCTCTGGGTTATTAGAGATGGAAAAAATTGTCAAAATGAATCTAGAAATTGTTTGGACTTGCAGCAATGAGGCAAATAAAACTTAATATTAATATGATTTAAGATTATAAAATAACCTTCTTTGATGAAAGTAGAAGCTTTTAAAAGTTAAAAATTGAGTAAGGAATAATGTTAGACCAGCAAAGTGACTTAACTATGGCCAGTGGTTGCAGTTCATGCATGTCTTTTTGTGATTTTCAGCTAGTGTCCCGACCCTGACACCTCCAATAAAATTTTCAGTGCCATATCATCATGTTATATCTCCAAAGCTATTAACTATATCTATTAGAAATTTATATTGCATACAAGGCTTTGTATGCAGAGCAACATTTCGCCATCTTTATCAATTTTTAAATATGTCAATCTTTGTTTGGAAAATATTCAATTCGATCTTGTGTTAAAATGGGCTAATTTTTAAAAAAACCGCAGTTTTGAATACTGGAACAATTTAAACAGTTCTGTGTCCCACCAAAATATGCATGCATCTGATTCATGGCCTAATAGGTTCAGAAAGTGGAGAGATATGACCAACACAATACTTTTAAAAGAACTAACTCACACCAAAATTTTACGCTTTGTTGTTGCTTCTTCTATTGAAAAAATCACAATAGCTATGTAGGAAATCATTACTTAACCCTGATTTTTTGCTTACTTATTGCCACATATATGTACTTTAAATTGCAACAAGATTCCAAGCAAAAAGAACAACTTTATTTTTCACCCTCTTGTCACGCTCTTATTTGCACCAGGCCATAAGTCATCATTAGTCATGTCATTAAATCATTATATCATATTGATATATATGATGATAATCATGACGTCATCATTTCATAATAACATGATGCCATTTGGAGTATCATGTTAATATTATAGATATCGTTAGTAACATTGTATCATTGACAATCGGTTCAAAATAGCTAAGATCAAATGTGTAAATAATCATCACGAACGTCATCTAGCTCATTGTGCACCAAGTGATTCATTCATACGTCATCAGTACATGATTAGTATGTCATCAGATTCATTAAGACATCATCAATGTATCATTAATTGTCATTAAGTGTCATTAATTAGCTTATTTAGCATCAAATGTATAACTGTTAAATGCTTGATCGAGCAAAGCTGTGTAATGGTCTAATTGTAAAAAATGAACTATGATGACTATTTAATTTGTGAAATACAGTATGCCAATTGCATTAACTACTATTTCGCTTGTACTCTACTGTTATAGAATCGCCGTTTTGCAATTTCACAAATTTGTATCAATATTTATTAATAGACATCAGGCTTTTATATGTATGTTGACAAGTGCAAGTCAATCATTTGCTGAAAAAAAATTTGCCAATTTTTTTGAATCAGTTGAATTGATTTTGATTGGTTACAATTTGTTGTTTTAATTGTGATTTCTCTCAATATTGTTGTTTTCATGCTTTTCTTCAATTTCTTACACACATAATCTCGATTTTCTTCACACTTATAATATTATGTCAATCTCTTATTCTCTCTAGCTTTGTTTAATCTTGCTTTATTATTTTTTAATATAACAATTGTGTGTCTAATGTTATCTTGAATTATTTGAACTTATTTGTTGTCGACTTGTTGTTCAGTTTTATACTTACTTGATCATTCTGTTTGTGGAGTTTGTGTTTTATGGTCTGAGTTATTTTCAAGTTAACAATAGCCGTTAAGTTACTTGGCCTTGTCTTTGCTTAACAAGCGTTCCACTGAATTCCCTTTTATTATATACCTCTATTTATTACTTCAATTACTTCAATATTTCACCAACTGAAATCGTACTATCGTTAGATTAACAAATGCCTTGTAGTTGAGAGTTACGTGCAAGCAAAAGTCTGTGTAAAATCAATTAAGAGTTCTCTTGCTAGTTAAGCCTTGCATAATGGCAGATGTGAGACATTCAAATTGGGAGGGGTGTTGAATAATGTAAAACAAGTTCACTATGAAACGAAATCTGTAATCCGAACAGATACAACAATTATGTATAACGACAAACTCTTAGAACAGACATTTGTGGTAATTTTGTGCTTTTTACAATTATTATCAATTCAATTTTTTTATACATTCTCAGAAGCGCTTTACAGCGATAAATAGGTAAAATCAGTTTGCAATTATAAATTTGAATGAAATACACAATTTGTATAACAGTTACTTCGGCTGGATCAATTCTAACAAAGCTATCCATACATTTGTTTCCAGTGTTATTTTATCAACAGCTCTGCCCTCACTGATAGGGCCATGTGACTAATATAATTTATTCAATATAATTTATTCAATGATTGCTCATTGGTCGATCGCATTTGACACCAGGTGGCGAGATTGGCAAGTTTTCTGAAAGATGTACAGCCCTGTAGTAGATGATTGTCGATATGTTGTCAATCTATGATTCACTCTGTTCAAGTTATAACATGCAAAACATCCTTCCTACTAACACTATGCATACTGAGTTAATATACAAATAGTCAAATAGTCAAACGTTACATGGAAGTGCTGATAGAGGAGTAGATGTAGAGAATAGTTTAATTGTAGCTTGCTCGATATATATGCATTTGTCTATGCGTCAACAACACTAAAAAAGTAGGGAATTTTAGCTTTCTGAGCATGGATATTTTTAAATCTCTATAGAAATTTTTGGAGATACTACTGAAAGTATATCTGAAGAAAGCAGGTTACAATTTTTATTTTAAAAATTTAAGAATCAGATTTAAGTTAATTAAATCAATTTAAATCAAATAAAATGATCAATTTTCTTGGAAGTCATGATTTAAATCGAGCAGTCCTGAAACAAGCAAATTGATTAAATTAATTTAAACAGTAAATTCTGGTTGCATTAGACATGGAAATAAATTTATAAATTGCAGATTAAAAATTGTTGATTGGGTGTAATACAGAATGTCCATAATTGATGCGAAGGTGCAGGTTCAAGGGGTTTTTACAAAAAGAATGAGTTGCCTTGAAAAAAATGTTGAAGAACATGTTGTTGAGTTTTATTTTATTTATTTATTGATCACTGTTTCTTCACAGTTAAATTATTCTTTATGCACTGAATATTGAAAATATCGATTATTTTATTTATTTGAATTGAAAAAGTCTTAAACGATCAATGATAATAATGAGCGACGTTTAACAATTTCGCACACAAACTTGTATTAGAATTGAATAGCTATAAATATACATTCATGCTACTTAACCTAGCTATTAAATGAGAATAGATTCTTTGTACTACAAACGCTCTTGTTCATTGTGCCAAGTATATATGAGATTTTAAATGACGTAAGGTTATTTCAGACCGATTGCAATTAAACTTGTTATTCTGTTTAATTGGTGCGAATTGAGGAATCCGAATGTGAATAATCTGTTTGACGTTGAATTGTGTCAAATGTCAGTGTTATGAATTTTATGAGTCATTGTGTGTTATATTTGATGTTGTTTTACGTTATCTGAATCGAAAAAAAATTGAATCTTATCAATGCATTCTTACCTGTTAATTTAATTGCAATAAGTAATTTATTGAATATTGACAGTTACAATTGGTGATCACCAGTCAATTGCACTTGCATGGCAAAGTGCAATTGGCGAGATTGATTGCTGTTGAAATTGATTGCAATTCTTTGAAATTGATTGCAATTCTTTGATATTGTTTGCAATTCTTTGAAATTGATTGCAATTCTTTGAAATTGATTGCAATCTGATAATCGAAAAGGTTGTTAACAAATGTTTTGCTTGCCTCAATCTTCTGCATGGTATGTTGAATTACGGATGATTTATTTTTAAGCGAGTATCAAGAGATGTAATTCCAATTCTCCACTTCTTTTATAGGTCAAAAGATTGTTTATTTTAAAGTTATCAACTTAAGGGACTGTGCAATGGTTAGATTTACATAATTTGGTTTTAAGTATAAGGAATACTCATTCATGCAAAAAATAGGGGGGTGTGGGGAAAATATACAGAGATTATTTGTCCATAGAACTTTCTGAAATTCATTAAAAAAATATTGTAGTTCAGGTACTTTATTAGGCAATAATAGGCATCTAATCTCTTTGAACTTAAATGTCGTTTGCATAAATAAAACTGCATTTCTGTGCAGTCAAAATAGTGCATTGTCACTTCAAAAAAATGCACTCCTTAAATTTAACAATGTTATGAGTCTGAAAGTATATATGAATTCTGTTTGTATCTTGGAAGTTCAGCTATTTGATAGAAGTGGCATGTAAGATGGTCATAAGAAAATTAGGTTATAACTTTCTTCTGACCCTGAGTTTTGTCAGAGTCTGAATTATATTAAAAGCAGAAGCATGTCTATATTCGACAACTGACTAAAATATATTATACACACTGTAAGGGGCCTACTTCAGGTCGATATCTGTGTTGGCGACCTGTCGTTTCATTGCTGCATATTTTGGAGCATTGGGTTTCATTATTTAGCATTTAATCCTCGTTTAGTCAGCAGGGGCGGATCCTGGGGGGGTCTAAGGGGTCCAGACTCCCCCCCCCCCCCTTTCAAGCTAAGACATTCAATCCCGAAAAATTCCTGGATCCGCCCTTGGTCAGTTTATTCTGTTACTAATTTAGTCGTATCAGCTACATGTGTTTGTCATGGGGTAAATCTTAAATCTTAAACTAATAACGCTACTTACATTTCTCCTGGACTGATGATGCTTCCAGTGTCAAATAAGGGTAAATTATTATCATCCACTATCATATTATCTAGCATTATATCTAGCATTATATCTGTGTTACCTACTACTTCATTTTTACTTATATATATATATACGTCATTTCCTGAAATATTGGCAAGTTTTTATGAGTTGATGCTTATGGAAGAGTTAGCTTAAGAAATAAAGATATTTTATTTACGTGGACGGTAATGTTATATATTTGCAGCCTATAAAAATCAGCAATGCACAAAATTATTTTTGTGTGGCGTATATGCATCTAAATATTATGCTTGATAGATTAAATTGATTCCGTAAAGTTACTATGGGAAAAAAAGTAAAGTATTAAATGAGATTGCATTATATAGAATTTTTTATGAGTTAACGCTTCCATTTTACATAATATTGAATTTGGCCCTTCATGAAATTAGTATTTTTACATCATTTATAGGTTTTCAAAGGCGATTTGCAGAGTTAGCGTTCAAGAAATAGTCCATACAATATCCTCCAGTAGAACAAAAACCTGGCAATCTGAAATTCAAATTTAGTATGATTAATCCCATGCCAACTTATTTACGCCCCTATAGCCTTTTCAGGACATATAAGTTAACTGCTCTTAACAATTAATAGTAGAAAGTATAATGCAGTTTACAAAAATTAGAGTGAATGTTTCCGAGTGTTGAAAATAAAGGATAATAGTTCAACAATTTCTTTTGATTGCAGTTGAACATAACTGCAATTGAATATGCTAATTGAGATTAGATATATATGTGAATCAGCAGATTTGCGATTACAGTTGTTTTAAAATTGCGGTTGGTATATCAAAGTTGCAATTGGATATGTATGTAAACCAACCTAATTGCAGTGTTTTAAAATTGCAGTTGGTTAATCAGAGTTGCAATCAGACATGTAAATTGACCTAATTGCAGTGTTTTAAATTGAAGTTTGGTATATCAGAGTTGCAGTTGGGTATGTAAATTGACCTAATTGCAGTGTTTTAAAACTGAAGTTGGGTATATCAGAGTTGCAATTGGATATGTTAAGTGACCTAATTGCAATTAAGTGTGAGAATTGCAATTGGATGTGTAAACTGTATTGTGTCCGTACATGTTAACATGTTAATGAATCTGTACTGAATTGTAATGACTTTGTAATGAATTTGTAATGAGATTTTTCAGAGATTTGTCCTGATGAATTCTCTGTCTAATTGTGATATGTTCATATTTATATGTAGGGTACCATTCCATGGTTTCATGCTTTGCTCCCATACTGTTCTTTGAATCCTCAGTATATTATATATACACTTTTTTATTTGCACAGATTTGAATATGTAACAAATAAAAAGACCACTCCATTGAAAGTGACATGTGTTTTTGGGATCCTTTTCATTTGCAACTAATAGATAGATAGATAGATAGATAGATAGATAGATAGATGTGTAGTAGTAGTAGATGAGTTTTCCCTGGACTCCAATGGAGGGAGGGAGGGGCCACTGTCTTGAAAGACTGGCCCTTGTAGATAGATGTGTATGGTAAGTGCAGCCCTCTAAGCCCAGTTCCAGGCTCTCGCGAGGGTTGATTGACATGGGAGAGAGTGGGAGTCATCAATGTATTACACATTTACACCATGTGAAGGATCTTTTACTTGCCCAGCATAGACACTAAAACATTGAAAGTGACATGTGTTGTTGGGATTTTTTTAATTGGCAAGCAGTGGTGGCACTGCAGGTTGAAAGTGTAGATTCCTCAGTGGGTAGTAGGTTTGCGAATGTACTAATTTTTCACATGTCTAAGGGGTATTAAATTTTAACAAGAATAAGTGCCCAGAAGTGGGTGCAGAGGGCACGGAGGAGATGCAACGCTCAGAAGTGTGTTTTCTGTGAAAGGATGTCTTCCTGCTGCAATGCATTTTGGACAACTTGTCCTGTGACATCACAGATCAAACTGTCATAGGTTGTTAGGGTGACGACAGTCGTGACGTCACCTGGTGTGAGATCTGCACCAATCACAGAGCAGTAAAATTTAAACAGGAAGCAGCTAATGTACAAAATGAGAATTCTGTGAGGCACGTTGCACCTTCTCTTAGTATATTATCTTACCAGTACCTTCAAGCGCCAGGCCCGTAGGCTAGGGGGGGTAAGGGGGTGATGGGTCACCCCCCCACTGGCCAAGGAGTTCCACCCAAGCTAAAAAATAAAAATGAAGAAATATAGTTTGGCCCCGGTATTTGAAGTCTGGCCCTAGTATTTGAAGTCTGACCGCGGTATTCAAATAAGCCGTGATAGTGGAACTCTCCCTTTTTTTCAGCTCTCTGGCATCGCCGTGCACAAAAAGCTTTTTCCGGAACAAGCTGACATTTTGTACCATTGCCGATTCAGTGGAGCAGGCATTCCAGGCTCCAGAACACTTAAACCATTCAAAACACTACGGATTTGCATTGCCGAGTCTTAAATGTTTAGTGGGATTGCCGCCATATTCCAGTGCTGTCAGGCTGATCAGACTGTGATACGGACTTCGGAAAATTCGGCCCCATTGAAAATGCCCAGGCCGATGTTTCCGGAAATAGTTTTATTCTGCTCAACTACGCAGGAGAGCAAAAATGAGAGTTCCACTATCATGGCCTATAAATAAGTTGAATATAAGTTCATTAATGAAAAAAAATTGCCAGGAAGCGTTGTTGTAGACTGTGATGATATCTGACAGTTGCCAAATTTTCAGACTAAAGTGGACCAAAATTGCCAAACATGAAAAGACTGTGGCCTGGTCCTGATCAGATGAGATCACTGCAGGGGGCACCTGTGAATTTCAGTGATGCTGCCCTCTGCTATGTTGACCTTAAAATCCTTGACCAAATTCTATTGACCAAATTCTGTTGGTTGTTGCCATGGGCATGATAGTGGAACTCTCCTTTTTCCAGCTCTTCGATGTAACGGCGCACAAAAAAGAAGACATTGTCTGGAAACATCGGCCTCTTGTCAATTTTCAATGGGGCCAGGTTTTCCAAGCTCCGAACACTTCTAAATCCACAGCTATGCATCGCAGAGCAAGCGGAATCCATGAATAAGGTCCAGAAGTTGCCTCAGTTGGGCTTATCCAGTGTTGTCAGGCTGATTAAAGTGTGTTATGGACCCCAGAATACAAGCTCCATCGACTCAGCATTGAATCAGCAATGGTACCTACAACATGGCGGCTTGTTTCCGAAAAAAGTTTTAGGCCTAATGTGCACTGGGACGTCAGAGAGCAGCAAACAGGAGAGTTCCACTATTAGGCAGGGGCGTAGATCCTGGGGGGCTTGCATCCCCCCCCCCCCCTAGGATTAGCCTGGGGGGATGATCATGTGATTATAGCCCCTAGAATCTCAAATCACAACTACTTGGTGCTGAGAAATATAATCTATTATTAGCTATAATTGGCTGTCGTTGCCATAATGCTAATGGGATGCTATGATGAAAATACATGCTTCCATTTGCTCAGAATTTACCTTCCGACAATCTAAAATATTTTGGCTTCTAGGAACTCAGGTGGCCGAAATTCCCTGTGCATGATTTCCGGCACGTTGGGCCTCGCTTATGCCAAAATAAGCTCCCCCTACAAAATGAAAATCTACGCCCCTGCTCTCAGGCCCTATTTGCTAGTGCTTTGTAATACTCGCTGTTACTAAATAATAAAAGTATCGATTGATTGATCCATCACATGTGGAAGTCCAACATTACAATATTTTTAAATTGATGTTACAATTTCATTCTGTGTGGCGTCATTTTTTACCGTCAAAACTACTCAGAATTTGTCTCAGACGATCTGAAAACCGTTGGCTTCTGGGGGCCTAGAGCGGCCCCCAAACCCCCGGCGTTGAGTCCGCTTTAGCCTCTGTCATCACCCCCCCAACCACAGAGCAGCCTACGGGCCTGAGCGCATGGGATCTTCGTGGCAGAGGGTTGCACTTACAATAGCTAGTGAATTGTCCCCCCTTACACTTTAGTGTAAGAGGGGGATACTGTTTTGAGCTTGAAGCGTCGTGGAATAATATTTTGTACTGCACTTTTCTTCAAAGCCACAGGGGTTACTCCGTCAAAATTGGTCTTATTTTGTTCATTGGAACATCAAGTGTGTTAAGCCATCTATTACTACCCTTCTACAATTCATTTTCCAAGTGAAATCCACCTTTAAACTCCCAAAAACTCATCACACATCGATGTCACGAGCTAATACCGCGGTCGTTTTCGATTTTGTTAGGACAGCGGTAATCGGGCGGTCCGGGTGAATTACGTCCGCGGCCATTTTCGATTTTTTTAGTGAAGTTACTCCAGCGGTCCGCTTGACTTCCGTTCGTCTCCAATCAAAAACGTCTCTTATTGTGCAGTATGCACACTCACTGTGTCTGCGTCCAGTGAAACAGGAGAATAGCAATCAATGATAACAATCAATGATAACAATCAATGTAACAATCAATGATAGAAATCAATGACAGCAATCAATGATTGCAATCAATGATAACAGTCAATGATAGCACTCTATGATAGCAATCAATGACAGCAATCAATGATAGCAGTCAATGATAGCAATCAATGACAGCAATTAATGACAGGCATCAATGCTGCCAATCAATGATACCAATCAATTGTCATTGCCAATGGGAAAAAGGTCTTTCATTATACACAAGACACTGACAGTAAATAATAAAAACAATTACAACTTTGGAAAGTAAATTTAAGCATTGTACAATTTTGATTTACCTGTTTTTTGGTTAGTGATTACATGTGAAAATAGGGGGGACAATTAAGTCCCTTTGGGACAGCATTACATGCATCCAACGATCCCCTATCCTGTCCTGCATCTAGTTTTGTCATGTGGCAGATGTATAGTTCTGATACTGTTAATGAAAATGTCCAGTTCAATTATTGTGACATGTGAATTTCATCGAATTATGTGAATGAAAGGAAAGAGCGGGAAAAATATGAGAAGGAAAATTCCACTGATTGGTTATGTCTCTTCAAATTGTGTCTTCACGATTCCGTGCCTTCTTTATTCAGGACAACTTGTGGCCAATATGCCTGTGGTGTCTTTTAGGGCGATGTCGATTTTCTTTCGACAAATCATTTGTTTTTCCTCGTGATAAGCGATGAGAACATGAATTTCATCCTAATGTAAACAGCAGTTTCTTGAAACAAAATGTCAATTATGATTCTTTTGACATGTGAATTTCATGGAATCGGAGTGGAAAATAGGACGGAAACTGAATAATATTCATGTGCCAAAAAAGATTGACAAATTAGGGAGGATTCTGTACTCTAGCTGTAAATATATAGATCTGTAAATAAAAGAGTCTGAAGGAAGCCTGTACTTTGCCAGGAATTATGCAAAAATCAACAAAATTCTGCAATTTCCTGAAGAATTTCTGTACTTACCTGAGTGCAAGATCTCCAGTGGCATCAGTCTCTAGTGGCATCAGTGTAGGTTAGGAAGTGGGGAACATTTGCCGCACCACTTTTGGCCAAAGCAAATGTATATGCATGAAAAAAAGGTAAACTTCCCCTGGACCTCATCTGTGAAGGTTTCGGTCTGGTTTGCCCCACCACTTTAAAATGAAACTTATGCCCCAGAAGATCTCAAGTTCAGCGGTGGAGCATCATCGATCTGAAAGCTGTTAGCTGTCATCTTGAATGTGGGGTCCCACAAGGATCAGTGTTGGGTCCTATTCACTTTAATCATATTTTGGGAAGGTTTTTCGAAATTGGTATATTTGTTGCCATGGAAGCCAATTAAAGTGCATTTCCCAAGGTGTGTATTTTTTGAGTTTAGGCAATTCTTGTCCGGCAAGTCCCAAAGTACACATGTTGAAAATTTCAAGCTTTTGTCCGGCTGGTAACTATTTTGGCTTTTTTTTGCGCGAAGCTGCTCTACTATTTACACTGCAGTTGGACTTACTGTGCAGGACGCCACTTTTAAAAAAAGATTTCACCAGCCCTGTTTTCCTTTGCCACTGTCTGACTCCCAGTGTCAGAGAGACTTTAGAAATTGAAGTTGTTCTGAAGCTAATTTGCATACCACTTGGTGCTTTTGGAGGTCCAAAAAAGTGTTAATATCATTGATGGTACCCCTCCAATTTTTTCTTTTATTTTAAAGATTATCATCCTAAAATATTTTTGTGATTGGACAACTTTTAGAGGTGGCTCATCAAGGTCAAAGATTTACTATACAGTGCTGCCTGTAAGTAAGTGAAACACATTTGAAACATTGTGGGATAATAATGGCCCGATGTTATCTCAATGGGAAGGGTGGTTCACTTACTTACCAAAGACTTTGACCATACCTAACTCCGATTGCAGCAAAGAAAAATTGGCAACCATTCTTATCCCACATGCCTCGAATATCGGCCTTTATGACCCAATATGTTTTCCTCTCATTGGATGAGAATTCATGCTTCCACAAACAGTTTGGTTGAGGATGTTTAGCATTGATGCAATGGCGCAATATGATGCGTTTCATTTATTTACACTACAGGCGGCATTGTATATCCTATTTGTTTGGCGATATGGGAAAGATAGGGAAAATACTGAGACAACTTTAATCTGCATTCTGCAGGTATTTTACAATTAAGACATTCTGATTTTACCCAACAATACATTGTGAACTGCTAGATGCATTGGTTGATGAAATACACACAAAACTGCTGGTAATTGTTGAGGACATCACACTATCGAATGTCACATTTGAATGATTTGATGGCAGCTTTAATCGGTTCTTTTATGCACTGACATGACAAACACGATTTGGATTGTCACAGTAAGTGACAAACGACACTTTAAATATGTTGAAAAATTCTTGTAAAGGTATAACATTACAGAGTATTTTCTTGAATTCCTTTTAAATTCCAAAAATCGAAAATAATTTTTTTCAGGATTGTGTTTGCACAATGCGTACATACATAATGTATGTACTATCCTAAAGATAACACATAGAATGTTGGGGGGGGGGGGGGCTGTAGCCTCTGTTGGGAAATTCTGTGACATCATTGTTCATGCTCTCAGCTTTCTTGACTCTGAATAATTAAACTGGCTTCAACAAAAAGGTATTTTTCCTTGTTTGCAAGTCATTGTAAAAATTGTTGTTTTTGGATTTTAAAAAATGGTGGTAAAAAACAACAACAGTTTACTGGGTTACATCAAGTGCCTGAAGGCCACAGTAAAAAATGTTGTTTTTGGATTTTAAAAATTGTGGAAAACAAGCAGTTTATTGTCATTTGCCTGAAGAAAATAAATACCTTTTGATGTGTCACTGTGGGTCTAGTGTTACGATCTTTAAATGGGGAAGTTTAGTTTTTTCAAATCAATTCACACCACAAGTGTCAAGTGTCATTCCTGTTTATATCGCCAGACCACTTCCTTGATATACTTTTTATTAGAAGTGCTCGCACACACTATTGCAAGAGGAATGTTGGGAAAGCTTGCCAAAAATTTTTTAAGCAAATTTCAGTGACGGGGATTTTATCCGAAAATGGCATTCAATATTTTGTCAATTCCCAATGCATAACATATCCTCAGTTTCGCTGAACTAAATTGATTTAAGGTTTTTTCTAAAGGTATTTTTAACATTTAATATTATCAAGGCCCCTTCCACTTAATTATGTTGATTTTGTGCAATTTTGCAAGACACCAAAATATTTGAATATATGGCATAACTCGATTTGGCCTAAACAAAATTGGATGAAAGTTACCTGGCAGATGTCTCAGTCCAAGCCGATGATTATATGAAAAGGATAAAGCATTAGGTCCTCTCTCTATTTTCTTTGATCCAAGTTGTCATTGACCCTCGCCCATCTCTCATTGCTCTTCTATGGTGCATTTTAAAGAAAGTTGCTCTGGCTGTCTTCTCCAGGATAGTGGCTTCTTCTATAGATGTAGTAAGGTGGCTTGGATCAATCAGGATGCGGATCTTTTCATCTTCGGGGAGACTATTTATGTTCTTATTTGTAATATTTTCTAACTTGTTGATATATGATGCTCTGTCGGCGTTGTGCAAGTTGCATCTCAGTACGAAATGGGCGGTTGTCTCTGCTTCCTTGTAAGGGCAGATGTCTACGCTGTGCTTTCCTGCGCAGCTCAGGCCAGTTAGTGGATATCTTCCTGTCAGCAGTTGAGCCCTTACAGCAGCCATAGGTACTTGTCTTGGGTCTGTTCCGGTGTCCCATACTGGATGCCCCTCTTTGACGCTGCACATCTTCAAATTCAGGTAACGCAGACTCTTCATTTTTGATGCCTCACTCATTAAGTGGTCTTGCCAATGCTTTGTTGTCATCTCCTATACTTGTTCCTTTAGTTCTTCCTTCTTGATGCTGAGTCTCACAAGCTCGAGGTTGTACAGCTGCAGTATTATTTGGACTTGAACCGTCCAGCTATTTGAGCTCAGGTCTTTCACTGTGAGTTGCCTTACGATAATCTCCTACTCTGGTGTGTGCTTCCTCGTGATGACTGATTCGAATAGGGAGAGAATCTTCCTATGCAGTATAGCTGTCACTGGCAGGCATCCAATGACGAGGTATATCGCAGGGGAAGCAGTACTGGATGGCAGGGACTGGAGTGTCCTGAGGAGCCCACTGTGATAAGCTTCAAGGTTGTCCAGGTCATTCTTAGTGAGTCTGAGGGACTCTAGGCCGTAGGTCATTGCTGGGAGGACATACACCTGGACTAGTGTTTAGCTATAGATGGGGATACACCATTTATCCCATGGAGCCCTGCTCCCATTAGTTGGTAGGCTGTCCTACCGCTAGTGATCCTTGATGTTACTGCTTGGGAGTTTGTGCCGTCCTAAGTCGTACTAAGCCAAGGCGGGTCTCCTTCTCTGGGTATTGGATGATGTCACGGTTGAAAATCAATGGTGTTTTCTCATTTGGTCCTTTGCTTCCGATGTGGACCACTTTGGACTCAGTTGAGCTGAATATGTATTGGTCCCTACTTGCATTGTACTCTGCCATATAAAGTTGGACTTGTGCATTTCTTGGGGAGTTGGAGAGAAGACAGTTATCATCGGCCACTGCTCGGGGGCCACTGTTGGAATTCCGATGGGGATTGATCCAATTCATAGTGATGCCGGATGAAGCTGGATCTTCTTCAGAAAGTGGTTATCTTTTGCCTTGAACCCTCAGTCGATGTCTCCCCTCCTTGTCTATTATTTCCATTTTGCAGACTGCCAAAGTAGCTTGAGATCTATTTCTTTTTTTCTCAGATTTAGATTCAGTTTTATGACATTGTTTACTAAAGTGCATTTTGTATAACTTTTCAATGAGTGTTTAACTTTCAATTTATAAGGCTACGCCGATTGATTTTGAATTCTGATAAAACATTTCTGATAAAATTCATCTACGAATGCGATTAATTAATGCTATTAAGATTGATTCTACCAGCTGGTTTATTGAGATAACAAGTCAATTCTGGTATATGATTTTTTTTTCTTAAAAACATTCAGTCATTCAGTCATCAAAAATTCAATAAAATATTCACAAAATCTCTTCATTCTCTTGACTAATATTTATCTGGATGTAAAACTGAGTGCAATAAATTTTAATTCTCAGGAGTCACTGAGCCTCTGAGTCTGAATCAGTCCAAGAACGTGACTCAAGACTGATAATCAAGGCTGTCCCTAAAATAATACTTCAAAAGTCAAAAGCATTGATTCAAACTAAACCAGAGTGGCTGAGTACATCATATTTCTGGTGGTCAAATTTGTAATTCATAGCGTGCTCCCCATTCCCCAGTCCTCCCCAAGGGGATGGAAAAAGTGATTTGTAGCCTGGTGTGAAGTTAAATTCATTGTATTAAGCACATAGAATGAGTGTGTCCACTAGACTATATAATATGTACCTGCATTGTGATCGAATGAGCGCATGGTGTATAATAAACCGCAACAGAAGTTCTCTCTCCTTTACTACTATTACTCGAATACCCTAATTGTAATAGACTGTCAATATATATGAATTGTTTTATTGTTTCATATCTGCTTCTATGTTCGATGAATACATCATCAAAGCTGTGACTGGGACCAACCCAGATGACGAAGAATCAATGCATTTGACTTCTGCTGTATTTCAATTCAGGGAGGCCTGTATTTCATTACAGAACTTGATAATATATATAAAATAGTGTTTGTATCCTGAATATGATATTATTATCATCATCTGAATATAATCATGTACAATTCCATGTAAATAAATCCTTGTAAGCTCTGTATAATGTACACATGTCATAAAAGCAAATATACTAGCCCATGTAGGCCTACTTATTCATAGCAGTCTTTCAAATGTATATACATATAATATTTGACAACATAATTTAAATATAAAACATACAAATGCATAAGTCCAAGTTGTTTCAAGTGCAATTAATATTAAGTGCAATTAGTATCAATTGCCATCAATTGCACTTAATTACAATGTTCATCGTCTGTGTCTACTGCATCGTGAGAGTTCCATCGAAAAATGAAGTATCCAATTCCAGTGCCAAGTAAAACACTTGCACACAAATATACATTATATGTCATAAAGACCAACATTAGTAAATAACTGATGAATACTTGTAGAACGTGAACCGCCGTTTGAATAAAATGGACGCCGCGACACATCCGGCTCGGAAGACAGGAACAACAGCTGAAAGAGGAAAAATATGAAGTTTTATTGGTTTCAATTTGTTCTATTTTGCAATACATACATATTATTAGGGTGCCAGTCCCATGGATGGACGGATGATTGGGGCTTTACGTCCTGTATGCATGCATTTGGTAGGCTTATTAGGACAGGGAGAGGACAAGACAATGAGGCAAAGGATGATTGAAACAGCCATCCAACATCGGCCTAGGTGACCCGGCAAGAGCTGGATTCGAACCCTGGACCCAGCGATCGGCAGCCCAGCATGCTACCACTATACCAACCCTCCCCCCTGCCAGTCCAATGTAAATTCTATGTGGTTTTACTATGTCGATGAGGATTTGTATAGGTTATTCACCACGGGAGAGGGAATATGTGATTTATCACCCGAGTGCTTTAGCCCGAGGTGTGATAAACACATATTCCTGATCCCATGGTGAATAACTGGCTTATACCATGAGACAAACACTCAAACAGTCAAACATGAGTGGATAACTGGACAACAAAGAATATGGGAATTATTTCCCTGAAATGCTGGCGTGTGATTGGCTGACAGAGGTGTCGAATGGTATAATGGTATTTATGAGCATTCTTTTTCGCTGTTTGATTACTTTATTATCCTTTGTCAAAGCTTGCTCTGTATGTGTTCAACAAACACGTTATAAATATATATGTAAAACAATAAACAATCACCTGTTGGCCACACACAGCATGAAAATATTCAAGAGTGTCGTAACATACTTTTTTGCTGAGATAAAAAAACTTGTATTATGTTCAAGACAAAAGTATATGTACACATTGCACAGTCAGTATAGTGCCCATGTACTTTGGAATGTTACTATCGAAGGACGACACAATGCAAACTTGTGAGGTCCTTGTTCAAAATATTTGCTTAATGGCAATCACAGGCATCAAAAACCATTTTCTCGTATAGTTTTATGGACTGACATTCTGGATGGTGCTGAATTCCTTAAATATGTAGTATAAGGAAGTTGGGTAAGTCCTTGCAATTCCCTTGAAGGTCAGCGTAATGAAACAATTTATTTTTTTCGCTTGAAGGTCAGTGCAATAAGATAATTAGTTTTACATAAATATGGTTATCAAAGTATTGTAAATATACTTACGAACAACATGATTTTTTCCCGTCGCATTTTAAATTTATGCGTTCCTTGAAAACTTTTAGACCCTCATAAAGAGCAGAAACTATTATTAAGATGACGGAAGACCCGACCATGCCTGCAAAGAAAGCAAGAGTTCATTTAACTGTGGAAAAATTTTGAACAACAGCATAAACAACTGTTGCGTTTAATGATTTCTGGAGTTGTGACTGAAATTTTTTTTTTCGTATAATTTCTAAACTATAACATTTAGACCCAAATATGCTTGACAGAATTGAGACTTCAAAGACACAAAACTTCATAAATTAGTTGTTTTCCAAAAAATTGGCAATCCTTAGAAATCTCACATAAGTTTGTCTTGATACTCATTGTAAGAATTGTGTTTTCAGAAGAGCTACCAGCCTACCATAGACAATTTCAATATGAAAAGTTAAGATATTTGAAAGAGGGTTCAATTTTTTGAAAAATATCAAATTTAAGAGGTCATCCGGTATTTATCAATTTAATAGATAATATAATTTTTGTAAGGCAGGAAACTCTTGAGACAATATATTTTTGTCTTCTGTGCCATATTCGTATTGTACGATATATTTTACAAGAACGGAATAGCTCTTCAAACCACTTGTTTGCTACATTTGTAACTTTTATATCCTTCTTTCAACTTATGAAGTGTTCGATATATATTAAAAATAAAAACAACAAATACAATGACAAAACAACAGGGTATCACACACACCTGTGATGTATTGTTATCCCTTGACATTTAAAAATGTATACTTTATTTTTGAAGGTACTTTGTATAAAATACTTTTGTTTATCAATTGATTGATGTAAATTATTTTCAGGCTTGCATGGCCAGCTAAGAGGGTGAGCTTTGGAAAGGTCTTATGAAATTTTATTCAGGAAGCACTACTTTTTAAGTATACATATAACAGGCTTATTGGCCAACTGCAAAGGAAAATTTATTAAAATCAAAAAATATCTTACCCATCCATGATGTGATATTCCATTCCTTAATGAGAACAATTGTTTCGATGCTTGCGTGGAAATACATCTGAAATATTTGAAGTGACGAAAAGTTATGAAAGCATCTTAATTTAATAACGATAAATTAATTATAATTTCTCCTGCTTTTTCAGTTGCGCATTTGGTCACGAAAGCATCAAGTCAGGAAGACAAATGAAACTAAGCATGATGATATAAAAATCATGATCCTCTCATTGACAATTGTAAAATCAATCATCCTTTCACAATTTTCATATCAGCAGACTGAGCCAGAGTAATAATGTGTAGTCAATTGATATGTAAGACCACTGTGTTTTATACCACTCTGGCTCATTTTGAAATTTTCAACATTGCAGTACTATGGACATATCCAAATATAAATACACAGGTCTATTTCTCTAATCCTACCCCATATTTCAAAATCAATAGTGATTGTTATGAGAAGATTATACATGCAAATACCAGTGTTAAAATACCAGGACATATGGCTTTGTTTATTTTCAATTAGCCCTTCAGTGAGAATAGCCTATAGTATTTTATAAAGGCTATTTTTCAAGTCATCGAAATATTCTTTTTTTCTTTTGGTTTTTGCTTCAGAGTAAGTGTGATGTTGATAATGTTACATGAGTAGCAAATTTATCTAATTTCCCTCTTGACAGGTGATAAAGATCTACTGATAAAGGAATTAAGAGCCAGTGACAGAGAAAATCGAGGATTTGGCTTGCTGTGGGGGTCGGCGGAATCACTTGAAACTTTTCAATGTGAATGAATATGGTCTCACTAAGAAAAATCTTGAAGCATTCGAAAAAAATTAATTCGGTTGTTGTGATAGGACATGCCATAGATATTAAGCAAAATATGCAAAATTGCTCCCGGAGAGAATTTGGAAATTTCACATTTTGCTGAATTTCAATGGACAATATCTTCTGAACGGCTCATGTTACAGCCTAAAGAAACATAGCATCAGATAGGGCATAAACATGGTTTTCAATGCCACATATGATATTTGTTGTCCTAGTCTTATTGGATGTAGTGTAACTAGAATACAAAAGCCTTTTTGCCCATTTTTTCAAAAATACTGATTTATGGAAAAAAGGTCATATTTGATGGCCGATTGCCAATCTGAGGGTCTCAACTTGACAATGTGAATAAAAGGGTAGTGAAGACAAACATGTCAACTGTCCATTCAGTCAATAAAATTTGGTATACTTCTTTTGGAATTTCACTGGTAAAGATTCCAAAATGGCCTCCAAATGGAATTTCAACTTCTCATTTAGTCGTAATTTGGAGAATATTCATCCAATTTTCAGATGTGATACCTCTAATCCACGGTTTTCAAGGTCATATACTTCATCTTTGACACTTTCACATTTATAAATCTAAGATGGCTGCCAAAATGGTGGCCAAAATGGCTGCCATTGACATAAAATTGACAATTTTTGTTTAGGTTTCCTCAATTTACTTTAAAATTGACAATTTTTTTAGGTTTCCTCAATTTACTTTTGTGTGGTATCTCTAATCTAGGGCTTAAATGCCCAGAAGACACATTTTTGATTCTGTTACATCAAGCAAACCAAGATGGCAGCCAATTTTACCGCAAATATGGCTGCCACATGAATGAAATTGTCAGTTTTCGTTCATTTTTTCATCCAGTACCTCTATTCTAGGGTTTTTTGGGTCAGAGATCTCATTTTTGATACTTTCAGAAGAATTTATTCAATATGACTGCCAATATGGTGGAAATTATGCCTGCAAGTTACATGAAATTGTCAATCAGAGATTTTTCATTTATATTTTGAATGTAATTCCTTTAGTTTGTTTTTCACGCTTTAGCAAATCTCAGATGACAGTGTATTGTGACCAATATTTCAATTTTTTTTTCATAGGCTATTTGGTGGTAATCAGTCAGGTTACTAACCTCTGAGACCAGAATTTGATTGCCAAGAGTTTGGCAATCCTTCCTACTGTGGTCCCATCTGAACTTGATTATTATGCCGGGCAAGTGCAAAAATGTCCCAGGGTGAAACTAAGCAAGTTCCAGTCTGGGGCAGTAACTAGTGTAGTTTGGACACTAGACTGGAACTAAGCCCCAAAAGCTGGTTCTGTTTATAGATTGGAACTAAGATGGAGAATGGGCTGAAATTACTTTGTTAAGATATCAGATAATATGTCAAATACAACAGCAAGAGTCCTACTTTGTGATATCTCTGATCACCTGCCGTGTTTTATTTCTTTAGACTACCTCAATAGTGAAATACCTTCTAAGAAATATGTTAAAATATTTTCAAGCAGTCTCCAACAATTTGAAAACTTTAGAAGAGATATGAGCAGCGCGGATGTTTCAAATAAGTTCAATAACATTTTGAAAAATGATCCTAACGAAAGCTGCAAGAACTATATAGACATACTAACTGCATATTTAGACAAACACTTCCCGTGTAAACATGTCAAATTTAATAAACACAAACATAAAAAGTCGAATTGGATCACAAATGGCATTATTAAATCAATCTTCTTTAAAGATAAACTATACGTAAAGTTGAAGTCACTCTCAGAGAACAGCCCCTCCTATCAGGCAACACTAACAAACTTTAGAACTTACAGGAAAATTCTTAAGCAGACGATTCAAACAGCCAAGAAACAGTACTATAATAATTGCTTTCAAAAATTTAAAACAGACATGAAAAAGACTTGGTCCGCTATAAATAATCTAATAAATAAGTCCAACAAATCTAAAAACTACCCAAAAGAATTTAACATTAACAATACTCTTGTATCAGATAAAAAAATAATTGCAAATGAATTCAACAAGTATTTTACTGAAATAGGACCAAAACTATCACAAAATATAGAAACCCCAAGAAACAAGTCATTCAAAGATTTTCTGAAATCAGCGGTACAAGAAACATTTTCCTTTAAGGCAGTAGATGAAAATGAGGTTATCAGAGCAATAGACTCTTTGAAACCCAAAAGTAGTTATGGGAATGATAGAATAACTAATAAACTTTTGAAATATATTAAAAATGAAGCAGCATGGCCTTTAATGCAAATCATTAATCAAATTTTCAATATGGGAATCTTTCCAGATTCATTGAAAATTGCGAAAGTTATGCCAATCTACAAAAAGCAGGAAAAAAATTTGTTGAGTAATTATCGGCCAGTTTCAATCTTGTCTAGTGTGTCAAAGGTCTTTGAGAGAATAATGCATAATCAGATTTATGACCATTTTAATAGATTAAACCTTTTCTATCCTAGTCAGTATGGTTTTAGAAGTAACCATTCCACAGAATATGCCGCCATGGAGCTGGTAGAGAGAATAATTGATGAAATGGACAACAACAACATACCTATAAATATCTTTATGGACTTATCTAAGGCCTTCGACACTCTAGACCATCAAATCCTATTCTATAAATTAGAACATTATGGGCTGAGAGGCAAGTCATTGGAATTAATCAAATGTTATCTAAGCAATAGAAAGCAATTTGTCGAAATTGATGGTGTGCAATCAAATATGATGAGAATTACTTGTGGTGTCCCTCAAGGTTCGATCTTAGGTCCTTTGATGTTTATTGTATACTTGAATGACCTTCCTTCTGCTGCAAAGAATTTAAAGACGTTGATATATGCCGATGACACAACTTTATTTGCAACTTTTAATAACACTAACTTCTTTGTCATTGAAAAAGAAATTAACAATGAGTTGAAATCAATAAGTACTTGGTTGAAACTTAACAAACTATCGCTAAATATTGAAAAATCAAAGGCCATGCTGTTTCATTCTATAAATAGACAAGTTGCAACACCAAATATTTATATTGACGATGTTAAAATTGACTTTGCCGAAGAATTTAATTTCCTAGGCCTCATTTTAGATAAGAACTTAAGATGGAAGTCCCATATAAAATTTATAGCACAGAAAATTAGTAAAGCAATAGGTATTTTGACAAAACTGAAAAGCACTCTCCCAACTGATGCCCTATACAATATATATAATGCCTTGATTTTACCCCATTTAAATTATGGTTGTACAATATGGGGCTGGCAGTCCAACAACTTATTCAAAATTCAAAAAAAGGCAATCAGGGTCATAACAAAGAGCAAGTATAATGCACACACAAATGGTTTATTTAAAATGTTAAATACCTTAAAAGTTAATGACATATGTGCACTGCATGAATACAAATTCATCTATAAATTGTTGAATGGTTCAGTTCCCAGTTTCTTTAAAGATATATTGAATATTCATACTTTTCCATATCACGAACATAACACGAGACAAGCAAGGGATCTGCGCTTACCTGCTGTGAGACATGAATTTGCAAGAAATGGCATCAAATACAGATTTCCCAAAATATTTAACAGTATGCCAATCAATTTTAAACAGAAGATTTTCACCCATAGTCAGGCTGGTTTTAAATTATATATAAAACAAAAAAGGACAGAGAGTTATTCTTCTGAATGCTCCATTACTAATTGCTATATTTGTAGGTAAATTTTAATAGTAGTTATTATTTTTTTACATATATATATAAAACTATTATACATAAAACATAGCCATTAAAAAGAACTATCATACATCTCACATCTATAAGAAACTACAGGGTGACCCACCTCAACTTGTGCATGACTTAAACATGTTAACAGAAGACAACAAAAATGATACAGTTAATTTTTCGAAACACATTTGTCTAAATGGTAGATAAGGCTACTACAAAAAGTGAGTTGTAAGCTTCTGCAGTTATTCTATCAAAAATGACAGGCAGGTGAAAATTTGTCGTCATTTTCGTTTGTGCCGAAAAATCAGCTGGGAAGAATTCAAATTGCACCAGTGTCAACCAAAACTCCAGCAACTGCATGAAATAACACTGATATGCAAACGGAGGTTCTTAGGGAGGTGAATAGATGGTATTTGTGAGTTTTAGAGTCATGTGTATGTTACCAGGTCAGCAAATTTAGAATGGCAACCTGTCGAAGACAAACAAGTCAAAATATGGCAAAACCGTTTGCATAACTGACAGTCAGATGATTGCAAACACAAAATAGTTAGGTGTTGTGATTGTCCGAGTCATTAGAAACGTAAAGCATAACACTCGGTTTTTAAAAGCATAGAGAAAAAGTATAGCAACACATCTTCAAAAATCTATTTTTGATGTCGTCTGGAAAGTCACAAATTTCCATCCCTCAAAATCTAGTCTTAATTAGACTAACATTTGTGATGAAAACACATGGATTTTTAATACCACCAGGTGTAGAATATTCCCCTCAATAAATTCATCATGTCATATGACCTAGAAATTCAAGCCAAGTCATTTTTATTGGAAATATAAGATCCATGGTTGACAATTTGCATACATTATTGGAACAATGAATAAAGTGGTCGATACACACATCAATGCTGAAATTGCAAGTGGTAAATGATATTCCCATGTAAGATAAAGCTATTCTAATGATTATTATGAGTGGTAACAACAACTTTTTCCCAGCCAGCCTTGGCATTGACCTCAGTAATTTACCAGCATGAAAATAGTGCACTGCGCCAGGACAGTATTTGGGCTTCCTGACTTACTAAACGTGAACCTCCTTCAAGGAAAAACCCTGGCACTACTTTGTTATAGCTTCTGTAATACAGTACATGCATTGCATGTGATCCCAAATTTTTTTCCGAAGGTTGACAGAGCTAAATTGTTAAAAATCAGAAAAACAGCTATGCAAAAAATTGAACTCTTTTTCTGAGTCCAATTTTAACCGAAAATGAACCAAACTTGCATAATGCTCTTCTCTTGGCTCTGCCACTGAAACTTTAATTTGGTGTTTTCAATGGAAATCCCAAACTGTTTCAGTAAACAACTTTTTGGTTGCAACATCAATGCACAAGTTGAGGTGGGTCACCCTGTATTTTACATCTCTTTGAAATGGCAAATTCCAAATTTGATTTAAAAAAACTTACTTGTTGAATTTAAGATTGATTTTCTCGTCCTCTATGTTACAAATTCCCAGTCACTGTACTCATGTCTTATTATTTTTTTCTAATTAACCAAAAAAAAAAAAAATATCAAATTTTTATTTTATTTTTTTAAATATATATTTCTTGATTAACATATTTATCATACTGTATATTTTAAAAATTACACAAATATTTCCTGCATACCATATATTCTTGTATTTTACAATATTTATATCTGTATAATAATTTTGTATTTTGAAGGTAGTTCCCTAAAAGCGACCATCTTTGGTCTTTGGGAATTTCCTAAATAAATAAATCAATATCAATATCAATATCACCTTAGCCAATGAGCCACTAATATTTCACACAACAAATTATGGAATATCAAAAATGTTGTTGAAATTAACTAATGGGATTTTTGGCCATCTGTTGTTGAACTAATTTGTGAATTTGGTTTTTTACCAGACCAAAGATGAAGCTACATAGTGGACAACCTTTTTTCGAATGTTTGGGAATGAGGGCTAGTGTTTGGCAAATTTCTTCTGAATTTGTGCAAATATTATCAATGCTCGGCTGCACAAGTGGAGGTGAATTCTGACAAATATTTGCAACACATTTACCAATTTTTCAGTCTTTGCATTGGTTTTCCGTATAGAGCAAATTAATTACATGCAGTGATATTATCAAAACAAAAACGTCTGAAAGTAGTGCAATTTGGCATTGTTTCAAATAATTTTATCAACTTTTATGTGCATTGATCTTGTGGATTTCGGGGAGGAATTAGTCTTACTATGACCTGCAAAATGATCGTTTGAAGATTTTGATCACGCATACCAAATAATATAATTACATGACCTTCAGACACAGCCCAAAAATTCAGGAGGTTCATGCAACATTTGAAAGGCTCCTGGGAAAGTTATTTAATTGCCTACTCGTTTAAGTAAGCCATCTACAATTCTCCACCTTTTGGAAGCTATCATGACTTCATTATAATTTATCAAATTAAAGTGGAAGGTGTGAGCAATTGAGGTAAATTGGCCTGGGCAATTTTTTTGCAACTAATTTGTCTCCTGTAAGTATAATTTCATAGCACACTTAATGCAGTCTGACAGCTGTTTTGCCTGATTTACTAAATACAATGTATTTGGTGTTTTGCAAATTTGGCTGGGAAAGTTCAAGCAGTTGAATGATTAGTAGATAATGATCCAACAAGAAATACTAAGCTTGCTTATTAACAAATATTTGAATATTATGGTGTCTTGTCTTATGTTGTAGATCACTATCAATCTTCATCAAAGCATGATTGACGTAAAATGATGTAAAAGAATAGGAGCGAAAATTCTTTATTTTGCTTTCTGAACCTTGTGCAGATTCTGCAGAATGGTTTTTCTGCACTTCCCCAACATTATTTTCCTTGAAATATCATTTGGGTTAATTCCGAGAACCTGAATAGGATATTTCAAAAATCAATTTGCATGAAATATGCCAATCATTAAGGTACCTCAAATGCTTGTGTCTTATCTTTTACGTTGCTTCACAACATTGCAAAAACATTGCCCCAATATTGCATTCTAACGACATTTTGTCCACATGCAAATGCCTAAAGTGCCATTATGTAACTTTGCAGCCAGCTCCAATTACAAATCACAACATTTTTATTCACTGCAAGAAAATCATTTCAGTGCTCCTTAATCCTTATTGATCGCCAGTAGATCGTTAGATCTACCAGCGATATATGTTTTGAACATGTCCGAACCTCGTGGTGCATGGTGCAAAGACAAATTGTGTGGTGGAACGCACTTCTATCATGTCTATGCCTCAGCTTGCCTGGCAGTGGTTGGGGGGATAGGAGTCGGTGGCTAGAAGTCGGGTGGAGGGAGTCGGGTGGTTAGTAGTCGGGTGGTTAGGAACTTAGGAGTCGGGTGGTTAGGAGTTGTGCGGTTAGGAGTCGGTTGGATAGGAGTCGGGTGGATGTGGATATAAGTCAGGTGGATAGGAGTTGGTGGCAAGGAGTCGGGTGGACAGGAGTCGTTTGGACAGGAGTTGCTTGGAAAGGAGTGTTGGGTGGATAGGAGTTGGGTAGATAGGAGTCGGGTGGATAGGAGTCAGGTGGCCAGGAGTCGGGTGGACAGGAGTCGGGTGGACAGGAACCGTTTGACAGGAATCGGGTGATTAGGAGTCTGATGGTTAGGAGTCTGGTTAGAGTCGGGTGGATGGGAGTCAGCTGGCCAGGAGTCGGTGGACAGGAGTCGGGTGGACAGGAGTCGGGTGAGCAGGAGTCGGGTGGACAGGAGTCGGGTGGACAGTCGTTTGGACAGGAGTTGGGTGGACAGGAGTCGGGTGGAGATGAGTCGGGTGGGTAAGAGTCTGGTGGATAGGAGTCGGGTGGATAGAAGTTGGGTGGTTATCTATAGATCCCATCTTTGGTGCAGTTTTTGTCTGATCTTGTATGACGGCTGTCCATGCTGAAACGTGACAGACTGAAATGCATAAATTACACTGTCACTGCTGCCTCTATTAAACTCAAATTCTCAATACACATATTTTGCTTGTGTATATATATATATGTCAATTTTCAACAGTAAAATTTTATAGGTGATCATTCAGTCCCTGTGCCAGCATTGAGCGATCCATTCAATCTCCACACTAATTCTAGTTTATTCAATTTTGTGGTTGCTATTGCATATATATTGGTTTATTCCTGCCCAATGAAGAAAATCCATCATAGATTTTTTATTTTTAGGTCATCTATGTACAGATTTTTTTTGTGTCCCAGAGTAAAAATTCTGCCTCATTGACCCGCCTTTGGAGTTATTTGAAGCAGATGCGATGGTCACGATTAACTCATACAGACTATCCTATTTCAAGAACAATTTCTTTGGATATGTAAAATATTTACAAGCATTATTTAGATTTTTTTTTTATCGCTGTCTTAACCTATAAAAAAACGTATATATAAGTATTCTTAACAGTTCATCGATTCTACCAAATAAGAAATTTCTCTGGTGAAATTTTTGCGTGTAAAACGTCACCAAAGATTGTGTACATCATTTTCAAAATTTAAAAACCTGCATATGTAAATTAAACTCCTCCAAATTCCACTTATTCATTTTGCTCTAGTTGCAATATTAACTTCGCAAAAACCTCTTCGGCGCATTATGCTGTTTTTTTTTTTCCAAATATTTGGCTATGTAATATTTTCATGAAACAAGGGGAGGGGTTTTGGAGTTTTTCTAAGGGCATTTATTTCATAGAAATGCCTACTTTAAGACATTAAAACATTTTATTACACGCCACATACCCTCAGGTTCATGATCAGATCGATGCGGTACCCTTTTTTAAGGGTACTTTTCTTGTTTATATGTGCACACTGAATTTCAGAATTATATCCAGTAAAGCAGTCGAGAACCAGACAAGGAATGAGAACATTCACACTTTCATTAAGAAATACATTTAGTGTCAATTAGGTCAATTTTGTATGCTATTCATGCCTTAAGAACATAAAAGCTATAAAATAAATTTCATATTGAAAAATGAAGTGTTAATTACCAACAACTGGTAACACTGTGACATTTCCAGACTTTATAACCAGGTTCAAACGTTCTAATTAGCATTCTGAATCTGAAAACGACAGTTTGCATGGAAATGTCATTTTTGGTCACAGAGGTTAACTTCATATGTTTTCCATGCTTATAGTAAGCCATGAAAACCAAATTTTATGATTGATATTGGAAGATGAAGTGTAAATTGGTAATTCTATGTCATTGGCATAGCTGGGGCCAACTGTCAGATTGGCAGCAGGGATATGAAAACAGCCATTTTCACCGAAATTTCACCGAAATTTCACCGAAATTTCGTTTTAGTTAAATAGGTTAACTTCATATGTTTCCAATGCTTATTGCAGGTCATATAAACCAAATTTTATGATTGGTTTTGGAAGATGAAATGTAAATTGGTATTTCCATGTCACTGGCATAGCTGGGGGCTGATTGTCAGATTGGCAATTTTTATATGAAAATGGCCTTTTTCACTAAAATTGCGATTTTGTTCAAATTGGTAAATTTCCTGTGCTTCTCATGCCTACAACAGGCCATATAAACCAAATATTATGATTGATTTTGGAAGATGATGTGTTATTTGGTAATTCTAATTCATTAGCATAGCCTTGGGCCAAATTTCAGATTGGCCATTGAGATCTATAAATGGCTATTTTCACAAAATTTTGTTTTTCGGTAAAATAGGTAAATTTCCCATGCTTCCCATGCTTAGGGTGTCAAAAGTATACCAAATTTTATGATTGATATTGAAAGATGAAGTGTATATGGGTATATCCATGTCATTGACAAATCTGGGGATAGACCCTCAGATTGGCAATTTGGATCTGAAAATGACCACTTTTTACATCCTTTTTCGCCTTTGAAATAGAGCAAGTTCCTTGTATCACCCACACCCTGGTGGCCAGTTTAGGAACAAAAAATTAAATTCCATTTGAAAGGAAATCCATTTTTCTCAATATCTGAAATGAAATTATATCATTACATCACCTCAGGTTGACTACACAGTGATTTGAAAATTGCCATTTTTTAACATTTCCTTTCTCTCTAAAAGCGAAATTATGGCCTTAATAATGGAGGTGGCCTACCATGGCCACCCCTGGACCAAATGACCAAAAATTTTGTGAATGTTGTTTTTGACCCAAGTACTTGACATGTGCCAAATTTCATCAAAATCGGTGAGATTGCACAGCCATGATTTTGGCAAAAATCCTAAATTTTCTCTGTCACTGGCTCTTAAAACAAGATGAAAAAGTTGTTTAAAAATGAATGATATTTCCAGTCAGATGAAACAGTATTATGGACATTGCAGAACCAGCTGTGTGACACTGTGTCTCTTACAGTCAGGAAATTTGATACGTATGCAAAGTGGACTGCTTCACTGTGAAAATGGCACTTCATGTGTCATCACACTGATGATTTGTCATGAACATACCCAATACTTTCAATATTAATTTGATTTAAGGAAACTAATCGCGCCTGTTGGTGACAAGCAAACGAAAGGATAATGCATCCGATTTTTACTCAAAAATCAGTTATGACAAATCAAATGGCCTTCTCTTGATCATGACTAAACAAACAACCTCTATGTTTCCCATGTTGAATGTAGAGAAGATGACACTTCATCAGCTATCATGAGTTATGAAGTGCCATTCTCACAGTGCAACAGTCCACTCTGTTGCATATCAAATTTCCTGACTGTAATTTAAGACATTTGGTAAAAAATTCGTAAAAATCCCATTTGGGCCATGTTGCACTTCCCGCATGTTTTTCTCAGAGACAACCAATTTTAAAAGAACTGGGCAATTCCGTAAAGTCTTATTCACAAATTTGACACTTTAGCATCTTGTTTAGCCCTTCCATTACAGCTTAGCTATTTCATTAATATCCAGGCATGAGGGCAGGTTATAGGGGTATCAGAAAAGCCATCAACCAAAGCTTCAAGTGTAACAGCTAACAGGAGTCGAACTGTGGCAAAATATCATGGTGTCGGATGTACACCGTGTGATGTACGTCAGACACCATGATATTTGCTTTGTAGCTCAGCTCCTGTTACACTTGGAGCTTTGGTTGTTGGCTTGTCTGATACTCCTATATAACCTGGTCTCATCCTTGTTTGACAATGAAATAGCTGAGGTGTAATGGTAGAGTTACACAAGCTGCTAAAGTGTCAAATCTGTGAATCAGACTTTGCGGAATTGCCCAACTACATTGGGCTGAAGTTACTTCAGGCATGAAACCTGTCACAGCGTCCCTTAATAAAGTTTGGGGTTAAAAAAATTGAACAAATACGCCACTAGTGCAGTGTTTTAGAAGACAATCAAGGGAACATTTTAAGACAAAAACGAAAAAAATCTGTTGGAAATTTTTTGAGATATAACAATTTTTTAATTTTTGTTTATCACACTATCATATTTATGATTTCAAGAGATCTTAACCTATTAGAAATGGTCCAAAATCTTCTCAAAATGATCCTATTGACAATGGAAGACATTTTTAAGTCCCATAGTCATTTTTAGCTTGTATGTATTGCGTTTTTGAATTTTACTTATTTGTGTGTGATAAACACTGCCTGTTTTAAGTTTATACCAAAAATGACATTTTACCTTTGTGTAGAGACATAACATACTGAAGAATCTTTCATAAAGGTGTGCACATACATTTAGTATGACTAGATTCTAAAGAATAAGCAAAACTAGCGTTTTAATACACAAAATCAAACAAAAACACCTATCGTCATTCACTATTTATATTATCACGATCATATATGCAGCAGTGGTATTTTTTGATAGTGCATACAGTGTACGTGGTATTCCTACTAGTTCTATTACACGCTGAATCGCTGATGTTTCAGTGTGAGCTTTTGAATTTGCTCTCTTGTAAACTTCTAAGAAATCATGAGAAATATAAGAGTTTCGTGATAAATCAACTAAAATGCAGAATAAATAATCAAAATGATTATAATTTGTCTTTGTAACAGCTGAATTTGTATTTTCACGTTCGTGTGATCTAAAAACTGCTAAAAAGAACAAGCTTTAACCTTTTATTCAAAGAAATTCCATAGTTTTGCAAAAAAAACCTGTAAATTCCATTTAGAGATTGAAGGAATCTGCAGACCAAATACGTGGTTTTTATGCAAACCTTTATCAATGTTGGGTTTAGGTATTGTATCAAGAATATTTTCTGTGAGAAAAGAAGATTATATAAATTCCACAAGCAACTAAATAGAGTGCACTCCATGCATTGACAAGAAAGCTTGAAAAAATGTCAGAAACAGCTAATTTTTGGTTTAAACAGTTTCAATAAATGCCAATTTGTAGTTTCATATAGCATTATGAAAAAATTATCAAATGGATATATTTTCTGAAGTTATTGTGTCTGTTTATCTTAAAATTCGAAAAGGTTGTTGTTTGTCACACTCAAAAAATCTATTTTACATAAAAAAATTAAATTTCTGAAACAATTACTTCAGAAACCATGTGTGAATATTTGCATCAACATATCATAGACTTACCTTCACTTTTAAACTCATATACAAGGTCTTATTGATCATTAGAGCATGCAATTTGTGGTGTGATAAACCAAAATTTTAAAATTGTTATATCTCAAAGAATTCCCAACAGATTTTTTTCGTTTTTGTCTTAAAATGTTCCTTTGATTGCCTTCTGGAACAATGCGCTAGTGGCGTATTTGTTCAATTTTTTTAACCCCAAACTTTATTCAGGGACGCTGTGCTGTTTTTTAATTTGAGTAAGTTAATTTTTTACCAAAGATAACACAATTATTACAAAATAGCAAATTAGATACCTACCATCATTGAATGGGAATCATGGCTATTTTCATCATGACCTCCATGTTGATTGTGGTTGTTGCTGTGATGGTTGCCATGGCTACTATGAGAAGAAGGGTCGTTGCCTTGGTAACCCTCAACTTCCTGTCGTTTTTCTCCCATATCATGATTTTGGTGATTTGAGTTTTGATCATGGTTGCCATGATTCATTTGACCATGGTTTGCGTGTTGATCATCGACATCATTAACCACTTGATGATGTTGATGATCCTTGTGTCTCGTATGATGATCCATTTCATCTCTAGGTTGCTCATTTTGGAATTGATGATGATTCTGATGATTGTTTTGATGATGATTTTGATGATTATGATGTTTTCCATGATCCGTTTGACCATGATGTTGACCATGTTTGTGCTGATCGTCTTCATCGTCTTTCTTGTGGTGATCCATTTGTTCATGTTTGTGACCATGATGACCATCATGGTTTTGATGACCATCATGACTTTGATGACCATCATGGTTTTGATGATTGTCATGATTTTGATGATTGTTGTGATTTTGATGACCATCATTATTTTGATGACCATCATGACCTTGATCATCAAGATCAAGGTCACTGTCATCGGTCAAATCATGTCCATCATGATTCCCGCTTGGACCTTGACCTCCATCCCAATCATCATCAAAATAGGCGTCAACCCAATTACTGGAGTCCGTATCAACTCCTTGGTGAGCCGGTGTTGGGGCAACATCCTCCTGAGCCTGAAATGACAAAATAATGTATTTTTATTGTGTTTGACTTAAATATGAATATTGTTTGATTTACACTGACAGCTTTCCATCCAGCAACAAGCATAAATGATAGATAGATATATTTATTTTCACCCAAGCAAAAATGATATTCTGTCCATTGAAGTGCATCTAACTGTTTGCTGCATGGGAGGCAGGCAAGTGGGGTCATCATTTTTAAAAGTTTGTAATGTAGCTACCTGCAATGATATAGTTAATATTCACTTAAAGACATGCTATTGGCAGACAGTATCAGTACTTTAGTGCACATAGTTTGTAATAGCAACTTGTCATGAAACATTGTTGAAAAGAGGCCATTGAATGAAATGGAATAAAAAATAAGTGCGAAACGTAGCCCGTGAAGGACTACACATTTTTACTCCGCTTTTTAACATTACAATGATTGCATTTCAGCAAAAACTTGAAACGAATAAAAAATGATGGGAAATTTGTCAACTTCATTTTAAACATATCATAAAATAAAAAACGGTAGTGCTGCACACGGTTAAAAATCTGTACAACTAACGCAGCAAAATAAAGGCCAATACACTCTTTCCCCATTTCACTTTAGCACGCAGACCTGTTATTTTTTAATGATGATTTTTTCTTAAATTCTTTTCTTAAATTGTAATTTGATACACCTTTTTTGGGACCGAGATGCACTTCCAAAAAGGCCATGTAAAACCTAATTTGAAGTGACATTGATGTTCATGTTTTCAACTCGCTCAGGTTAACAAACTAGTTACCTTTTTGTCAAATTTAAACCGACTTGACTTGATTGCGAGACACCACAGTCACAAGGAAATAGTTATTTTCGAATTTAAAAAAAGTTAGTTTCGTATCCAGAATTCAAGATGCTCTGTCACGCAGGATTTGCTTTAGGCAAATAAATACCTTTCGATGTGAGAGTCTTTTGTTACACTCTGTATTTGGGGAATAAAGTTTTTATCAAGTTGCAACACAAAATTGTCAAGTATCATTGCTCTGTGGGATTTCCAAGAAATTTTATATCATCCAAATACTTCCTTGATCTAGTTTTGGGTGGATGGGTGATCATGGTTTTACGTGTCAAATTTATGCACTTGCTATAGGCTAATTAGGATGGGAAGAGGACAGAGAAATGAGGCAAAGGATGATCGGAATTGCTGTCCAACATATTAAGCCCAGTTGACCTGGCCAGAGTTGGAATTGAACTCAGTGGGCCCAGCAATCAGCAGCCCAATGTTGTACCATTTGAGCTAATCCTAACCCCCTAGTTCCTTGATATTGTGTGTGTGAGTAATAAGGCACAATTTCCTCCCACCAAGAAAGACACACATGTGAAGAATTTGCTGAAACTTTTCACAAACATCTGCAATTCAATGTCTTACAGCGAAACACTTTGATATAGAATTAAAGTGGACTTTGGCACTGTGAAAATGGCACTTTGTGACTCATGATAGCCGATGAAGTGTCATCTTCTCTACTTTCAACATGGGAAACATAGAGGCTGTTTGATTAGTCATGATCAAGAGTAAGCTATTTGACTTCTCATAACAAATTTTAGAGTGAAAATCAGATCATAGTCCTTTCGTTTGGCTATCACCAACAAGTGGGATAAGTCTCCTTCAATCAAATTAACATTGAAAGTATTTGGTTTGATCATGACAAATCATCAGCATGATGACACACGAAGTGCCATTTTCATAGTGCCACAGTCCACTTTAATTCTATATCAAAGTGTTTCGCTGTAATGAGATAATTTCTGCTCTGAAGAGAAACATGTTGTCTGGAGACAAAATGAGTACTTCAGTGAACATAGTTTACAGTTTTTAATAGCAACTTGTCATGAATCATAATTGGGAAGAGACCATTGAATGAGATGGAATGAAAAATAAGTGCGAAACGTAGCCCATAAAAGATTGCAAGTTTTTACTCCACTTCTTCTTAACAATATAATTACAGCTTGAAACAAATAAAATAATAATGGGAAATTTGTCAACATGATTGACATAATTATATCATGAGATAAAGTAACTGCCTACTGTAAAATTTGAATTCTGAGTCAGCTTAAATGATTGAGTGAGATGGTTGCACAATTCCTTTGAGCCATCATAGCTTGTTGTTTTAAGTTATAACAACGAAAAGATTATCATAACTCAAAACATCAAGCTATGTTAGCTCAGACAAATTGTGCAACCATCTCACTCAATCATTTGAGCTGACTCAGAATTTCCGATTTTACAGTGCATTGCTGTACACGGGTAAAAATCTGTTCAACTAATGTGCAGCAAAATGAAGGCCAATACACTCCTTCCCCATTTCACTTAAGCCCGCGGACCTGTTATTTTTTTAATAAATATTTTTTCTTAAATTGTAATTGAACACACTTTTTTGGGACCTGCATGCACTTCCAAAAAGCCCATGTAAAACCTAATTTGAAGTGACATTGATGTTCATGTTTTTCGACACGTTTACTCAGGTTGACAAACTACCTTTTTTGTCAAATTTAAACTCATATGACTTAGTTGCACGATACCATAAATGGTTATTTTCGAATTTTAAAGAAGTTTTGTTTTGTATCCAGAATTCAAGATGCTCTGTCATGCAGGATTTGCTAGAGGCAAATAAATACCTTTCGATGTGGAGGTCTTTTGTTACACTCTGTATTTGGGGAGTTAAGTTTTTATCAAGTTGCAACAAAAAATTGTCAAGTGTCGTTGCTCCGTGTGATTTCCAAGAAATGTAATATCATCTAAATACTTCCTTGATCTTGTTTAAAGACATGGTGTGTGTAAATAATAAGGCTAACAAGGATTACACCATTTCTGCACAGCATGAAAGACACACACGTGTAAAAAATATCCTGAAAATTCATAAACATCCACGATTCAATGTGTTTTGAGCTTGCATGGCTTGCATGCAAATATTGCCTAACTTTTTTGTAAGATATCATCCTTTCTTTCAGAAATATGTTCTGAATCTTGCAATACTGTAGCATAGGTGTACAGTGGGTGGAATTTTGGGGGGCAGCGACATTTGCCCAAATTTCACAATTGTAATTTTATACCATGCCAAATGAAATCACTTGGAAACCATCAATTTTCAATAATATTCATTTGATCATCTGCCTAGATTTTTTGCCTCCACGCCCGAATTTGGGCCTTTTCTCAAGGTATTTTTTTGGGGGGGGGGGAGCAAGTTGCCCCCGTTCCAATATACCTATTCATTATAGAGAATAGTATAGGTTCTGCTTCGTCGTAATTGCAGGCGACACTTTGGCCAGACGTAACTGATTTTCAGCTTCTCGATTTGGGTTGGTTGATCCGAAAAGCTAAAATCAATTACGTCTGGCCAAAATACTTATGTTAGAATAAGGAACCTTAACTCTTGACTAACATGCACATCTTAAGGTGGCTCGCTACTCATGAAATGACGTCATCTGCACACATTTCCGCGCAGCCAGTAAGGCCCTATCTATCGTAACGTCACCATTGCAGCTGAGCTCTGCTGACATCTTTTTTTAATTCTGAGAATTAGAAGTGTCGGCCACTTCGTTTGCAAATTGCGCCACTTCTATTTGGGTTAGAGACTTCCCGTTTGGAGCACTAGATGCGCTATGATCAGTACTACAAACAGCCTGAGTTTCAGCTTGATACTCAGAATAGAAAATGTTTACAGGTGAATTTCCTCAAGCAGGTCTAATTTCTCAAAAATGACTTGTTAATAAAAAAAAAATTGTATATCAATTTCAAGTATGGTAGGAAGGGTTGTCTGTGTTATCATATTGTTCCCCACTATTTTTGGAAGTAAATGACAAAGAATCAAAAAATCCTATCTGGTCAATTTTCTTTAGCACTATGGTTTATAAAAAAAGTTAAAATTGTCAAAATCAAAACTTTTATTCCGAGACCCTTGGAAAGTCCTTTAAACTAAATATATCTCTTTGAAATTGCAATCAGCTTTTCCCTTCAAGTGTTTTCTTTAATTTCATGCTTCATTGCATAATATGGAATGTATGATCACGGAATAGCAGGGAAAACTTCACAGTAAAAAATTAAAGAAAAATAATCAGTTTTTCAGGTTTGGGTGAACTGACTTTCTCGTGCATAATCTCAAATATATTTTTTTTAAGGCTGGTAGCGACCACTTTTTTTTGCATATCTTTGCTATAAACTATATTTTGGATCATTCTAAACTATTTTTGAGAAATCCTATCTCGGAAAGTTCACGAGTATTGAGCCACCTTAAATGGCAATATCTTAATTTCTGGTTTGAATATGCTTGATCGAACTTCATGCATTGATCAAGTTTAATAGTAGGGGGGGGTGATAATTCCAAAATGTTTGTGTGCGCACTTTTTTGTGTCACCTGGACCTAGTTAGGCAACACGGTTGCCTCCGTTCGTCAATATAAGCCGAAAACCCATATGTACGTAGCCGTTGAAGGTTGACGTGAGGAAATAATATCGAAAATAACCCCAAAAAAAATGTTAGCCATATCTCAAGAACTATTGGTCATAGAGACTTGTGAATAGGCTCAAATTAATCGGAATACCCACTTTCATATCAGTGTTTCATAGTAACTATGGGCTTAAGTGCAATATTTTTTAAGTTATTGGACAAAAACTGGTTTTTTTTTTCACTCTTTTCCATCAGTATTCGCGTTGCAGGCCGTTAGAACTTGAATAATTGCAAAAATGTATCAATCTTTGTTTACATTACTAAATGCAATAGACAGTTCTATTCCATATCATTGGTACTGCATCAAACTATACAAAGTTGTTGTGTACATTGTATAGATAATGCTTAAATTAATATGATCAGCGAGATACTTTATTTACTTATTACAATATCATTAATATTTAGTTTCATATAATTGCATGGTACTCTGTGTGGATTAATTTTTGTAGCTTTCCTGTATATCAATTTCAAGTATGGTAGGAAGGGTTGTCTGTGTTATCATATTGTTCCCCACTATTTTTGGAAGTAAATGACAAAGAATCAAAAAATCCTATCAAGTCAATTTTCTTTAGCACTATGGTTTATAAAAAAAGTTAAAATTGTCAAAATCAAAACTTTTATTCCGAGACCCTTGGAAAGTCCTTTAAACTAAATATATCTCTTTGAAATTGCAATCAGCTTTTCCCTTCAAGTGTTTTCTTTAATTTCATGCTTCATTGCATAATATGGAATGCATGACCACGGAATAGCAGGGAAAACTTCACAGTAAAAAATTTAAGAAAAAAAATCAGTTTTTCAGGTTTGGGTGAACTGACTTTCTCGTGCATAATCTCAAATATATTTTTTTTAAGGCTGGTAGCGACCACTTTTTTTTGCATATCTTTGCTATAAACTATATTTTGGATCATTCTAAACTATTTTTGAGAAATCCTATCTCGGAAAGTTCACGAGTATTGAGCCACCTTAAATGGCAATATCTTAATTTCTGGTTTGAATATGCTTGATCGAACTTCATGCATTGATCAAGTTTAATAGAGCAGGATATTGTTGTGCCATTTTTATCCTAAAGGCCTATATTTATCTTAAGACGATTTCTAAAATTTTGGTTTCAAGACGGGCAATTCGGCTTTAAATATTCAGATATATGCATGTAAGCTTGGTTAATCGCAAGCAAAAAATGGCAGTTTTTTTGGTAACATGTCAGCCTGTCCTGTCATCAGGACTCAGGGCCATATTGTTTCACAAAATGCTATAAAATGATTCAAGATTGTGTGTACTTCATACAGGCAAATACAAAATGTAAATCAGGGAGAAAAAGAAGACTATAAATATGAGAATGACATTGCAGTAAAGAGACAATAATTAACACCTTCGCTTTAGCATTGTAAATTTCCTGGAGCATATTTCGTGCCTGGGTGCATGGGGAGAAAATTCCCTGCGGAAAATTCATGAAGATGATTTTTCTATTTGAGGAAACAGCCCACACAATTCAAAGATTTATACATTTAACACATTTTAAGAAAATTTACCTTTTCATACCCGGAAAATATAGGAATACGGTCATGGTTACATTACATTACTCTCAGCAAAAAAACAGAGACATGAAAAAAAACCTAATTTTCTTCTCCTTGGCATATATAGGGGAAGCCGGGGCTCAGTGAATCGCAGTACACAGTGAATCAGTTGAATTCCCAGGATGCTCAATAGAATTTTTTTCATTTGTTTGACATATTTTATGAGCACTCAACAGAATCTGGTATAACATTTGATAAAACACATACCTTTTGGACATTATGGGATGAAATAGGATTTTTGGCTTGAAAACCTGGAATTTTTGGATTTTCAATTTGCTTAAAAGTGCAGATAAAAATTGAATTATTTACAACAATCATAATATGTGTCAGGGGAACATCCAATAGAAATAATTAATAGGTGATGCATTTTCGCATGGTTCAAATTGGTGAAATATGGTGATTTAGGTGAGGAGTAGCCGTGCGGGGAACAGTGAATCGGGGCACAGTGAATCACTATGTTTTCTGTAGTAATGACCATAATAACTAATATCATATTTCAGAAGTACTGAGAATAGCCAAAATTAATGATTACATCCATTACAATTTATGCCTTGTATATATTAAATAGCTTTAAGTTGTTATTCATTGCTATGGTTCAAATATAGGAGTACATTCATGGTTACATTACATTACTCTCGGCAAAAATACAGAGACACAAGAACCCGAGGATTCAAACCCTGGGTTCTGTTGGGAATTAGCAATTAAGCATAAGATCCTTGGATACAAGATCAAAGTAGCACTGCACTGCGAAGTGCAATCAGCTTTGACACCTGTCAGATTGACTTCAAGTGCTCTTTCTCAATGGCATTTGGTAAACTGTGGGTAAAAAAAGCCTTTAGAACTTGCAGAACTGCAATTAGCATTCTTAGACTGTTTCTGAGAATAGATGCACTGCAAAAACAAATTGCCAAATGCATTATTGGCCTTCCTTGAAACGCATGGACGATCGTCGTGTGGGCGATATTATAATGCAAAGTCAGCTTGAAAACAGTCCCTCATGTCTCAAATGATCTATGACACCAACTATTAAAAACCAAAAAAACAAAAAATGAAAAAATATATTTTTTTTTATAAAAAAAAAAAAATGGAAAAATAAAAATCACAACAAACTATCCCCAATTCCACAACGCATTTTAGTTCACCTCTATATGAACACAAAATGGCCCACTTGACCACATCCACACCTGTATTAAGGCCGGGAAAACTTTTTTCCAAAAATCTCTCAGACTGGTTTTTCAGATAAAATTACCCTGGGGGAACCCAGGGTAATAAAAAAGCTTCTTTTCCTTTGAATAATAGAGGAGACCAGGGTAATTTGTGCCATTTTTTGCATCGGGCTAATTTGTCATGGCTTAATGGCAAGACTGCTTGTCCACTGGCTTTGAGGGCGTGGGTTCAAATCTCACCCCGGGAACTCACTTTAGTCCCGAGCCCATGGGACATTAAATGGAGATGGGTTGTATCCAGTACACTATATGCTGGGGCAACTGAAGGACCCTCTGCATCCTTGATTTAATTGGGTTATGTCCCAGACTCCTAGTCTTCTCATCTCATCATCATACAGCGGTCCTGATATGTAGATCAGAGCGAAGCTACGCAGCGACCCGGGGTATCCCAGCACACAGCAGAAGAAGAAGGTCACCAAAAAATAAAAGTGCAGCTCCCTCCACAAAAATGGTTGTTGGGCTGCCCCGGCTGATCCGGGGTACACCAGCACAACACAAGTCAAGTCTACATGTCATTACTACAATTATAGACTAGCAGTTTGCACATACCTTACAGGTCGAAATAGCCGCATCATATTTGATGCGGCAGTTTAAAGCATGTATAACCTATCAAAATGTGCATGTCAGGCTTTAAAAAGTTGCCCTACCTCTCAGAAATGTTGTTTGGCATTGTATCCATCAAAATTCGTGTTTCATTACCACTGTTAGCCTTCTGAATCCATTAATTTGCCATTGAGTGTTCCAATAGAACATCAACTCAAAATGGCACTTTGTTTATTAAATTGACCTAATTGAGGCATTCTGGGACTTAATATAATCATACAAACTATCAGTAATTTAAATAACCAAGCTGACATAAAAAGAAAACATTTACAACACCCTTGGAACTTAATCCAACAGTAACTGACAAATCACAGCATTTACAGATTTTGTCTATCCCAAATGAAGTCACTCTCATAATCCCTTGTCAATCATCAAATAATATGATTGGCCCCACCTTTTCATAACAGGAATTGAACAAGACCACATTTGACAATCTCAGAACGCATTCTATCTATCTATCTGTCTATCTATTCATGAGGTGCCCTGATTGGCTGGTTGTTGTGAGTTTATTTGACAGTGGTAAATTTGCTCCATTACTTGTCATATCCAGGCCGCATTTTGTGATGGCAACTTGATTTTATTCTAAAAATAGATCTAAAATGTAGATATAGATATAGATAGATAGATAGATAGATAGATAGATAGATAGATAGATAGATAGATAGATAGATAGATAGATAGATAGATAGATAGATAGATAGATAGATAGATAGACAACAGTTAGATAGATAGATAGATAGATAGATAGATAGATAGATAGATAGATAGATAGATAGATAGATAGATAGATATAGATAATCTTTGATCACCATTTGAAGCAGCTACTTGGAGATTGCCCCATTCCCAGTGCAAAATATTGCACATCTCTTTATTTTCTCGCTGTGGTTTTCTGAGATATTTTGCGATCTGGTCTGGTCAATTATGGGACAATTCAATCACTGTCTCTTGCAGAGAGGATTACCCAATGGAATAACCGAAGTCAAGATGTGAGCCCCTCACAGTTGTGCACAGTTTTATCAATGTAACCCTTTTGTTGTTAATTGGTTTCACAGTTAGACAATCAGATCTTTCATGCTTTAAAAAGGTCATCACAAACTATATTTATGCTTTTCAATAGGCCATGACCTTAATTGACAGTGAGGCTATTGATATGTTGACAAAAATGAGCGAAGATGAGAGTGGTTGGAATTTTTTAAGCTGAAGTTTTGTGAGTTCTCAGATGACATCCAATTATCAGAATTGTGTGGAATGAATGCTAACATCTTCAACGTCACAGGTATGTAGAGTTTGAGAGTGGGCAAAACACATGGACTTCACAAACAGTGTAGGAAATGGCATGTTTTGATATTTCTTTTCCATTTCGCCCAATTTTTGGCCCTACTGGGGCTTGTCTCACAATTATATGTGTATAATCGTGAAACAAGGTTTTTGTCTATGCCATTACCAGAGAAACAAAGACTCAACATCTTAGTGAACCCTTAACAGCCAACCAGAAGTCAACATGGTCAATATTGGGGATACCTCAACTACACTGCATGCCATCAGTTTATGCAACTATCCTTTTCTGCAATATCTCCTAAACATATAGGACTATTTGGATGGTATTCACACATAATCATGTATGCACCTTGAAGCAAATATCCTGTAAATTTCATCCAATTCCGATTGTGCAGTGTGAAGTTATACCATATTTCAGCTTTCGGTGTGTGCCATCGATTATGCAAATGCTTAACGAGTGCTTAGAAAAAGTACCTATGACTACCTCTTCACATATAATGAAGAATTGAACCATCATTACAAACATGGGTGCATTCATCATCAAGTTTGTGCGTGGTACGCGTATGCTCCCAAATTTGGAAAATAGCATGACATTTTTTTGTATCTGGGCTAATTTGATGTGACATCATTGTTCAAGTTTACATGACATGTTACATAATGCGACCTTACTCAGATTTACACCCTTCTCTTTTTCCTGTTTTTCCTCTCTTTTCCCTTTTTTCAAATAAATATTCCCTTGACTTATTTACACCTTGCGAGGCACAATGAAAATGCTGTTCCAAATTAAAAAATATTTGGTTTTGCATCAATAATTTCAGATTGTCAAATAGATTTGCTTGAGGCGAATGAACACTTTTAAATGTAAAGGTCAAGTGTAGCACTATGTGTTGAGGAGGTTAGGTTTTATCAAATTTCACCACAAAATTGTCAATTATATCTTGCAGTTTGAATTTGATTTCCATTTACAAATTTATATCAAGTATATAGGTCCCTGATCTTGTTTTCTGATATTGCACGTCACAACATCATCGTCAACATGAATGGTGTGTACCTACGTAAGGCTTAAGCATAAACCCTCCGACCCAGAAACATATAAATTCATGTTTGAAAATTTTACTGAAAATTTTTGTAAACATCTATCATTCTTTTTTAGCTTTCATGAAAACATTTGCAAATTTATTCTGCAACAAAAGGCATCTCTTGTTACAGAAAAATAATACACATAATCTTGCAAGACAGAGGAAAGGCTCTGCTTCCTGCTTTGTCTTAATAAAATAGTCTGTGATGCTAGATGCTACAGTCAGGAACCTTTTCAATCATGACTGACATATCCATTTTGGGATTGAGGAGATGGCAGATTGCCAAACAAGCTGCTGAATTGTGATGTCCTTCCATGTCTTTGCCCAATCTGACACCACAGGCAGTGTTCACATGCTTTGCCCTTATTCTGTTATATTATACCAAGGTGTATTGCTCAAGCTCCCCCTATGGGAAAATGACAGTCGCCGTGTGCGGCCATATTTGCGGAAGTTGCCATAAATAGTATTCTTGGGATATCCCATGGCCACCAGGCCTGTTTTGTGGTGGCTGGGAAACAGGCTATAGTATGGTCATGAAAGGGCAGACTGAGGTTCCAATTTAATCAAGAGATGGCTCTGTGGTCTCCTAAATTCTGATTGGCTGTCAAAGGGAATTCCCTTGTGATGTATGCTGATATGGGTGCACACATAGGTAAGATTGGCCAAACAAGGTTTAATGCGAGTCTAAATGCAGTGTAGTAGGTGAAAATCATCTCGAAGTGCAGCTGAGAGACTATTATCTCACAGAACCAACAAGAATGTTGTGAAAGGCTGCTCCTTGAGCAATTTTAATCAATTTTCTATATTTGCACTCCACCAGGCGGTACTTGAGCCATACACCTTCCTCTCTATCTCTAGAACTGCTAAGCCATTGTGATCATTCCGCCTGTGCTGACACTGAGTTGTGATATCCTTGCCTGTCCGATGCATAATTTATATAACAAAATTTGCAGAGTATTGGGAGGATATATGTTTTGGGTGACAATACAGGGAAGGGAGCTATAATTCAGCCATGATGAACCTCTGAATATTTAGAATATACTTTTTCAAAAACAGCTATACACAATTATCCAAGTTTGTGTGCGCACTTCATAGAATAAAATACAAAATGAAAATCAGGGATTAAAGAGAAAAAAGAAGACAATAAATTTGAGAATGACAAGAAAAAAAAATTAACACCTTCGGTCCTTCACTTTTGTATGTATTGTGAATTTCCTGGAGCATACTTCGTGCCTGGGTGGGGAGAAATGAGCAAGGAGATTTATCTGTTTATTCTATTTTAGGACACAGCCTACACAATTCCAAGATTTATATACTTAGCAAATTTTAATGAAAAGTGTCCTTTATATATCCTGTAGAGTGTAGATGCAGCAGTATTGTAATAGTACAGTCATGATTATATGCCACACTCAGAAAAAAGGAGATTTAAAAAATTCCTTTTCCTTTGCGTGTATATTTGAGTGGTTTTATATATCCGTTCACTTAATTTGCACAAAGGTGAATAACTTCATTTAAACTTCAAATCACATCCGTGACTTTTAAAAATTATTTCAGCTTTACATGCTCTGAGAACAGTAGGGGAGACTGGGATAACATGTGCCTTTTTTTAATGGGCAAATTTTCCATTAATTGCATGTCATTAGTTTCACCTTAGAACTTCTGCTTTATTTTTTGACAAACTTTGCTCTCAATTTAGAAATTGTATGCACAATTTGTAGGTGAATTTGAAGTCCTAGAAATTCAACCCTCCAATGAACACTCTAAAAAATGTCGGGACAAAATTGGTTTTTTAGATTCAAAATGGTTTTTTGAAAAAAACAAATTTCAATGCAAAACCAACATGGATTTTTAAAAAAATCCATGTTGGTTTTTTGCATTGAAATTTGGTTTTTCAAAAAACCATTTTGAATCTAAAAAACCAATTTTGTCTGAAATTTTTTAGAGTGAACCCATCCCACGGTTGCACTCACCCTGCTAACAAGCTCTGCTCTATAGAATCCTGAAATAAATCTGGCAATTCTCAGTATATATTCCAAGTGGGTGAATCATATAGATCTATATATCTTATGATTATGAAAGACACTTATATTTGGAACCCCAAAAAATAAGTGTGCTCAAACCAAAATATGGTAAGATAAAAATACCTGTACCAGGAGCAAGTTGAGTAATAAGCTATATTATTTCTTTAATTAGTCTTGATTCATATGGAGATATACAAACAATTATCCATGACGTCAAAAGATCCCAGACTGTGCTTGGCACATGAATTTCTTGTTATTTAATCCTTGTAAATAAACCCAATGTGAATTTGTGGGTCATCCAGCGAATAATTTGATCTGTTGTCATTTTTCAATGTCATTTTATCTGTCTATCTACTAAAGTGGGGGAGAGAAGATAAATATAGGCCGATTTAAGTTAACCAAGTCAGGAAATCTTTCAATTGTTCTCACATAAAACTGCAGAGAAGTAACAGAGACCCAGGAGTACATCTTGGAAAAAAAGCCAATTAAGGAATCCAAGAAAATAGCAGTTGGCTGATAGTCTGTTTTGATACAATTACTGCAGAGGCTTATACCCTATCAGCGTGCCTCGTCGGCCCAAAGCCGGTCTGATGCTGCTGACATCGGACCGATGCCGGGCCGACGCCAGACCGCCGAGGCACGCTGACAGGGTAGCTGGCTTCATTTAGTAGCTATTACCATCAATTTAACATATATAAATTATGAGAAATGAGCTATCACATTTTTGTTGTCTTCAGAAAAAGTAAAAGTGATGCACAAGCAATAATGACAGTTTGACAAACAACATTTTAAAAATTGTTATTTCTCAAAGAATTCCCATTTGTTTTTTCTATATATTTTTTTTCATTTTTGGTCTTAAAATGTTCCCTTGAGTGTCTACTTGAACACTAGTGGCATATTTTTGTTCAATTTTTTCCCTTATTCGGCGACGCCTTCGGTGTGCCCGGTAATTGCAGTATTGCACCCGCATAGCATGCTGAGAATAAATCTGTCTAATCTATAAGCTTAATGCACAGGAGCCAAATTACAGATTTATTTCAGTCTCATGACACATTCGCGTAGGCAGATTATACGACACTGCCTGTCATATTATAGACAGATTATGATGTTTCCATGTGACTCAATGCTAAAGCTACAATGTATCAAAACATAGGCTGCGCGGCAGCATACCCTCGGCTACTCAGCGGCTATTCTCCAGACAGTGGGATACATTGAGGCAGGACCCCACTGGGTACTCTAATATCCTCATGAACATGAAATTCCCGTTGAAAAACTTTCATTGAATGGCCAGGAGCTGTGAGCAAAATAATATAAATGTTTCCTGTCTGCCATTTTGTATTGGCGGGAATTCAAAATCCACATGCAATCAGCTTGCAGGATGGGTCCCCCCCAGAAAAAGAGGGGAAACAGTTAAAATTTGGGCAAGGAGTCAAAAAGTGTGGCACAAGATCAAATGAACTGAAAATCAATGGTTAGCAATTAGCAAGACGTTACATTGTACTGTTGAAGTGGTATAATTTGGTATAATCTGGATAATGAAATTCAGGCAAGTATTCCACTATGCCTATTGGTGGCCTGTGGCAAAATCTGTGCCTTTTTGTGAACGAGCAATTTGAGAAATAAAATTTAAAAAAAATGAAGTCAAGAAGATGACTGGTTTCGGTGACAATATTAAGAACAATATTATCCGGCATGGATTACCCACAGTAATTCGTCCCCTCTTCCACTACCATTTTAGAAAGTTGGTTTTTTATCAAACTTATTTTTGTCTGAATGTAATATACAGTGGTGACAGACAGGAAAATAAAGCAATGCAGTGCACAATAGACAGGTAATGACCATTAAAAAGACAGCTAGAAATAGACAACAACTGAGATAAAGACAGTCAGAAAACAATCAGGACATGTAGGGGACTGTTTAGATAGATAGATAGATAGATGGATATATAGATAGATAGATAGATAGATAGATAGATAGATAGATAGATAGATAGATTTTTGGTAGTTTGATCAATCCAACTATCAGTTTTTCTATTAAGATGTGACATAATTCCTGCAGAAAAGATAAAATTACTATTTCATTTAAACTGCATAAAACTGAATTGCAATAAGGGTAGCTATTGTTTGAACAAAAATTAGATATCTATCAGTTCAATAAATTTCTGCCTGTAAATCTTATATCTAATCAAACAGTGTCATTGACTTCAGTTCTACATCATCTTGATCCTGGATCCATTTTAGAATGTAGCCATGTAAATTGTTGGATGTTGTAACAATTTCAGTTAAATTACATTATCCTTGCAGACATTCCCCTTAAAGGGGTTAAAGGGGCTTCCTTAGTCCCCCTCCTCAGCTGCTAAACACCCATATCAATTGGCTATTGTCTGCTGTACCCCAATCTTTTAATCACCTTATGCAATGCCATTATGTAACCTGACAAAAGAATGGAGGGTGGCATACTTCACACACCTCAGAAGTGTGCCACTGTGATGAGGGGGGGGGGGTCCAATGAAACATCACTGAAAGTCAATGGTTACCAAGAGATTAAACTTGAAATGATATATCTTCTAGTCAAAATGAAATCTGGATCATGTGATTCAGGCAAGTAGGCCTATGGCTGATTTTGTGCTTTTTGTAAAAAAGAGATTAAATTGAGAAAATAGAATAATTCCAGTTGATGATTGGATTTTGTGATAAATTATATCCATATATAGGAATCTTGAATCATTGTAAAGCTTTAGAAATTGTACAGGATTAAAATTACTCTAATAATCTATCCATCTATGTATGCATCTATCAATCTATCTATCTATCTATATATATATCTATCTATCTATCTACATGTGTCTATCTATCTATCTATCTATCTATCTATCTATCTATCTATCTATCTATCTATCTATCTATCGATCTATCTATCTATCTATCTATCTCTATCCTTCTATCTTTCTATCTTTCTATCTTTCTATCTATCTATCTATCTATCAATCTACCTATCAATCTACCTATCTATCTATCTATCTATCTATCTATCTATCTATCTATCTATCTATCTATCTATCTATCTATCTATCCATCTATCTAGTCTATCTAGTCTTAGCTATTCTTATCATAAAAATATGGAATATGGGTCTAAAAACATAAATTATAGATAAGATGTCTCCAACCAAAACCATTGTAAATAGTAACACTAAAACAAGGTTTATGCCAGTATATATATATCGTTTAAGACTAAGCAAGTTGCTAGTTAATACAAAGGTTAAATGCTGGTCAAACTTTGGAGAATAACAATAGCTGTAAAGAAAAACAAAACAAGAGAAAGATGTCCCAACTCTGTGTACAGCCTGTATGGGCTACAAAAAGTCATATCTCAGCTTCTAGTTGGCCTAAATATTTTATTAAAATTGGAAATTTCTTTATTTGTTCAATATAAGACTACTAAGTTGGTGTCAATGCAGTTTGGACATATTTCTAAGAAAAAAGAAAATTTGTGACCTGCTCCACCAAAATGAGTTCAAAGTAGGCATTCTATATTTCTCAGAAATGAGCAAAATGTGTCAAAAGGTCACATTTTGATGATTCGTAGCTGTTGGTACCATGTTTTAGCAAAAGTAATTTGCTTTGATTATTTAAGACCATCTTAACCAAAAACTGATTTTAAATGATCTAATTTGGGCATCCTTCTTGATTTTCTTAGTTCTTTCATTGCAATGACGGGAATTTCAAATTCCATTTTTTGAGAGTTCGATGTTTCTTATCATCAATGTTTGAGGTGCCATATCTTTGGATTGGATGGAGATTTCAAAACATACTAAACATCATTTTAAAGCCCATTTCCAGTAGAATAAAGTCATTTTCATAACTAAATATGATAGGAGGCCGACTTTGAACCCATTTTGGTGGAGCAGGTCACATTTGTTAAAAAGTTGAGGGTGCTGTGCACTGCTTTTGTGCTCCTTTGTTCCCAGCTTTGGTCAATGGACAGGATTAGTGACACAATGTTACATAACATGAATGGCTGGAGGGGAGGGGTACAATGAAGCACAGACATACTGTCTCCAGGCCCATTCACAAAAAAACTGGACCCCTTCCAATGATGACACTTTTACCCCCTAAACAATATTTCTTTAAAATGCTAAAAATACAATTGGAGTGAGTTTTAAAATGAATTAAAAGACAGATTTATCCAATAATGTCTTGAAATGTAAAATTACACACTGAAATTTGCAGAAATTGGATTTGCATGCCAAGTAATTTTCTTTGATAACCCTCTATATATACATAGCGGTCTTATTGCCAGTCTGTCTTATATGTTTTTCATTAAAGACCAAGATAAAAGTAAGCTGACAGTACTTTATATGTTAAAATGTACATAACTGATGTTAGATTTAAACCATTAAGAACTTTACAATTGAGAGTTTAAGATTTCTTGTCAAAGGATTAGCAGGTAAGACAATTACCCTGTGACATAACATTACATAATCAAGACTTCTCCAGTGCTCCATTCAACAAAAGCCAATCTGTCTGATTCAATCACATTTAATTTTCATGCAAACAACTAAATAAAAGGGGCTGACATTTATTCATCTTCTAAAAATTTACATTACTGAGTTTAGATATTAACCATAAAGTTATAATAATTGGCAGTTTTAAAAAGATTTAGTGTCAACATTTTAAAATATTAACACACAAATGCATGTTTTTGAATATACTTAATTAATGCTTTGAAAGTCCACATAATTATATATATATAAAATTTATATATTTCTTATTGATAATATTTCATGAGGAGAGGTAGAAAAAGTCAAATTTAGACATAATTGTGGCAAATTTGATTGACCAGGGCCAATATTTACTGATATATGATTATCTGAAAATCCTTAATATTTATCTAATTTTGTTAATATTGACCTATGCTGCCAATAAAAGTTTTCATATTGTTCAAAATCAGCATGATGATGATGTGAAACATGTCAGGTTTATTTTGACAAAAAAAATGTCAACGACTGGTATGACATCAGAAGGAAATGGAGAGTAAATAGACATTTTAATGATTTTTTGCCTTTTTTCAATCATACATTTCAATGGAAAAAATTGCAACAACTCATGCAATGGCTGTGAATATTAGTCAATAGTGTGTCTAACTACAATAAGACCTAAAGTTAACTAACTTACCCATTACCATTTGGCTTTTCATGCAGAAATATTGGAAAATTGGCATTTTTTCGAATTTTTGGGTTTTTATAAAAATTCATAGGACCAACATTCCAACTGATTAGAGATGTTTAAAGAGGCATAAGTTAGACACCTAAGTGGAAAATTTCATAGATTTAACTTCAAAATTGACTGAATTATACAAGTTTAAAATAATAGTATTTTTTCATATTTTTGGTAAATTGTCGTCCGTTCAACTTTCTCAGAGCATTTAGACCCACAAAAAACACATCTTGGGTATTTAATACATACAATATGCCAATTTCAGTGTCAAAAGTACTGCAGTTTTTTAGCTCTGTCACAGAAACAAAAAATAAACAATTTTTCACATTTTTCAATGATTGTGAGAAAAGTATTAATGTCATGGGGATTAGACCTATGAAAGGCTCAACTGGGATAAAAGATACAATATTTACCCAAAAATGATGAATATGCATGCCATAGTTTTGGCTTGACACCCAATACACAAAAAAATATTTTTTCACATTTTTCAATAATTGTGAGAAAAGTATTAATCTCATGTGGATTAAACCTCTAATAGGTACAACTAGGATAAAAGATATAATAATGTCCCAAAAATAAAAAGTATACATTCCATAGTTTTGGCATTACTCCCAATACACAAGTGGGACGCCCGTTATCCGGACGCCCGCCCGCCCGTCCGCCCGCCCGCCCGCCCGCCCGCCCGCCCGCCCGCCGGACGGACAAATTTTCCCAAAGTAACTACAATACCCGTCGGCAATGTATACATTGCCGAGGGTAAAAAGCAGAATCAAATATGATTTGTAGTTGTTAAGAGGCTCCAAATTAAAAATGTCCAAAATTTGATGGGTCAAAAGAAAACATACACTTGGATTTTTCTCCAAAATATGGCAAAATGAGCATTGGTATGCCAACTAAACAACAGAAATTGATGTCAGGAAGTGATCCCCCAATACCTGATGATGCTTTGTTAATTTCTGAACAACGAACAATTAACTGACCTATTTTTTTCCCAAGGGATGTGACAATTTAGTACTCAGACATAATATTTCCATTTTTAAAAAAAATATTCAAAGGAGAAAACAAGTAGCAAATGCATGAAAAGGTGAACAAAAGTCATATTTGATTCTGCTTTTTCAATGCTATGATTTGAAAAACAATCACAGCAAATAATCTGAAGCGTTTTCATATCCATTTTGACAGATTTGATGGTGCCACACAACTTTGAAGATATCACCCTTTGGTGTATGATTACATCTAACCTCACACAGCGAGCTTGAACAAACTTTGGGGTTAAAAAAATTGAACAAGAAAACGATTAGCTCAGTTATGTAGAGGAAGATAAGGCAAACATTTTGATGTTTCAAACGAAAAAATCTGTTGGTAATTTTTTGAGATATTTGAGTTTTAGACTTTTTATTTATCACACCCTAGTGTTAGCACGGAATCTCCATCTAAAAATGATCAAAACTGCCCATTTTTCCTGTTAGGTAATATCTAAGATAAAAGTAATTATTCAGAAGTAAAAATATGCAGTCATTGACACGAGAGCGAGTTCATACCACCTCATTCAGACTGACAGAGTGTGAAAAACCTATAACAGTAAACATTTCTCAGAAAATTTATAAAATATGTTTATTTGCCAGCTTGTCCTCAGTTTCATCATTCTGGTGAATAATTGTAGTAGAATCTACCTCACTTTTGAACTCTTTGGTGTATTATTGAGGTTTTTATGTGTTTTTAAAGAAATTTCACCACTGTGAAACAAGTACTTTTGCAACCACGTAAAGTGTAGCCAATGTTGAGTGAATCATCAGAAAACGCATAGATAGAATGTTTGGAAGCATTAAGTTAAGTATGGAGTAAAATACTTTGACATTGCAGTCTTAATGTGCAATAGTTGTACATGTTTGTATTAACTACATTTTCACACAATTTACTGAATTTATGCTATTTTTGTTGTTCTATACAATTAAAGATTGGTTGATTTTGGATGCCAGATAACCTACATCGACATTAAACACCCAACATCCATTTTAAGTACTCAAAATACATTAAGCATGAATATTACTGTTTATTTATAGCTTTTAATCTTATTTTTGTCTTTTTGTCCAGTTGCAAAGACGTTTCATGTAATATCAGGGGATTCAACTTCATAGTGAAGCAGATACTTACAAACATTCTATCCATGCATTGTCTGATAATTTACTCAACTTTGTCTATCCTTTTACATTGTTATGAAATGCTTGTTTCACGGTGGCAAAATTTGTGATAAAATGCACAAAAAACTCAAAAAAGCCTGTTACAATGAGATGATGAGACCAAATTTGCTAAAATTATTTACCAGAATTATGTAACTAACACAACCTGGTATTGCAAACATTTTCTCAGGCCTTTAGCCAGAAATGTTAGCTGTTATAGGTTTATCAAACCCTGTCAGTCTGGATGAAGTGGTTCATACTTTCTGCAGAGACAATGACTGCATATTTTTACTTCTGAATAATGACTTTTATCTTAGATATTACCTAACAGGAAAAATTGACAGTTTTGATCACTTTTTCACGGAGATTACATGCTAAGAATAGGGTGTGATAAATAAAAAATCTAAAACTCAAATATCTCAAAAATTTCCCAACAGATTTTTTCGTTTGATACATCAAAATGTTTGTCTGTCCTTCCTCTACATCATTGCTCTAATCGTTTTCTTGGTCAATTTTTTTAACCCCAAAGTTTGTTCAAGCTCGCTGTGCTCAACTGTATATGTATAGGTCCCTAATCTTGTTTTCTGACATTGCATGCCACAACATCATCGTCAACATGAGAAGGTGTATAAGCGTCACACAACCATCCTACCAAGAACCACATCAATTTATGTTTGAAAAATTTTACTGACGTTTTTTTATAAACATCTATCATTCTTTTTTAGCTTTCATGAAAACATTTGCAAATTTATTCTGCAACAAAAGGCATCTCTTGTTACAGAAAAATAATACACATAATCTTGCAATGCAGAGAAAAGGTCCTGCTCCCTGTTTTGTCTTAATAGTCTGTGATGCTAGATGCTACAGTCAGGAACCTTTTCAATCATGACTGACATAATTATCCATTTTGGGATTGAGGAGATGGCAGACTGGCGCAGTAAAACTGCTGGATTATGATATCCTTCCATGTTTTTGGATGCTATAATTCAGTCATGATGTACCTCTGAATATTTAGAATATATGAGATAATTATAATAGTCTCTCAGAGTCTAAAAATTTAGCTTACCAAAGCTTTCAGCCATCTCTCATGGCTTTCTTCTGAAAGCTTTGGCAAGCTAAATTTTTAGACTCTGAGAGACTATTATAATTATCTCATATGGAATACCCAAAGTCAGGATCCAATATACATTGGTTCATTTAGAATATACTTTTTCAAAACAGCTATACACAATTATCCAAGTTTGTGTGCGCACTTCATAGAATAAAATACAAAATGAAAATCAGGAATTAAAGAGAAAAAAGAAGACAATAAATTTGAGAATGACAAGAAAAAAAAAATTAACACCTTCGGTCCTTCGCTTTTGTACATATATTGTGAATTTCCTGGAGCATACTTCGTGCCTGGGTGGGGAGAAATGAGCAAGGAGATTTATCTGATTATTCTATTTTAGGACACAGCCTACACAATTCCAAGATTTATATACTTAGCAAATTTTAATGAAAAGTGTCCTTTATATATCCTGTAGAGTGTAGATGCAGCAGTATTGTAATAGTACAGTCATGATTATATGCCACACTCAGAAAAAAGGAGATTTAAAAAATTCCTTTTCCTTTGCATGTATATTTGAGTGGTTTTATATATCCGTTCACTTAATTTGCACAAAGGTGAATAACTTTATTTAAACTTCAAATCACACACGTGACTTTTAAAAATTATTTCAGCTTTACATGCTCTGAGAACAGTAGGGGAGACTGGGATAACATGTGCCTTTTTAATGGGCAAATTTTCCATTAATTGCATGTCATTAGTTTCACCTTTGGACTTCCGCTTTCATTTACAAACATGTACCCTGCTGTCCATCCGTCTAGATGTCCATTGGTAAAAGCAAATATTAGTGTTATTTCTAAGAGAGACTCTACCGGGACACAGATTTATTTTTTTGATAAACTTTGCTCTCAATTTAGAAGTTGTATGCACAATTTGTAGGTGAATTTGAAGTCCTAGAAATTCAACCCTCCAATGAACCCATCCCAGGGTTGCACTAACCCTGCTAACAAGCTCTATAGAATCCTGAAATAAATCTGGCAATTCTCAGTGAATATTCAATGTAGGTGAATCATAGCTATATCTTATGATTATGAAAGACACTTATATTGGGAACCCCAAAAAATAAGTGTGCTCAAACCAAAATATGGTAAGATAAAAATGCCTGTACCAGGAGCAAGTTGGATAATAAGCTATCTTATTTCTGTAATTAGTCTGATTCATATAGAAATGCACATGAAACTATCCATGACGTCAAAAGATCCTAGACTGTCACAGTGCTTGGTACGTAGATTTCTTGTTATTTAATCTGTGTATAAAAACCCATGTGAATTTGTGGGTCATCCAGCTAATAATTTGATCTGTTGTCATTTTTCAATGTCATTTTATCTGTCTATCTATTATAGTGGGGGAGAGAGGATGTGTAGGCCTATTTAGGTGTACCGAGCCAGGAAGTCTTTCAATTGTTCTCACATAAAACTGCAGAGAAGTAATAGAGACCCAGGAGCACATCTTGCAAAAAAACAAGGAATCCATGAAAATAGCAGTTGGCTGGTAGTCTTTTTTGATACAGGCCTTTTCTTAAACCTCAAAACATTCCAATAATTGACCCCAAAGAACAGGCAAGAACTAGGTCCATTGGCACCTTAAAGTTATGGGCTCTTCTAGATCCACACAACTCTACCTGATCTGACTACAAAACAGTTTTAAGGGGGGGGGGGGCTAAGCTTCTTATATGACATAACAAACACTTTGATCTCGATATATAATATATAGCCTATCATATTCATATATTATCATAATATATTACAAAACAAACCCATAGTTTCTGTTATCTTAAACTTTTGTTCAATGGGCAAAGTTGAAAAATTTATGAAATCATTTTGACACTAAGTAGCAGATAAAATACATTATAGTATAAAATCAATCATTACATCATTCTAGAATATGATACTATCATATTACCTAATATTTTGTGTAGGCTACAGAAGGTCATCCCTCGTGAGATCAAGGAATACTATTCATTAAGATTATGTTATTAGATTAATTATAAAAGCTTATAAATGATCAATATGTACACAATATTTAAAGTACATACTTAAAGTATTTGAATAAATTAAAATTATGAGTTAGCTTTTTGTCATATGTTTATTAATTTTGTTTGGAATATAAAAAAAATTGTTCATAAATAAACTAGTTATCAAAAATAATAGAATCTGATATGGAAATAAAATACATAAACAAAAGATATGTAGGCCTGTTAATGTACAAATAATATTGTATTGCCTCAGAGTATTTTATAGCCCTTTGTGGTTAAACCCCAAGGCTACTTAAAAATAGATCTACCTATTTTTGAAGTCATTGATATTAAAGGTGTATTTATATATATGAATAGAGAAATTCTTATTGAAGTGCATTATTTTTATAGTATATGTACCTGCAACTTAAATGAAGTGAAAATGGTTTGAAAATAGACTTGCAAGTATGCTTGCTAATTAATCAAACTTAACAAGCATGCACACTGCACAGTCAGTATTGGAACAGGTAATGTACGTGAGATTGAAGGCATATTGCCCCAAGATTTTGCCAACATTTCAAGAAAACTCTATTTAATGATTAAATGATTTCTGTTTTATCTAATTTGTTCAAATATTCCACCAACATATCAGGGATGGACGGTTGGATGATTGGGGCTTTACGTCCTGTATTTATGCAATTAGTAGGTTAATTAGGACAGGAGGAGGATTCAGCAATGAGGCAAGGGATGATTGCAACCTGTCCAACATAACCCCAAGTGACCCGGCAAGAGCTGGATTCAAACCCTGGACCCAGTGGTTGGCAGCCCAATACGCTACCCAAGCGAGATAACCCTCCCCCACATATTCAGGGTAAACAAAGTTTAAATTTTAGATGTATATTGGTAAGGGATGCACCACTTTTTCACTTCCGATCCGATACAGACCCTGGTATTTTGTTGCCGATAATACCACTGACACCGATACCATTCCGATACCGATACCATTGGTAATATATAGAGTAGAGCTACCGATCCGATCCGATATTGCTTTTTTGTGCTGGATCAGCCCTCATATAATATCGGATCGGTACATCCCTATCTGCTTTGACTATGAATGCCAGGTAGCATACAAAAATAATCATCATAATATATACTATAGATCTATATAATGACATTACTGATAAGCTCTGCAAACAAATGTAACCAATTCTACTACTACCTGCCATTACTAGATTGTTGATGCTATATATTTGTTTTGATTTACATTTAAAGGATGTTTTATCCTGTGTCAAGAGCACTTGCACCCTGTCTTACTGTCAATGTTCTTGCCTGTCACATTTCTTAAGCAAAATCAATGAAAAAATATAGGACATAAAGCCCCGTCAGTGTCAACCACCCACTGCCTCTGCTACTTCTATGACTAATTACTCATAACTACTAATTACTAATTACCAATTACTAATTACTACTACTATATATAAACTTCTACTTACAGGTTACTAATTACTAATTACTACAACTTTTTTATTAACTTAACCTATTAAGATTTCTGATAAATATTAAAGTTCTTACCTGTATAATAGCAATGTGCAAGGATAATCCCAAAGCCAGTAAAAGTGAGAGCTTCCATGTGGCACCCATGCTTGTCTCTGTGTGTGTGTTATGACCACGTGAGAAAGTGTGTGTGTATATATCACACTGATTATATGCTTGAGTAGATATGGAATGCTACGTCATAGCTAATTTAAGTGAATGGCAAGGCATTTCCCTATTTCCTTTAAATCCTTTGGTGGAGCTACTGGAGTCACCCTTAGTTCCTCATTATGTCATAGCCATTGTAGATCTAACAATAACCTCATTTGTCCAATTATACAGTGTATATGTATGAATACAGTATGATTTTGGCACCATAGACACTCCAAGATCAAGATTATGAGGAATTGTGCAGATATATCATGTCATGAATAATTCCACATATAGCCCACAGGTGTGTTCTACAGTTCTTCCAGAGCCCAGTTCAACATATAAGTCATGTCTGCATATAAATATGTCAACACAAGGACAACTGAGTTCATCTGGATATAATCAGTCAATTCAACTGATATCAGATAAATTGATAACACTACTTATTAATCAGGTGAAAACTCAGTGACACTGTAAAATGATTCATGAAACTTTACAGTGACATATACATAGCTCTAGAATAGTGTCCTTAATCTGAAGAAAACCCCATGAAGATTATCAGTAATAGAGACCATTGCCTAATTGACACCATGCCCATGTGTTTCCAAACTGGTAATTGCACTGCGCAAGCCCACCGCTAGGTGGCTAGCAGTGCCTTCTTTTCGTAGGCTTCCAGATTTGTCAACTAACATTTGCAGCAAATTTTATGTGTCAGCTCCTGGTTCACTGACATCACTTTAACAGTTCTCCTTTACATGTATGTTCTGTATCAGCATGAAGTTTTTCCCCCTCATGTTCAGACTTATGTCAGGGGGTTAATAGTGTCATATTCCAACTATTCTGCCTCAGACATTTCACTACTGTCCACTACAGCAGGCTGCCTCGCTGCTGCACAATGTACATGTTTGATGCACCACTAGAATCTGGTTAATCGGTTGCATGGAAGCTCATGGAGTACAGTGAATGCACCAGGTCACCCAGGTTCTTCGGTTGAAGTAGACTTCAGAGGCACGGGGATCAAGCAATTTGCCTCCACGTGACAATGCTGTAAACAACTGTATAAAACACACACATGGCCCTGTTAATTCCCTACAAAGGTTATAAAGTTTATGTTTTTTGTTGGAAATTATCTTTCTGTCTGTCAACAACACATTTCTGAAGAAATAAGAACTAAGTAATACAGCTGAAGTCCATTAAGATTCCTATTTTGTACCCCTAACCCAGAAACCATTGGATCCTGTTACATGGTAAAGCTTGGCTTGGCAATCTATTCACCAATTTCACTTTTACATGGAATGAAGAAATCATGTAGGCCTACTTTCTTATCCAGTAAAATGGGTGTAGAGCTGGAAAAGGCCTATAATACCTTTATTAGGGTCAGTGATAGGATAGTTCTACAACAAATACATTCCAAAGCCATAGGCTGTGATAAACCTCATCATGGCATTAACACAACATAAAGGTAAGTAACATGTATGGATATATGGACGAATAGATAGATAGATAGATAGATAGATAGATAGATAGATAGATAGATAGATAGATAGATATTGATGTATTGATTGATTGATTGATTGATTGATTGATTGGTATTTGGCAGATTAAGTAACTAGTATGACAGACAGCAGGGGCATATGTAGAAATGGCCCAATCCCCCCCGTAAATACGCCACTGATAGGCAGATATATAGATTGGTTGTTATTTAATTGCATGTGTGTGGGAGATAGATATAACAAATTGATAAGAGACAGACACATAACGATAGTTTGATAATATTAAGACAGAGAGATAGAGAGACATGTGTATGCTTAAATAGAGATGGATTGTCAGATTAATAGCAAAACAATTGGTTTAACATTATTTTAAAATTGCAGGGTGGATAAAGTCACAAGAGGTACTCACTCAGGGAAAGTAAGTATTCTTAGGGTGGAGGTACTGTGATGAAAGCTATCCCCGATTCATTGAACTGTTGAACATACATGGTTAGGAGATAGATAGATAGATAGATAGATAGATAGATAGATAGATAGATAGATAGATAGATAGATAGATAGATAGATATACAGATATACAGATATACAGATATACAGATAGGTAGATACATACATAGATACATAGATAAATATATACATAGATTAGATAGGTAAATAGATAGACAGATAGATAGATAGATAGATAGTAGGCTTATAAATATGACATTTATGCCTATATGTGTTATTTAGGAAACATTAGTTCTTGAAACAATGTCAGAAATGTGTTCAGTCTCACAGATATATGAAGATAAAGCCAGTCATACATTAAATGGCTGTGTGTATATTAATACACAGAAGTTTGTAATAATGGTTTTGTGTGTTGAGCTATTTTGATTTATCAATGCAAATGTGATCTGAAACATCAAAGTTTGCAAGAGTTAGTGTGGCCAGTGCCTGTGTTCCTATGCTGAGACTGCAGCTGCAGCAGGTACAGTCCACTCCACACTGCAGATGGATGGATGATTGGGGCTTTACGTCCTTTATTTATGCACTTAGGAGGCTAATTAGGACAGGGCGAGGACACGGCAATGAGGCGAAGGATGATTGAAACAGCCGTCCAACATAGGCCCAGGTGACCCGGCAAGAGCTGGATTCGAACCCTGGACCCAGCGATTGGCAGCCCAGCACGCTACCGCTAGACCAACCCTCCCCCCTCCACACTGCAGAGGGAGATATGTAGGACACAGGCTTCACAGGGTTCAATGGGAGTGAACAGTCCTACTGGTGAGATTAATCTTTGGAATTGGCTGTGTTGCTACCACATGTCATGCAGGTTACCATATGTCACAAAATGGTATTTTTTCAATTTTCAGTTATTCACTTATTTTCCATTTCTGGACTTGTGATTAGGTACTTTTGTTCGTAAAGTAATATGCCCCCTCACCAGGGCTAGAATTTTGAGATTTATCTTGATAGATTATACCCTACATTGAAAATACTGATTTCAGGAATCTTAATATTTATATGTCCTACAGTCATGCATTGAAAGTATTTATTTTGTTGATTATATGAGATGAAAAACAGATCCCTCTCTATTTCATGAGGGTTGTTTTATCTGGGGTACACTGCACATATTCAAATCCCAATAATGAAATCCATTCCAAGATATGTTAAATTCCAAGTATAGGCCTACAATCATTGTGTAGGGGAGTGCCAAAAAAAACGAACCTCTTCCTAAGATGTGCACCCCTGTGTTTTTCAGCTAATAATAGATTTGGGATGATCCAGATCATATGATTAGTCAAATATTTTATAGAATTATTTCATCACATTTTGTAATACTAATAATTGTAGGTGCCCAGAAAGAAGGACCGGATGAAAATGGCTCCATTTCTTATTAGATTTCATGAATTTAAGCCTGTGCACCGACAATAATGGTGGTGGAGATCATGCGGAGACTACGCCATGTCTTTTTTTATTTTCTGGCAAATTTAAGAAAAACAAATCCAAAATGCCCTTTGGTTGTGGTAACACAACAAAAATCGGGAAACATACACTGTTACCTAAAAGGCACACCCAAGTCTAAGTCCTCCATGTTAAATGTGAAGTGCAAAGTAACGTGCAGTGAAATATGGAGGTGCCTTTTGGGCAACTGTGAGTGTACTTTTTGAAAGCCCAATTTTACCTCAAAACTATTTCATCCCGTCAAACAATATATAATGTGTATTATTTAGTTTCCTAGTCATATTTTGATAGAATATACATCGCAATGTACAAGCTAATATGAACATTAATTAGTGAACATCGTTATGATATTCTAAGGGATGCATCATGTCGCAAACTCAGTACCGTAGATACTGGAAGCTTATATACCGTACAAGGGTAGCTTTTTAATTTTGCATTCACAGAGGATCAATCTTTTTCAGAAAAGCGTTCAAAGTCATCCAGAACTGTTCAAAGTCACCCCGTTCTACGGTAGCGCAGTGCATCACTCATCGCTATGCGATTCGTACATGTCTAGTTTAGTTTCAGGTCAATTGACTTTGCATAGTCAAGTCAATTGTCAAGCGCAGCTCCTCTGGATGTGATGTTCCTTACATATCTTGCATATGGTGAAACTTCCCAGTCTGGTGAAAATGAGAACTGCATGCTGCTGCCACCTGGCACTAAAGTTGATTTTGTATGCTACAGCATTGCTGTCCCAAGAAATAGTTCCAATTTCATTGCACATTCACAAAATTTCTATTCAACATTCAACATTGATGTATACCTGAGTCAGACTCGGCAGACGGCAATCGCACTCTCTAATAAGGAAGTAGACAAGGCCATCAGCACACTCAGAAACAGCCCCAGTTTCCTCCAGACAAAATTGTGTGAGTTCTTCAGACTGAAATGATGTGGACCATTCGCAGGAGCTCGCGGAATAGCACACTAGTCACTAGGTGGCAACACATGACAGCACATGTTCTGATCTTCCAAGGCTGGAAAAAGAAGTGGCAATGTAACAGCGGTCCACTTGTAGACAGGATACTTCCACAAATCTGTGAGGTCTACAGTTGCTGTAGACTTTAAATTGTAACGATCAGTCTGCCATTGACTGTTTTGAAATACACAAAATTTCACAGTGAAGATGTACAAAGATAAGGAATGGATAACAGATAACATACTTAAACTGTTTATATGCTAACTCTATTAAAGTATTAAAGTCCAAAGAACAAAACTCCAAAAAATTATTTAATAAACCATGACTATCTATTGGTAATGAGGTATAAATTACAAGTGGCATGCGATGAAAACTAGAACTGTGAAGCATAAACTACTTAATTGTATCAAAGAGGATATATCTAATATATTAGAAACAATTTTACTTTTTACATAGAAGTTCCTGTTGTCTTGTTGAAAAGTTTGATTTGAGGAAAGGGAGGGATGGGTTTTCACCAAAATTGTGGTGGGGGTGTCCTTTTCTTGTCAAAAGTAGGTTATTTATGGTAGGTCTTTAGCCATTGGCGGTAAATGATTCACCACCGATGGCTAAAGACCTACCTGTATGCCCGTCCTTTTACTTTTGGACTGACACCAGAAGAGCAGATTATAATCAATCTTTTTTTTCAAACAATTCTAATATGAGGGATTTGGAAACTGAAGTTTTCCGTACTCTTATGGACCAGTCTGGAGAAAATGAGAGCTGCATGCTACTGCCATCTGGCACTAAATTAGTTTTGTATGCTTCAGCTTTGCAGCTCCAAAGAAATAGTTCCAATTTCATGGCACATTTACAAAGTTTTTATTCAACATTAAGGTAAACCAGAGTAAGACTCCGTAATCACATTCTCTAAGGAAGTAGACATGACCATCATCATACTCAGAAACAGCCTGGGTTACTTCCAGACAAAATTTTGTGAGTTCCCCACTCTCAGTTTAATTAGAACGCTCGCTGGAGCTCACAGAATTTTACACTTGTCACTAGGTGGCAACACATGACGGCATTATGTTCTGCCAAGGCTGGAAAAAGCAGTGGCAATAAAACAGCGGTGCACTTATAGACAGCTTCTGGACAGTTGATAAAGACCTCATCTTGATCGTGACCAATCAAACAACCTCTGGTTTCCATGTTCCCATACTAAAAGCAATCACGATGAATCATTAGTACAAATTTATTGATTTTGTATCGCGACATAGGCCAACATTATACAGTAGTCAACTTTTGAAGTGGATCAAGAATTTACATATAATTTATATTAACACAAAAAAATATGAGTAAATGACCTTAGTGCAATATGTTGATGTGATGTCTTGGCCATGTCTTGGTCGACAAAACTTCATGCTTCACTAATTTTTTACCCTTCAAAACGATGATTGTTTGTCACAAGGTGCAAAATGGTCTGTAACACTAATAAGCAATGGCGACCTTAATTGAAAACAGGTTATCATTTCTTTTGTAACTGTGAAATAAACCAGACATTGTTTTGTTAACTCAATTGAGCTCAACTTTTGATTTGATGTTCCACATTCACTGTTTTCAAAAATCTGTGGCTTTTCCAATGGATATGAACAATTTCACCAAGCGGGAGAGCCACCGGCTGGGGCATACTTCATCAAGTGACTGGAGAAAATTTGTTTTTCAATCATATTTAGTAGACAATTGAGGACTTCTTTTTTTAACATTTTCAGTTTAGGTTCCTTCGGTCCAATTCGACTTTGTTTGAGTGACCAAGGCTCTGAAATCACCACTCAATTTTGGTGCTGCTACAGTGTATTCACTAGTGTGTGACAAGTCATTTTGCACCTTGCTTCAAACAATCGTGTCTTGTGACCATCAAAGTCACTGAAGCCAAACAATCTCGTTCAAGCACATTACCAAGATATCAGAGTTAACATTTCATGCAAAATTATGCAGCAACAACAACTGATGTCAGAATTGCTACGATGTAAATTCTTGATCCACTTCAAAGTTGACTACTGTATTTCAAAGGGAAATACATGTAGTTCTCTCTTCCCTGTAACTTACAAAACAGCTGTAAAGGCCAGTCAATCTTTTGTTGAGCTACAGCAGGAAATTTGATATGCAAAAAGAGTGGACCGCCACACTGTGAAAATACTTTGTGACTCATGATGACCGATGAAGTGTCAGTTTCTCTACATTCAACATTGAAAACGTGGCTCCAGGCTGTTTGATTAGTCATGATCAAGAGAAGGCCATTTTGTCATAATTGATTAAAGAGTAAAAATGAGATACATAATCCTTTTGTGTGCCTGTCACCAAAAAGCAGGATTAGTCTCCTTAAATGAATTAACATTGAAAGTATTGGGTATGATCAAGACAAATCATCAGCATGATGACACATTAAGTGACATTTCACAATGTAGCAGTCCACTCTTTTTGCATATCAAATTTCCAGGCTGTAAGGACTGAGCATGTAAAGCTTTACCTACAATAGAAAGCCTAATGCATATAATTATCAGGGTGCAGTACCTGGTGCGCTAGATGCACAATTATTCACCTGGGATTGTCTGAAAAAAATCACGATTTGTCATAAAATATGTGACAAAAAAATTACATAACAATACAATGTGAGATGTATTCTATCCCAGATTCTACGCATAATTGCATATCGTATATAATATTACACTAGCACACGTGATGTGACAGCTCATGACCACCGCACCTTTTCTTTGTGCCTGCAAGCAACCTCCTGGCCTCTTCTCGACACCTCTCATACTCATGCCTTCCTATTTTTCCCATCCCTTTCCTCTCTGCCCCATTCGGCTACCTTCCTCCTCCAATTTCTCCTTCGCTTCAACCCTTCGCCAGCATGTTTTGCATCGTAGTTCCTCTACTGCTCACATTCTGACGGCGGCGCCACCATCGCCCTTCTTCCCGCCAAAACGATCCAGCCAGTCCTCAGTCAGGGCCACAGTCACCCATACTTGCTTACCAATCAGAAATGCTCATGACTTACTTTCCCTCTGTCATGACAATGTTCTACTCGCCTACCTCTTACCAAATCGCCATGGGCCGGCCACCTGCCCAATCCAATTCACCCTAACCTCTTCAATGAGGATCCACACTAAACAGCTATCCTGTGGACCTAATGTAGGATGAATATTAAACTAAAAATTGGAGCATTGAACCAAATGTGCGCGTTTCTATGAGCAAAACATGATATCGTAACTTTCATCCAAAGGATTGACCAAATTGTTAAAAGGAAAATGGGCTATGCAGGAAATGAAGCAAGGAGTGAATGAAGGAAGAAAGCAAGGAAGACAGAAAGGAAGGATGAAATGATGGAAGATTAAGGATTGCAGAAAGGAAGGAAGGCAGATAGATAGATACAAAGATTGATTGATTGATTGATTGACTGACTGATTGATTGATGGATTGATTGACGGATTGATTGACTGATTCGTCGACTGATTCATTGGCTGCTTGATCGACTGATTGATTGACTGATTGATTGACTGATTGATTGACTGATTGTCAATGATCAATCTGATATCAGATTGACAGATCTGTACAGACAAACAGACAGCTAGACAGCTATTACAGTCTTCTTAAAGTGCTTGCACATTATACTATCTGCAATTCTGAATTGCAATTCACAAACATGCAATGTATTTGTTTACTGCAGTCAAAATAAACCAATATAAAATGTAAAATGTGTGCCATTAATTATAGAGTGTATATCTCTGATTAATATATTAAATTCTTCTCATTTTCCATTGGCCAGGGATTTCTCAAATCAAGTTCATGTGTGTAATGAGATTTCACCACTATTTTAACTTTAATTTTTTAATAAAAGAGAATATATACTGTGTCAATATTAAATACATCCATTCTTCACATGATTCTCTTCATTGTTTCATGTACACATTGCACTTAATAACAACTTAACTGCCCAATTGAAAATAATGTACATGTAGTCACTCACTGCATAACAGAATGCTTACAACTTATCATGAACTTATCTGCAGACTGTCTTATTCCCAATTCATCTTCCCAATTTCTGGCTTCTAATCCCAAACGATTCTTTTTTCCCTTATTTGTCTGCCCTAATGGGTAATTTCTAGTCATATATATGGTGCCACCATTTTACAGGTTGTGCCAGTGAGGTTTTGTCTGATAGTAAGTGCATGGCACAGTGAGTACACCGCAAACATATTTGTCGTGAACTGAATATAGATGCATAGTACATTAAGTTTACTTAGACCGATCGTACTCGATGGCCCAATATCATGGAATGACAAGAAAAAAAAAGGTACTGAATATCTGACACAACCTTTCATGGGTATATCCAAATAAAACATTTTGCCTTATTTATAGTCATATATAAGTTGTCATCCTTTTTTTTGGTATAAACTCTAAAACATTCTTGTATTAATTGCTAATTTATTGTATTTCTGAGCGCTACTGTGTTCATCCACATTTCATGGTATTTCTGAAAACAAACAACTTACTACTTTATATAATTAACAAATAGTTATTACCTTTTAACAACATAAAATAATTTACTCTGACCATTACAAAATAGACCTATGTAATCTATAATCTCTGCCTCAGGCAGTTTGCCATGAAAAAATTGATTTTTGCCTTAATGAAACATTTTAATTAGGTACTTCATAACCCTTAATGTGTAATAACGTAATTTTACAAGTTGAATTAGTAAGAATGTATCAACATAAAATGGAATTAGAGTGAATTTTTTCGATAACTATTGATCATGTTTTTGGTAACCCGTTTTAAATAACAGAGGTTGAGATAAGGCGGAAGGAAGAGTTCTGAATGAACTTTTTGTTTTCCTTTGCCCAAAATATTCTTGACTTTAGATTTAATCTACCACTGCCCACCAGGTGGAGCGGCTTTTGCTCACAGCTCCCCCTGCATATACACCATTTGTAAGTCATGTGACGGCAGCAATTATGTTCACAGGTATCTCACAAAAAGGTTTTGAAAGGTTCGAAACTAAACATAAAAGCCAGGAAAGTCATTAACATTTTGTTCCGGTGCAGAAGTAATGCAAAATTGATTTACGGTTGAATGAAGTCATCAGTATTGCTGGTAATATTGTAGATTGGCAGTAAATTTAAATACAGCATAGATGGTTTCTAATCCTACAATCAGGCAATGGAAGCCACAGGGTGTTTTCAATCAGTTGGAGAAAACTCAAGTTAACACAGAAATGATAGATAGATGGATAGATAGATAGATAGATAGATAGATAGATATGGCAAGTGCAGCCCTCTAAGCCCAGTTCTGGGCACTAACGAGGGTTGATTGATGAGACGGGAGAGAGAGCGGGAGTCCTCAACATGTTACACATTTACCCCATGTGAGGAATCTTTTACTTGCCCAGCAAAGACACTGATACAAAGGGCCACCAATTTAATGTCTCATCGGAAAGACATCCAGCTGGGATCTTGCTCATGAAAGTCCATTTAAAATTTCTGGTTTTCCCCAACCAGGAGTCGAATCCATGCAGGCAAAGACCTTGAGCGGAGAAGGCAGGAACCCTAACCACTCAGCCACCCAGCTGCTTGTTTCATCAAATGTTCTCTGGAGGGGCATGTCCAACAATTGACGGACCAATTACATTACAGCCTTTCAGTTTGATAAAGAAAAAATGAGGACCAGTTTGCTGTGAAAAATGCACTACGTGACTCATGATAGCCTATGAAGTGACATCTTCTCTACATTCAACATGGGAAACATAGAGGCAGTTTGATTATTCATGATCAGGAGAAGTCCACTTGGCTTGTCATAACTGATTTTGGATTGAAAATCAGATGCATAATCCTTTTGTTTGGCTGTCACCAACAAGAGGGATAAGACTCCTTCAATCAAATTACAGTCCTTGTCATATTTACATGGAATCTCAAGTTTTTTTCTATGCTGTTGAACTGTGATGTCAGAGATGACTCTATTCTAGCATTGCAATATATGTAAATTAACGACAAGCTGTGATGTCATTTCAAACTGGGTCAGATTCCCCAGCTTCTAACCAATGCGAATCCGCCAAACTGAGCATCACAGTTTCAACTCAGTGTCAGAGTTAAAATTGGGTCTGGGAAAACCCATGCAAGTTTGACATCACAGCCTCTCAGCCAATGGGCTGCCAGAACAAATATATACATAACATAAGCCATGTGTTTACAAACAAATTGTCAAAGCCTTCTGTTTATACCAACTTCCATCAAAGTTTAAAGTTGTAAGTTAGCAAGTTTGTAGATTTATCAAACAACTCTGTGGCGATTACAACAGTTGTCTACTGTGAATGCTCACCAAGCTGCCATTTGGTAGGATTAGACTGGTGATTGCTTGTGATTGCTGTGATAAATCATTGGGATCAAAAATGTAATGCTTCCTTCAATATATCAATGTTTGAACTGTGATGACGTAGTTTACAGTCAGCCCATTGGCTATCAAGCTGTGATGACGTAGTTGTAGGGGCCATCCCTGATAAAACTCTTACTCTGACACTGTGTTGAAACTGTGACGCTCAGTTCAGGAGGATCAACATTGGCTAGAAGCTGGGGAATCTGACCCAGTTTGAAATGACATCACAGCTTGTAGTTAATTTACATATATTGCAATGCTAGAATAGAGTCATCTCTGACATCACAGTTCAACAGCATAGAAAAAAAAATTGATATTCCACGTAAGTCTGACAAGGACTGTAACATTGAAAGTATTGGGTAAGATCATGACAAATCATCAGTATGATGACACACAAAGTGCAATTTTCACTGTGCAACAGTACACTCTTTTTCGGTATCAAAGTGACAGGCTGTAAATAGAAATGTTCATCAAATGAATTCAATGTAGGCCTACAACAACCAACCAACTTAACTGAGACATCCAATTCACAAACCCACTGACCAACAACACAAAAACTCAAAACCAACTCACCAGCCAACCAAAAATCCAAAACAACTCACTTTTGAGTTCCTCTGCCAAATGTAAGCTTTTAAATCTTCTGCATAAACATTTTCACTAATTGACTGCTTAAAAGCATTTGACTGTCTTGACTGCTTTTTCATTGGACTTGACAGAAACTGGTCAGTTGGAAAATGTGATTAGCAACAGTATATATTGCTCAGTCTTTTCACTTTCTATGTTACAAATGTTTATTTCCTCTGCGAATTCAATGAGTTTTATTAAATTCTGAATACTTTGCAATCTTTTAATGATAATTGGTGATTTTAATGCACATGTGAATTTTAATATTTAATTCAAACACTCATTTCCTCCTAGGATAATAACTGGATGTTTATTTAATTATCCAAACAGGAAAATTAAACTATATCAAAAGGAAGGAAGACAGACTAATTTTGCCTGGCTTAACAGGGAACATTATTTTTTACTGCAGTTGAATTACATTTATATGACATTAATACATTTAAACTATTTTTGAACAAACCAACACTTGAGGACCAGATTTGTAAGGTATGCATCCAGCCGAATACTGAATGAGCTACCCTGACTAAATAAATGATTTTGACTTTGAAAACATTAAAATTCCGTAATTACACACTATTTAAAAAAATAAGATGATTTTTGTTGAGCTGGCTTCAAAAAATCAAAAGAAAAAAGTGCTGTAGTATCATTTATTAGTTATAACTTGTAAGGTTGTAACTTAGATTTACATTATTTTGCTTCTTTACCTTTATATTACCCCAGACTTGAGTTTTCTGATTTTGAGACCAGATGAACTTTAGACCTGTTAGGCCAAACCTCAGAAGTGTTTCAATTTAACACAAGGCAAAATTTTAAAACTGTTATCCAAGGATTTGCATTTTCAATATAAATAAGTTGTGCCCAGAAAAATTTAAGAATTTATTCAGCAAAATATGGATACGTTAGAGGAGGAAGAATCAGCCATTTCATCTTCCCCTCCAGTGATGTACACGACGCTCAGCCGAAGAAATAAACTGAACAGAATCCCCGATCCAAAGAAGAGGTCTTCCTGGTTGAAGAGGATTCCCACAAGATGGTAAGGAAATAAAAATTTCATTATTTCATATTCATGTACATAAACTGAAGGACAAAATTGTTTTCAATTTGACATGATTTAAAGGATAAAATTCTTCAAACTTATTTGTTGTGTGTTTGATGTCTTAGGGCAGATTTCACGAAAAGCGCTCTTAAAAGGTACCTTAAACTTTCCAACCATTTTGTTATCTCTCTGTTGCTTCCTGAAGCAAATAAACCTATTACTAAGTACATCTGTGAAGTAATGAATAAATATCAATAAATTTTTCCTCAAATATGCAGCTTTTTCCTCTTAAAAAGATAACTTTTTATCCCTCATGAGGACAATTTTGGACGGCCAAACTTACTTGTGATCAGACATGCTCACTTTGGCACTCTGTGGAATCTGCTAAAACCAATTCAGGAAAATGTAATGGTATGTGATTGATAAAAAACATCTTGAAAATTATTTTGGAACCATTTCTAATTGTCTTGGTCATTATAAAATCTGAAAAAAATGAAAAATAAAAAAAGACTGCTAATGTAACTCGATTCCGTCCCAGGACACTGAGGTTACATTAGCAACTTTTACATGGAAATTTTTCTGTGTTCTCGCTACTTATGCCAATTTCAAACATGAAATTATAATATTTTATTGAAAAAAGTGTCTTATTTGCCTATATACATCACCAAAAACATAAATGACTGGGTGTGGTACCTCTTTCTTTATTGCTAATGTAACTGCTATTTTGCATCCGTCCATTTCATAGTGTTACATTAGCAAAATGTGTGCATAAAAATTACATTAAAAAACACGTGATTAGATCTCAAATTTTTTCTGAACTGAAAGCCAGGTCTCCCAAGAGCAGGCCAGGTGTGGTACCCTGCTGGTAACTTAATTTATATTGCAGTAGGATCAGCATAAAAAATTCCGTCCTTCATCATTCATCATTGTTACATTAGCACAAGGCCATATTTTTAGCTACTCTGACCTACCAATCCAACAGAAAAGATTGTTTACCCATGATTTTATTTAATGGATTGACACAATAAAAGATCTAGAATTCAGCTTTTTTTTGGTCCTGCCAGCTATACTCAAAAGAAGCACCCTGAGAAAATCTGAGAATCTACGAATCGATTATGTCTGGCCTTATCAGTATTGTGCTAATGTAACTTGTGGACAAGTTGTGGTAAGTCATTTTGCAGCTTTTTCGTGAAATCTGCCTTAGACATTAACAACGACCAATTAGCCATGTTTAGCCTACATATAATATTCTTGTCACGAGGCATAGCCTCTACACAAGTGCAGACCATGAAATACAGTAATTAGGCTCATCCCTAAGATCAGTTGCCCTTACAGCAGACGAACGACGAGTACTTACATTTGGCTGTTAGTGGACATCAATGACCTCACAGCAGGCCCTATCCACAGCATTGAAATAAGCTGTTAACGTGTCAATGAGTAATTTCTGATCTCATTGACACTTAGTTGGTCTCTAGATATGATAACATTGCAAGTATAGGCTATGACTTCATAAATTGCTTATGACTCATACAGAATAACATGGCATGTATAGGGCTCTGACCTCACAAGGAACATTTCAGTCCAAATCTGTAAGCACTTGAAGTTCGTCTACCGTAACTGCACAAAAAGCACTCAGAAAGACTCTCCATTGAGCAGTGAGGCCCAGCATTCGGGATGTTGGTGGCTGGCATGTCCCAGTATGAGGACGTTGCACGTCAGAGGGGCTGCGCAAGCCAGCAGTCAGCAAGCTCAAAACCACCTTTGGTCTAACAGCCTGCATGAAGGACCTTCCAAAGCCTGGCAGACCTGCAGTCACGATCATTGATCAAGACAGGCACAACATCCATCGGAATCCGGGTGACTGTTTCAATACCGTTTCAAGACCGCAACCACATCCACAGCAGCCAATTCCAGGTACTCACAACCCAAGAGTGAGTGCCAAAACAGTTATGGGGTGGCCTCTCGATAGCGGCTCTTTTGTCTTAGAGAGGTCTCCCCATAATGAAGAGACAAAACATGCTACTGCTATGTTCTTTTTATTTCTGTAAAAATGTATTATATGTATTATTGTATATGTCTTGTCTCTTTGTTATGAATAAATTTCTTGTCTGTCTGTCTATGATATGGCTTGCAAGGCAGATGGCTTTCTAGGCAGGCCTGGCAACCTTACATCCATGCAAACGGCCTATATTTTGACAGATGTGAATTATGCTTTCTGACCTCCTGCATGTTTATTCATTATTGCAGTGAAATGGGTCACACCAAACCTTATTTGATCTGATAGGTTGAAAAAACTAAGAATTACGAACTGTTTTCATGTGCCATCATGGTATTTTTCCTCCAGGACTTCATAGAATCATACCACGTTCTCCTAAAGAAGCGATGACGTATTAGCTTATAAACTTTTTTGTCCTTGAGTTTATATTCTTTCGGTGAAAGCCTATACCGTACAGCTCTGTCGAAGTTGGCCCTGGCCCCAAGGAAGCTCAGTTGATATAAAACAAAATTAAGCAATTTCCCTCCTAAAAAAATTATAAGAAAAAAATCCATGGCAAAATTGAGGACATTATGATATTGAGGACAGTTCATCATTCCCTGCTTCTTTTTTCGAACATTTTGCAGTGTGCACCCACTGAACTGCCAGTGCTCCTGTAGATACCCTCTAAAATGATCTATATTATTTTGGGCCATGCATGACTCTGTAAATTCTGGAAGCCATGCACTCTCAAAGATAAGAGTCATGACATGTTTAGCCACTTTGTGCAAATAGTTTCTAAATCAGTTGGCTCAGCAAAAGCCTTTGACGTGCCAAACTGTGCTTCACTGACCTGAGCTCAGTTTAGTGACTTAAAAATAAACCTTCAACATTAAACAAGGTCAGAGACTTTGCTGTTTACAATATAGTGGGGTTTGAGGGTTTCTTTCACAATAAAGGGACACAGATAAGGGCAAGTTGTAGACTATGCCATTTTAGACCATATATTTTAAAAAACAAGTAGGGCCTGTAGACTTTTTTTTTTTTCTTCCTCTTTTTTTTCTACTTTTTTTCTTTTCTTATACTTAAAGAGGCAAGCTTATAAGTAGGCCTATGGAGAATTAATCAATCAATCAATCAAGCAATCAAGCAATCAAGCAATCAATCAATCAATCAAATAATGCTACTGAGAAGCTTAAATATAAAGAAGTTCCTTGTTTAAGTTTTAGAAAATTTTCCTTGGTAATATTTCAAAGGTTATTTCTTACAGTGTAGTTGATGCGGTTCTTCTGGACTTTTTCTTTGGCAATGATGCCAATGCCAATTAGCTGAGAATTTGGCATTTAATGACTAACCGGTGGTAGTTGCTCAGAAGTGAGTTTTTGTTGCTTTATTTTCTCACTGCAGCTGGCTAAATTCTATGCTAAAATCAAAACATTTGTTGAAATGTTGCAGTGAAATTCAGCTGAGCAATGTCACCAAGCCCCAGGATGTGGAAGATGTGCTGTTTGAGCTTCTTAGTGACAAGACTGAAAAGGTTTCCATCCTCAAATTCTGGTCTGTGAGTATATTGAACATGCAACACCATTGAATGTAATATTATATTTTTATTTAGCCTCAAAAAGAGATACATTGGTAAAAAAAATATACATGATAATATGACAAGTAGATAGCTTTAAAACAATGGGTGGTAAGATTTAAAAGGGGTAAAACATAGTAATAAATTAATGTAATGTTATCCAAAATAGTATTGAAATTACTTTTTGTCAGGTTGTAGGATATACAATTATTGCGGCCACAATTAATTATAATTATAGCCTTCTCATTGACCTGATTCGCAATAAAAGTTAGAGAAATTATAAGAGTAAAGCCAGCAAAATTCCCCAATTTCAGATACAATTTGTTGCACCTTATATGATATTTGACTCAACAGCCATTGGGTAACTAATATTATTTTACTTTGAAAAAAAAAACTATAATATTATTTCTTTGCAAGGCCCTGAAAAGTACAGGACTCCGACCAAGCGACCCAAGACTGCAAGAATGCTACAAGCAGTTCCTGGCGGTGAGGATGGAAGCAGGAAAGACGGACGATGAAGATGATCTCCTGATTGACCGGGCTACTTTCAAGAGGTGATACACTCTAAAAAATTTAGACAAAATTGGTTTTTTAGATTCAAAATGGTTTTTAAAAAAACCAAATTTCAATGCAAAAAACCAACATGGATTTTTTTAAAAATCCATGTTGGTTTTGCATTGAAATTTGGTTTTTCAAAAAACCATTTTGAATCTAAAAAATAACGTGCAAGCACTTTAAGCGGCGTCGAAGATTCATGACAACTCATTGACTTGTCATGGGCCTTTGGCAGCACTTACAAAAATGTTCATGCTGGCCCTTAAAAATATGGGAACCTTTAAAGTGACAAAGAATTTGGGCAAAAATCTGAACAATAAATAAATTTCATCCGAATTTTTTTTAGGAAGCAGATAATGATGTAAGTAAATAATATATGCATATATTCATAATGAACAGTAAGGGCTATTCCATTTAAAAACCTGCTGGTCAGGTTGATTTATTTTTCGTAAGATGGATGTAGGGATCGGCGAAAATTCGCTTCAGATGTATGGAGTATGGTGGGATGCAAAAGAAATCGCTTTAGATGTACGGGGGGGGCATTATCGCTCCATGAAGGCTTACGCATTGTAATAATAAAATTTTCATTTGATGCATGTGGGGTGGGTAAAAAATTTGCATTTAATGCACGGGGGGTCAAAAATAATTCACTTTAGATGCATGAGGGGGTAAAAAATGTAACCTGACCACCCCACCCCCAGGTTTTTAAATGGAATAGCCCTAATGTCTGTTGGAATAATATATTTTGCGGTAGCCCCTAAAAAATATGTCTTTGAATCCACAGATTACTGTTGCATGATGAGTCTTTCATTATCAAAGTGCTAATTGCCATCAATGGCAAATTGGCTTTATTAATTACACTTCAAGTGCCACCAATCCAAAGTTCTGTGTGCTGCACTGTGCACAATTATATCCAATTGAACAAGACAGCAATTTATAGAGTAGAATATAAAAGAAATGGCTAAATTGGTTAAGACACACAAATAGACAGAGAATCACCATGGTCTTTTGCAGTTTGATTGCCTTGGAGTAAATACATGAAACGGCGCGAAATTCTGGATCCTCCTGGATCACAACAAAGCATACAAACAGGAAGCAGGTTGACGAAGGGATGCAGTCAGCAACAAGGGAAATAAAAGAGCTATATAGGCCTATATTTTGCTGAATGTATAGCTATAGTAAACAATATATATATACAATGGAATCCCAAGAATGGAATAGACATGGATAGCTATATGGATTGAACTTGAAAAAGGCAAAATTATTGAGTAGGCCTATGTAGAAGGATGCGTGCGCATCTTGATTATGCTTGACCCTTGACCCCTGACAGTCAGTCTATTTATTTTCTTTATTAATTTTTTTGTTAAAATGGACCACCAAAATCGACTGGCCTCAAGAGAAAATTCCATAGAAACTGCATTTCAAGTTTCATTGCGAATGGTGAGAGAGGACGATCTCCACAGTGCTAACAAGAATGACAAAAATGCTAGGGGCAACAGCTGGCTGACGCCGCTAAAAACCAATTTTGTCCCGACATTTTTTAGAGTGTAACAAATGTTGCAGAATTTTGCTTCGGATTAGAAAAACAACATCTCAAAAAACACTTACAAATTTGAATGATGTTTCAGAAATTTTCATAATAAGTAATACGCAAAAAATGAGTTCAATCCAAATACATGTATTGTATTACAATAACTGAGAAGACCACACTGTTGCATTTGTTGGATTGCAATCAAGTGTGATTCCTGGACTTGTTGCGGTTGCAGAGAAAAATTATTCAAAACTTTGTTGCTATAATTACAATCACAAAGGACACAAATGTGATATTGAAATTAAGAAGATCACAATTTGAGATCTATGTTGAGAATATAAACAATTTGTTCTGTTGTTAGAAATAGACGTTGGTCTTGCTTTGGTTCGAGAGAAGTAATATGAAGACAATGGGAATTTATTATAACACTATCAATTAATCATCATTATATTAATTCAAATCAATGAAGAGATAATCCATTTTTTTCTAGATGTGTGACGGAAAACATCTTTCTTGTGAACCGTGCCTTCAAGAAAGATTTGGTCATCCCGGAGTTCCACACATTCTCACAGGAGATCGAGAACATCTTCACCAAATGCAAGGACAACAGATCTGGAAAGGTGTGAAATTAATATTAAATTTGCAATCTTATATATATTGAAAAAACAAAAAAACAATTGTCATGTGACTGTTGTTAGAGGCTAGAAAATTAAATTGTCATGCTGACCACAATTTTGTTGTGGAACAGGCAACCGTTACTGTTGATCGGTATACAAAGACTCCAATAGCACCAAATTGACAAAGCCTATTCTGGAACCGAATTTTAATCTTATCAATGTGACTAAATTTGTACAATGTGCATGGATGTTACTAATTGTGACAATGGTATTTTCAGCCAGCCACTGCCATCCCACAATTGGCAAGACTGTCTCCAAAGAGGTGGGGAGTGGCTCTGTGCACCATTGATGGTCAAAGGTAATTGTTGCAATATTTTAAAATGTTTTTGCGACACATGTTGACTTTCTGTCAGTCGGTTATTGAATCGATTATCGAATATCTAAAAGTGAATACCTAAAAACCCATTTGAATCATTAACACTCGGATTCACTCAAATATTTTGATACAAATCCAATTTTTTTTTTCAGGTTAGCTTTTGGAGATACCAACATCCCCTTTGTGTTGCAAGCCTGCACCATGCCCCTCAACTATGCCCTGGCCTTAAGTGACAAGGGAACCAAATATATCCACAAGCATGTTGGTTTCGAACCCAGCGGAGGGTCGTACAACGAGATATCTCTCAATTTGGAACGTGAGTACATCTGGATATTATAATTCATTTTCTAGTACAAATTATCAAAACCCCAGTGTGCTGACCAAGGATAAAATAGGCCTCACATAATAGATTTTTAGCTTCTCGGCTATAAAAAAAATTCGATTTCCCAATTTTTATTCAATTGACCTTATAAAAAAATTAAAATTTTTAAGCGAAAGATCAATTATATCATGCCTAAATTTTGCTCTGGAATTCTGCTATGCTTAAATATATATCTGGACTTGTTGTCACACAGGTATACCCCACAATCCGATGGTGAATGCCGGGGCCCTTGTGACGGTGTCTATGCTGAGGCCAGAATTACGCCTTGCGGACAGGTTTGAATATGTAAGTATAATAGGGGAGACCGGGGCTGGTTGTCACAGGGGCAGGTTGTCACAGTGTGTAAAACTTAAAAATGCTACTATTTCTATATAAAGCATGCAGGAGCACTGCCATTCTGTATGAATGGCAAAAGGGGAGTGACTTAAACCTATCTGGTGAATATATACCTATATCAATTGAAATCTTGATGTGATATTGGACATTTTTTAAAATTCAGAATTCGGGGCAGGTTGTCACACTTTCGGGGCAGGTTGTCACACTCTCGGGGCAGGTTGTCACACTTTTGGTTATGAGCTTGAATGCAGGAAGTGGAACTCTGTAGGGCAAATCTTGACCAAGAAAAGTTATTTTGGACATATGAGGAATCCTTTACTTGCCAAGTGAAGACCTTAACAAACATGCTACTGTGTACAAGAGTGCTGCAAATGAAGGCTTACCAATCAGTAGGAAAGCATTCTGATACGGAGTAGGATTTTTACGATTTTTTTGGAAAATTTTACATATAAATTTGAAATCGATTTATTTAAACACAATGCAATATCTGCATACATCTTCAGTCATCAATAGCATGTATAAAGCACAAATTTATATTTGTGTTAGTTTTTTTGGTTTAAAAGCCTGGTCCTAATAGGTAACAACCAGCTCCAAAAAGTGTGACAACCTGCCCCGCCTTTTTGTGACAACCTGCCCCGACTGATGAGAATTCCAAAAACGGGTGACCAAGGCTGTTGTTATCAAAATGTTCACTATTTGTTCTAATGATGATTTAAAGAAATGTTTATATGGTAAGTGTATTAACTGTCTCTTTTTCAACAACTATTTGATAAAGACTAGCATTGCATGCAAGTTAAAGGTAAAAAATTACTTTTTGTGACAGGAAATTTTTATCAGTCCTTGTGCCTACCAGACTCCCTTCCAGGGGTCAAGATTTTTCAAAAAGACTCCAGTGGGTTATAAAAGCAAAAAAAAATGATTGGTTGAGCTGTGTGACTCCATAGTTTAGTGCAATAAAAAGTGTGACAACCTGCCCCTGTGACAACCAGCCCCGGTCTCCCCTACAATTTTCTAAAAATTGTCATTCATTTGATATCTTATGTCTACAATTCATGTTACAATGTGAAATTACTAATTTACTGCAATTTGAAAATCAAGATCCAAATTTCATGCAATATGCAGGCACTGCTCAAAATTCCATGTCTCACAATTGATATAAATATATTTTCTCAGTTGGTGAAACAGTTCAAAGAAATGGCTGGAGGCGAACATATGGGCTACAATAATGCTGTGTGAGTTTAAAGTTTTTTATAAAATTAATAAACAGTTTTGTTTAATACATTTTCATGCAAAATAAATTCAAACCAAATGGGCAGGGATACACTTTAACTGATTTATCACACTCTAGAAAATTTCAGACAAAATTGGATAGTTAGATTCAAAATGGTTTTTTGAAAAACCAAATTTCAATGCAAAAAACCAACATAGATTTTTTTAAAAATCCATGTTGGTTTTGCATTGAAATTTGGTTTTTCAAAAAACCATTTTGAATCTAAAAAACCTATTTTGTCCGAACATTTTTTAGAGTGCACCCTCTTCTCACCAATTACAAATACCTCTTCCTTTGCAGATATCTCTCAGAAAGAAGTACTGCTGACAGGAATTATTCCATTGCTTATTATCTGAGAGAAAACAATGTAAGTACACTGTAGATTATTTTATTATGGCAATTTTTATTCTTAAATAAAATGTTTAAAATAATCCATCAATTAATTTATCACTGAATGGTGACAAGAGAAATCTGCTGATATTATTCCCAAGAATGTATGTATATAATATTCATCAAATAATCAGATACATATTATCCAATTATCCGTAATTCATTGAACAAAATAATGTTTTTTCATAGCATTTGTGGTTTCTGGATGACTTTGGAAATTGATCAGCAATTTCGTCATATATTTTCAAAACTCATATGTTCCTCAAAAAGTTAAAATGTTCACATTTCAGTGCTTTCCAAAGAATACCAATCTCCAAGAAACTTTGGAGTTATTCATTCAGGTAGGTAGAGTAATGTTTCAGTAAAATTACATAAACTAGTGATTTAATGATCGCAGTAATATTTACTGCAACTTACTGGATTGCAATCAAGCACATGGTTCCCGAACCTACTGCGGCTACAGAAATAAGTCATACTAAATTTCGGTGCTATAATTGCAGTCACATCGGCCACACATGTGGTACTGTAATTCAAATAGTATTATGAAAGGAGCCCCTAACTGGTTGTGACCTCTATCCATTTATCTTTCTGTCTATGTCTCTAAATGTTCTTGATAAGCTGTGTGTCATTCTCTATCGATGAAATCTATCTATCTCTATATATATATCTGTCTGTATAAAACTCATCTGCTACTCATGAAAAGCTTTTGACAGTTCAAGATATTTTTTTCAGCTTCAGTCTGTAGAGGTCACTGCGGAGTCAGCCTCAGTTATGGCCACTACTATAGCCAATGGTGGAATATGCCCCATAACAGGCCACAGGGTGTTGTGTGCTGATGCTGTGAGGAACACTCTGAGCCTGATGCATTCGTGTGGACTCAATTCATACTCCGGACAATTCGCTTTTAAGGTTTGTGCAAGAATTGAAACAAAGTATACAAAGTATATATCATAATTTATACCATTCGACACCTCTGTCAGCCAATCACATGCCAGTATTGCAGGGAAATAATTCCCATATTCTTTATTGTTCAGAACTTTATCGTCTCATGTTTGACTGTTTGAGTGTTTGTCTCATGGTATAAGCCGGTTATTCACCATGGGATCAGGATTATGTGTTCATCACACCTTGGGCTAAAGCCCTCAGGTGATAAACCACATACCCGTATTCCCTCTCCCGTGATGAAAAACCTATACTAATTTGTGTCAGTTTTCTTGGTATTTCAGGTGGGCCTGCCGGCCAAGTCCAGCCTGAGTGGAATGTTGATGATAGTTGTCCCCAGGGTGATGGGGATTTGTTGCTGGAGCCCCCTGTTGGACAAGCAGACTAACAGTGTCAGGGCCATACAGTTTTGTGAGGTAAATTATATAATTACAGGCATACAATGCAACAAAATTGATAATGACTGCATAGTATACGGGGAAGTATGTTTTACCTGGAAACTTGATACGCTATGTATGCAAAAAGAGTGGTCTGTAGTACTGTGAAAATGACACTCCGTACTCGTGACAGCTGATGAAGTGTCATCTGCTCTACATTCAGCATGGGAAACACAGAGGCTGTTTGATTAGTCATGATCAAGAGAAGGCCATTTGAGTTTTCATAACTGATTGTAGAGTGAAAATCAGATGCATAATCCTTTCGTTTGCCTGTCACCAACAAGCGGGATTAGTCTCCTTAAATAAAATTAACATTGAAAGTATTGGGTATGATCATGACAAATCATCAGCATGATGACAAACGAAGTGCCATTTTCACAATGCAACAGTCCACTCTTTTTGCATATGAAATATCCTGGCTGAAAGGGGCGGTATGGTAGGGGAAGCTTGGGAGAGTTGGGCCACTTTTTACATTCTTGCACCTCCTGCTAACAGTAATGATTATATAAACATGCTTAATGCATTGTATTGTATCTTGAAATATTTCAGAAAAATATCTTTCGGTTTGCATTGATATTTGCTCAAGAACATATGAGCTACAGCCCTATGAAAATTGGAAAACAATTGGCCCAACTCTCCCCATCTAGTGGGAGACTTGGGCCATTCAGGGGGGAGACTTTAGCCATTGCAATATATCAGGTGCGGTAAAGCTGTGCTTGAGGCCATAATATTTTTAATCTGTACTGTGGTGGTCATAGAAGTCATTAATCCTTAATTGAGGCCTCTTGCAACTCTAGCTTGCTGTCAGACTTAAGCCTCGGCCTGATGGCCCAACTCTCCCCATCTAGATTTCCTGATATCTATTTTTTATTAGACCATGAATAATTATTAAGGCCTAAAAATATTCAATCTTTGTTGAAAATTGCTCTAGACAAGTTCTTCTGTCTTAATAAAAATAAGTCTGGGTAAATGCAACACATGTGGGGAGAGTATTGGCACTGTCCCAACTCTCCCCCTTTCCACCATTTTCCTATAAATCCCAATTATGACAAAACCGGTCGTCTGATAATTTTCCAAAATATGTTAATAATAACTGGATAGTCAAGCCTACCAAGCATGCCATAGAAAATTTTCTCAGTCCTTGTTGTCTGACTGACAATTAAAAACTCGTTACAGTGCTCAGTTTTTCCATTTTTCATCCAAATTTGAATTTTCTGCTCTCTATAAAGATCGTGACTAGCAAATTAGCCAGAAATGTTACATCCATTGAAAGATATGTATTTTTATAAAATTTTGGTGGCTGCAGCTTTCTCAAAATTTTTTTAGTTTCCTCAAAAATCAGGGTGGCCCAGCCCTCCCTGCGGCCCAAGTCTCCCAAGCTTCCCCTATTCCTAAAAGTGGTCTGGTCTGCATAACTATGACAGCTCACAAATTTTCCGTTATAAGCGACCTACATGTTGGAAGATGTGGTTACTGCATGTCACCACATCTATAGGCTTTGTAAACAAAAATCGTACATAGTAGCTATGTAAACAATTCTTGGTTGGTCTTGTACCTTTTTGTTATCCCCCAAAGAACTAGGCTGTAAATCCCTCAAATTCACTTCATTGACTGAGAGCTGATGTCATGGTGAGGCTGGTTAATGTGGTTCTGGATCACCTCTGTTTTGGGCAGTTTTAAAAAGATCTAAACCAACTGTGGCACTCAACATCACAAAAAAGGCTTACAAACGTTTAGTGATGAATTACCAAACATAGGGATGATCCGCAAAGAGCTTCAGCATGTCTTGCTCTCCGACAAAGAAGAAAGATTGAAGGATACATTGGATGCAACATAAAATCTCTTTGTTAATAAATTGAGCAACACTGGTATTTACTCACAGATGTTGGTGAACACTTTCAACTTCCACAACTATGACACAATCACCATGGAGTTGGGGCTGGATGCTCGGATCGACCCCTGCAGGAATAAATCGGAAACGGAAGCCAAATCGGTGGTCAACTTCCTGTTTGGGGCTTCGAACGGAGATTGCACTGCTGTCAGAAGGTATTTATATAAAATATAATCTTAGCCTTTCTTGAAATGGTGTAGGCCAATTAATTTAAATTTATAGATTAAATAAAGAAAGGCAACACTTAACAGATAACCGAGAATTTTGGTTAAAATTACTTTAAAAGATGACTTGCAGTGTTACTTAATAACTGTTATGTTATTTGAGATTATAATGTTGCTATGAAATATATGTACAAATATTGTTCCACAAATAATAATGGTGTCATACATCTAATTCACATTCCAGGTTTGCCCTATCCGGAATGAACATGGAGGCGCAGGATTATGATGGGAGAACGGCTTTGCACGTTGCCGCTGCAAACGGCCATCTGGCGATAATCAAGATGCTGATAGAACAGTTGCATGTGAAAAGTAGGCCCAAAGATAGGTGAGAGTCACTTACTTACACCAAGGAGTACAGGAAACAGTATATATAAGTCGTGTCTACAAAAGGGCTGCGATAATGACTGTAAAAATTGTCGCAACACTTTTTTTGGAGCAAGTGTAAGATATCCTCAAAAAAAAGTGAAACCTGTAAGAAATCGTCAAACAAATGTGAAACGTATATCGTCAAAAAATATGAAACCTATATCCTCAAAAAAATGTGAAACCTGTCATTGATCTTCTCATCTGCAGTCATCTCATCAATCAAACCTTGGCACACAGTCCAAGGAAGTTTACTTCAAGAGGAGATATCAAAGACATTTCAGGTTTACCAGGTGCCTACCAACATTTTGAAACGCAAAATTCTCAGAAACAATTCCTTTATATTGCATCCAACTTATTCACACACCACTGTATAGGCCTATAGACCTTAGCAACTTTGATGGTAAACCTTGCAGTTGTCCAATAATCAATAAATTGTTTGACTTTCAGGTGGGGAAGAACTCCACTAGATGACGCCAGGAGGTTCAATCACCCAGAAATTGTTGTTTATCTGGAACAGTTGGAGACATCTGGTGTGAAAAATGAGAAAAACTAGCTGCAAAAGGTTTATCACACCACTGGAGAACAGTTTCAATATCATTTTGTATGATGTTTCATACTACCAAGCATTATTTACAGCCTGGAAATTTGAGATGCAAAAAGAGTGGACTTCTGCACTGTGAAAATGACACTTCGTGTGTCATCATGCTGATGATTTGTCATGATCATACCCAATACTTTCAATGCTAATTTGATTTAAGGAGACTAATCCCCCTTGTTGGTGACAAGCAAACGAAAGGATTATGCAATGTGCATCTGATTTTTACTCTAAAATTAGTTATGACAAATTAAACGGCCTTCTCTTGATCATGACTAATCAAACAGCCTCTATGTTTTCCATGTTGAATATAGAAAAGATGACACCTCAGCTATCTTGAGTCATGAAGTGCCATTTTCACAATGCAACAGTCCAAGACCACTCATTTTGCATGTCAAATTTCCTGGCTGTAACTGAGTGTAACCTTTTTGAGCAATGAGTATAACAATGAATGTATAAAACATTTTAACTTTATTAATTAGAGTCACAATTATAAGACATAATCAAATGTATATCAGGAATATATGATTTATACATAGATCTAGAACTATTCAATGTGTATTTGGATTTATAAATTTTATATCTCTCATGCTTCTTGACAGCACTTACCGACATATATAATTTATGTACAATAAAATTCCCGAAGACTTCATGTTATATATATATATATAGTGTTGTTTTATAAATATTAAACAATGAAAAATTTAGAAGATATTATTTCCAACTTATAGTGAGAATGAATGTTGGAAATGGGGATATTTACACAATGTATTAAAGCTGAACTTGACATAGAAACACCGAAAATGCAATAGGCCTAACATTATTAAGAAAATAAAACTGCAGTCTTCGTAATGATGTCACAATGAAACATCATAATTATATGCACAGCTACATGATAAATGAAACAGAAGAAGCTTCTCAGAATTCGCAAATTAAACTCAAGTATCATCCTGAATGAAACTACACTATCATCCTAAATGGGAATCCACTATCATCCTAAGTGAAACTGAAGTTCCATCCCAATTAAAATGGTACGCTCTTGAATTGAACTGATACCATATCAGATGGAACTTAGTTCCATGTCAAATTAAAGTTTAGTATGAACCAATATGAAACACGCCTTAAATGGTAAGCCACTGGCATCCTAAATGAAACTGAAGTTCCATCCCAAATTAAAGTGCAGTGTTATATTATCTTGAATTGAACTAATACTATACTTAGTCTAGATGACAATTTTAGCTGCATCCCAAATTAAAGTATAGTATCATCCTGAATGAAACTGCACTACCATCTTAAACGGAAATACACTGTCATCCTAAATGAAACTGAAGTTCCATCCCAAATTAAAGTATAGTATCATCCTGAATGAAACTGCACTACCATCGAGTCCTGAAGGGAAATTCACAACCATCCTAAATGAAACTGAAGTTCCATCCACATATGTGAAGTCTTATCTTGAATTGAACCAATACCATACCAGATGAAACTACAGTTTCATCCCAAATTAAAGTACAGTATCATCCTAAATGCAACAGCACTACCATCCTTAGGCATCCTAATTGAAAATTCACTCCCATCCTAAACAAAAACTTTCCATCCCAAATTCAAGTGCAGTCTTATCTTGAATTGAACTAATACCATACTAGATGAAACTACAGTTTCATCCCAAATCAAAGTATAGCATCATCCTGAATGAAACTTCACTGCCATCTTAAGAAAAATTCAGTACCATCCTAGAAGAAACTGAAGCTCCATCCATATTAATGTCTTTCCTTGAACTTAACCAATACCATACAAGATGAAACTTAAGTTCCATCCCAAATTAAAGTGTAGTACCATCCTGAGTGAAACAACCAGTACCACCATCAATGGACATCCTCTGCCATCCAAAATGAAACTGAAGTTCCATCCCAAATAAAATTGTCTTTGTTTGAATGGAATTAAAACCATACCAGATGAAACTCCATCCCAACTTAAAGTACAGTACCATCCTGACTGAAATCTACTACCACCCTGAATGAGACTGAAGTTTCATTCAAAATTAAAGAGCACTATTATTTTTAACTGAACTAACCGTACCAGATGAAACTGAAATTCCATCCCAAATTAAAGTATTCAGTATCATCTGAATGAAACTGACCTACCATTTTAAAGGGAAATTCGCTGCCATCTAAATGAAACTGAAGTTCCATGCCAAATTAATGTGCAGTCTTATCTAGAATAGAACTAAACTCTATGTACAAGATTAAATTAAAGTTCCATCCTAAATTAAAGTGCAGTTTTATCTTGAATTGAACCAATACCATTCTAGGTAACCGAAGTTCAATCCAAAATCAAAGTAGAGTATCATCCTGAATGAAACTGCACTACCATCTTAAATGGAAATATATTTATTATCATCCTAAATGAAAGTTTCATCCCAAATTAAAGTGTAAAGTTATATTATCTTGAATTGAACTAATACTATATTTAGTCTATATGACCTTTTAGTTCCATCCCAAATTAAAGCATAGTATCCTGAATGAAACTGCACAACCATTCCAAATGGAAATACACTATCATCCTAAATGAAACTGAAGTTCCATGCAAAATTGTCTTGAAGTGCAGTCTTATCTTGAATTGAACAAGAAGCATTCAATCGTTGGTACAATACAATGTAATTCCTGCGTTTTAAGACCCCTTTTCATGAGCGAGTCTGAACAAACTGAGCACTTTTTGATGGAGATTCCATGCTTAGAATAGGGTGTGATAAATGAAAAATGTAAAACTGTAAATATATATTAAAAAAATTCCCTACAGATTTTTTTTTTATACATCAAAATGTTCGTCTGACCTTCCTCTACATCACTGCTCTAAGCGTTTTCTTGGTCAATTTTTTTAACCTCAAAGTTTGTTCATGCAGTTTCGCTGTGTGAGACAAATCATTCTAATTCGTTTTGGGCCGCGGAATCAACTTGTAATCAGTCATCCTTCTATGAACAGCATCTTGGTGCGTATGAAAAGAGACATGTCTGGAGCATTTCTAAGATGTGTAAAGCTGCAAATTAATGATTTAAAATGGGCCTAGATATATTGATAAGACGTATCAATGAATGGCTTATGCATATATGTAAGGCTTGTAAGACTTAGAGCTCAAGATAAAAAAAAAGAAATTATGAAAGTGATAGGATATTGACATACAAATATTTCAAACTTATCATTTTATTCACTTACACGTATAACATAAAGTACAACTACACAGGTTTCTGTTCTAACGACACGAAATGATGAGTTATAGCCTAGTTAAAATCAAGTGTTTGGCTCAAATAAAAAAAAATGTGTCAAAATTTTCCTCAGTGTCATATCAATATGTACAAGAATATATTGAGTCATATTGAGCAGGCCTATTAGTAATGTTTGTAAATGGAGTCCTTTAAACAGGTCAAAAGTGAGAAAATAAAACATGTCACCCTCATGAGGTGAAATTACCCAACAGATACTTACCCATCCTTTAAAATATATCCAAAAGTCTATTCCTCTGAAGTTTGCCACAGGGAAAGTAGCCAAACAGCTGCAAGGAGTTTCACTGGCACCAGTGTTTTGAATGTTCATTCAACTGACATGCAACATGCTTATGACATTGGTACTTCTTTATATATATATATATCTTTATTCACAGAAGAAATCTGTACAGGTAGTAACAAGAAAAATATAAATACTAGTAATAAAAACATTTAACTAAAATGAGTTAAAAAAATAAAATAACTAAATAAAATTTAAGAAGTACAAAGGTAATTAATTATTTCCGACGTTTGCCTATAATTCTTCTCATAAAATATTCAAATATGATCTTACATAAATTATTTATCGTTTCACGAAGTTATCAGCGTCTGATTCAGCAATTGCTGCACGTCTTTCTAATTGTGTAGGACTGCATGTAGGTCTACTCTCTCTTTTAAAACAGCCTATCCTTATATAGCCTGTGATTTTCTAAATAAGCTTATTATCTTAAAACTATTTCTTATAACAATTTGTTTCAGTATCACTTTCACCTTATCATTTTAACTTAATGTCTTATCATCTTATGTTATTGGTTGTATCTTATGCATGTTATCTTTAATCTTACTTGATCTTATTTTGCTTTATCTCATCTTATCTTACTTTTTCTCACTCTATCTTATCTTATTTTATCTTATCTTATCTTATCTTGCAAGTTGGCAAACACGTTCATTTTCCAGATGGGATAACTGCATGGGTACCCCAATCAATACTTTCAATAGCAAGGTATCTGTATGGGCTAATTACCTGCCATCTTCAAGGATTGCTTTCATATGAGTTACCTGCTTGTATTAACCATACCTGGTGACTATCAGTTGACATGTTGTAGGCCTAAAATACTTCATGTGTAGCACGTGCGAGAGCCTGAAACATCAATAATGGCGCGCGGTGATCTGCGCATGCTCACACAAACCCAACTGCTTTAGAACGTTAGCAGCCTATGCACCCCTTGTTGTTTACATGCGTTTCTATGGTAACAGATTGACATGGAATAGCAGGGTGGCTGTTTGGTGGCTCTTTTCACTTGACTGGCTGGACATCTGCGAGTTTGCTTTCAATTCTCAGTCAATTTTCTTGGAAAAACTTCGATTGATTGAAAAATTCGTCTGCTAGCCGAATTCTTTCCAATTCACACACAGTGTCAGCAATGATCAGTCGGCGCATGTAGCACACAGCAGAGCAGGTGAGTTCGAACGTTTTCTATCTTTAAATCCATCGTTTTGTTTACATTCCAATGTAGCAGACGAACCCTGCCCAGTCTGGTGGACTTGACTTTTGCTAATTAGCACTGAATAGCAATCAAATGGACTGCAAATGATTAAAGCAGTACGGCCTGATCGAATTAGCTCCTGTACTATGTATACTACACCTACGTTAATTCATAAACATGTACATAGGCCACGTGTGAATGGGATATATATATATATATCCTAATCGTTACATTGGCATGTATGTGAGTAGGCCTAATTAATCTGCTAATCTCAAGGAGATAATCTCAAAATTTAGAATAGGCCTATACCAAATTAGTCTTTATTGATTTTAATCAAATCTGGTAGAAATTGATGCTATTTTTTGAAGCACTGCAATTTCAAACCAGTTGAAGTGTGATATCTAGGCACTTCATACATCAAAGACGGGTAGTGTTTCATATGATAGGGGAAAGGATAGCATGGGCGATAGGATAGGATAGGATAGGATAGGATAGGCAGGGGTAGGATATAGTGATAGGACAGGATAGGATAGGATCAGCATCAACATAAATTTTGTCTATGCATGAATGACTCTTCCATGAATGGGCAGATGATAAGCACCATAAGTTTTTTCACCAACATTAAATTCTCTTAATTCTGGTGAATTTGGCGAATTTTCCTGGTGATAAAATTCTATGTTATTACTGATGTGCAAGATAGAACTTTATTATTGCTCTTTAATGTATGCTCTTAAATAAATAATGCAGATATATAGGCCTAATCGTTTTCAGTAGTTGTACAGTTTTAAACGTACCTTTTGTAATAAACTTATTATCTTTTTGTACTTTAATTTTAATGAAGAAGAAACTGATAAATGAATTACTTAGTTCCAATGCCTTTGCAAGAAAAGATTTCAAGATACCATGCAGCAGAGGTATTAGTATAGGAAGCTACAAGCCAAGTGGTGATTTTCTTGAAATGCAGTTTGTTACAATAAAATGGTTTAAATAGAAGACTCTGCAGGCAGTGACAGACTATGTTGCAATGCTCTCTCAAAAGTCATTAAATATTAACTCACACACAACATATGCATGTGTTATAAAATATTGACACATAATGCAGGCCTAGTCAGATATAATGAGCCTATACATTTAACATGCATAGCATTTGAATCCACATTAAAAGAGGGATATCAATGGCCCAACATTACTTATACATATTTGTAGGTGCAGCCCTCTAAGACATACTCTTTCTGCTCACAAGGGGTGATTGAGTTGGTAGAGATAGAATCCATATATTTACTCAATGTGTGGTATATTTTACTTGCCCAAATTGAACAATTTGTTAGCACTTCTAAAGAAGATATATTATTGGGTTGATAAGGATATAGGGGAAAGTGCTAGGGGAAAGTGCTCTATGTCCTGTATTTTTGCACTGGTGTGTCTGAATAGGATAGGGTCGGGGCAGGGCAACACACTGCATGGGTTCAAATTCAGCTCTGGCCAGGTCACCTGGGCCAATGTTGGACAGTAGTTTTAATCATCCTTCGCCCAATTGCTGTGTCCTTCTCCTGTCCTAATTAGCTCATCCAGGGCATGAATACAGGATGTAAAGCCCCAATCATCTATCTGTCTATCTATCTATCTATCTATCTATCTATCTATCTATCTATCTATCTATCTATCTATCTATCTATCTATCTATCCATCTATCTATCCATCTATCCATCTATCTATCTATCTATCTATCCATCTATCCATCTATCTATCTATCTATCTATCTATCCATCTATCCATCTATCTATCTATCTATCCATCTATCCATCTATCTATCTATCTTGCTATCTATCTATCTATCTATCTATCTATCTATCTATCTATCTATCTATCTATCTATCTATCTATCTGAATAACCCAGACACATAGACATTTGATATCCAGAAACGTAAGCAGACATTTTATAAAAGGAAACTGAGATCACACATTAAGATATAAAATTATATACATTTTCTCAATGCGTGAGATGTATAAAAGTAACATTAAACAAATTTACTGTTTTGTGAAACTAATTTTCTATTGAAGAACTGTGGTTAGCTTACATAGGAAAGTATGTAGTAGCACACAGCTGCGAAGTGTAAAATCAATTGCATGAAATACATCACCATTAAAGCTATTTTCACTTTTATGCATGCTTTTATATGCAACATGCATTTGACTGTTGGCTTGTTAGTAATATTTCATAGATCACTTAAAGGTTTTTTGTTAAACAATGATTTTCTAAATTGATAATCAGATAATTATAATGTAAAACAACTTATTACATATATATAGCCCACAGCTATGGAGGGCAAGCAGTGATGTGCAGTTGTATGGATGTATAGGTATTTCAACCTAACCCAATCAAAGGCTTTGGCCTAGTCTACAAATATAGATATGCCCACTCTCCCTCTCACTTGAAATCGATTACCTATGACCTATATATCACAATTTATGCATAAGTCAATAAGTTTTCAATATGCAATAGTCAAACTTCAGTAGATATATTGCATAGGTTTATACCTGAAACAAAAAAACTTTTGTTTTCATGATCTTAACTTCATAATGTGAATGCCTATAATGTTTAAGATTTATGTAAGGCCTAATAATTCTTAAGATATGACTGATATCATCTGAACTTATTCATTTGAAGCTCTTTGGTCAGCAGATTTAAACATAATTTAATAACTTTCCTATTACAGTCAGGAAATTTGATATGCAAAAACGTGAACTGCCGCACTGTGAAAATGGCACTTCTTGTGTCATCATGCTGATAACTTGTCATGATCATACCCAATACTTTCAATGTTTATTTGATTTAAGGAGACCTATCCGGCTTGTTTGTGACAGGCAAACGAAAGGATTATGCATCTGATTTTTACTCTAAAATCAGTTATAACGAACCAAATGGCCTTCTCTTGATCATGACTGATCAAACAGCCTCTATGCTTCCCATTTTCAATGTATAGTAGTTTGACATACATGCATGCTGTTCATTCAGAGATGCCTAGGGTCTTTCAGTTGCCCAGTAGAGAACACTGGATACAACCCGCCTCGGCTCCATTAATGTCCCATGGACTCGGACAAAATTGAGTTCCTGGAGTGGGATCCGAACCCAAGATCCGAACCCAAGACCTCACAGCCAGAGTATACACATGCAAACAAGCACTCATATTAACCATTAGGTCACCAGGAACAGCATATGTGAGATAAACCATCCATATCCGAGGAAAACTAGTCAGCATTAAAGTTAGTATGTCTCCAGATTAAAGTAATGATTAATGTCTAAAAGGAAGATTAGTATTAAACCTATTCTACCTTCTAAATTTACTAAACTGTCATTCTACGCTCAATTTTATATGAAGATAAATTTCTTAAAAAATGTAAACAATACTTTTTCATGTCATGGACAGCCCTTGTTTTATTTACAAAGCAAATGAATCTCCAGATGACATCTATTAGTAACAAGTAACAAGTATATACATGGACGCAGGTCCTGAGTAAGGACCTCTATGCCCAGATCTGGGATATTAAGATCATTTTCACATATACATATTTTAAAAAGCATGACAAATATATCAATCATTTTAGACTTTTAATAAATACCATATGTACTTATGCAAAGAGAGAAAACATAGATCAGATATGTTATATATATTTCATATATTGAATGATTTGATGAATCAATATTTCTATCATGTTACATCAAATGAATTTCTCCAATATATATAGTTGCTGTCAATGTATAAAGTCTTTTATCATTTTATTGAGCAATTGATGTATTCAACATTAATTTAGTGCATAGTGGAATTTGATAGGTCAGTTTTCAAGTTGCTATGCAAAAATTCAATGCAAAATATCTGGATCTATATCGAATTTACTATAATTGTATTCTCGGATTTCAAGGTGTGTATATTTATAGTAGATATAGTAATGTTAACTCGAATGAGCTACTGAATCTTTAGTTGTGAAAGTCCCCCATACTTGTTATTTTAATGTTTATCAAAGACCTACTTTTAATAAGACATGAAACTCTGGTCAAACAGTGAAAGTGCTGGAGGTGCCCCGTTACCTCTGCAGCACCCCTTTTTGGAGTGATGACAAGTCTCTGGAGCAGTCGGACCATGGACAGTGTCCTTACTAGTATGTTCTCTTACAGCCAGGAAATTTTATATGCAAAGAGAGTGAACTGCTGCACTGTGAAAATGGCATTTTGTGTGTCATCATGCTGATGATTTTTCATGTCATACTCAAAACTTTCAATGTTAATTTGATTTAAGGAGACGCTTGTTGGTGACAGGCAAATGAAATTATTATGCATCTAAGTTTTACTCTAAAATCAGTTATGACAAATTAAATGGCCTTCTCTTGATCATGACTAATCAAACAGCCTCTATGTTTCCCATGTTGAATGTAGAGTGACACTTCATCAGCTATCATGAGTCACAAATTACCATTTTTACAATGCAGCAGTCCGCTATTTTTGCATATCAAATTTCCTGGCTGTAATAAGAAGTGGAAGCAATAAAGTTTAATGAGGATGTGTTCCTTAAAACCACTTAGATGTGTTCCTTAAAACCACTTTGGAGGGTGGAATTACACTAATTCTAGGTCCCTGGTGCTGGAAGAAGTGAACATTTAGAGACAGAGAGGGGGCAAAGAGGGCATTCCTGAAATGGTCTCACCGTAAACTGGGCAAACTCACTCAGACAATGTTTTGGAGTTAAATATCTTATTGTAAATATTAAGTCTTTATTATATTCCTGGGGCTTGTAGTTTTGGAGATCCCCCCTCCCCCAAGAAACGTCACTACTATCCTGAATGGAAGTGAAGTACCTACCATCCCAAGAGAAAGTTCAGTACCATCCTAAATGAAACTGAAGTTAAATCCAGTATCATCCCAAATGAAACTGCTATCCTTAGAAATGGAAATGGCATTACCATCCCAAATTAAATTGAAGTTGGAATTGCCGTCATATACTGACCAATGTCCAATTGTCCATGGCTTATTGACTTCCCCATGCTGTTCCCTTATATATCAGATGTTGAAATTGCTCCTCTGTCATCTCATTGTATAATTTGCAGTTCTAGTAGGAGAGTTAGCTCGTGGTAGCACTCTTGACATCCAATTGCTGGGTCCTGGGTTCGATTCCAGCTCAGGCTGGGTCACCTGGACTTACGTTGGACAGCAGTTTCAATCATCCTTCACCTCAATGTTGTATCCCCTTTCTGTCCTAATTACTTAATTAGTCTGATAAGTGCATACATATAGGAAGCAAAGGCCAAACCCCAATTTCTTGTATTACTCAGATTTTTTTAGTTTCAGCCATAGGCCTAAACGCCAGGATAGTCCAATATCACTACTTTTCAATAGTGATCTTACTCCTTAATGCATTATTGAATAACTCCCTGATCATGACCTGAGAGGGGTGAAGTAGAATCAATAAAAACAACTATTGTGAGACCCCCTGTGTGTCTTGAGAAATCCAATACCATGGGAGCATTGATTAGTATTCTAGAAGGAGACTTCAATGCATTTTATGGAGGGGAATCAGTGGAGCCAGTTGAGGTAGGCATTAAAATGCTCTAATGTCAAAAAAGTGTAAATCACTATTGGTAATTGTTTAGGGTTCGCTGAATAATGTTTAAGTCTCGGAGTCTGGCATGATTTTTGCTTGCTTTTAGATTCTACTATGTTATTGTATCAATAATGCAAGGATAGACACTAATATAGCTATCACTATTAGAGTTTATTTTCTTAAATATTACAATACAATGCTTTTCAAAATTTAGATAGATAGATAGACAGACAGACAGATATGGTAAGTGCAGGCTTCTGAGCCCAGTTCTGAGTGCTTGCAAGGATTGATTAAGGAGAGGACAGAGAGAGTGGGAGTCCTCAACATGTTACACACTTACCCTACGTGAGGGATCTTTTATTTGCCCAGCATAGACACTGATAGAAGGGGCCTCAAATTGTATATCTCATCCAAACGACATTCATCCAGCTGGGATTTTGCTCATGAAGGTCCACTGTAAATATTGGGTTCTTTGGTATCTTTGCCCGTGGTTTGAACCCATGCAGGTAAAGACCTTTGGCGGAGCTGGCTGAATCTCTAACCGCTCAGCCACCCTACTGCCTGAACCCAGCCCTCCAGCTGAGCGTGAGTCCTGAACATATTCACATTTACCCAGTGTCAGCAATCTTTCACTTTACCCAGCACAGACACTGATGCAAGGGGCTCCAATTTAACCACCACTTCTTAAGGCTAATCAATTATTTATGGCTCTTGGTGCATGTCTTATGCAGTTTTGATGCATTTCTAACGATTTTCTAATGCATGCGTAATATCCATAATGCATTTAAGTTGTAGAAGCAGTGATTTCTCCACATTCCAATGCAATCCAACCCCCAATTGGCCAGGTGCACTGATGTGTCATAAACACCCCTACTGTCTCAACATTTGACCCCTTTTAGTACTTTCAATTAACCCTAGATGGGGTAAATGGCGGTTTAACTGGAACAGTTGGTGACAATTAACTACCCTTATGTAACTCCAATTTATTGATCAATTTGATGTGTTAATCTCCCAATCAATCCATAATATTTTGTATAGGTTTGATTAAAATCCATTTTGAGCCATTTGACTCATTTTGATCAACTTTTGATTGGAATAATTGTGGTTTAATGTGATTTAGTCAAATCTGATGTCGATTAAATCACAGCATCTGATTTATAATTGATTTCTTTTGAAGAATTTCTCAGTGAGCATGCTTCAGTGTTCTCAATTTGTGAGACTATTCTCCATCTGGCGATGTCTTATATTTTCGGGAACTGAAAATCACCTATAGTCATTTTGGATTACCTAAAGTTGTCTGAATCATTTCTGGTTGGTGATCCTTTCAGGTAATTTGGTTTTGATGTTGACATTCGATTGTTTTTGTCTGCATGCTTGTTTAACCAGATGACAGTATTCAGAGTAATGTTATGATTAAGAATACCATTACTCTTGCTATGGTATTTTCTTTTTCATTGAAGTTATACAAAATGCTTTATCTCCTCAATAATTATTAGAGAGTGAAATGTCTAACCCCCCAAACCTTGCATCTGCGTGGGTGGCGGAGTGGTTAGAGGCCAGGCCTGCACTGCTGATGGGCTTTACCTGCATGGGTTCGAGCTCTGGTTGCAGAACCCTTAGTTTTCAGTGGACCTTCATGATCAAAATCCCAGCTGGATGTCCTTTGGATGACACATTAAATTGGTAGGCTCTTGAATCAGTGTCTGTGCTGGGAAATAAAAAATCCCTCACATGCGGTAAATGTGTAACATGTCGAGGACTCCTGCTCTCTCTCCCATGTCTTCAATCAACTTTAATTTGTGAGTACCCACAACTGGACTTAACCGTATCTGTCTATCTATCTACCTTCAGTATTTCTTCATCTGTTGAATTTTAACCTCACTATGAGCAGTTCGGTTTATTTATCAATGGCCAGTCTATATTCTGATGTGAATGAGCTGAACCTAACTTTCGATGCAGGAGTTGGAATTTTTTTTAAGCTGGCTAAGGAAATGAGAGAAGAAAAGAAAGGAAGAAAAGAAGAAAGAGACAAATATTCTGAAGCACTAAATGCACTAATAGGCGAGGTTGTTGGAAAGTCCCCTGCTTTATATATTACACCTGTGTGGAATATCTGGGAATTACCGAAGTGGGTGTGTTGGCAGTCCAAGGTATCAGGCATGATGTGACAGGCAAGACAAGGAAATATATTGGAACTTGTTACAGCCAAAGAATTACAAGTGCTTACAAAAATACGCCGGAATGTTATTTGTGAGGTCATACCTATTCTTGCCATGTTATTCTGACATTCTTTTTGCGAATAACATTTTTTTCACAAACTTTTAATGGTCATTGCTGCATATATTAAGTGCACAATGGAATAAAGCTAGTTTCACAGTGTTCAGTATCAATATACTCAAAACATATATACAGTGCCGATTGAAAGTAAGAGAAATGGGTGATGTTTTGCTGTTGGGTCAATGCTAAACATCCATAACCAAACTGCATGTGGGGGCATGGGTTCTCAACGAATGAGATTAAAATGTATTAGGACATGAAGGTTGATAATTAATTATATATTTGGTCTACGTTGGCGACAAATGGTTGCCACTTTTCTTCTTTGGTGTACTCAGAGTTACATATTTGTCAGTCTTTGATAAGTAATTGAAACCCAATGCCAATGGAATTTCAATAGGAAGCTAGGCTCATTACTTATAAAGATTTTGAACTATATGTAGCCCAAACATGTGCATCCTGCATGCCTCAAGTATTGTCCTTTATTACCCCAAATGTTTTCTTCTCATTAGATGAGTATCCTTGTTTCCACAAGCAGTTTGGTTGAGGATGTTTAGCATTCACCCAATGACAAAACATCACCTTTTTCACTTACTTTTAACCAGCACTGTAGTTAATTATTGTATCAGTAACATTGTAATCTCATAATATGCTGTGCATCAGTTCCAATATATATGAGTTACAACCAATATTAGAATGAATAGGCTTTACACAGTGCATTGTAGTTCTCAAACACTATCTAAACAGCTCTATACACTGCTTTAAAAGGTTCATTTTTCAAAACCACGCACAGTATCCAGCCAGTGTGGCACAAACAAAGGCAAACATGTTAAGACTGGTATTTGCTGATGTTTCTGTGCATTGGACTATAGTTACACAATGCTCTGCTATGACAACATTTGACAAAAGTGTGACAAACAAAAAAGAGTTTATCTCATCAAACATTGGATGTCATGGTTACCAGGGATTTTACATGTTGAAACTTGTGGGGACTTGTGACAGTGTGGGATTTGTCATTGGCATCTGAATACCTGTGAGTGGGTGAGTTTGTTGGTGAGTTTGTACTTGGTGCCATTGGCACTGTGGGATAATTGTCAGCATGACCTTGTGTATGCATATATGACATTACATGTACTTAGTTTAGTCTTGTGTATATCAATGCAACTGGTTGTGATATCAGGAGGCAGATATAAATATTTTGCAGTTATAGTTGGATTTTAAATGAAAGGATACATGGAGATATTTATATTCTGTGAGATGTGACAAGTCAATGTGTTCCTGTAGCATAGTTACATCGGCCTTTTGATGCGGATTCAAACTTCTCTCTGGCCATATCCAGAGGTTATCATTATAACGATTGGTATGATTGCCGTTAAGTATGGTGAGCGCCGGTGAGCAGATTTATCTGGAATGGGCGCTATATAAAATCATTCTCTGGTATTATAGAGATAGATAGACAGATAGAAAGATCGATAGATATGGTAAATGCAGCCCTTTAAGCCCAGTTCTGGGTGCTCACGAGGGTTGATTGATGAGATGGGAGAGAGAGAGTCCTCAACATGTTACACATTTACCCCATGTGAGGGATCATTTACTTGCCCGGTACAGACACTGATACAAGGGGCCACCAATTTAATGTCTCATCCGAACGACATTCAGCTGGGATTTTGCTTATGAAGGTCCACTGAAAATTTTGGATTCCCCGCCTGGGGTTCACACCCATTATGTACTGTTCATTAGTTTTGATGAGATAACAGAGAGAAAGAGGATTCTAGTTGCCAGATAGATAGATAGATAGATAGATAGATAGATAGATAGATAGATAGATAGATTTTGTGAGTGCAGACCACTATGCACTGCTCTGGGTGATCATGAGGATTGATTGATTGATGGGGTTGGAAAGAGAATCGGAGTCCTCAACATGTTACACATTTACACCCATTTGACAGATCTTGTGCTTGCCCAGCATAGACACTGATACAAGGGGCTGCCAACTTAACATCTCATCCTAATGACATCCCATTGGGATTTTGCTCATGAATGAAGGTCCGTTGGAACTATTTTGTGTTCTAAACCAGATTCAACCTCCAATCATCATAAAATCAATCAATTCCAAAAAGGAGAGATACAATTCTTAATATGTAAGTCTAAAATAACTTAATTGCAGTTGAAAGCGCAACATGCTATGCAAATATTGATTAATTAGGCCCATCCACGTACAATTACGAGAGTGGATGGCCACTTTTGCCAGCTCTTCAGTGTTCAGTAGTGTTCGATCAATATCTGTGTGATAAACAGTATTTATTGGGAATATTATGAAAGTATTTGTGTATATTTTATCTGTGGCTGCTGTAAAATTGTATGAAACTGCATGAAATCGTATGTGGCTGCCTTTATATTTTCTAAAGCCTATGTTTTAATCTAAGTCTGCTTTGTCCAGGCCAGGAGTTATATGGCCAAGTCAAAAGTGGATGAGGCCATCAATGGGGCTAAATCAATAAAAAGGCCTATTCACTTTCCCAAGTCAATACATATGATGAACCTATGTGTCATGGATTAAGCAACTGAATGCGTTTCTCTTAAATCATGTCTCATTTCACATACACTTTCTATTATTAATTAACTGGGGTCAAATGATTTTAGCCAAACATGCTCATTACTGTTACATCCCTGCTAAGGCAAACAAGTAGGTGAAGTTAATTTGTTTGTATGTCAGTTAGTTAAATAATTACTGGTTAAATGTATTAATTGTATTGTATTGTATTGTTCATAATTCTGGTATAACTGTGGTCTGTAGATTGTTCATGGGGTATGCTTATCAGTTGATTGTCATGCATTTGATACAGGCAAGGGTTGCTGTTCAGAGGCCTACACTGATAACCCAGTGGTAAATGTATGTACAGTGCAACCTGATCCAAGCCATATGAAATGGATTTGTACAAACAAGAGATATCCTTCTTGATTTTAGCTCTATCTGAACTAAGCATATAGCAAAATTTCAGGGATTGTCAGGTTACTATTGATTTGGAACCCATGCTTTTTGGGTGTGTAGTTCATTTATTCAGCTAGCCAGAAGCAGAGGCTATGATAGATGATGAGGTTTAGTCATTATGATGTTTCATTACCTCACCCCAGGCAGTGATTTTCCAGAGACTGACAAGGAGTACTTGGCTGGGATCAACCCCAGGACCCCAATAGGACTTCACACAGTTCAAATTTCAGACCACCGTGGCCATCCAGGCTGATGACGTGATGAAATGACACGCTTTAGTTTTAATGCTAACATCACAGGGCACATTGGTTCTCCTAGTTCAACAGGGTTTGGTTTTTTCCTTGTCTTCCCCATGCAACGATTTCTGGAGTCAACCCAACACCCCATGAGGAGTATAAGCCTATACAAACTATATATACAATTCAAAGCATTCAGACAAACTCCTTACCAACTAGGCTATCCAGGATTACCAGATTACATACGTGAAAAGTAGCTTTAAAAATCAAGAACTTCATGCAATAATTAAAGTCAATAAGAAAAATTATCACTTCATGCAGGTAGCAATGGCTCAATTTCGGTTTAATTGCTTTTTCAAAATATGTTTTAGCTGGTTCAATATCCGCACAAGGTCTACACATACATAAATAGACATATCTGTCTGGTGTGTATGTACAGTAACTGTTGTAAATTTGATATATATGTAAATCAAATAGACTTTTACACACATGTTTGAAATAAGAATGGCCTCACATTATACTGCTGGTGGCAAATTGATCTTGAAGCTACACATTGTGTAGTGAAATTTTGTATGGCTATACAATTTACATACATGTATAATTGTATATACTGAGGCATGGGATTGAGTTTGTTGCAGGCCTCATTGCAGAGGTTCATTTTGGTATTCTGACATCGTTTTCCACATTTATAGTCAGGTTGGATAGTGGATACACCCCAGAATTTTATATAGAGACATGCAGTTGCTCCTGAAAAGTAAGTACACCCTTAGCTCCATTGGAAAATATCTGGCCTGTGGTGTGGACAGTTTTGCCTGATTTGTATCCTGTACAGGGAAAAGACCCCTGATACAAATTCAATGGTCATAGTAGTAAATGTAGTAAGAAACTCAAGGGTATGATGCAAGCATTGCATCAATGATGCTAACAAATTAACAATATCAGTTCTCTTCAACTACTGTGAGGCACATTAAAAATTTAATTCCTTGACAACTTATTGAGGAGAGTGCGTACTTTCTGTACTTTCGAGGGTAACTGTAAACTTATCCACCCTGTCGTAAACATGTTATAAGCAGTAGGGCGGCAAAGCGGTTTAGGTCCCCATCTGCTCCAATGAAGGTCTTTGTCTGCATGGGTTCAAACCTCGGGTGGGGACCCCACTATTTTCAGAGGACCTTTATGAACAAAATCCCAGCTGGATGTCATTCGGATGAGACGTTTTAAAAATTGGCGATCCCTTGCATCAGTGTCTAACTCTCTGTGTTGGGCAAATCAAAGATCCCTAACACGGGGTAAATGTGTGACATGTTGATGACTCCTGCTCTCTCCCCCATCTCATCACTCAACCCTCGCGAGCACCCAATAATGGGCTTAGAGGGCTGCACTTGCCATATCAATCTAGCTATTTATCTATGTATCTATAATATGTAGTCTAGGCCCTACATGTCAGGGAATAAGTCATTATACCTCTCACCAATGATGTCACAGATCTCTCGATGACAGATCGACTCATTCATTGTAAAAGATAGGTCTTGCATTGACATCACTGACATTCTAAAACAGTGAAATGGTGTCATTCATGTTTGATTTTCTGTAACATTATTCTATCCGTAAATTTTGCCTTAATCTTGACTTAAAATGTTTTCAGAAAATAAAAACAGGGAGTTTATTAGGCCTATATCAATTCACTTAAAATTCCAACCTCTTCACTTATGCACCCATACTTACATTAGATAATTTGGATTATATTTTTGCCATACGATCAAAGTATATATCTAAATCCCTATAATTTATGGATAAATTCGAAACTATATCCCTGCCATATGTTGAATATTAGTATATTGCTCACGTTACTCAAAGCTAACTGTGAGCCTTTTTATGTACAGTTATTTTATATCTCAATACTATTTACAATATTGTAGTATATGGACACACATTTGTAGCCTATAAATAACCAGATTATATCATATAATAATATGATTGTATGTACTGATATATATATGTAAAAACTGATTTAATACTATATCATGGTCAATTTGATATATCCCTGTGTGATGTGTGAATGAATAAGTTCATATTTCTATTTATATGTTGTTAAGTGACACTTTCCAAGTAAACAGATTGTTTGTCACAATAAATTCAGTAGTACTATGACCAAAGATGTCATATTGTAGTAAGATGTATCACTCTCACCAAATAATAAGGGTAGTGCTGTAGTGCCCTGCTGCCTCCACTGCATCTCTTTTGGGAGTGATTCTTGCAGTTTCTGAAGCAGTATGTGCAGTGGCAGCATGCAATACACTCAACTTGAACAATACATAGTTTTCTTCTATTTCTCCACTCCTTACTCTTATAGCTGTTTGAAGATTGGCGGTCCAAACAGTTTCAAAATTAACTTTCAACTTGGTCGTGTGATGTCACTGCGCTTAAAACTGTTTTGTTTGTGTCAGTTATGGTTAATCAGTCGATTCAGTGCTTATTCTGTTGATCATATCTAGCAGCATAGGTGACACTAAACAAACAAATTAAATGACTTAAAGTACTTCATCAAATAAGATTGGTAGACCAACAGATGATGTTGTAAAATTAGAAAGTACATTTTCCCAGTGGACTGCGAATCTGCAAAGTACTCTAATAAGAACTAAAAGGAAGTCAAAGTTATAAAAATGAAAAACTTTGAAAGAGAATATCTATATATATATTAACCGTCAAACGGTTTTCTGGTTGCATATTGCAAAGTGTTCTTTGTGGGCCTATTGCTCGTTACTAGGAATCGTCAGAAGGATCACTTTAATTCTCCAAGTAGTACCTCAGTCCTGTATTATGAGTTTTTGATTCAAATAGATAGCAACATCAGGTGCTGCCCTCTGGTTACATTTTATTAAGATTTTTCCATTCAATTTCAGGGGGAGGAAGTGACGTCACAGCAGGGAGCAGAGCGGGGCGGCGACTCTTCATAGAGGGCGTCTGCGTTGTCATAGGAAACGGACCGGAACGGAAGACGGACAAAATTACCGGAATTATATCCAAATTCGGGATTAAATTTGCTTAATATTTCGCTTCATGAAGTATTACTGAAAGACTGCAAAAATGCATCAAATTACAAGGACAAAGGTCAAGGCCACATTAAAATCTCAAGGTCATCCAAGGACATTGACCTCAAGAGGTCAAACCAAAATGACCTCTCACCTCATTCTGTTGCTATGGTTGTCTTCATTCTCCATGGTTACCGCACAAGTCCGTGAGTAAACTTTAATTCTTTATTTTAATTTTGGTACTCACTCAGGGAAATGTTCCAATGAACTTAGGAAGTTCCGGGAAAAATATCATATTGCTTTTATTTGCATGTTTGTAAAGAAATTTTAAAAGGAAATCAAAAGTTATGATTTGTTCAGATGTCTGCTTTCGAAGACGAAAAATCTATACGAAAGAATTATTGCTCTAATATACAATTTGCTCGGATGTCTGTTTTTGTAGACCTTTGAATTTTTACGAATTATTCAGATATCATCCTCTTTGGGCTATTCGGGAATTCAGCCTTTCCGGACTTTACACATCTGGGCTATTTACGATATATATTCGATAAATTCAATATTGAAAGTATAAATATATATTTTATGAGATATAAAGCTCATTGAGACATGAAATATATATATATTTATTGACAATATTGCATCATGTTTTATTGAAATGGTACAATTTATTACAAATATGTCTTAAAATCTATATCTATGAAGAATATGTACATGTAGGCTCAAGGTAATAAACTATCATTAAAGTTAGCATTGCAAAATCCAAGAAACATTCTGATTGGCTGACCTGGTCAGGTCAAATTGACCATTTCTGTTTCAAGCCCTGTGATTGGTTGTTACGTTTGATCAGTGGTCTATTCAATAAATTATTGATCCAGAAGTAATACTACATAGCATAAGTAGAAATTTCCAATAAATATATGATCTATGATTACATAGTGTAGTAGAGCAAATAAAATGAGAAATGATTAATTCAATGAAACTAGTGTATAGTATATGGATTCACAAGGTAGATAATAAACCTGTATAATATTATAGACCAGCTAGATAGGCCAAATGATACTTTCCAGAAGACAGATAAATAGAAAGATGGATAGATGGATATACACCCTGAGCCCAAAAGGTTCTTGATGGCATATATAAATTTTGTTAAGGGTTCAAATGAATTGAAAAGGTTCAATAGTGGTGGGAAGGCCCCATGATGGAATGCTCTCATCTTGAGAGAAAGAGGTTCCATTGTGAGTGTTCAGTGCAGCTGGATTATCTAAGTGCTGTTTTTGTTTGCTGTTGGATCCTTTTTGAAAGTTGAGTAATGAACCTTTTTAGGGTTCCTTATCTATACCAGCTTATATAACCCTTCAAGGTCCAATATAAGCTTTTTTGTTAAGAGGTTAAGAGTGTAAAGATAGATAGAAGGTACACTGTTGTTCATAAATATGGAATTTTGCAGTTTGCATGCTGGCTAGGTCACTATGCAGGTGTAGGTATCTTCCCTGATCACTCTTTTAAATACTCAAACTGAAACTGTTTTAGCATGAATTTTAGGTGGGTGCATAGAGAAGGTCGGGGCATGCGGTCCCCCTTAACTTCGAGGTGCGATTTGACCTACTTTTTATGGGCGATTATTTGAATGCTTATGCTGTCAGGAAGGGATCATTTGACTCTACTAATAACTAGTGAAACAAATATCTACCAATTTTAATAAAGGAGTTATGGCCATTTTTGTAAAAAATTTAAAATGGCCTTCTTACCCCACCCATCGGGCAAGAAGCCCCCCTATTATAATCCTATGGCAATTTTTTTTGCGAGCGCATTCAGCCTAAAAGTTATTTCTTAGGGTTCTTCTATCATTTTTAAGGCATTCTATTCACTTTTTCTGAATTTCAGAATTTTTCTGTTCATACCTTTATTTTTTAATATTTTTTGCCCTGTTTCAATTTCGGGCCGAATTTTTTCTATTTTAATTACCTATTCTATCAAGATCTAAGGTAAAGTACACATTATTAAATGGTTCCTGAAGCAGCTTCGACCCCCCAGTGAAGGGGGCCTCATGCCCCATACCATGTGGGGCCTCTCGCCCCAAACCCACATATTTTAATTTGACCTCTATATTTTGAACTAAAATGCAAAAAACATGATCCAAATCATATTTATGCGATGGTCATAAAGTGAAGCAATGCAGATATCCATTAAACTTTTAAAAATTTCCAAAGTTATTTCTGATAACCCCTTTCAAAGAATTAGTCAAAGTTACAAAAACAATGCACATTTTTTTGTTTCTTTAATTTCTACTATGGTTTGGTGCTGTTTGCCCTGAAAATTTGTGACGTACCTAAAACGCCTCTAGCTTCAATCCTATCAATAGATAAACGCACCAAAAACATAGGTTTAGATATAACCCTCGGGGGGCCTCTCATCCTAACCCGAGCTTCTTGCCCCGACCTACTCTATACCATGCACCTTCATAAACCTGCTGATTTTCCACATTTCTCACAGCGATAGCTCTACCTGGGGTCAATGCTGTAACATGGGGTTTTCCGAGTAGATCTAACGTAATATGGCGGTCTTTCAACTGTCATTGGAAGTAGTTGCAAATGAATCGGCCCTTCATAATCTCCAACAACATTACCAAAGTTATCAATTTATATGGAGATTGCTGTCGTAATGGATTAGGGACCGTTCAGAATTGATGACTGGGGGGGTGGGAGTTTTGCTGGAACTTCCCGTGAAAAATTTATACCCCCCCCCCTTGAGTTTCATGCGGATTTTTAGTACCCCATACAGAGGTTTCACGTGTATTTTTAGTACCCCCCCCCTCGATATACAATGCAATACACACATATATATCCTGTTATACGCGGCCACGCATACAGATTCGCGTCATTTCGCGGACTTTTGTGCGTAAAAAAGTCCAAATAAAATGAGTTTATGCGTGTTTTTTGACATTTTTTCTTTGTTAAAATTTCTTACCCCCCTTGGAACTGTTATCAAAAGTTAATACCCCCCCTTGAAACACGTGTGAAAAGTTAGTACCCACTCGGCCAAAACTCCCACCCCCCCCCAGTCATAAATTCTGAACGGTCCCTTAGTCTATGATTATGAGGAGTATGAGGTTATCATTTTGTTACTCATAAAGGTCATATATTATATCCCCATTTCGGAATTTAGCCTAGAAAATATAAGTTGGTGGATGTGAAAATGAGAGCCAAAACCAATGAGCTCCAAGGCACTTTACCATCTTCAAAAGTGAAAAGATGTTCCAGAGATGAGTTTTCACCTCTGTAGGCCTAGCTCGGGAGACCAGAGCTCCCTTAATAAAAAACTGGGGGAGCTGTGCCCTGATACAGCTCACTCAATTATCAGTGGCGAAAGTACAATTATCATGTTACTTTTTCAGTCCTCCGGGTATTTTTGGCCAAAATTATGCTCTGGTGGCAGAATTTGTTCTCTTTTAAAAACTTTGATGAAAGACGCACTGCTGCCACACCAGTCAAGAGCTCCCCCTACGAAAATGTTCCATTTCCATCACTGCCTAGAGCTCCCCCTACGAAAATGTTCCATTTCCATCACTGCCTAGTTTGTTTGTGTTTTACGCCTCTGCAGCACCTTGGTGGGCTATATTGAGGCAGGCGATAGCCGTATGATGATGAGATGAGAAGACTGTGAGTCTGGCACATACCCTATTAATTCAGGGATGCCCAGGGTCTTTCAGTTGCCCCAGCATAGAACACTGGATACAACCCGCCTCCATTTAATGTCCCATGGGCTCGGACTATAGTGAGTTCCTGGGGTGAGATTTGAACGCACGCCCTCAAAGCCAGTTGACAAGCGCACTTACCAATTAGGCCACGGGGGAACTCATCACTGCCTAGTACCTGGTGAACTTAATATATAGTTCATCTCAGGTCACTCTCTATGTAAATACATAACATGCCAAATTAACGCATTGATGTAGTACACACATTTTCATCAATATACTCCACAAAAGTATTTGCTTTCTTTTCCGATATGCTACAGTTTGCTACACCATAGGATTGCCACATATTACATATAGTAAAAATATTATGTCGAATTAAGTGTAAGTGAATTTAATTAACATTAATATACTGCATTACTTCATGGGCCTATGTGTATGATGCAAGCTGCAAATTGATTATTTTTATGTTAATCTGATATACATAATAATCAATGTAATATTACTCATATTTTACATACAATTGACAACATGCTATGTTCATATTATAGATTTTATTTACTTTATGATATATGTTTGTTTACTTTACTTCGTGTTTTACACATACTTGCTCAAAACAGTTTTCTTTACAGTATGTAACATATGCTTAAAGTAATATAAAAAGGCTTACCAATTTATATACATGTTTGCTTAATTTTAAAAGAAGCACATCTGCTTTTATTAGTTCAATATTTTTTTGAGAAAGAAAAAAGAGCTTGCTTTCTTAGCATAATATGTAAAATCTTACATTTATAAATTTGGTAAAGTGTGAATCATGCAGAATATATTTTCTTGTAAATGAGTCTACCCATTTGTTTTATGTATTAAATAGGAAGTAGGCCTATTAATGCAGACACTTTAAAAAGTGCAGTCCTGAGTCCTTGGTGTGAAAATGTTGCATTAAAATGATTTTAAACTTATTCTGACTGTTAAACATGCCATTGTAAGCCTAATTATTTTAAAAACAAACTATCTATCTATCTATCTATCTATCTATCTATCTATCTATCTATCTATCTATCTATCTACCTATCTATCTACCTATCTATCTATCTATCTATCTATCTATCTATCTATCTATATATCTATCTATCTATCTATCTATCTATCTATCTATCTATCTATCTATCTATCTATTTATCTATCTATCTATCTCTACATACTCAATGTCAAAGTCTGACCTTCTAAAAGCTGTGTCTTTATAACAGGCGATTTTAACATCCACGTGATATTAACAGATCTAATTAATGACACACGGCCCAGCATGCCCTGTGCAGGAAGTGGGGCACAACTTCCGGTTCCGGGCACACATGCATTTTACCGGAAGTCGTCTTGTAGCTCCACCTGGCGAGAAAATACGAAATGACTGTTAGCAACAGTCATAAATTATGTGAGAGGAAGTGGTGTCAAATGCTTTTTGGGAGGCCAAAATTGTTGTGAAGAGTCAAACAGAAATAAAGGGGTTTTAGGTGGATAGTAGAAGGAATTGTGTTGTTGATAATTAAAAGTTGAAAGGCTGAAGACACTGCCAAGATTGAAATGGACTGACTGTGTGTACATCCATTCTGCATTAAATGTTTTATGAGGGTGTGTTATATCATTATCCTACCCACTAAATCCCTGCCTTGCAGGCAAATTGATTTTTCAGACAGTAAAATATTGCAATCGGGTAAAAAAAGACTGATTAATAATAAGGGTAATAAACAACTCAACGTAAATAAATGACTCTCATAGAACTTTGATGTTATGTTACTTTTCGTGAGCTGGAGCTTAGCAGGGAGTCTAGTCTATCATTGTTTTGCTGAGATTTGTACCCAATGAAACCTTGAATGGACTGATTAGTTCTCATTGTTGAGTAGTTGATCTGTTCACCCAGTTATTGATTGGTTAATTAGCAGGTGATTGGACAGTTTGATTTGTTGATGGGATTATTTGGGTTCACTGATTCGGTTGGTGATAATGGCTTGATCACTTGTATGGATTTCCTAAATTTGCACACCTTTGTAGGCCTATGTAGTCCCCTCCTGAGGACATATCAATGTCATATCATAATAGTGATGATATATATCATATTAGATGGACATATATACGATATTTAGATAGATAGGTAAATAGACAGATATGGATAGATGGACTAATAAAGAGATAGCTCGAGAGATCGAGAGAGATACATAGACACAGATAGAGCTGTAATATAGAAGGGTGAGTGATGGAAGCTTTATGTTTTGTATTTATGCTGCAATCATGCACATTGATGTGCTGGAATCAAACGAGTGACTCAACAGTCTTTACACAAAAGGTTCTTGATGGTATATATAAAGAACCAACAGCCGATAAAAGGTTTGAAAAGTTTTAAGGGTTCAACTGAATTGAAAAGGTTCTAAACTTGGTGGGAAGGCCCTATGACTGGACCCTATGCTTGAGAGAAAGGGGTTCCATTGTGGGAGTTCAGTGCCACTGGATTATCTAAATGTTGTTTTTGTTTGCTAATGGAACCTTTTAAAAGTTGGATAATGAACATTTTAGGGTTCATTATCTATTTATATATACCAGCTTATAGAACCCTTAAAGGTTCCATATAGAACCTTTTTGTTAAGAGTGAATGATTGGAAGAATGCTACCAATAGAGCTAATCCTCCTCATCTAAGACAGATAGTCAAATACTGTAGTCATAGCTTCAATTTCTCAGACAGGAAAGAGCAGGTATACTTAAAATGTATTATTTTGTAGAGATGGTCGTGTAGTAAACTCCAACTTTGTTTTCACTATTGGTACCATAAGTACTATACGATGTTATATTGTAGCTTTGAATTAGGTCACTTATAAGCAGATTTAGGCTTTAATCGACTTAGTCCAAGTGAAACTATTGTGGAATTTACAGAGCTTTTGTATCAGAATAAAGCAGTAGTACTAAGCAGCTTTATCTATCAATAATAAAGCTGTTTAGAGAGCTGAAATAGTGTTTTTGTAGCTTTTGACCAAATATATATTTAAGCATAACATTAATACAATTTATAGGTGAAATATTCTATCATTGTATTGCTCGAGTTGGCCTAGTTTTCTGCTTGACAATGCTGTCATAAATATATTATGAGCTACAGGTCTTATTTTCAGCAAAGTGTCAATTTAACACTCTGAACCAATTCTGCATGTCAAGCACAACAAACAACCATCATGGATTAATCAATTATGCTAAAGAAATAAACAATCTTAGGTAGCTAATTTGCTGTGTTAGAGGAGTGAAATGAGGATCTTCTAAAATGATTAACTTGTTTTGCTACTAGTCTGCATGACAGTCTGTCATTTATTTCTTTTTGTTCCAAACCTAGGACCCAATCAAGGTACAGTAGCCAGGGAACTGAATTTGGTTGAAACTTTATTTTAATAGCAATGTCATCTCATCACCTCTGGCATCTAAACAAACTATTTGCCCTCTTCATCTATGAAATAAATACTTAATTGAATTAAATGTAACTTAATACACAATCAGCTGCAAAATTACCAATTATTAAATCAATTATTATTTTTTGCAACATTTTGTATCATTTTCTGCATGAGTAGTGATTACATAACCTAGGGGGTTTAAAGGGGGTCCATAAAAAACCCCAATAGCATAGAAATTCCATCAACACATCTGATTGGCAACGATTTCCAATGGTGTCAATGAGAATTTGAAAATTGACAAGTTTAAATTGAATGACTCACAGGAGGCCTTGACATGCAGGAACCATGCTCATTAATAATGTGGTATTAAAAAAATAACAAACATTTAAAAGAAATAAACAGTAAAGGTCTACTGAGTTTAGACTATTCAATGTGTTGGCTAAATGAAAACGTAAAATATAATTTAAATTTATAACAGAGATGAATTTAATAATAAAAGTTTCGATGTGTTTTTATATATTTTTTCTTGTCAGGGTTGGTGATTTATTTTAAAAAAACATGAAATGATTTAAATCACGATTTAAATCACGCAAATCAATTCAAAGCATTAAAATCATGATTTAAATAGCATTGATGTGAATAGGACAAAACTGACTATTAATCCTTCTGAATGTTGATTGATCTCAGGACATTAATTTTACACTTGGATATAACTGCTTGATTGCATGGTCCTCTTCGACAGTCTTCCTGACGATTTCTTTCTAATTGGCTCAGACCCTCCATGCCGCGCTGCGGTGCCAAAATGATATCATTCCTGGTCTTGTGCTACAATTGTAAAGTCACTGAACACAAATTCCGTATTTGGATAATTTTCATTTCAATTTAATTCAAAACCTACCAATCATAACTACTATTATCCGTTGGAATATGTTTTAACTTAATCGGCAAACCATAGAGGTGTTATAGGCAAATAATTATCACTCTAATTAATTAGGTCATAGTAGATCTAACTGTATAAAAATAGAGCCGTCAAAACGAAAATACAGATTTTTAAGTTCTTATGTATATGCATTCTCTAAAAATATCCTGTTTAGAAATTTTTGCAAACTCCAGGATCCACTAATTCCTATGTTTGTTCACTAAAATACAGACTTTTAAAATACAGTAAAAGAGAAAGTATAATTGTCTTAAAACTCATCATATGCAGAGAGATCTAAAAATAGGCTAATATTGAGATTTTATGCAGAGAGATCTAAAAATAGGCAAATTAATCTTGAAATTTGTATACAAGTGTTCCAATACAATGTATCAATTTGCATATTATCAAGCTGCTTTAAACGTTGTTACACCAAATAGCCTCCTAGTAGAATAGGTTTAAAGGGACAAATCAATAATTGAATAAATAATTCAGGCTAGTGCTATTTACTGTTAAAATATTAGGGTTTTGCATGTCAGAAAATGTCTTTTGGTAATAATCTTTACCGGTTCAATAGTTCATGTCATTGCTGTTGTCAATAGTAAGTAGGCCTATCTCATATCAATGTATCTGTAGTGTATATTGTCTCCTTTATCTGTTTCTATGATTGGCAAGGGAAAGATGGATTTTAGGCATTTTTTGTAAATCAGAAGTTAGCAACTTTGTAATTTTATTATTTAATCATTGCCTAAATGAGATCTATCTATCTATCTATCTATCTATCTATCTATCTATCTATCTATCTATCTATCTATCTATCTATCTATCTATCTATATGTCTATCTATATGTTTATCTATCTATCTATCTATCTATCTATCTATCTATCTATCTATCTATCTATCTATCTATCTATCTATCTATCTATCTATCTATCTGTCTATCTATCTGTCTATCTATCTGTCTATCTATCTGTCTATCTATCTGTCTATCTATCTATCTAAGCTAAGACTGCCTTAAATGTACATGTTCTATTTTTAGCACAGCAGCTTTGATGCACTCATGACTTTTCAATAGTTGCAGTTTAACTTTATTTATAAACTGTTCAAGCTGCTAAAGATGCATCAATTATTTTCATTCAGTTTTTTACAAGTTCAAAATAGCAAAATTTATAATTTATTAACAAGATGGTCATTTTGAGTTTTGTCCAGTCAGCATTCTTTAGCTTTTTTCACGAATGCTAATGAGATAGCCAGATTTTGACTCCATGTTTGAGCCTAGCAAATATATACTGTTGTAGCTGTTATATTATAATATATATATATATAGTGTAAGCTTTATAATATGTATTTAAATAGAGTCACTTGGCAATTTTAACTGTCTGGGTGTGGATAAACATACATTATTTGTTCATGATAAAACATGAGTGTTGGGAAATGTTGCATCTATTATAATACTTAGTGTCATTAAATTAGACTCTAGCTCAGAGCATATATTTATCCAGGGACTTCGTCTATTGTGCTATTTATTATTTGGCATTATTATATACTTGACCATGCATTAAATAGGCCGTTAACTGTTTTTTTCAGGGCCTTCATATGGCATAATTCATGGAGGGCCATAATGTGGTTAACACATGGGGGCCATAATGTGATTAACACATGGGCAAGTGCCCTCTGTGTATTATAAGCATCGTGACGTCACCAGACGTGACGTCATGGTGACGTTGTTGACATGTGGAATAAAAAATTCTGTCAGACATTGTCAGATTTGGCTTGAAATCAGTGTAAAATGGTCCGATTTGCAAAATTCAAAAGCCTACAAACACCGCAATGAGTCACTGATAACAGAAAAAGCCCTAGATTTGCTCTATCTGCAAAAATAACAGCGTCAGATCGAAAAACGCAGCGCGAAAAGTGACAAAATGGACTAAAAATGTAAGTTTTAGGCTAGATTTATCCATCACAGCTTCGTTTTTCATGATTTTATTTAATCACTGCATGATAATGCCAGTTTAACTAAATCTGCGAGGGTTTGGAGAAGAAAAACCATGGCAGTGTACTTCATAAAAATTTGGGAAGTTGAAAAATAATTTTTAAAAAGTATATAATAATGATAATAACATTTCACTTGTCGGGCATTATGGGGTATTAATCAGTTATGGCCCTCGGGCAGAAATCATTTAATGCCCTCGCCTAGCGGCTCGTGCATTAAGTTAATGATTTCTGCCCTCTGGCCATAACTGATTAATACCCCATAATGCCCTCCAAAAAAATGTTATTGTATAATTAACACAGCTTTTTAGATATCTTTACTAGCTTCTAATTGGTTTACATTTGGTTGAAATTAAATAGTGCATTTTAATGGAATGAAAGTAGATTTTATGTGTTGTAATTGTGTACATATTATATACGCCTAGATGATGACTTTAGGCTTTTTGGTGACTGAATACTATAAAGCAAGATCAAATATAATTTTGTTTGAAAGATATTAAAGTTGTTCCAGGGACACCATATAGCCTAGACCTATATATAATAGCTGCGTGATAATAGCTGCATGATAATTTAGGAAGCGTTCCAATTTAAGAATATTAAATGTTGCCTGTCGGAATAACTCATCAGACATATAAGCTATCCAATGTCCATGGTTTCACATTTTCAAAGGGGTTTTTTCAAGCATTGTTTTTTCTTTTACATTTTTAAAGCCACCACCTGGCCTTGGTAGTTTCTTAAGCCTTAATTGTCAACCTTTGAAAGAATGCTTTAAAAAGAAAACAGCTTAAAAAGGAAGCTTTAATAGCCCTTGCAAGCTTGAATAGTAACTTTAGCTCCTGTACGTGCTTCACTGGTCTAAGTCCATTTTTTTCTAGCTTTCTTTTTTTTGCTTTCCATATTTTTCATAACACTGCTGCTCCATCAAAACCAAGCTTGATGCACTGGAAAAATTAAATGAAAATAAAAAGTCATCGATTACAGTCTGGCTTGGGAAGATTTAAAAATTCTAAACAAAACTGGGCTATGTATAGGCAGCCATAGAATCATGAAAGTAAAAAATCAAAAGAAAAAAATTAACAAAAATCTGACATTGTTATATGTAGGACATGGCCCACATAATGGATGATTTAGGTCTGTGATTGATTTTGATTGATAGATCAAATTCAGAATTGATGTTGTAATTTTTTACTTCTATATTTCATTTTTATTCTGATATTGATGAATTTGTGATAGATAGACTGGTTGAATTGTCTAGAATATATTTAGCCCACTGAAGTATTGCTCTACTGTTTAGAAAACCAGGCAGAGAAACGTGAAATATTATATGAAATATTGGACATAATTATTTAACTAGACAGATAGATAGATAGGTAGTTAGATAGATAGATAGATAGATAGATAGATAGATAGATAGATAGATAGATAGATAGATACACAGATATATAGATACACAGATTGATAGATAGACACACAGATAGATAGATAGATAGATAGATAGATAGATAGATAGATAGACACACAGATAGATAGATAGATAGATAGATAGATAGATAGATAGATAGATAGATAGATAGATAGATAGACAGATTGATATAGATAGAATGGATAGAAAAGAATGATGATAGATAGATAAACAGATTGATCAATCAAACAGATAGCTCCCACAAGTTTATGACATACCAAACTGTGTTTTCAATATCTTATGGAATGTTCTGGTAAATTACAACCATGACACATGGCACGAAAATTCAGAAATTACTTTTTTCCAAGACCGCAACTTATCGATGTTCGAGCATGCAATACAGAGGACAAAATTATTAATGTTCTTACAATATAGCCTTCAATTTGTTACAAACACTATGTGAACTCAAAGCGTGTACTAATTTGCAATTCTATCCACACAAAAGCCTTGAAGATTTAAAATCCTTGAATTTTACCTTGGTACTCTTTAAGAAGAAAAATCGTGCACTTAAATTGTCTTGAACTTAAGAGATCGTTCTACTTAATTGGCTATCAATTGGCTATTAGCCTTGGGATCTTTTCTTAAAGAGTTAGACACGTGATTTTAAGGTCATTCACACAAAGCTAAGTACTATCCAACAAAAATAGATTTCGACTTTAATATTTAATCAGGATACAGAGTTATCTTGAATCGGAGAATGGCTGAACTGAAACTAGCACGCGATTTCAAACATACAGACTTCCAGCGGGGACTTTTGTTTTAAAGATTTGTTTTTTACTTTTTTGTGGGGCCTGAATTTTTAAAAGAAGGAACATAAATAATTTAACAAGTTTGTGTTTGTCTTTTTTGGTGGTGAGTTGTTTTTTTTTTAGATACAAAACATGATTTCTTAATAATCAAAAACTTCCCACCAATATGTTGGCCTATTTCAGGAGAATTTCAGCTAGAAAAACTTCGATTTTGGGAAATTTAATTGTTCAAAGACATTTTCACCTTACCTACCATTACATTTCCTGTAGTGACATTATATATCCAATATATATATCCAATATACCACACAACAACATGAAGTATTGATTGCATAATGAATATTTGATATGCTAACCACTACTAACTAGTTATAATCAATTCACCATGGAAGACTTGGTCACTTAACACGTTTTCTTTAATAATTTATGCCCAGAGAATCTAAGAGAAGTTGTGTTTATCATTTCTAGAATTGTATTTTAAAATAGTGTATATAGTGAAACAATGAATATAATCATCTATCTATCTATCTATCTATCTGTCTATCTATCTATCTATCTATCTATCTATCTATCTATCTATCTATCTATCTATCTTAGTAGTTTGTTTAGGTCCAAATGAAATCAAACAATAATAATGTTTATTTATGCAACTGCCAGGTGTTCGTATTCAACTTTACAGCAGAAGTTGGTGCTTGAAAGTGACATATGTGGCGCCATCTATAACATACCTTAGCACACGACCTTTATATTTTAATTTTATACCTAAAAATGTATTTGTTTTAACATCTAAATATTACCAGTCATTGTAGCATTGAATGACTGCATTGTAAGCAAAAAATAAAAATTATAAATGATATATATGAACAACTGTTGCAGTTTTAATAGTGCACTGAGCACAACCATAATTTCACGTTTGTTACGAAAGTAAATGTCCAATTTCCCCTATGATCTTCACCAATCCATAAAATACCAACACGGTGCCTCATTGCATCGTGTAAATTTGTGGATCCTGGATTGCCAGGGTAAAAATCAGAATCATGTAAAAATAAATAAAAATCAAAATTATAATGATTGGCAGTCTTTGAAGTGGCGTTTCTTTAAGGGACCGTTCATAATATATGACTGGGGGGTGGGAGTTTTGGGATTTTGGCCGAGGGGGTACTAACTTTTCACACGTGTTTCAAGGGGTATTAATTTTTGACAACACTTCCAAGGGGTGGGGTAAGAAATTTTAACAAAGAAAAAATGTTAAAAAACAAGCATAAAGTCATTTTATTTGGACTTTTTGCACACAAAAGTCCGCAAAAAGACGCGAATCTTGTATGTGTTGCCGTGTATAACAGTATGTATGTGTGTATCACTTGTTTGTCGAGGGGGGGTACTAAAAATATGCGTGAAACCTAAGGGTGGGGTACTAAAAATCCGCATGAGACCCAAGGGGGGGGGGGTGGGGTATCAATTTTTGACGGGAAGTTCCATCAAAGCTCCCAACCTCCTCCCCCCAGTCATAAATTCTGAACTGTCCCTAACCTCCTTTTTTGTGGCGATCAGACTAATAAAATATGACTAAGAATTTTTAAAGGCACTGCCAAATGACTTACTTGATTAGTAATTTTAGGTAATTGGTAAATAGAAGGCCTACATTTTGTTATCGAGATGAATAGTAAAAAGAAGTAAAAAGAAAACTTCTTATATAAGACATCTACAGATATGCTCATTATGCGTTGTACTTATAAAAAATAGGCTGCGTGGCAGCAAACCTTCAGCAATCAACTTCACAACACCAATTTAAAAGTGACAGATTTGGACAGAAAGACAAGGCAACTTGCGCAATTATTTTTTATGCCATAAACTCAATTAGGGAAAGTCTTCGAAACATCATATTGCAAAAATTTAATGTGACCAATTTGAAAAAAGTGTATTAAATTGCTTGAATTAATCTAGTCAGTTAGTGTGTTATGACTGACTGATTACCATTCATACCAACTGATTATAGGTTTATAAGTAGCATAATAACTTTAGCCAATCCTATATATATATATGTGACATATGGCACTTTGAATAAAAGTTAAAATTTGACCTGGACTTTGATAACCTGAGTTCACTGAGGTAAAATTATATGAGATATTGTTAGTGTCAGCAGAAACATGCAAAATATTGTTGTGAAATTATTTTAAAAGTAAGCACAGGTTGATAATATTGATAATTAGAAATAGCTTTAATATGATAAAGCCGCAGCATAGAAGACGAGACGTGTAAATACTCGTTTGGTCAACCATATTCAATATCAGTATAATAAAGGAATTAAAATTCCAAAACAGATTTTCACCCACACATTAAATGTAACTCCCTTTGCTCACGAACAGAGCTGCAGGCAAAATGAAAACCAACAAACATCATCCTTAACAGACTCAGGCTAAATCAGTTGCGAGTGTGAGCCAGCAGGCTGAATCATTGCACTTGTAGTCTACTTCACGCCCTCGCTTACAAGCATTTTTGAGAAGACCCAGCAGGTTTCTGCAAGGGGCTGACCTGGAAGGCAGCAGCACGGACCTGAGAGGCAGCAGTCCCAGTGCCCCAGACGCCAATTTGACACCCAACGCGTTCAGCTGCCTCCAGAGCTCACTGTTCACGGTTTAGTCAGTATCAGACCTTCATTGTAATAATCCATGTTACAATTTTGACTAATGAAATTCACAGCAGTGACGCTTTTAATTGAAGTAAAACTTATAGATCATTCTACTTTCTCTTGACATTCTCTTTACGTAAGAAATGGATCTGTCGTGGAAAGGAAAAAAATTCTGAAAAGATGTTGATCCCGATGAACATAAGAGAGCCCCGTCCTGAAATCTGGAATGAACCACAACCTTAATATGCCAAAGAAAATAAAATTCCGCCAAAAATTTGTTCGAGATAATTGCATTTTTTTCACCCGCACTCCTGCAGTGACACCAGCTGTCAAAGAGACACTCAGAACAACATACTTAAGTATCCCAGTTGAATAAAATATATCTAAATTACTGCTGAAGTCAGAAACTTAAGAAAAACAAAATCATTTGCTGAAGGTTTGATGAAAATCACATGCCCAAGCATTTCATAAAGCTCACACATTTTAATAAACTCTAGAATGTTAACATTGATTAAATTCACATGCCTCAGCAGTTTAGTTTTATGTCAACTTTCAGGTATATTGCACATACAGACCGAAACACACATCAAATTTGCTGTCGAATACACAAGTACTATATAATTTTTTCTGGCATTGTAGGAAGAACAACTATATTGGAAACTACACATTTATTTCAATGAAACTGTTGACACAGGCATCTGAAAACTGGAGTTCTTGGGAGCTGCATAATTGGGCCTACATCATTCAACAATCTTGTCTTTGTCCAAATGTGCTTGCTGTCATGTATCGCTGAAAATAAAAATTTAGTATATTAAATAAACACATATAAGGGTCAAAATTTGGTAAAGCTGAAATTCTTGTCTCCAGTGTCTTAGAGCAATTCACATAGACAAGAATGTACATACAGGGTTTATGGTGGTCATTTGTTTTAGAGCAACATAATATTATCAGCAAAAAATTTGACCCAAAAAATGTGGGGTAGATAACTTTTATCCCTTCAGAAAATTGAATGAAAGTGCCCTACCCCCCTGAAAATTGCCTGTCTCCGCTAGCATTTTCCTTGACAAATCAGCTCAAATAATTTTCCTTGTTACCTTAATCCACCTCATTTGCACCTCAAATTGGACCTTGACCAACATCCTTTCAAATTCCAAACCAATGGCTTGACTAATATTGTTACCCAACAACAGGGGGCTCTTGTGTCTTTGTCTCCAATCTCATGTCATTAACGTCACACCCAGTGATTTTTCTCATAAAAAATCAACCGACAAACATTTTTTTATACAACTTTAGTTTTGATGGCCTTTGGGAACCCTACAAGCTGACTGAATCATCTGCAAGTCCATAAACTGCACGGAATGTAGATAATCAAACTATTTATAGCAACATGTCAGTTGTCCTACCTTGATTTGTCATTAACAAACGCCCTCCTGGTTAATTTTGGCAATGTATATCAGGACAAAAATCACTGTGGAACTTTGTTTTGGTGTACACGAGTCTTAATGTAAGCCAAGATTGACATCATATAATGTATTTACCGGTTCAAGGAAATATTAGTTTAAAATTGTCATTAACATCACATGTCATTAACGAACATGGTTTTAATAAACTATGTGTGATACTAATGGCAGTTTTGATGTTATCACTCTAAATCCCAACGGAAGTGACACTAGTCATTGGCAAAAGTGACGTCACAAGCATTTTGGAAGTCCTGATTTATTTGCATGGTTGCAGCAGTATACCACTTCAGTAAGGCCACATATAATTGATCTTTAGCTTCTCGGATTCCTCTCAAGGCCCTTTTTCTAGGGTCGGTCGGTAGGACAAAAAAAAAAAGGTGAAAAAAAAAAAATTTATAATGTCAAAAAAAAAAAAATTTTTTTTTTTCATTTTTTTTTTCCATCGGCAGTAAATCTATTGTGTCGGCGGGTCCGCGAAGCTAAGAATCAATTATGTGTGGCCTAAGCTTCCTGGGTGCAGTATACATATAAAAACAATAAAAATTTCTTAAATTTTTCCAATAATTGTTGCACTTATGATATTTTACTAACTTATATGCACAAATAAGAGGCTCAGGAGAAATTTACCAGCCATTAGTGTCATAATCGTCATATTTTGTCATTAACGTCACTGATCAGAAATAGTTAATTTTGGGGCATTTATTGCTTGATTTGAAGTTTAAAAAGTGTTGCACAAGATCTTTTTTCGCAGGAATCATTTGGCATGTGTACAATTTAGTAACCTAATAGAGTTTGGTGTGCGGAAATCAAGTAGCATGAAAGAAAAACTTAATGGAAGTGTAGAAAAAATGAAAATTTTAATTATCTGCCACTTATTTTCATTGTGGTTGCTGTCAGGCAGATAGCAGGACTCTTTTTTTTATATGACTGTTCTGTCTGTACCTCATACTCCATCAGCATTAGTCCAGGTGACATGATTGTGTGAATTCTGAGAAATATTGGCAGTTTTTAATGACGCCTAAAAGTATTACCCCGGTATTACCTCCAGTGCACATAAAAACTGTGCTTCCTGACCCTTGGACATCAAAGTGCAATGAAAGGTGATTGTTTTACCCACCAAAATAAATCAAAAGGTACTCCTTTAAACCTAATTTCAAATCAACTTTTTTCCTGACTGAAATTTCACCGTTTTCAAATTTTGACCCATAACCAAAACCACATGCATTAAGTTTCCCAGATTTAAAAGTTACGAAGCTAGGTGGGATTAATTAATGTAATGTTACACACAGGCTTCGAGAAATGATGCACAAATGATACAACATTAACTCTATTGGGGGGAGCTAAACCCCTCCCCCCCAAGTCCCCCAGCAGGCTACGACCATGCCATGACTTATAATTCCAATGAAATTCCAATGGCAACCTTGTGACACATCTTAAACTATTATGACTCAAAATTGCAAAGGCCATGTTGTCATTATAATTTTTGTGTTTTTTTTTTAATGTAACTAATTATGTTTAATGCATTCAAGTCAGTTTCTTTTGAAAGAAAATCCAATATTCCACGATCATGTGAACAATACACTACTTGCTTTAAAGCATGGTGGAAGTTGTAGCATTTGCAGTTGAATCTATGCCAAAACAAGTACTGTACATAATTATGTGCAGCTGAGTAACCCTGCTCTTGTCCTGAAAATAGAAATCAATTGTTTATTAATTTTTCAAATTAACTTTACCCCAGTCAATAGAAATGGGATTACCTCGTTGTGTGACAGGCTGACCACTTGAAAAAAAAACTAATTAAAGCCATTAGATTCAAAAGTTTCATAAAAGAAAGACCTTTAATAATTAAATACAAATTAGAGACCTGGCAAAAGTTGGATTTTTGTGCCATCATGATCAGAGCGCAAGATATACAAAATATCAACTTCAATGAGAACTCCTGCCATCCATTCTGATAATCCACAGCATTGTGACAGCAATGAAATAGCCTTAAAATTGTCATTTACCTCAAAGCTGCTTCTCATACTGTAGTCGTCATTCAGATCTCACTTTTTTTCTGAAATCAAAATTAGAATATGATTTTTTAATTACAACTGTTCATTTTAAAATAAATAGGCCTACAATGTCATTAATGATGCGACATCAAATTCACAGTTATGTTTATTTTGAAGAAAATATTGATGGCTAATTTTTTAATGTCTGCTATTTATTTCTTTTATAAATACAATATTTGTGTTATTTGTCCAATTGTTGCTTTTAAATTACAGAAACAGAACTTTTAAAAGAGGATTCTTCTAGAAATTGTAACACTTTTTTTAAATCTTTAAATTACTTATCATGTGTAATAAACTTAATTGGATATCTAAAGTGACACTAGTTCAGGGGAACTGTCAAAGTAAATTGTAGAAAATAGATATATAATAATTATAGCAAAACAAATATTTATTAAGTGTGACAGTTTTAACAGTTGTTATTTATCAATCACCAATTAGACATTTATATGAATGATAGTTTTAATATCCATACTTATTTAATTCATTTGATGATTATCAAGCCTTTCATTTGACACCATTTGTGATCAACTTATTTGAAATTGAATGGATGTCAAACTGATGACAATCAGGTTTAGCAGCAGCTCAATACCACTCAGGCAATTGATCTGTCAAATGTATAGATATTGATTGCAATGCAATTGTCACTTATCATGTGCAATCAACTTAATTGGATATCTAATGTGACACAAGTTCAGGTGAACTGTCAAAGACGATTGCAATCAGGTGAGCTATCTTTCAAAAGTTGGCAGGAGTTCAGGCAATTGCAATTGAGATGACACTAGTTGAAGAGTTTGAATGGTATGTAACTGGGGGGGGGGTGACCTGCCAAAGCTGATTGCAATCAGCTGAGCTTTTATATGAAATTTGGCAGTAGCTCAGACAATTGCAATCAAGATGACACTTTCAATGGTATATATCTGGGACCATTTTGGTGTTGGTCATTCAGTTCCAGAAGCCCATGTATGAGAGACAGTTACCTACATCATTCCTAGCTGTGGAATCTTAGGCAAAGGTAAATATGTTATCTTGAATAACCAATAACGCGTCTGTACTATACAGTGTAGGCCAATAAACAAGTATCCTCTATGAGTATTTATCCTATTAATATTCATCTGGTTATGTTTTGTTCTGTAAAACTGAATCTCAAATTTCAATTATTATATTAAAACAATTGGTTTGCTTGGCCTAACATGTCAGATAAGTTCAGATATTTTTTTTTGACAATGAAAGTATTAAAAATGTAAATTGCAAGCAGTGGCTCACTATGCTGTCATCACTGCCTCATTAATAAATTTCGAAATATCTAATCTTTTATAAGCATGAGACCCGTGAAAGCATGCATGAGGAAGGGAGAAATAAAGACTGTTTTTTCATGGGTATGCTTAGATTATGGGAAAACATCATCTGATTTTCTGTGACTGAAAATTGAACATGAAGCCGGCTGACGATATACAGAAAAGCTACTTGCATCAGTAAATGCAACTGAACAGCCAGTACTGACAGTTGTTTGAGTAGCGTAAGGTGTCCGTGAATTAATAGTATGATGATCCTGAATCGACAAAACAGCATGGACAGTAAATGAAGCAGTACCGATACGACAATGTCAACATTCACCAACCTGTCAAGTGATTCAATCATTCCAGAGCTGTCGAGCAAGTTGTTGACATTCTGGACGACCGTTTTCATCCCGATTTTCGAGCAATTTCGTGTGACGGCAGTCCGTTTGAGATGCCTGTTAGCTTCGTCTCTTGCATGTCAGTTATTTCCAGCGACAACCTGACAACGAGAGAGTGATATTGTCAACAAAACAAGCCAGGCCCAAGTGGATGACAAGAGGATGTGATTTTGGTCAATCCACTGGGTTCACACAATCACAGCTACCAGTCATCCTTCACTTACCCATTGACGACCTCTGATTTTGACATAAACACTGGGAGCCTCTGCATTTGCAATCAGTATAACTTGTTTTGGGGTCCCGAAACATAGCAAACATGTGTTCGCTTGCAAACCTGCCCAGAGAGAAGGACGCACCAGAAATGATGACGTCACAAGGAGAGCTGCTGTCTGATCCGTTTCGTGGTGCCTCAGCGACGTCATAAGTGACGTCACGATTGTTTTTTCCGATCGGCTCTCTGTCGAGAGTTGTAGTAATTGCTGAATAAAACGTCTGGGAAAATCATCGCGCCGGTAATAACATTAATTTTAGTTTTGACTGAGTTCTGTTAGAATTGTTGGGATTTTTTAATAATCAAGTTGCAAACAAATAATTTATTGAAGAAAACAATCGCCGATGTTATCATGTTGGTTCGTGACGAGAAAAAAGAGTAAGGATCACATTATGGGATGTCTGAATCAAAATTTTTTATTGAACCATCTGATCCGGATCCACACATGTATGTTTGTCATATAAGGGACGAGACGCCTCGCTTCGCTCGGGGAGCCTGCGGCTCACGTCTCGTCTATAAATATTTATTTTCATAATAATGGGTGTTGTTTTAAGTTTTGGAATTTGATGTCATTACAAATGTATTGTGTTCAAACAGAATTTGTGTGCAGTTTGCATTATCAGAATGTAGAGGATCCAGGGTAGATTAGTATAGGTTATTCACCTAGGGAGAGGCAATATGTGATAAACACATATTGCCGATCCCGCGGTGAATAACCGGCTTATACCATAAGACAAAACTGAAACTTGTCATTTGTTGCTGTTGTTTTTTCACAGCTTCACTTATTATTCTCCCATGGGAGGATAACTTGACAACAAAGAATATGGGTTTTATTGCAGTGAAATACTGGCTCATGATTGGCTGATAGAGGTGTCGAATGGTATAAGAAAAGTTATGAAATATATATAGGCCTGATTAAATTCCATTACATAAATAATGAAATATTTCTTTCCAACAGTTAATTGACACCTTCGCTGCTAGATATGATATGTGCTAAATGATCTGATAACTGACACAAACAAAAACTGGGGTCACAATTAATTAAGACCGAGACGAGTTGAAGGTTCATTTTGAAACTGTTTGGGATGCTTTTTCACAAAGAGTTATGATATACAACATGCAGGTAACTACTTGAACTCAATTTGCACCAAGAAATTTTGAGACAGATAATTAATATCCTGGAATAAATTTCAATGAAAGTTCATGGCCAAAAATAGCCTCACGATCTGGACTTCAAAATACAATGAATTATCAGCAACAAAACGTGTTTAAAATCTAATATCCAGCTGTTAGTTTTTTTTATTGAATGTACACTTTAATGTTTACTTGTAATATGTGGCAGTGTTACAGTGTTGCATATATTATAGACAAAACTGTGTAATATACAGTCTTGATCCTTCATGATATATGTAATTAATTTTAGGAACTCGTGCCGTAGAACACTATTTTGACCCACTTAATGGAAGAAATACCAACTTTCCTCACTGACACAGGTATCTTTGGCAAAGTTGCCATACATGCAGTGAGGAAAAGTTGGCATTTCTGCCATTAAGTGGGTCGAATAACTTGCCAACTTTACCCCGGGTTGCCAACTTTACCCTGTTTTAGGGTATACTATGGCTGCATATACAAAGGAGAAAATAAGTATTTGACGCCCTGTCATATTTTCTGTTTGAAGCACTGGCACTTACACTCCGAAATTACTTAGGTTAATCTTGTCCAATTTCAGAGATAAAAATTAAAGAAGATTTAGACATTAGCTCTGCGTTGTATATATTTATTCATACAAGACTATAACCCCCACATAGAAAGATGCACTAGGAGTTTCAAGCCTAACTGTGTTCCATTTGCTTGGCCACTTTGCAGCATATCTATCACCAGATGGCTCCCTGTCAGTATCTAAATTCAGCAGTCAAGTATTGCCATGCAGTGGAATCGAACCCTGGACCTCAAAATTACAAAGATGGCATCAACCACCAATACACATCGCAATGCAAAGGGAAAAAATTTCACACCGATGTGCATCATAAGATTGTGGAATCTTTAATTGAGATTTAAGAGCAAGACAAGAATTGGAGGCATATGAAGTAACTTGATTATGCACATTTTAGAACAGCAGAAGAAGGTGGAATGTTCTCTGGAGGCCTCCATTTCCTGCCTTGCCTGATAAAAAAAGTGGCCAATCAGAGACTTGCATCATGACAAGTAAAATTTTAATCAAATTTATCTATGTGACCCCTATGTAGCATAAAGACCCCTTATAAAAATAACGAATATATTGGCCACGCCGATAAATGTTATGGAAAACCTCAATGATATGATGAAAGCTTCGTTTTAAGAAGCTATGCCATATCACTGCTGTTATAGCCATTACCATGAGATGCATTGAACATGGAATTGAATGGCAAATCACTGAGGGTTGCCCTTACTTTCAAGAGCAACTGTGCTGCAATAGGTATAGTACTTACTAGACAACACATGCATTTTAAGCATTATGATTTATAATTGCTGAAGAATATGCAGCTGAGGAGTTGATGTCGACTGAAAGAGTATCATGGTCTTTAGACCAACCAACATACAATACACTATTACGACATGTAATAATTAATCTGTTTTGTAAATTTGATTGAAAATTATAGATATTTCAGTGGTTTCAATTTATTTATGTAATAAAATCTAAAGTAATAACTACAATTTTTCTAATATCATTTTATTCGCATTAAGTATTAGTAAGACACCGATTTGGAGGATTCTATATATATATATGCATTTGTCAGTTAGATCGCGACCGGAGGGAGGACATATCAACTTACAATAGTTGCAAATAAACAAAAGTTTGATTGATTGTTTGCTGTTGTTGGCAGTGTTAATCCTTAGCAGGGCGCTAACATACAATATTGTCAGTTAGATACCGTTTTTTCCAATGGTAAAAGTATCTTGGTGATGTCTAATGATTCGAAGTAATATATTGTATGTAAAATACATCATTAAATAACACATTATCTGTCAATGGAGATTTATCAAAATATATTAATCTGAAGATACATATTGTATTTGTTAAATCATGCAGAAGATATTAATCAAAAGATTTTACTCAAAAGATGATAATCTCTTTGTTGCCTGACTGTTGTATTGACTCCCAGGCATAAATGTGCTAACTATGTCAGTGTGTAAAATCGAAATTTTGTAGTAGGAGAAAAATTGATTTTCTGAGGCTATGTTACAGCTTAGTTGCCACACTCTAAAAAATATCGGGACAAAATCCATGTTGGTTTTTTGCATTGAAATTTGGTTTTTCAAAAAACCATTTTGAATCTAAAAAAACAATTTTGTCTGAATTTTTTTAGAGTGCACTATAAATGATATAGTGCTTTTGCTGGTGAAGCCACAAGCTGTTTTGTGTTGGTTCATACAATTTTGACTTATTGCCTTATATGGGTGATAGTAAAAATACTAAAATGAAAGTTTAGAATAGAAGAGTACATAAATGGGAGGTGGTAAAAACAGCGTGTTGCCTAAAAAGTATTATGATGCAGAAAATAAAGATTATATCACTTATTTTGATCAAAAGTATTTGATTTATCTTTTCTTATTTTTCCAAATTTTGTTTATAAGTATTTTATATATCGAATATCAATTTAGTACTAAAAGCCTACACGTATTAGCTTTCCTAATTATTATGGTAATTTTTACTCATATTCATCAAAAGCAATAATTAAGCACAAAAACATACAGTTTCAGTCATTTCACTCAGACATGTTAATGTTGCTTTGATTGAATATTTCTTTTTCACGATGTAGAAATTACATACACAGCTCTAGGGCGACTTTGAAAATTCCGGATTCATATGAATTCAGTGAGATAACATAGATGTCTTATGGTGTACCTTTTTTAGGCATTTTATATGTATTGTTCAATAGAGACATTGTGTCATGGAAGGAAATGTTTGATTGCCTTTGTTATACCACTAGATAACCTCTGTCAGCCAATCACATGCCAGCATTTCATGGGATAATTCCCATATATCCTTTGTTGTTGTCCACTTTTCATCTCATGTTTACCTGTTTGAGTGTTTGTCTCATGGTTATTCACCATGGGATCGGGAATATGTGTTTATCACACCTCAGGCTAAAGCCCTCGGTGATAAATCACATTATATATTCCCTCTCCAATGGTGAATAACCTACTTATCCGAGTTACATGTTTTGCCGAAAAACAGATACTTGGTCCTCTTTCTTGACAGACCTGTTATTAAAAGCCAGAATTGTTGAGGAAGAATTTTCACAGTGTTAAAATTTTGACCCAGCTCAGCAATTTTGATTGTGGGTATTATTAACAACTTTGAAGTCTTCAGAAAACAGTAAAACAAGCCTCACTATACTAGCCTTAGCTTCTGTTGCTGAAAAAGTACAGTACATGTGCATAACCTCTTCACAATAAATGGCAGGTATAAATAATAAATAGAAGTACAAGTAGTAACACAACTGGTCAATAGTAATGAGCTGCAGAACATGTAGTACTTCTAAATGCAGAACAGATTTATAGATTGATGGTGCTAATCAAGGAATGAAGGACCTGTGCTTCTGTTATTTTAATACTGTCCTTACATGGACATATAAATGGAGCCACATGAGACATGGCTCTTCCAGTTAAAAGTTATTTTAATTGGCTATTTATCAATTTGTATTCTCCCATGGCCTAATGGTTAAGAGTGCTTGTTTGTGCAACCACTAGCTTCTGAGGTTGTGGGTTCAAATCCACCCTGGGAACACATTCTGTCAATTGCATATATAAGCTAGAGGGTGCCTTGTAAGTGTAGGTTATTCACAATGGGAGAGGGAAGGAATATGTGATTAATCAACCGAGGGCTTTAGCCCGATGTGTGACAAACACATATTCCTGATCCCATGGTGAATAGCTGGCTTATACAATGAGTCAAATAGTTGAACAGTCAAACATGAGGTGATAATTGGACAACAGAGAATTTTAAAATGGGGAAATTATCGCAATGAAATACTGGCACGTGATTGGCTGACAGAGGTGTCGAATGGCATAAACAGTAAAAGCTCTCTCCCACATACGTAACATTATCAAGGAGAAGGGCTATATATAGGGGCCTATGTATTCCAAGTGGCACACTATGTCAACCCAATGTTACTAATTGGTGGAGGGCTCATCTGTTAGTTACCATGAAGAAATGTATGAATTTTGTTGCCACAACAAGAAAACAACATGGAGACTTTTTACGGCATTGTGACAATGTTGGCACAATGTTGCATGCTAATGTCACATCTTGACGTTGTCATTTCAAGGTGATATTATACAATTTACATAATTAACATAACAACATTGTCACAATGTTGTCACGACATAGATGTTACAATTTGGAAAGTACCAGACTATATGATCAAGCCATCAAGCATGTGGACGCAGAATCTATCTTCAGTTTGAAGATCTATCTATCCTCCAACCATGATGTACTTAAACATGCATGTCATATAATATATGCTTGTGTTTGCATACTTGAATTGGTCAATATCAATTGATCAAATGAGATATAAGGTCTAATCAATAGAATATCAAATCTATAAGTAAAATCTATAGTTAAAATCGATAAGTAAAATACAATGGAACAAGTCAAGACTATTTTTATAGATGTATACATGTGATAAAATATATTAAATATAGGATTTTAGAGTGAGAATACAACCTTTATTATTACAACCAACAGATTGTTGATTGATGGATGAGAGATACAAAGTGGAAAAAAGATAGATAGATAGATAAATAGATAGATTGCTCTATGTTGTGATCACAGGTGACATCCTTTTGGTTGGGATAGTTTCTGGATTGATTCTGGCACACCTATACAAATGTATTATCAAGGTTGCTCACTGACCCATCATTCAAATCAACAAGGGCAGCTTCTGAGGCTCCCAATGCCACTATTATGTGGAGAACAGATTTAACCTGGCTAGCAGCCTACACTCTAAGCCCAGACCACACACTTGACATAAATTGTTTAAGTGGAATCAACCATTTTTCTTTTTTTAAGCTGTGTCAGCTTATATACTATTTGTCAATTTCATTGGGTTGATATTTTAAGTCAACACAACACAATCTTTTTCCGCCATACTCGGGAACTTCTGAGACACAAACAGAATAAGTTTACTCAGCTTAATTCGCTTATGCCAGATTTGTTATGCCGATAGTAGAACATCCTATTTATGTTCGATTCATTGGACAAGCAAAAAATAACCTTGTCTTAGCTACTTACTCTGTGGCCACATGGGTTAGTGGTTTGTTTTGTAATCTGAAGGTGTTGGCTTCAAACCCAGTGAGATTTTGATATTTCTCGTTACACATTATATTTATGGTACAAAGGTTGGAGCAAAGGTCAACAAATTTCAATATTTTGATTTGTTTATCATTGTGGACCCTGGTTAGTGTCCTGTCCCACTATGCAGAATCTGAGTCAAATCACATATTCTGTTTTTCATAATCTATTTATAGAATTTTTGAGGAGACTAGGTGAAACAGCTTGTTGCATTTGCTTGACATCGTGGCCACATTGGTTAAGTGGCTGATCTTGTAATGCAAAGGTCTTGAGTTCAAATCTGGAAGAGAGTGACATTTTCTTAAAAATGCAATCTTTCATTTTAAAAATGACTTGAAGAAACAACCTGGTGTGTTGTGTGGACATTGTGGCAACATTGGTTAAGTGACTGGTCTTGTAATCAAAAGGTCTTGGGTTCGAATCTGTAACAGAGTGATGTTTTCTAAATACCCTCTGTTATACAACTTATGAGAAGACTAGCAGAAACAACTTGATGTTTTGAGTGGACATTGTGGCAACATTGGTTAAGTGACTGGTCTTGTAATCTGAAGGTCTTGAGTTCAAATCTGTTGTTTTTTCACAGCTTCACTTATTATTCTCCCATGGGAGGATAACTGGACAACAAAGAATATGGGTTTTATTGCAGTGAAATACTGGCTCATGATTGGCTGACAGAGGTGTCGAATGGTATAATTTAAAAAATTGCCTAACTGTAAGTAGGATCAAAATACTGAATTTTTCTTTTTCACACAATGCAGGGTGTATTACCACCATAACTTTTAATAATTATTAATTACTTCAGGGAAAAATATATATGTAGTTATGCTTCCGTTGAAATACTTAATATTCGTTTGTGAGCGGCCTTGTAAAAATCTTTGTGCAAGCTGACTTGGGTTGCACGCCATTATTTTATCTTAATTACAACCACAATGATATGATCTACAGATTAGAAAGATCACTAAATCATTACGATAAGTTTTTTTAATAAATGTGACTGTATATGAGTGTTTTTTTAAACATTGACTGGATATCTTGTTATAATAAGTAAAGTGCTGACATCTATATGTAGAAAGTGGTGTTACCCACACTCCAATGTTTTTAGCAGTTTTTCTTGTCATAATTCCTCTTGATGTTGTTAGCAGTTTTTCCTACAACCTCCAAGTGGCTTATTGCCTTAAGGACCATTTCTGACACCTTCAAGACTGTTAACTTGACACAGCAAAGCCATCCTATTGATTTCTCAAATTAGACGAACTCAACATTTTTGAAGGTAAGAGAACTTGGATATTCTGTAGCAATTAATGCATTTGTCAATATTGAATACTTATTTCATTGTTATGAATATCAATAGAGCATGAACATGTACTGTTTTTAATACAAACATAGGCTGCGCGGCAGCATACCCTCGGCTACTCAGCAGCTATTCTCCAGACAGTGGGATACATTGAGGCAGGACCCCACTGGGTACTCTAATATCCTCATGAACATGAAATTCCCGTTGAAAAACTTTCATTGAATGGCCAAGAGCTGTGAGCAAATGATATAAATGTTTCCTGTCTGCCATTTTGTGTTGGCGGGAATTCAAAATCCACATGCAATCAGCTTGCAGGATGGGTCCCCCCCAGAAAAGGAGGGGAAACAGTTAAAATTTGGGCAAGGAGTCAAAAAGTGTGGCACAAGATCAAATGAACCGAAAATCAATGGTTAGCAATTAGCAAGACATTACATTTTACTGTAGAAGTGGTATAATTTGGTATAATCTGGATAATGAAATTCAGGCAAGTATTCCACTATGCCTATTGGTGGCCTTTGGCAAAATCTGTGCCTTTTTGTGAACAAACAATTTGAGAAAGAAAATTAAAATATAGATGAAGTCAAGAAGATGACTGGTTTCGGTGACAATATTAAGAACAATATTATCCGGCATGGATTACCCACAGTAATTCGTCCCCTCTTCCACTACCATTTTAGAAAGTTGGTTTTTTATCAAACTTATTTTTGTCTGAATGTAATATACAGTGGTGACAGACAGGAAAATAAAGCAATGCAGTGCACAATAGACAGGTAATGACCATTCAAAAGACAGCTACAAATGGACAACAATTGAGATAAAGACAGTCAGAAAACGATCAGGACATGTAGGGGACTGTTTAGATAGATAGATAGATAGATAGATAGATAGATAGATAGATACACTGAGCGCCATTAAAAACGCAACATCGCAAAATGGCTAAAAAATGGTACTTCCTCTCAAAATATAACGACGAAATTTTGCACACACTTAGCTGTTGTCATCAGGTATATTCGCAAAAATTTACAGATTTCTGAGAGCAAAACTCTTGTGTCAAATTAAATCGTCGTGGCTATTGTTGAAAATGCAAGTCACAAAATTTCAAGATCCTGTGATCATTAATTTCAATAACTTTGATATTCTTTCCACATAATGTTTGATTAGTCAGGAAAGTTTACAATTTTAATTGATTGATGGGGCGGA